>BLBF01000003.1:43303542-43348618 GCA_015471245.1 Laticauda colubrina | reverse complement strand
ATGTATAAATATACATTTTATTTGTTTGTTAGTTTTATTGAATTTATTTGCAGTTTATATCATAATAAAACACTCTGGGCAGCTGCACATACTATATACACACACACTCTCACATAACTTTCTCCCCTCCCTTTTTGATTTGATATACCAAGAATTTTCCAAGTTTATTTGAGTTCTCAAAATAGTTTTTTTTGACCTATTTTATTTTTTAGAGTTCTTCTGTTTCCTTGGTGCAACATTGTTAACTTTGTTAAAGAGGGAAATCAGGCTTTGTGTTCTAAGTGTCTAACTTTCATAACACAGGTTATTTTTTGACATTCAAAGCAAATAGCCATAGTTTGTACAAGACACAAATAACTGGCTCTGGGTGTTCATGAAAAACTGAACCTCAGCCTGAAAAGTTGTACGCAAAATTTTTCTCCTTTACTGAGCAATAATTACTATGTATTTTACAAACTAGCATAGTTGCACAGACTTTTAAAAGTATGTATGTAGATTTTAACTAACAGTGATACGCTTAGTATACCTTTCAGAAAGGACAAAAGTAACAGTATATTTTGTGACAGTGAGATCTTTTAAAGAATAGGAGAGCCAACTGAGTATATTAATAGATGTTCCAGGTATCTATTTCCCTGTGAGACCATGCTGATCATCTGGTATGAGTGTCATCAAACACTTTCCTTTCACAATGGAAAATAGCATATAATTAGATAAACTGGCTTATGAGAACAACAGGTGTTTTCATTACAGTCTTAGCAACTTACAACTCTCTGTCTTGTTCTTTGAACTCAGTATAGTCTGCTAAAGTACAGTGCATCTAAAATTATATCTACAATCCCAGTGGGTGCTACATTTATTAACGAATCATTGATAAAAGATATTGTAAAATGCCTTTTTTTAAAAAAATAGAATTGTGCAAAATTACCTAACAAATCTCCCCATCTCCATTCTCTTTGTAATAGAAGTAAATACTGATCCTGAATTTTCTATCAAAATCTTGATTTGATTCTTGATTTTTCATCCCAAGAGACTGAAATTTTGAGGGGGGAAAAAGTCATATTTCTTCTTCCTGATGAAGCTCGTGAAGAGAAGTTTATTTCTGTGGCTTATTACTGATTAAATGAATCAACAAATGCACAAATGCATTTTCCAGTACAACTAATTATGAATGTTCATGGTGTCCTCAACATTGTTGTAGTTGTCTTTTGTATACAGAGCAGTGGTGGGATTCAAATTTTTTTACTACTGGTTCTGTGGGCGTGGCTTGGTAGGCGTGGCAGGGGCATGATAATGTAAAATCTCCAGTCAGAGGTGGTACATGCGGTTCTCTGAACTACTCAAAATTTATTTTATTTATTTATTTTATTTTGTCAAGCGATTATAAGATAACCGGTATAAGTATAAACATAGTTATAAATACATGAAATGGATGCATATAAGAAAAATCAAAAGAAACAATAGGGCAGGGACGGTAGGAACATTGGTGCGCTTATTCACGCCCCCTTCAGACCTCTTAGGAAAGGGGTGAGGTCAAGAGTAGACAGTCTAAGGTTAAAGTTTTGGGGTTTGGGGAAGAAACGACAGGGTCAGGTAGAGTATTCTAGACATTGACCACTCTGTTGCTGAAGTCGTATTTCCTGCAATCAAGTTTGATGCAGTTTACCTTGAGTTTGTATCTATTGTGTTCTCTTGTATTATTATGGTTGAAGCTGAAGTATTCATTGACAGGTAGGACATTGCAATATATAATTCTATGTACTGAAGGTGGCATAGTTCTAGGTTTTCTAAGTCTAGAATTTCACGTTTGGTGGCATAAGGTATTCTGCAACGAGTAGAGGAGTGGAGAACTCTTCTTGTGAAATATTTCTGGGCTTTCTCAACTGTATTAATATCAGATATGTAATGTGGGTTCCAGACTGATGAGCTGTATTCAAGTATTAGTCTAGCAAATGTTTTGTATGCTCTAGTTAGCACTGTGATATTACCAAAGAAAAAGCTACACAGGATTAGATTAACAACTCTTAATGCCTTTTTGGCTTTGTAGTTATAGTGGTCTCTAGGAATTAAATTGTTGGAGATGAGTACTCCAAGGTCCTTGACAGAGTTTGGATCATCAACAAGGTCTTGACTATTCAGCTGGTATTTTAATTTCTGATTTTTTTGCCAATATGTAAGACAGAGCATTTATTTGTTGGGATTTGAAGTTGCCATTTGTTTGACCATTCTGATACATAGTTTAGGCCTTTTTGAAGTGTAGCAGTATTGTCGGTAGTGTTGAGTAGCTTCATATCATTGGCAAAGAGAACGCAGTTGCTCTTAATATGATCACAGAAGTCATTTATGTAGAGTAGAGTAGAGTATGAAGAGAGTTGGTCCTAGAACACTGCCTTGGGGGACACCACTATTGACAGGTACAGAATTTGATAGGACGCTCCCAATTTTGACCATTTGTTGCCTGTTTGACAGGAATGTCTCTATCCTTATGCAGGTATCCAGATATTTTTCTGCTACTGGTTCTCCAGAACTGGTCAGAACCTGCTGAACACCACCTCTGATACAGAGGCATGGAAACTATCTCTCATAATGATTTATCCAGTTAGAAACTGGGAGGGAACCGTTGTTTAATTGGTCCTGGGAAAGGATTGTAGTGATAATAGCACAGCTGCTTTCTTCTGCCCTAAGGTTTATCTAGGTAGTTCCCATCCCCCCAAATTTGCATTTGGAAGTAAGAACAGTTGTGCTGGCAAGTTGGCCTGAATGTTTAGCAGTAGGAAATAATTTGTGATGTTCACAGAATTCACAACTAGTTGTGACTTTCAAAGTCATTGTCTCTATTGAAGTATTAAATATTTCATGGTGAAGCATAGTAGTGTCTTATTTATTAATGATAAGTCAAGTTAGGAGATTGAAATGTTAGTAAAGAATTTGCAAAATAATTTATTTATTGTAGAGTGTACAGGCTGAATATTTCATTTGGTAATATCCAGTTAACAGTCATATGAACAAAATCTGTACTGTAATAAAATGTAATTATCATAGAGCAACAACAATGAAATAAGTTATTAATTCAAACCCCCATATAATATTTTTTCAACTATGCATAAATTGTAAAGGCTACCAAGATATAGTGATTAAACTAAATTTAGGATTGAAGAATTAAAAGTTTCTTGGAGGGAATAAATGAAAATGCAAATAAATAAGCCTATTTAATCCATCACATATTCTTTAGGCAAATTCCTTATGATATTTTTATTCTTGGTATCCCATCAGAGTTGTACTTGTGGTACAGTGTATTTACAATAATCTACATTGAATTTTCCTTTTGGGATTCATTTATGGTTATTAGCATGTCTCTCTTCTAGGCTATGATTTGGGGATTAAATTAGAAGTTTGGTAGAAGACCTCAAGCAGAACCTCAAACTTATTTATGAAAGGCTTTTGAAAAGCAGTTGAATGGAACAGGGTGGATTTCATCTTTCCTTTCAATAAGATTTTTTTAGAGGTCAAGAACAAAGGTTTTAAAGACCATTCATGGGGAGGGAGAGAATATCCAATATTTCTGCCTCTATTGCTATCTACCTGTAAACTCCATTTTTACGGGTTTCAAAAAATATTTTATGAAAATAGATTTATGTGAAAACACTCTGGAATATGGTAAAAAAAAAATCAAGCCAGGGTAAATTTGTTTATTTATTTTGCTAAGCATATATGTTGCTCTAATTGTTAATAAACTTTTACAACCCTACCATATGTAAACAGGATTAAATTATACAGATGAACCAGGTAAATATAAAACATCACATATTACACTATTTGTATAATGTAGAAATTACACTATTTCTACATTGAAAAATGTAGAATCCTCAGGACACATTTCGACCTATTTCAATACTCTTCTTGTTTCTAGAGAAAAGAGGAACCACAACTAACCAAAGAATTTCCTTCAGGCAGTTCAGAGCCATCAGAAACTCAAGCCAATGAATTCTCAAATGGCTCTTTTTCCTCATGGCTCCCCTTCTCCTTGCCAGGATATGAATTTTCCTGGTGATATTTTGCTGTAATTACTGCATAGGCACAGCCATATACTGCAGCAGCCAACATCATGAGGCATATGATCCCACAGACAACACCAGTTATAGCCACAGTGACAACTGAATGACGCAAGTTAACCAGCCGTGGCTTTGATTTACGTTCACAGTTTATCTGAGTGTTGTTTCCTCCATTTTCACTGGGATGGGTGTGCTTTGCAAAACCTTTATGCTTAGAATTGTGATGCCAATAGACTTGGTGACCCTGAGAAGCTGTAGGAAAGCAGGTCCCATACAACTCATAGGGAATTTTCAGCAGGTCTTTTCCCTTCCGATTTTCAGGGATGGAACAGATGATTTCATCGCTAATTCCTCCTGATGGGGAAAAAAAAAAAGATGTATCTTAACTCTTGATATTTCAGAAAATTTTGAAACTACTAATTGGCTAAGCTAAGATAGAAACTGCTTTTTCTCCCTGCATTAGATATTATAAGTATGTGTTGTGAAAAGGAGAAACATTTAAAAAAACAATTATTAAAAAACAACTATTCAGTGTATGCTTATTTTATCAACTACTTTGAAAAAGAGCCAACCATAGAAAAATTATACAGTGAAGAATTAAATTGTTTAAAATTGTAGTACGTTATAATTATGATCAGTCATACCATTATAATTTGTAATGAAAAAATACTTAAAACTAAAGCAGTCAAAGTCCAATTCATCATGTATTATAATTGGATTCACGCTATCACACATTTACACTAACCCATGGTCAGCAATGTGGCACCCTTGAGAACATCAGTGCCATAAATGGAAACAGCAGTCCACCTAATTTTTTTTATAAACAATATTCAAAATCTTGTAAGATTTTATATGATTACATAATTCCATGAGCAAAATCACAGAATCCCTTTGATATAGCTGGCCTGCATCCCTGGGTTTTCACAGGAGACATCAAAAAGAAGATGGTAGACACAAAATGTAATCAAAATTCTGCCCTATGTATGCAAACATGCACACACATGGAAACATGCATAACACAAGTAAACAAACAATGGGAGTTTAATAGCACACATCACAACTGCCATCTTCTCTTTTTTGATCCCTTCACTATGTCAACTCTACAGACAGCTAACATAGACTGTCTACTGAGTAGAAATGGTGTCTGTCAAGCAGACCATAATTCTCAAGGAGCTTTTCCTTGAAATCTTATTACCTGTGCCTCTTTCATTTTCAACTTACTGTACATTTGTAGGTCTCCTGTCTCCTTGAGAAGTTCTGGCCACAACTATCAAGTTACAGGTGGTCAGTTCTTTCCTAAGTGCTAAACGCTAACTCAGTATATTCACTTGGTTTTCATGTTTTCTATCCTCCGAAACTGATACTTTGAGATCTATGTCCAAAATACTTAATATGCATTCTCATTTGCAGAATGGTTTAATGCTAAACTGGATGCCACATCAAAATTCTACTCGCTTCTAATCATGAAGGATTGGAACACAATTTGATGAAGGGCACATAAACATTTGCATACGACTGTGAAATTAATAAATGAACATTTGAATTACCTGTGTCTCTGCCGGGGTGGTAGCAAAGTCATAGTGATTATTTTAGTAATTACTTCTTCCTACTTTAAGCTTAAGTAAAATTCTCCTTGTCATAGAAACTAATTTTACTTTAGCTTAAACTGGGAAGAAGAACTAGAGTCGGGAAATAAAATTATAAATTTTACAGTCCATCCAAGTTTCCCCCCCCCCCAAGTTTTTCTATTGGATACCATTGATATATTTGGATGGTTAAAATATTGTTACCATCCTGGATTCCTGCTAGAAAGTATTGGAGTCAGTTTCCAAAAGGGGAATGCCTGGAAATTCCAAATTTTGAATGCAGAAAATTCCAAAAGAATGGATGATTAAGTGCATCTTAGTTGTTATGTTTCCTACATTTATCTCAGGGAAAAAAACACTTTTAATCATGTTAACAAAATTTAATGCACTTTGCTTTCTCCAATTTTGTATCAACATAGTCAGTGAATACATGAAAAGAAACCAAAATTTTGTTTCAGTGCAATTTGGAGAGAGCCTGTACAGTGTAAAGCTAGGAAGCATAGAGGATTAACACCATTTCAAATACATTGATATTGTGGTTAAAGTGTTGGCCTGGAAACCAGGAGACCTCAAGTTCTAGTCCCACCTTAGGCATGAAAGCTGGCTGAGTGATTCGGGGCCATCACTCCTCTCACTCAGTGATTGAGCTCATTGAGTAGAGCAGTCACATAGTGTCTGGCTTAATTACCACTTGTCTTATTGACTGATAGTCCAGTTCAAATTGTAGTTTTAAGTCAAGAATTATCTATATTCCATACAACCACACGAGAGCTCCAGAAATTAACAACCTGCCCCCACCCCCCCACCCCTGTGTCTGGAGATGACACAGGTGTTCATAGCTTTCTCAAAGCCTAAAAAGCTTTGTTCAGGTTTCTATGGGAAGCTGCTCCAAGACAGAGAAGGCCCACTGTTTAGAATCCATCAGAGCTCCTCTCACAAAGGCAGCAGGATTATGTGTATTTTGCCAGATCTTCTGGGTCAGGGAGGAATGATCAGAGAGAGGTGGTCCTACAAGTAGCTTATGCTGTGAAGGGCTTTAACTGTAACAACCAGCATCTTCCCACAACTGGGAAGCCCACTGGGAGTCAGTGGCATGTTTCATGAGCATGACGTCATGTGGCCATACAGCTCATGCCACTGCATTGTGGACCAGATGAAGCTTCCAAATACTTTTTCAAAGGCAGCCCCTTGTACAACACATTCCAATAGTCCAATCAGGAGGTGAATAAAGCATAGATTACTATGAGCAGTGCCTTGTGATCTCAAAATGGGCACAAATGACCATATATTTGTGCAAAAGCCCTCTTAGTATTCTGGAAAGGAGGCTTTAGACGTTTTAAGAGGAACATTAAAAAAAAACAAAAAAACTCCTATAAGATTTAAAATGTAGATGTTAACTCTCCCAACATTTGTAACAATCACAAATTCAGAGACAGGTCCTTCCTATTCTTAAGATTGCTTGGCTGGCTATATATCCCCTTCCCCCATGGCCAAAATGTGATTGAACACACAAGGAATTTGTCTCTGATGCATAAGCTCTCAGTGTACATACATATAACAAAGTAATATAATATAATCATAATAATATACCAAAAGAAGAAAGTGGTAGAAAAAGATGAGAAGGCTAACTTTACAACTGTAATCTGCAGATTCTATAAGGTTTTCACAGATGCTATATAAATTAGGAGGTCAAAAGTGCCCACAACTATTAGAAAAAAACAAATCTGCATGTTTAGAACTTTCCTTGAAATACCATTAAGTGAAGCTAATGTTGCTGGACATTCAATATATGTATTATGAAAAGAAAGACTCACCGTTATACAGAAAGGTTTCCAGCCATAATTTCAGCCCAAAGACTTGACAATTACATTGCCAGAAATTACCCTTGAAAAGAATCATTTTCAGATTTGGAAGTGATTCTAACAGAAGTCTGTCAACTTCCTGAAGATGATTATATTTCAGAGACAATAAAGTAATGTTCTCTGTCTTGTTTCCTAAAGTTCTAGGAAGCCTCGATATATTGTTTGATGATAAGTCCAGTACTTTTAGGTGGGGTAAAGAGCTAAACATCTGATTATCTACATATTCAATGAAATTGTTTGTTAGATTTAGAATCTGCAAATGCTCTAGTTCTCTGAATGTTTCAGGTAGTAAACCTGAAATAGAATTGTTTGATAAGTCCAGAATTTTGAGAGTCTGGGTGCCTCTAAAAGTCTTTTGACTGAGTTTCTGAATGCCATTGTTTGACAAAAGTAATATTTGAGTTTCAGCAGGTAAATAAGAAGGAACTTTGGCAAGGCCTTGATTTCTGCAATCCACTGTCCTTGAATTTGGATGACATAGACATTTGAGGGGACAGCTGGTCACCACATCTACCAGTATGATAATGCTTGAAACAAAAAGCAATGAACCTAAAAATAAGAAAATAACTGTTAATGACACATTTAGCTTATTGTCACAACACTTAATTGGAGTTTTTCTAGGAATCTGGGGTTGTATATCAAAGTAGAAAGCTGAATAATCACAATATTGTTGGTTCCCAATGCCAATTCCGAGAATATGAAATTTCTTTTAAATAAGATTAAGAATTTAAACATAATTACTTTTTGTTCTTTATCAGAAGTGTAATTAATTTTTAAGATGTTTACGTCTGGATAAAAATACATGTGAAGGAACTCAGAAGATTATAAGCAATCTTATTGATAACATATAGAAAACTAGAAAATATTCAGTGGGGAATACACAACTATACTTTTTCTTGTAATAAAACTTCAAAATGATTGAGGAATTTTAAATTCTACTTTGCTTAGCATTGTGTAGACCCTGAAAGTCACCTTAAAGTGCTCAATAGGATCATGAAAAGCATTCAAACAAATTTAGCTTAATCATAAGAGTGCTTTCATTTTGTATACAACACCTTATTCCCTTTAGTCTTATGATATGTGGGATTATTTTGTCATCTCCATCTCTGTGTGTGCCTTTAAACTGATGTTTGATTTCTGGTTAGCCTGGACTGGTCTCTGCAGTTTTCTTGGAAGTTTTTCAAAAGTGGTGTATCCTTGCCTTCTTCCTAGGGATAAGTATGTGTCATTGGCTTAAGGTCACCCTCTGGCTTTGGGTCGAAGGTGGGTCCAGAACACATAGTCTCCTGGTGCCATTAATTACTACACCAGACTGGCTCAGTTCATCCCCATCTAGGGAACACAAAATAGCTTTGATATTTTCCTGTTTTCAGAATTTCCATGTTCTTATCAATTTCCTGTCTCTTTTTATACTTATAATAATTAAGGGCTTCAATTATCAATCAGGTAAATTCTACTGAATTTGGGAGAACATTTCACTTAGTAAACATGCAAAAGACTGAATTTGAAATCAAATCTTTAATATATCTAAGATGGGCAAGCCACTGAGTCTACATTAATACTATCAGGACCTAGCTACTTGGAAAACTATATATGCACAGCTAAATATGTCAAACTTCAAATGAAGCTTTTCACTTTTCACTTGAACTTGTGCTCCTTCATTAAATACAATTCAAAAAGTATGAATGACTCAACAGAAATGTTTGAATGGTTCACCCAAAATTTTTTTTAGTGTTCCTGAACTCTGAAGCTGTATGAGAAAAAGGATTCATTCTGTATCAGTAAGCCCAGGGTACAACTATTTGCTAAGGTACAAATGAAGCAAGCTGTTTCAAGATCTCTCATGGATTGCTAAGAAGTTAATACTATGTTTCTTTGCTGGACAGAATCTTTTCACAATAGTACCAAATAAAGACATGTCTTACCATTCATGGTTCTTCACTTGTCAAATTTGCAGAAGGTTCAGTGCAATTTTTATGAGAAGCAGTAATTCTGTCTGACTTGCTGTTGCAGTTTATACTGGTTTTGTGTATCCATTGATGCCTTAATTTATAAATTACTATTCTTACTACCACAGAACCAGTTAAGTAAATCCATATAAAAAGTTGTCTCTATTTTCCATTCGATTATGCTCCTTTCTCCATTTCAAGTATGTTTTGCTCTGCACATAGATTTTCTCTGCCTCTTATTCAATCAAGAGGATTTACAGAGTGTCTGTCAATTTGTGCTGGACAGCTGCAGTAGAGAAATCATGACCTAATAGCCTAGCCTTTTCAATTATTTAATCTATCTCAAATCCAAGATACAGAGACAAAGTGGATTTTTAAAATCCGGAGCTGTTTATGATTTTTGTTGAGTAGTTACACCCACATTGTCAGTCCTTGCAAAATAAGATGATTCTAAATTTGTGTTCCTGTCATCTTTGGTTGTGATTGGAGGCAATGGGGTGTGTAATATCAGTATGAAGAAGCCTTCATCTTGATTACATGGTTTTGACCATGCACTTGTTGCTGTTCTGGAGCTTATACTTTTGATTTCTCTAGGGATTAGCTGTGCTGACAGGATTTCATTGCATAGAAAAAAAAACATTGTGTATATGTGCATGCATAGCTTTCTTTCTTTTTCTTATTTGTTTTTTAAAAATATAACTTCAAGCATTCAAAATATGAGGCCTGTTTTTGCCACACAGGAAGGAACTTCAACTGATATATGGGTTTTCTTATGCTGCAGATGTGGTCCAATTTATTGGTGCCTCTGAAAATAAAACTATTTTTATAATCACTTTCACACAAAAACCATGAGTCACCAATTTGGACTTAGAAATGATCTCTTTCATTCTATGACCTCCTAATTAAATTATTTTAAATCTGGTAATGTAGAAAAATAGAAAATCCTAACAAATGAGCCAAACAGAAACATATTCAACAGTCTTCTCCTATGGATGAGAGATTGGGATTAGGGTATCTTGGTGCAATTTCATGCTGGATCAAAGAATGCCAAGGGTTCATTGGACTCAGCAGCTCTTAGTGTGTGTCTCCCACCAAGCACTACAGTATTCCACTTAACTGATGAGAGAAATCCATTAAGCAGGCTCCTGTATCACAATAGCAGATACCTGGAAACAGATCTGATGGCTTCCTGATAAATATCTCTTCTTCACCTAGTTTCATTGAATACTTCTAGTGGAAGGTCATACTAAAGATCAAGGGGTAATAACATTTTTGTGACTGGGAGCTATATGTTTTGTATTATTAGTTTCTCCATTGAAGACTTCAATAGCACTTATCTGATTTTCAGGACTAGGAGTTATTCTCATTTTACAATTTTATAGAAAGGGATGGTTGGCTATATTTTATAACGACACCTCTTTTATTATTTTTCCAAACAAAGCAATTTGAAGAATTTATATTCCTTGTGTAATCTTGGAGGTGATTCCAAGGAGGATTAAAGATGAACCAAGAATTTAGAGAACAAGGGATGAAAATAGAGTGGTGGCCGTATTTACAACTCAAGACAAGATATAAAAAAGACATGGAAGAATTTGGAATTGAGGTAAAACTGAACCAATTAAATAAAATATTGGAGGGAACAGATGAAAAATTAATTTCTAAAATATATAATTACTTGTTAGAATTCAAAATGGTGGAAGAAATAGTTAAAGGCCCAATGATTGCATGGACAAGGTATGTAGTGCATAATATTAATTTGGAAGACTAGGAAAAAATTTGGAATCAAAATTACAAAATTGGCTGTCTCAAAAGAAAATCAATATAAAATGTGTTACTGGTGGTATCTGGCACCCTCAAGGTTAACGCCCTGTCACACTGCCCAACGGTTGCAAAACGTTAGTAAAAAGGACACAACGGACGAGAAAAATGTTCCATCCATTGTTATCCGCTCTCAGAAGGGGCAAAAATTTGCATAACCAGAGCAGATAACATGGAAAGGAACGGACGCGGGGAGGACGCAGGGTGGATGGAAAGCGGATGCGGAACGGAAGCCCAGCGGATGGAAGCGGATGGGAGCGGATGGCACATCTGCGAGGCTTCTGGGGGACCTCAGCAAAGCGGATGCGGAACGGATACAGCGGATGCACAATGGATGCACAGCAGATGAAGTGAATGCAGAGCGGAAGCCTAGCGGATGCACAGCGGAAGCCTAACGGATGCCTAGCATTAATTGCGCATGCAGGGAGGATGCATTGCATAAGCCCCGCGGATATAAGGGAAGCAGCTCGTAAGCAGGTCACCATTCAGAGGAAAGACCTGCTGCCAGATGGATTGACAGCCTTGCCTGCCCTGCCTGCATGCCTGCCTGCAAGCCTTGCTGCAAGCCTCGCTGCCAGCCTCGCTGCCAGCCTTGCTGCCTGCCTGCCTGCCAGCCTCGCTGCCAGCCTTGCTGTCTGCCTGCCTGCCAGCCTTGCTGCCAGCCTTGCTGCCTGCCAGCCTTGCTGCCTGCCAGCCTTGCTGCCTGCCTTCCTGCCAGCCTTGGTTCATGTCTGCCTGCCAGCCTTGGTGCCTGCCTGCCTGCCAGTCTGCCTGCCAGTCTTGGTGCCTGCCTGCCTGCAAGCCTTGGTGCCTGCCTGCCTGCAAGCCTGCCAGCCTGCCAGCCAGCCTTGGTGCCTGCCTCCCTGCCAGCCTTCCTGCCAGCCTTGGTGCCTGCCTCCCTGCCAGCCTTGGTGCCTGCCTCCCTGCCAGCCTTGGTGCCTGCCTGCCTGCCAGCCTTCCTGCCTGCCTTGGTGCCAGCCTCCCTGCCAGCCTTCCTGCCAACCTTGGTTCCTGCCAGCCTCCCTGCCAACCAGCAACCCCACAACCATGCGGAAGCACAGCAAGCCTCAGCCATCTGCTGCCAGCCCTTGCAAGAGGGACAGGGCTACCATCCCGCCCCCTGGCCCTCACTCTGGTTCTGCTGGGGCTTCTGCAGCACGGGCTTGCTCTTCTGGGGCTGGGGCTTCTGCTGCTTCTGCTTCTGGAGGAGCTGATGACAAGCACTCCAGCACCAGCCACCTCCACAGCACCTGGACCCTTCACCCCTGAGACTGAGCGACCAAGAGGAGTGCCAGAGACTCATTTTTGTTTTATAGCTTGTTGTTAATAAAGTCTATTTTTGATTCACACACTTGCTTCATTTCTTTTTTTAAATAAAGTCTTGCTGGAAACTTTTAGAAATGGTTGAAGCCTTTGCATGCTTGTGGGATGGGTTAAGATAGCAGTGGGATGGGTTGAGATAGCGATGGGCAGGGATATCTTTGGGATGGGTAATAGCTGTGGGATAGATAAACCTCCGGTGCAAGCATATTGGGACTGGATGGTCCACCCTCCCAGGTGCCACACCGATGCCCCTTTATTATCAATAACAATGTAATCAATCATCCACACATGTCAACATAAACACAACTCTTTATTAAATGCCCTGTTCATTGTAGGCCCACCCAACATACATGGCCCAATCTCATCCGTGTGATGAGACAGGCTGAAGGAAGCATCCATTAAGCATCTATCATCCTGTCTTGCCACTCCACTGCTCCAGCTGGGCAGTTGCACCAGTGTTTCAGGAGGTTGCGCTGCTTCTTCCCTTCACGTGAGGCTCTGTTGGGGCCTTGCACATCCTCAGTGTCTATCAGGTTTCGCCCTTGCCTCCATTCCCCAGGCTTCATGTCCCCATTGCCTTGTTGGAGGTCCACGAGCCTGTTCTGCAAGACTGGGTAGCGGGTGCACATGAGATTGTGCAGCATGCAGCAAGCTTCCATGATCCTCCTCACGGTCTCTGGGCGATGCTGCATGGTGGTGAGAAGTACCTGGAACCTGTTGGCCAGGATGCCAAAGGCGTTCTCCACCACCCGCCTTGTCCTGGACAGCCTGTAGTTGAAGATCCTCTCTTCACGGGTGAGGTATCTGGAGGTGTAGGGCTTCATGAGGTAGGTTGTGAGGGAGAAGGCGTCATCCCCCACAGTGAAGTAGGGCACATCTTGCGTGTCATTGGGCAGGGGTTCTGGATCTGGGAAGCCCACGATGAGGTTGCGTTCCAGCCCCTCCTTGAGGTGACTGGCGTTGTATACCTGGGCATCTGAAGATGAGCCGTTGCCTGAAGCATCGATGTACATGAACTTGTAGTCAGCATTGACCATGGCGAAGAGGATGATGCTGAAGAAGCCCTTGTAGTTGAAATAAGTGGACCCCAACTTGGCTGGCGCTTTGCAGGCCACGTGCTTGCCATCGATGGCTCAAACGGTGTGGGGGAAGTTCCACCTATGATACCACTGCTCTGCAACTTTCTTTCATCCTTCTTCAGTGGAGGGGCATTGGAGGAGCTCCTCCTTGTATTCTTCGATGATGGCCTGTACCACTTCTCTGACCACAATGCTGATGGTGTTGTGTGGCACCCTCCAGCCATACTGCATGCTCCTGTAGGTGGTCCCTGAGGCCAGGTGGCGCAGAGTGAGTGCCACCTTGAGCCCAGGTTCCAGGCTGGGCCGGAAGTTGGTGTTTGCCTTGGTCAACCTGGGTGTCAGCCACTGCATAACTTCATCAAACATGGCTGGAGGCATCCTCATGAAGTTCTGGAATGCACGAGTGTCTTCGTTCCTGAGCTCCACCATCAGCTTGTTGTACAGTCCATCCTCTGCTCTTCTGGCAAACCATCTTCGTACCGAGACACTTCTTGGCCGCCTCTTTTTCTTCCCGTAGTAAAGTTCACAGAGCCTGTAGATGGCTTCGCACTGTTGCAGAAGGATGGTGGCTGCCAAAAGGACTTTGTTACGATCCACGGTGGACATGACTGGATGCTGTGGAAGAGGAAGAGGCAGATGAAGGCTGCAGAGGTCCGCACCGCAGGGTTGCTGTTCTGAAAGTGAGATCCAGATGAGTTGCTCCCCCTTTTTATAGGCAGTATAGGTTTTCCCCTAGGTGTCCTTTTGCATCCTCTAGGCATCCTCTAGACATCCTTAATATCTGAGATAGGTCCCCTCTGCGAACGTTTTTTCCGTTTTACATGCTTTGTTTCCGTTCTGCACCCGCTAGGCATCCATTCTGCATCTGTTCCACGTCCGTTCCACTTCCTCCCTGCGTCCGTTTA
This sequence comes from Laticauda colubrina, assembly GCA_015471245.1. NCBI lineage: Eukaryota > Metazoa > Chordata > Lepidosauria > Squamata > Elapidae > Laticauda > Laticauda colubrina. Next base: position 43,334,047 of record BLBF01000003.1, on the reverse strand, counting down.
CCGCTGGAGCGGATGGAGTTGCGCGGATGCGCAGCGGATGCCTAGCGGATATCGCGGGTGCATAACAGATGCAGAACGGATGCAGAATGGATGCCTAGCGGATGCAGAATGGACGAATTGGATACATTTTCCGCTCAAAAGCTTTGAGCAGCTCAAAACTTTCTGAGCGGATGAAATGTCAATAAACGGATGCTGGACGGATAGAGAGTAAGCAAAACGTATGCAGTGAGTACAGAACGGATGCATCGCGTTAATCATCGGATGGCAAGTGTTTTTCTCCATTTTACATCCTCTTTCCATCCATTGGTGCAGTGTGACAGGGGCTTTAGCGAACATGTACCCAAACTTAAGGCTGATTTGCAGGAAATGTAAGCAAATGAGGGGTACCTTTTTCCACACTTGGTGGCTCTGCCCAAAAAGTAAAAAATACTGGAAAAAAATTAGATTGTGGGTAAAAGAAATCACAGGTATCCAAATAGAATTTAGGGCCAAAATATTTTTATTGAGAATGTTAAGAGGGGATTATGCAAAAGAAACTAAATATTTAATTCTCCATGTAATTTCAGTGGCAAGAATTGCATTGGTACACTGTTGGAAGGGTGACCAAATGCCAACAAATAATTTGATTATTCAGAAAGTTCTTGACTGTGCTGAAATGGACCTACTTATACAAAAACTTAGGGATAAGGAAGACTCAAGATATACAGCTTGGGAAAAATGGTACAAGTGGATTAAGGAGAAAAAAACCAAGGAATTAAAAGATAAGGATTTGAAGAATGCAGTGGTTAGATTAAGAACATTTATCAAAAATAGGAAATGAATAGTAGTAAAATTGTTTTCAATAAAAGATCACACTGTCTTAGTTGATTAGAAACATATATGGTTTTTTATGTTTATTTGTTATGTATCTGTATATTGATTTTGTTTGCAGTGAAATTTTGTATTCTATGTAATGTACATAGTGTTCTTTTTAATCTTTAATAAAGTTTATTTTTAATTTGAAAAAACTAGTCCATTTGTGTGAAATAAGTTTTTACAGATTATTCCATCTCATTCCAATTTTGAGCAAAATACACAAAAGGACCATTTACTTGTTTTTCAATATATATTGTCAGATTTTTAAAAATGATATTTTTTTCCTATTCAACTACCCACTATATGTTTTTTATACAGTCTTTAGTAATACAGTCATTTTTTTATAAATAAAATTTGTTTTATTTGATGCAAGTTAGCCTCTTATAAACAGCTCTTTTTAAATTTATACCGATATTTATTTCTACTTACAGTGTTTAAAAACATGAACTTTAATAGCTGAGAATGATTATTGGCCCTAGTTGCCATAGCAGAATCTGGAATGTAGTTTTGCAAGAGTAAAATAAATCAGGAAACTATTTAAATGTGTTTTAATTGCTCTAAGATTACGGGTTATGGGTTATATTCCCTCTAAAATTGAAATACCAAACTTATCAGAAAGTAGAAATTAATATATAATAATTATTATAGTGAACTATACTGAACTAAGGGGACATGGTGGCTCAGTGGATAAGACAGTGAGCTTGTTGATCAGAAAGGTCAGTAGTTCAATTGTTCAAATTCCTAGAACACTCCTAACGGAGTGAGCTCCCATTACTTCTCCCAGCTTCTGCCAACCTAGCAATTTGAAATCATGTAAAAATGCAAGTAGAAAAATAGGGACCACTTTGGTAACAGCGTTCTGTGCATCTTTGGCATTTTTCTACATTTCATTATGATGCACACATGTTCATTATATATGTTCATACATATTTTCTAGTGGCCCAGCCATAGGAAAACACAACAGCTAGCCATAATACCATGCATTATATTTGGCTAGTTTGCTAATGTTTGTTTACAAATGGTGGATTCAATTTCTTCAGAAAAAGATTTTTCTCATGGTTTTCTACTGCAGTTCTTCCTTTTCCAAAAGCTACTGGGACCTGCATCCCAAGGAGATAAATTTTTTGTTGTGTTGTAGCTAATTTTGGTTGATAAAAACTAATTTGAACAAAGATGTGATATTGCACCGAGTGGCTACCCTTTTCCTTTCCCCTGTTTGTGCTGCTATTTCATCATTGCTTAGTTTCAGCTCATAATGATCTTGATGACTGATATATTGCAAAGACAGAAGACAGGCTAAAACTCTCGTATAAAGGCATCCTGTGAATTTAGATTGGTTATGTGGTTCTTTAGGACTGCTTGAAAACCCCAAATGGGTATACACTTCAAGGTCATGAACAGAATTGCTGACGTTGACGTTCTCTGATTTCTAGTTCTGTTGGTTGGAGCTTTCTCAAATAAGTACACATAATAAGTGGTTATCAGCTCATAAAACTCAAGCATGAGAGTTTCAGCAGAATTTTCTGTGAATGCTTTGGCAGTGATAACAATAATGAGGTCTCTTTACCATTTAAGGTGATGTTTTATGACAAATAGTAGAAATAAATCCACAAATATTGAAGGAATTAAAGCAGTTATTAATAATTTATCAACAACAGACAGTAGAACAATTGAAATACAGAGACTATTAATATAAAGAGAGGGATTTCAGATCCAAAATGAGAAGTAGGAAGACTTAATCAAGCTTTGGAATAATTGCTTACTTCTGTTCAGGACACAGCTCATTTTATACAGAGCTTAGAAGATGATGAAAGAAGATACAAGGAAAGCCACTCAATAAGAAGAAAGAATTTGAATTTTCCACATCAAGAAGAGGTGAATACTTATTGACATGCACCCAACTGATTACAGAACATGCCTTTGCAAATCACTGCTCTATCAAATTTTTGGCAGCATTGCGGTTCATGAGACTTGAAGTGTAGGCCTAAGTCTAAAAGCACGGGCTGAAATACTTCTATAATTTTGAAAAGCCATGAAGGAGATCTGAGACTTTGCTACATTGTATGAATTCTTACAAGTAAAATTCTTCACATTCATGACTTAGGCAGTGCCTTTGTTTCACGATGACTGACATCAAGATGTACCCAGTGATTCCTGACCTTGTGGAATGGTAATATAAAAATTATTGCTTCCTGCTGTGGCATTTATGGTTTTTCTCAGCTCATAATTCTCTATGGACTTCAGTAAATATTTCCTTTGGCTCACATATTGGATTAGTTGACACATTATTTTTATAACCATTGTCTTTAAAAGGAGGCTTGCTAGCCAGGTGCTGTTTTCAAGATGGTGCAGTTCTTATGCGTGTCAGAGGATAGAATCTGTAAAGCGTGCCTCCCGACTGCCTCTTATAGTTAGATAATCCTCAACAGCTACAATTGTGTTATTTTTAGCATTAACAAATTGAGAAGATGTTCACAGGGAAAGGTCACTGAAAAGTTAAGCACTGTGTGAGGTTCATTTCCAACAACAACATGGGCCTTGTTTAATATGCTTCATGATGTGGTAGAAGAAATTTTTATCCTTCAGAGCTTTTCATTTCTTTCTTAGTCAAACATTCATGCTCGGTCTATCTTTTGGCAACATATGATTTGAATCGTCAAGTTAGTGTTCTGGCATGTGTGGCTATTTTCACATTCCTCTTGAGGGATTTGGCAAAAAGATTCTCCTCTACTTTGTACTTTCCCTTTTTCCCCCCCTCCCTGTCTATTAATAATAAACAAAGGGTAAGAAGACAGGCATCAACGGGAACAAATGGATAAATCCCTTTGAAAGTGCCAAAGTAGCCTGACACATGTGAAGGCCCTGCTATGGTTGATTATGCAATAAAGATTATTTTGAGAGCCATCTGTATATTCATATCTTACTCCTAATAAAAGACAGCTAGTTTGCAGTGTTTAGGCTGCAGACTGGTATTCTGTGAATTTTAGTTCCCCCTTCCCCCCCTTAGGCACAAAGACACCTGGATGACTTGGGCCAATCACTCTCTCTCAGCCCTAGGAAGGAGGTAAGGGCAAGCCATTTCCAAAAACCTGCAGTCAACACTGATTCAAAGACACAAACAAAACATAATAAAATAATGTATGATTATACAATAAAATATTATGAAATATCTCAAGAAAAATGTCAGCACTTTTTAATTTTTATGATCTAGCTGTCAATCCTAAAATGCTTAAAGATAAGACTAATACTCAGCTTTTTTTGGATGTTAGAAAGATAGAGTTAAAATTGAGAAGCTTTCTGTATATCCATATTATATAACTGTAATTGAGCTTTGCAAACCGATTTAAAACTTTGGTGATCAGTCTTCTTAATTTCTCTTGGTATCTTGCAGATTCCACGTGAAAGTATAGCTAGTTTGCAAAAAAAAATATATTTTTTAAAAAGAATACTGCTGAGTGAAGTGAGGGAATTGATGTTTTGTGACAAAACACTGACTAAATTCAGATATAAAGACAATCCAAGATATTTAACAATAATATTTGCAATAGAAATCAAAATTGGCTAATTCGTATTTTCTTCCGAAGAAAAGCTGGTTGGACTAAGAAAGTAATGTGGTACTATTGGCAGATAGCTTTTAATATATCTTTCACTTCTTCATTTCAAATTGCTTCTCCAAATTTCATTTTTTTTGCTGGTTTCCATTCACAGCTTGAGGTTTGGAAACTAATAGCAGAAAGGAATTTTTGTGAATGAGTTGAAATTGAGTAACAGCAGGCAGAAAAAGGGTTAAGCCCAGTCCATTAAAAGCATCTAAGTGGTTTTTCTAGAAACAATGGTTAGATTTATAGACCTGTAAAGCATCTTTTTCTCATAGATTTTGACCTGATTTTTTGCCTTGCTATTCTAATATAAGTAATTTTCAGTAAATGCTTAGTTATATATGAGTGTGTAACATGTCAATTTCTTTTGTCTGCTGGCTGAAGTTGAAGATGGTGATTTGTAAAGGGAAAAAAAAAACATTGCTGCCAGAGGGTTCACAGGATGTCGCATTATATGATATTGAACCTGGTTCAAAACTTTGATTCTTGTCTCTGACATTGTCTCAGATTTCCTCAATGGCTGCTGATACATAAAAGAATATCTTCGTCTCTTCAAAAGTTAGCTACTAGGAGGAAAATTAGGTCCAGGGTCATTTGATCTTTCAGATGATTCTATGGTGGGTGTACCATGGTTTAATACACCTTATCTTTTGCTTACATTTTGAATTCCATCAGAGAATCAGCTTGATTTTATTTACTTTTCAATGTAAGCATCAGTCTTGCAAAAAGTTATTTATTGGCATGATAGTTATGAAATGTAGGCTTCACTATAGGACAAGAAGAGACAGAAGTCTTTTAAGGTGCAGAATAAAATGTTTTGGCAGCCTGGTTCAGGTCTAGGAATTGCTTTGTGCACTCCATCTATCCTGTGAAATAGTATTTTGGTTTGTGGAAAGGGGGCCTTATGAGTCTAGTGCTATTCTAGGGATCTAAGAAGGCTGGTTAAGCTTACGTTTAATTGCAAGTTAAACAAAGAAGTAGCCAAGAGTCTTTAAATCAAATTTCATGTGTCTGCCTGTTTCATGATGGCAGCCACATAGGCTTCAGTCAATCAATTCCCAGCTTGCATAGAGCGCTGTGTTCAATGTACATCTTTGTAGATATGGAAAAATGCTGGGGAGATAAGCATGATTAAAGTTAATTAGTAAGTTCATATAGTTGTTACCGTAAATGGAAACAGATGAAACTTGACATAAAAGTAATAGCAACAAAAGGCATCAAGAAAAAGGAGAATTAGAAAAACATGTCTGAGATTAAATATAGGATTTACATGTTGTTTATTTAGATCATTTCTGGTCTCTTCTTAAAAGCTATACATTTAACTTAATTTCATTTTTAGACATGATAGATCACCCAATTTACATCAAAGGAGACTCCAGCTTTGACTTTTCATTATTCAAGTTTGTTTGTTTGTTTGTTTTTCAGCTTAGTGGCTACCAAGGTATTCTCTAACTTATAGTGCTTCCTACATGTATTTTTTTATTTTTGATAAATATTAGGATATGATTATGAAATTGTTTACCCTGTATATTATTCTTATTACACTGTGAAAATAATGACTTGTTTTGAAGTGTTTCACATTAAAAACTATCATTTTATTAGAGACCCTCAACAATCATGTTAATTTTAATAAGAAATAGACAGAATAGAGCACTGATACAAAGCAGGAAAGTGAAATGTAGGGTTGAGATTACTTTGAGAAAGAAAACTTTGACAAGAAGTAAAAGAATGTATGTAGGGTATTTAGATTACTTTAACATAAAAGAGAGGGATAGTATAGTAAGTTTTCAGGAGATGTTCTTCAGTGTATAAATGAATACCATTAAGATGACTTTTCAGGTTTTCTTGAAATTTTCTTCTTCTTCTTAATTCATTCTTTAATTTTCCAAAACAGTGTGTTATCTTTTTACTACTGTATCTCATTAAAGGTTATCATTGCAATATTTGTTCCTTTTTCTCTAGCAAGTATGTTCTAAATAGCTGTTTGGCAAATGTATTCCTTTTTTTGCAAGTGGGCAGTTTCTATAGTAGAGCTATATAACATGTGGTAAATGAGAACAATTAATAAGTGGAATGGCTTACCACGAGAAGTTATGGGTGCTCCATCAATGCAAGTTTTCAAGATGGGATTGGACAACCTATTTGTCCAAATAGGTTGTCTCCTGCTTGAGCAGACCTCCAAAGTTCTTTTCTGTGTTCTGTCTCTTTTTTATTGCTCTCTGTTCTATGGTTCATTGAATATGATGAAACTATGGTTCCCATTGATCTGGTTAGTGCAATCATTGGCAAAATATAATCAGACTTGCTATGCAGAATCCTCTGGAAAATAACCTCATCTATACTTATTTAACATATATAACTGAGTCCCCTACATAGTAGTTGGCATGAGCAATCTGTAATGGTTTAATAAATAGTATATATAAATTTGATAACCAGATAGAAAAATGAAATGTCTGTATTCCTACTTCATGTGGCATTTCCTAGGACATTAATGTATGAATCTGTTGAACATTTCTGTGTGATACTGTTCAAAGTTCATGATATGTTGGATATCTCGGCTTGCTGATAATTGATTGTTTCTGGAGATAACTCTATATGTGTGTATATCTATATCATATCTATCTATCTATCTATCTATCTATCTATCTATCTATCTATCTATCTATCTATCTATCTATCTATCTTATCATCTATCATACTTTTCTTTTTAAATTCTTGCCAAAGGGAAAACTCTCCTTTTTTATCAACTGGTGTAGTACCGTATATACTCGCATATAAGCCGATCTCGCATATAAGCTGACCCTTAAAAAACTGCCCCAAAATGAGGAATTTTGCAAAAACTCGCATATAAGCCACCCCCCAAATACCATGGTGTTCAACCCCTGATCTCACCGTCAAGGCTCATTGTCAGAAAGATTCTGGGAGGACAGGGCTTTGGGCGTGACTTCCCTGAACAGCAGAAGTGAAGCTCAGAGGGAAAAGGTGATGGGGCAAAAGTTGCAGCTCATCGTCCATCCAGGGAGAAAAATGGCCGATTTTCGTGCGCATTTTACTTGAGGCGAGGGCTGCTAAGGGCCAGCTGACAGGGAGTGCGAGAGCCAAGGCTCTCATTGCGGGAAGCCGCGATGCTAAGTTGCTGCTCCGGCGCAAATCGAGGCACAGCCACCGATAAATCAGATTTATGCGCGTTATAAGCCGACCCCCAAATTTGGAAAAAAAAAAAGCGTTCTGAAGTTGGCTTATATGCGAGTATATACGGTAAGCAACTGTGTATTTTTTAGATCTGCTATAATATCATATAAAGCAAGCAGATTTCTTTAGAGTATATGATCCATTATTTTTTTTTAAAAAAACTTCTTTTCTACCCACATATGAAGAAGGAGAGGGAAGCAAGGTATGTGTAAGTGAACCCTTGTTACTCACCACATATACCACAGTTGTGCTGTTGTCAGAAGTATTAAATCTTTGGAACACTCAGTTGAAGAGAAATTATACTGATTTTACTGCTGGATATTTCCAACATTGGCCATGCTGTTTTTTTTTTTTTTTAATAAAATCCATGACAAATCTACATGCTATATATGAAAATGGCAGAGTGCTATTAAATAGGCTGTTCTTTAAGCATAAGCATGTCTATAGTGTTACACCAGTGAAAATGTCAGATGTGGCTAGTCCCATCCTAGTATGTTTGGATTAATATTTTTTAAAAAAATATTTATTGTCGTTTGACTTTTGATGAAAAGCCTTCTATGGCATTTGCAGCTTTTAGGTCATTGAAATTGTATTTTATTTTGACTATTGTTTTAACTTTTCAAGAGCTGTTCTATGATTTAATACCACCTGCTGATTGTTTTAGATTACATACTTTGAGAAGGCTGAAGTCTTAAAAGAGGTCTGAGAGTTATGTCAAAGACCAACACATAATAAATATACCTTAGAGTTTGTGCCAGGTAGAAGAGAATATCCAGGCTACAGTGTGAGTTGCAAAGAATCTGATTTTGTTTGGGTGTGTTTATAGTTTTTTGCTTGCTCATTTTGTTAATTTTGAAAGACAAGTGCTGATGTTACTTGCCCTTGGGGTGAGGATGATGCGTAGGGTTCTGCTCAAATTTTACTTTTAACTGAATTCTGTAACATAAGCATTTCCCCATATCAATCAATGGAGATTTTTCCTGGTCCAGTTAAAAGGCTACACTCTAACCTCCTCAGAAAAATCTCTTACATTTTTTAATTCTTCTTAAATAGTTTCTTTATTTTACTTGAACATTAATGGTAATAAATCAATTTTTAGTGAAAAAGGGAAGTTTTATTTGTTTGAAAAAAAATCCTGCTATAGCTTAAAATAGTCACATGATTTATGGATGCCTAAGAATAGCAAGATTTTTCTGCTATTTAATCTTGTTCATGATTTCAGGGACAATGAATTATATTTGATTCTGTTACAAACATCATGGTCAGGACTCCTCTGTAATAGGAGTTTAATCTTAAACCCTAAAGGGAGTTTTAATCTTAAACTCTAAAGTAGGGTTTAATCTTAAACCCTAAAGTTGTTTGCATTTAAGAAGTGCCTTGGGTTGCTGTGTATGTTGGGCTACTGCCTTATTTTATTATGCATGCTTCAGTTTTTTTGTATTGTTCGTTGATTATGACATATTAACTGGTTAACATTCTGGGATCTATTGGAAGAACAGAGATATATGGTCATTTTAATAATATTAAAATAAGAAATAGTATTGAAATTTATCTACTTTAAATATCTATAGTACTGAAACAATCTACATTTGGCTACATAGACACAGAAGAGAGATTCATGCATCATATTAAGCCAAAATCAAGCGAACTGAATTATGGTTTAGGGGTTTATATAAGCCAGCCCTAAAAGTTGCTGAAGATCTTAGTAAAAAAGTTCCTTCACAAACTTTACAGAGCATTTGATATATCCATGAAAATAAGTGTTGCAGCTTGTGAAAATAACATGCATTTCCAAGTATTCCATGTAATTCATTTATGAAATATATTTATAAAAGTAACTTTTATCTCATAATTGTTGATGATAATAACCATTTAGCATTGTTTTTTGTTTAATTTCTGAAAGAAAGCTAGATTAAAATTTAGGTATTCCCTCTTTGTTTTATGTGTGTGTGTGTGTATGTGTGTGTGTGTATAAATTAATCTCTTACATTGGACAGGTATTTTCTAATGAGTTTAATCAGATCTCCCTGAACTGTATCCATAATTTCTGTGGAAGTGAATCCCTGAATAGCTGTTCTTAAAAAACATTTTATAGACGTTAATGAAGCCTTTAAAGCAAAATATTCAATTATTTAAATATTTATAGTATAACTTTATTACTTAACATGTATGTATGTATGTATGTATGTATGTATGTATGTATATATGTATGTATTCGAATTTATTAGTTACTCAGCTCCAATGGTCTATCCTGAAAGGTTCTGCTCTATACTTACATGATATGTTTTTTTTTTTTGAAAAGAATTTTATTGATTTTCGACAAACACACATGACAAACAAAACATTAAAAACATCTGTTCTCATATATACTTCTGGTGTGTCGGTTGGTTCATCAGTTTTGTGCATTCATTTTGTAGTCTCAGTTACAGTTATATTGCATAACAACTCATATTGTCAATCCATATCCTAATATTACTAAAAAAAAAGAAAAAAAAATTTTTTTGACTATACTTTTAATCATTCATGTTTTGTGAGATAACAATGCTTTAAACAGTTTATTCTATAACAAATCATATAATCATAACAAATCAATCCTAAAAACCCTTTATAGATATAGTATTAATGTTCTATTATCGTATTTTATCATCTAGCCATTGATAAAAAAGATCCCAAATTTCATAAAATTGTTTATCTTCTTGCTCTCTAATTTCAAATGTCAATCTACTCATCTCAGCACATTCCAATATTTTCTTAATAATTTCTTCCTGTAATGGTATTTTCTCATTCTTCCAATTTTTAGCAAATACAATCCTAGCCGCTGTTAATACATTTACAATCAGATATTTCAAGTCTTTATTATATGTATCAGGTAAAATTCCCAATAAAAAGATCTCTGGTTTCAAGTCTATGTGTTTCTTTGTCATTTTTTCCAACCACATGTGAATTTTAGTCCAATATTTTCTGGCATCCTCACAAGTCCACCACATATGATAGTATGAGCCAGGTATCTGATGACATTTCCAACATTTTTCAGATTTATTCTTGAACATTCTTGCTATTCTTGTCGGGGGGAATTGCCACCTGTAAAACATCTTATACAAGTTTTCTTTATATGCTGTTGACATTGTCATTTTATAATTTTGAGACAATTTTTGCCATTTCTCTAAATCAATCCCATATCCAAAATTCTTCCCCCAAGCAATCATAGTTTCTTTAACTTGTTCTTCCTCTAACTTAATTCCCAATAAATAACCATATAATTTTTTAATCACCTTCTCATCAGTACCCATCAATATCTTATCTAAATCAGTCTGTTTATCATAGAATCCTTCCGTTTTAAAATCTTCATCATATCTTGAGTGTATTTGCGCATATGAAAACCAATTCATCCTTATACCTTGTTCCTCTAAGTTTTGGATCGATTTAAGTCCACCCTTTTCATCCAACAATTCCCCATATCTGTTTGTTCCTTTTTATAGATCATAGTATAGGAAAATGCTTCAATAGTCGATAACCAAATTGGAATTTTCAAATAACATTGTTTTTTTATCTTCTCCCAATTTAACCACAAAGACTCCCGTATATAATGTCTTCTGAAATACCCCTGTGTTTTAGTTCCCTTGTACCATAAAAAAGCATGCCAGCCCAACAGTAAATCTTACATGATATGTTATAGTTTGCAGAGGTAATAGTAGTGGGAAGCTCTGATAATTTACTCTTTCTAGCCTTCAAAAATATGTAGAAGGGGTTGTTCTGTTCTGGATGCTTCAATCAATCAACTCCTTTCGTTTTCTGCTGCAAAATCCAATGTATAAGAGTAGTGAGACATAGAAGTGTGTGTGTGTGTGTGTGTGTGTGTTTGGGGGGGGGGAGGGGTAATTGGGTTACAAGTGACTATAAATGTCAGATTCCTGATTTTTGAAGTGAATACATCTTCTATGCCACACATCTTTATTAGAGCAGATTGACTATGCCTCTGTCTGTGGACCACCCTGGTTCCATATTGGCTTTTCCTATGGATAGGCATTTTAAGAACTCCAGATGTAGCATGCCTGCAAAAATTATACTAAAGAAAGATGGGTTTTGTCAATTAGTAAAGGAGATTACAGTATTGTTGTAAGAGTAGTAAGTGCAGGCTTTGTTAGATAAGAAATGGCAGTGCTGATGGTTCCTGTTCTTTGGTGATTAAAAGGGATAAAAGTGGGGATTATTTTGTGAAGGTCTGTTGGAATAAAAGCATTGCTGTTAATATTTTTTTTTTCCTGGTAAGGCTGTTAGGAAATAGTGGTTCCAGTTAATATCCCTTAAACAAAACAATCTACCATCAAATGTATTCAGTTTATTAAACAGTCAGGCCATTGTCCCTATAGTTTAAGAAGGTAGGAATAGAGAAACACTGTTGAAATGTTGATTTGTTCATTCTATTGCCACAGCCAATAAGCACAATCTGAGATAGCTCCATTTCAAAAGCCAACAATTAGAACTCAAGAATAAGATTTTACTACATTACTATGTAGTTTTTCTGCTCAGCTGTGTCTTTAAATACAGCGACTCTGCAGTCAGAAAATAACATTTTGTATATATCAGTTTTGTACTTTTATGATAAGCAAGCAATGGAGCATTGGAAAGTTATGTATACTAGGATTAACAAGCAAGATCAAATCTTTGACTCAATTAAAGGTAGGAAAAGATTGGAATTACTAGATTCCCTCCTAATCTCATTTTATTGGTAATTGATTTCTGGTCTTTTTGAATCTTAAAAGGCATTACAGATTGCTTCTAAGGCCCGGTCCCACTGCACTTACGGATGCAAAGAGGATGTAAAACGTTAAAAAAAGCTTGCCGTCCATTGGAAAACGCTATGCATCTGTTGTGTACTCATTGCATATGTGTTTCATACGCTCTATCCCTCGAGCATCCGTCCACTGCGATTTCATCCGCGCAAGAAGTTTTGAGCTGCACAAAACTTTGTGAACGGATGAACTTTACGCCACGTACGATGTACATCTGCGACATATACGGGCAACAAACGTTCTATGTCCGTTATCATCTCTTAAACGTCCGCTGTATCCCCTCTGCATCCTCTGGCCATTCCCTCAACTCACATCTGCTGCAGCTGAAAACAGAAAGAGGGAGGAAACAAAAGGTACATGGAACGTCTACACAGCGTTAGTAACACAGAAATAGAAAGGATGTAAGCATATGCATCTCGTATATAAAGTATTCAAAATGGACAAAACGTATGTATCTGGGATGTATCTCGTATATTTAGAATGTCTGGAGTATGTCTAGAGTATGTAGAAGGACACCGAGCGGAAAACTGATATTTTCTATAAAAAGGGGGAGAGAATCATCTGGATCTCAGTATGAGTCCAGCAGCCGTGGTGTACAGACCTCTTCACCCTTGGTCTTAGTCTTCCACATCATCGATTGTTCTCCACCATGAATGATGACACAGTCCGTATGATAGCTGCGCTCATTCATCATCAGAACCAAAACCTGTTCAGACTGTTTCACCTTTTATACAGAAGGAGAAGAAGGAGACGTCCAAGAGCTGTGTGGGTCCAAGGATGAATCATGAGAAGAATGGAATTTGGACTGTATGACCAGTTGATAGTGGAGCTGAGGAATAAAGACCCTCGTGCATTCCATCACGTTATAAGGATGCCACCAGCCATGTTTGACGAACTTGTAGAGCGTCCGAGACCCAGGTTGACCAAGCCTAGCACCAACTTCCGTCCCAACCTGGACCACGGACTGAAGGTGGCAGTGACTCTGCGCCACCTGGCCTCTGGAACCACAAACAGAAACATGCAGTATGCGTGGAGGGTGCCACACAACACCATCAGCAAAGTGGTCAGAGAAGTGGTGCAGGCCATCATTGAAGAATACGTGGAGGAGCTCCTCAAGTGCCCCACCACTGAACAAGGCTGGAGAAAACTTGCAGAAGAGTGGTATCAGAGGTGGAACTTTCCCCATACTGTTGGAGCCATAGATGGGAAGCACGTGGCCTGCAAAGCTCCAGCCAACTCAGGGTCCACTTATTACAGCTACAAGGGCTTCTTCAGTATCATCCTCCCTCTATGCTTGCATTGGAGGTTTATCTATCCCACAACTATCCTTATCTATCCCACAAGGGTGCAAAGCCTTAACTATTTTTTCAAAGTTTTCACCAAAACTTTATGAAGTAAAAAAAAATGAACCAAGTGTCTTAAGCAAAGATAACCTTTATTAACTGTCTTAACTTTATGACTTTATTAAATAAGCAAAATGAACCAAGGAAACTGTATTAAGTGTGTTAAGCAAAGATAACCTTTATTAACTTTCTTAGGTAAACTTTATGACTTTATTAAAAAAGCAAAATGAACCAAGTAAAGTGTCTTAAGCAAAGATAAACTTAACAAGTACATCTCAGTCTCTGACACTATTCTCAGTCACTCTGAGTCATGTCCATGGTCTCAGCTGTTAAGCGGGCAGGGACTGTGGAGGTGGCTGTGGCTTGAGTGTTGGTTTGAGGCACCATTGGGGTGCTTGGCCCCGAGGGTACAACAGGGGATGGTGTGTTCAGGAAGCTGTCCGAGAGCTGACTCAGTCGGGTTTGGCTGACGGGCTTGGTTGTGGGGTAGAGGAAGGAGGAGTGCAGTGGGGCTGTCTGGTCTGCAGCTGGGTGAAGAGTGGTGTCTGTGGCGTCCGATGAACCTGGGCCTGGACTGGGAAGTTCTGCTCCTGCTGTGGGAAGTCCTGGTTGTCGTAGCCTTGGTAGGTGAGGGGCTGTTGAAAGCCGTGGAAGGGCTGTGACATCGCCTGGGGTGGAGGAGCAGACCTGAACTGGGTAGGACCAGCTTCAGCTGGGCCTTGAGGGTTGTGCAGAAGTGCTGTGATCTTCTGCTTCATCACCTGGTACTGGGCCTCAGGCAGGTCCCTCAGGGTCTGGCTCACGTAGGTGATGAAGGGCTTCCGGTCTGAGGATGGTATGTCGCTGTGGACCAGCTGAGAGAGAAGTTCTGTGGCTGGTCTTCATTGTGACCCTCATCTCCAACAGCACACTGTGGTCCTAGCCCTCCAGTCTGCCTCTCTGCCTGCATCCTGTGGAGCTGGGGGTGGGGGTGGGGGTGGGTTGGCCTCTGGTGGCTGCTGCTTCTTCCTCCATTTGTGACAGCAGGGCATCATCCTCCATGGGATCCTCCAAGTCTGCTGGCACGGGGAGTGCAGCTGTTGGGGGGGTCTCTGCTGTGGGGCCTCTGAAGACACCTGCCTGAACAGGGTAGCTGGCTCCTGGCTGGAAGAGGACTGGCTGTCTGTGGGCTGTCTGAGGGAAGGGGGTCTCAGAGGGGCTGCTCCTCAGTGGCAGATCTCACCCTCCAGGAAACTGCACTCTGTGGCCCTTTCTCCAGAGGTACTCGTTCCCCCTCAGCCATTCCAGCACCTAATCCTCATGCTCCTCAGAAACGGTGTACTGTTTCCTCTCTCCCTTCTCCTTCCCTTGCCTCTTCCTCCCTCTGGCAGGTGCTTCAGCAGGGCCTTCAGGGGCTTGAGCAGCAGGGCCTTCAGGGGCTTGAACAGCAGGACCTTCAGCAGCAGGGCTTTGAGGGCCTTGGGGCTGGTCCACCACAGTAGCAGCAACAGCAGCAGCAGCAGCTTCAGAGTCAGTGCCAGGGGGTGGGATGTTCATTCTGGCCTTCTTGCCAGGGCTGGAACGAGTAGACATGGGCTTCCTGTTCTTTCCTGACTGACGAACCATGGTGTTCCTGCTAGATGTATGTGGCAGCATGTCTTTCCCCTGTATGCTGACTGCATACGTGCTGCATACTTTTATATCCGCAGAGCTGATACAATTCATACTCCCTGCATGCGCAGTGAACACTTTGCATCCGATATACATCAGCGCGGCATCCCCTTTGTTTCCTATAGCCATCCGTGATGCATCCGCTTCATCCGCTATGCATCCGCCCTTCCGCTATGTGTCCGCTTTGAAATTCTCCCCCAGAACCCCTTCGGATGTGTCATCCGCTTCCATCCACTGTCATCCGCTAGGCTTCCTATGAATATCCGTTTAATATTCCCACTATATACTACCCACGTCCGTTCTTTTCCGTTCTGTTTATGCAAATTTTCACCATTTTTTGGAGCAAATGACAACGGATGGAGCCACCCCCAAAATTTTGCTCGTCCACTGTGTCCTTTATGTATACGTTTTGCATCCGTCGGCCAGTGGGACCAGGCCTTAGCACAAGCAGTTTCAGAAAAGCTTTAGGAATCATGGTCCACAGAACAAGTTCAGCAAGCAAGTGAACACGGAGACCAAATAGTTTAGTGTTTAGTGGAATGTTTTTCTTTATGGAAGATAGGGATGAAAAGAACTGCTCTTGTAAAGAATATGTGCCACTTTTGTTTTCTTCCTGGAAGATGTTATAAATTGTATATGCTTTAAGTGCAGATTGATTGCTCTCCTGGTAAACAAAGTGAAAGATCCTATCTACCCCTCATTGCATTAATGAGGAAAAACAGTTGGTTCAAATACTGGAAATATTTGTGGAGGTTGGGAAGAAGGACCATACTTATAAAATAAGACCCCTTTACTTTGGAGCTTCAGAATAAGATTCTAGAATTTCTTCCATTGATTTTTTTTCTAAATGAAGCTGCATTAAAAAAATTGCTACTATAACTCCCAGAGACTGGGAAGAAAACTATACAAAGGGAAGGATTTGAATCTCTACACTGAAGATAAACCAAGTGATGGTGCTCAGTCCTACAAAGAGAGAATAAAGCTGTCTAGATAACAGTGCAATGCCAATCTCTGGATGGTGAAGATATCCAATAATGTAAGAAAAATGTCTCTTGGTAAGATTTCTGAACTCTTAACTATTCTCTTTCAGTATAACTTGGGAGGTTTCACTGAAACTTTGGGGAAGAATATTGCTTTTTGTGGAGATGGGATAATTAAGAACTTGACAACTGTGGGGAAACTATAGTTGCTTTCATAGTTGAAGAACTGCTTTGTAGAAGATGTAGTTGATTTGTGCTTTTAGAACAGTGATGACAAATTTATGTCACTCATGTCAAAGATGACATGTCACAATATTTTAGATGACATGCGGAGTTCACCAATACCTGACAACAACTATTCTTCCTGTTTGAGTTTCCAATGAAACTGAATGAACAGAAATACATTAAAGCAATGGATGGAAACTAATCAAGGAGAGAAGCAACCTAGAACTAAGAAGAAAATTCCTGATAGTTAGAACAATTAATCAATGAAACAACTTGCCTCCAACACTGGAAGTTTCTAAGAAAAGATTCTAAATATGTAACGCCACACCACTCGAAGCTTAAAATGGATTCTCACCATTTTTCACTGATCTGTCATTCCGAATTGTGATTGATGGTGACATGTAAGAGAAAGAAACTTGCAAAATGTGATAGAAACATGGCAACCACATAGTTTGGTTGTCTTCCAATCACTACAAGGGGAAAGGGCAATGGATACCAGTGACTACAGTCTCCTAAATGAGCATACTTTCAACAATTGTATGAAATCGGCTTTTTTGCTTGTGTGCATTGCA
The DNA here is from genome assembly GCA_015471245.1 of Laticauda colubrina. Lineage (NCBI taxonomy): Eukaryota > Metazoa > Chordata > Lepidosauria > Squamata > Elapidae > Laticauda > Laticauda colubrina. The sequence goes on along the minus strand of BLBF01000003.1, from coordinate 43,316,838 downwards.
TTGCATTATAAATTATTATATAAAGAATTGTTTCTCTTCTGTTGGGGGAGAGAATACACCAGCAGAATGAAGTTAAGCACTCTCCCAATTTTTGAAACACTGAGGCCAACAGATTCACCATCAGTATTCCAGAAGACTAATAGTGGGATTAATTGACAAGGCTGTAAATTTCAGTTGAACATCAGGTGAAATATTCAACTGCTTATGAAAGATTAGTTCAAAATGTTTAAACAAAGATTAAATGACCATTTTGCAGAGCTATCATAGTGTATTCCTGCACCCAGGTAGAGACCTGGATTATTGATCTCTATATTCTCTTCCAACCCTTACATTCTGTGATCCTATAAAGATTGCAATATCAAAAATGGAATAAGCATGAATTAATAAATGAAATGAAAAATAGTTATGTTGTGAGTCTAAATCAAAGAAAAATTGAAAGATGAACTAAAATATATTAATGGAAATAAAGATGTATGCTTAATTATAAATGAAAAGGCTAAAATGTGTGCAGAGTGTACGGATATTGTGGAATGCTTATGAAAGTATGAATTCATAAATTGGTAATATAATTACATGATATATTCCAATGAATGGTGAAAGTGCAAAAAACCAAGATGGGTTTTAGGGAAGCTTTCTTTGAACCCCTGCAATATAGGACCAAGGGACATGTTTTCTTGACGTCAGTTTTCTTGGCATTCCCAGCTGTTCATTATCTGAATTTAAAGCTCTCTTTTAGATCTTCCTGCTCAATCTAGAAAGAGGTTGGATCTTCATTTATGCAGACATGGTATTTTTTTTCCTTGTACAAATATACCAAATTAATAACATTTGAAAAAGAAACTAAAAACATTCACTTGAATAACACACAACATACTGCATTTTTGTTGATGACTTCAAATGGTTGAAGCTAAGCAGGTGCCACCCACTTTAACAGCTCTCAGGATGATGCCTTATGCTTCCCTGTTCTTAATGCTTCAGTGAAATACTGTAAAAAGCAATTTCAGAATCAGGAGCTTTTCTGGGATCTGGTGAGTATCATTTAACTTCTGAAGTTAATGTCAAGGGAACCTTACCTGGCACACCTGCAATTAATTACAAACACAACTGCCCTAATCTTAAAAAAAATGTTGAAGGGCTATAAGACAAATGCAAATTATAAAAAGGAAAATCTTAACATTGCCATTTACATCAGCATCTTTCTGGGATTTAAGTTAATGACTTTGTATTTTAACATGGCTTAAAATGAAAGAGCAGAGTACTTCAAGCTAGCAGGCTCTCAGCCAATGTAGTAAGTACTTTATGTTTATACTGAGCACTAAAGATCATTGTACAAAATAGAATTCTACTATCCTTTGCAGAGATTACAAAATGCCACATATTTTGTTCAAATATTAAATAAAGAAATGCCTAAAAGTGGATAATGATAACAAATGGATAAGCTGCTTTTCAGGAACTTAACCTGTATATCTCTTAACAGGTAATCTCCTCCATAAATGTCAGCATGTCAACATCCTTATTAAAAATTCAGGACAAATGTTTCCTCATTTTTGTACACAGAAGTGTGGGGCCCATATCTGTGACTGATTTGTGTTTGTGTGTGTGACTGTAATAAATGTGCATTTATCTTCTTAACTACTCTCTGATTGCCTTATGAGGAAATACATTGGAGTGATTATTCAGGTTTTTTTTTAATCCTCTGTATTACAGACCAATTTGGAACTTATTTGCAGATAGATGTTATATGTGTACTTTATAATAATAGGCTTTAATTACATAAGGAAACTTCATTTAATGGGCCTTAATGCAATGGTGGCTGGATACCATGAACAATATTCCTATTTTCTATCAGTTGTGTATGTTAACTTTATAATGGCATTTGATGCAAAATTATGCAAATGCCTTCTTTATCATTTGAGTAAAGCTGAAGTTGTGGATGCCCCACTCCCTTGTTAGTGGATCACTAGAATTATAGATACCTCTGTATAAGAGAAGAGCAAGCAGAGTTGGGAGGAGGCAGAATTAGTTGCATCCTCAGCTTAGAGTCATTGTGTTCCCACAAGCAATCCAAGTTCAATCCCTCTTGAATTTGGTTGATCCTTAAGGCCCTGTCACACTGCCCAACGGATGCAAAACGTTTGTAAAAAGGACACAGCGGACGAGAAAAATGTTCCATCCGTCGTTATCCGCTTTCAAAAGGGGCAAAAATTTGCATAAGCAGAGCGGATAACACGGAAAGGAATGGACGGGGGGAGGGCGCAGAGCGGATGGAAAGTGGATGCGGAACTGAAGCCTAACGGATGGAAGCGGATGAGAGCGGATGGCACATCCGCAGGGCTTCTGGGGGTCCTCAGCAAAGCGGACGCGGAATGGATACAGCGGATGCACAGCAGATGAAGCGGATGCAGAGCGGAAGCCTAGCAGATGCACAGCGGAAGCCTAATGGATGCCTAGCGTTAATTGCGCATGCGGGGAGGATGCATTGCATAAGCCCCGCAGATATAAGGGAAGTAGCTCGGAAGCAGGTCACCATTCAGAGGAAAGACCTGCTGCTGGACGGATTGACAGCCTTGCCTGCCCTGCCTGCATGCCTTCCTGCAAGCCTTGCTTCCAGCCTCCCTGCCAGCCTCCCTGCCAGCCTTGCTGTCTGCCTGCCTGCCAGCCTTGCTGCCAGCCAGTCTGCCTGCCAGCCTTGGTGCATGCCTGCTTCCCAGCCTTGGTTCATGCCTGCCTGCCAGCCAGCCTTGGTGCCTGCCTTTCTGCCAGCCTTGGTTCATGCCTGCCTGCCAGCCTTGGTGCCAGACTGCCTGCCAGCCTGCCTGCCAGCCTTGGTGCATGCCTGCCTGCCAGCCTTCCTGCCAACCTTGGTTCCTGCCAGCCTCCCTGCCAGCCAGCAACCCCACAACCATGGGGAAGAACAGAAAGCCTCAGCCATCTGCTGCCAGCCCAGGCAAGAGGGACAGGGCCACCATCCCACCCTCTGGCCCTCACTCTGGTTCTGCTGGGGCTTCTGTGGCATGGGCTCGCTCTTCTGGGGCTGGAGTTTCTGCTGCTTCTGCTTCTGGAGGAGCTGATGATGCGGGGGATCAGACAAGCACTCCAGCACCAGTCACCTCCACAGCACCTGGACCCTTCACCCCTGAGACTGAACGACCAAGAGGAGTGCCAGAGACTCATTTTTGTTTTATAGCTTGTTGTTAATAAAGTCTATCTTTGATTCACACACTTGCTTCATTTCTTTTTTTTAATAAAGTCTTGGTGGAAACTTTTAGAAATGGTTTAAGCCTTTGCATGCTTGAGGGATGGGTTAAGATAGCAGTGGGATGGGCAGGGATACCTGTGGGATGTATAATAGCTGTGGGATGAGTAAGTATAGCAGTGGGATGGGCAGGGATACCTTTGGGATGGGTTAAGATAACTGTGGGATAGATAAACCTCCATTGCAAGCATAGTGGGACTGTATGGTCCACCCTTCCAGGTGCCACACGAGCCTGTTCTGCAAGACTAGGTAGCGGGTGCGCATGAGATTGTGCAGGATGCAGCAAGCTTCCATGATCCTCCTCACGGTCTCTGGGTGATGCTGCATGTTGGTGAGAAGTACCAGGAACCTGTTGGCCAGGATGCCAAAAGCGTTCTCCACCACCCGCCTTGTCCTGGACAGCTTGTAGTTGAAGATCCTCTGTTCACGGGTGAGACATTTGGAGGTGTTGGGCTTCATGAGGTAGGTTGTGAGGGAGAAGGCGTCATCCCCCACGGTGAAGTAGGGCACTTCTTGCGTGTCGTTGGGCAGGGGTTCTGGATCTGGGAAGCCCACGATGAGGTTGCGTTCCAGCCCCTCCTTGAGGTCACTGGCATTGTATACCTGGGCATCTGAAGATGAGCCGTTGCCTGAAGCATCGATGTACATGAACTTGTAGTCAGCATTGACCATGGCGAAGAGGATGATGCTGAAGAAGCCCTTGTAGTTGAAATAAGTGGACCCCGACTTGGCTGGCGCTTTGCAGGCCACGTGCTTGCCATCTATGGCTCCAACGGTGTGGGGGAAGTTCCACCTTTGATACCACTGCTCTGCAACTTTCTTCCATCCTTCTTCAGTGGAGGGGCACTGGAGGAGCTTCTCCATGTATTCTTCAATGATGGCCTGCACCACTTCTCTGACCACAATGCTGATGGTGTTGTGTGGCACCCTCCAGCCGTACTGCATGCTCCTGTAGGTGGTCCCTGAGGTCAGGTGGCACAGAGTCAGTGTCACCTTGATCCCAGGTTCCAGGCTGGGCCGGAAGTTGGTGTTTGCCTTGGTCAACCTGGGTGTCAGCCGCTGCACAACTTCGTCAAACATGGCTGGCGGCATCCTCATGAAGTTCTGGAATGCACGAGTGTCTTCGTTCCTGAGCTCCACCATCAGCTTGTTGTACAGTCCGTACTCTGCTCTTCTGGCGATCCATCTTCGGACCCAGACGCTTCTTGGCCGCCTCCTTTTCTTCCCGTAGTAGAGTTCACAGAGCCTGTAGATGGCTTCGCACTGTTGCAGAAGGATGGTGGCTGCCAAAAGGACTTTGTTACGATCCACGGTGGACATGACTGGATGCTGTGGAAGAGCAAGAGTCAGATGAAGGCTGTAGAGGTCTGCACCACAGGGCTGCTGGTCTGAAAGTGAGATCCAGGTGAGTTGCTCCCCCTTTTTATAGGCGGTATAGGTTTTCCCCTAGGTGTCCCTTTGCATCCTCTAGGCATCCTTAATATCCGAGATAGGTCCCCTCTGCGAATGTTTTTTCCATTTTAAATGCTTTGTTTCCATTCTGCATCCGCTAGGCATCCGTTCTGCATCCGTTCCGCATCCATTCCGCTTCCTCCCTGCGTCCGTTTACCGCTGGAGCGGATGGAGTTGCGCGGATGTGCAGCGGATGCCTAGCGGATATAGCGGATGCATAACAGATGCAGAACGGATGCCTAGCGGATGCCTAGCGGATGCAGAATGGACGCATTGGATACATTTTCCGCTCAAAAGTTTTGAGCAGTTCAAAACTTTCTGAGCGGATGAAACGTCAATAGACGGATGCTGGACGGATAGAGAGGATGAAAAACGGAGGCAGTGAGTACAGAACGGATGCATCGCGTTAATCAATGGATGACAAGTGTTTCTCTCCGTTTTACATCCTCTTTCCATCCGTTGGTGCAGTGTGACAGGGGCTTACCTGCTGGGTCAACAATTTATTGTTGAGCTTTAATTGACCAGATTCTTGTGTTTAGGCTTGAATTTAAAGGATGGCCCTGATTCTTTGAATCTGAAACCCTGTCCCACAACTGATCCAGTGACTTGACAGGTTACTGTACCAAATTTCTGCTTTCTAAACAGCATAAAGGCAGCTTAATTGTAAAATATCCTATGTAGCTCTCTATTTTGATAGGTCATTTTAACCTTTGTTCTAAGAACTCAGTATGGTGAAGTGGTTGTAATATTGGTTAGAAATGGAGTGAATCAGTTCACCCTCATCCCTGGAAACTGATAATGTGACTTTGGGCCAGACACTTGCAGGTTAACCTACCTCACAGGATTGCTATTATGGAGAATAAAATACATGGAGAATCCCTTGTAAGTTTCAAGTTCCTGGGGGAAAGATAGAAACATAAAGCATTAATTCATTATTTTTTAGATTTCAGAATGTTGTGGAGTGTTTACTTCAGATGCTGACTTCAAAAAGATTGAAATATAATATCATAACAGAGTTGATGTCTCCTGCTTGAGCAGATAGTTGGACTAGAAGACTTCTAGTTGGACTTCTACTCCAATTGCCTGCTCAAGTAGGAGACTCTATAACATTCCAGACAAGTGATCTCCCAGTCTTTTCTTAAAAGCCTCCAGTGATGGGGGACCTACAATTTCTGAAGGAAACCTGTTCCACTAATTAATTTTAGAGAGAATTCTTTGTTTATTTTTAGTTATTTATTTGATTTGTCAATTGCTTACAGGATAACAGGTATAAGTAAAAACATAGTTATGAATACCTGGATACATATAAGAAAAATAAAAAAGAAAAGAAAAGAAACAATAGGACAGGGACGGTAGGCAACTTGGTGCGCTTATGCATGCCCCCTTCAGACCTCTTAGGAAAGGGGCGAGGTCAATCGTAGACAGTCTAAGGTTAAAGTTTTTGGGGTTTGGGGAAGAAACCACAGAGTCAGGTAGAGTATTTCAGACATTGACCACTCTGTTGCTGAAGTCGTATTTCCTCAAGTTTGTTGTGATTAACCTTGAGTTTGTATCTATTGTTTGCTCATGTTGTTATGGTTGAAGCTGAAGTATTCATTGACAGGTAGGACATTGCAATGTATAATTTTATATACTATATTTAGATCGGACTGAAGGTGGTGTAGTTCTAGATTTTCTAGGTCTAGAATTTCAAGTCTGGTGGCATAAGGTATTCTGCAACGAGTAGAGTGGAGTACTCTTCTTGTGAAATATTTCTGGACTTTCTTAACTGTGTTAATATCAGATACGTAATGTGGGTTCCAGACTGATGAGCTGTATTCAAGTATTGGTCACACAAGGAATTTGTCTCCAGTGCATTACATCTTTTTTTAATAATATATTGACTAAAACTGGATGCAGTATTCTAAGTGTGATCTTACTAAGGCTTTATAAAATGGTACTAGTACTTCATGTAATCTTGATTCTATCCCTCTGTTAATGCAATTGTAGGATTGTGTTGGCTTTTTTATATGTGCTGCACACTACTGGCTCATAATTTAAGGAATTGTCCACTAGGGTTTCAAGATCCTTCTCTCAGTTACTGCTGTTGAGCCAGGTTTCACCTATATACAGTATACTATATACAGTAAAACTGTATATTTCTTTCCATTGAATTTCATTTTGTTAGATAGGGTCCAGTTTTCAAGTTTGTCGAGAATATATTTGATTAATCCTTACAATATGATATCATCTAAACATTTACTGTAGAGAATAAAAAGATACACTAATTCAAGTAGTTCATTTCTTCATATAAATTTCTTATATGACATGTACAATATGTTTACCTTTGAGACTTGAAAGAAAATCAGTACTACATCCCAGCATGACTACTTGAACTAAAAATCAATTCTCTTTCTTTAAAACAAATTTCTTCATTGACCCCATGAAATTCATGTGGGAGAAATGTGTTTTTTTCCCTATTCTCTACTATCAAAGCATCATGTAATAGGTTTATTTGATCATGCTATTGTTTTGAATCTACAGTCTCAGTTTTACATCCCAAATACTAGAGTTAAGTTGATTGTATCTGTGTCCAAATGTGCCAAAGGTTTAAGATATCATAGTGGATTGCACACCTGAGATAAATCTATTTTAAGCGAGGAAAATTTCCACTGAAAATGGCAGGTGTTCTGTCTGAATAATAGCAAGCTGGAATAGATCAAAAGACTCTATCTGATATTTGATTTCCTACATAATCCATTTATAAACAGCACCAGCCAATCATTAAAATAAAACTGACACCAATAAAAGTAAACCAATAGTTTTCACTTTTCCCTTTCTTATGAAATAACAGTTTTGCACAGCCTTATCCTCTTTTTCAGTGGTAAATATTAAATAAGCTTGTTAGTTTCAGCAAGTGACAGTTCCTACTGAATCTTAGCTTGGCAGCTAATTAGGATCAGGCCTAGTTAGTACTTGGATGAGAGACTCTTCAGCATTACTAGAACTCGGAAGGACCTGCAACTGAGGTGATCAAGGGCAGGATAGCTGATTTGAATGTGTAACGGATGACCTGCCCCTTTATATGTTTCTCCGATATCCTTGCAAGCAAGGCAAGGCAAGCATAACATAGGAAAAATAAGAGTTTTTAAATTCCAAGAGAACAAACTGCTTCCACCTTTCTGTAGAAAAAAAGCATGGATGTGTCAATAAAATAGCTAAAGGTCCAGCACACATAAAGGGAATTGTTCTATTCGGAAACCACATGAGGTAGACCGGGTTCCAACAACAAATACTTTATACTTTAACTAGTCAGTAAATAGGAACACTTGGCTGAAGCCGAGGCCAGCCTTTTATACAGGCTGGCTTGCCTGCTTGCAGCCAATGGCAGTTGCTTAAATTTGCCGCCTTTTAGCAGCTCTTTGGATTGGTTCCTAGTGAACCAATCCAATGTTTAGTTTATTTGATCAATAAGGTTTGCAGGTTTGGAGTCACCCACTTTACATATAGAACACCCTTCGCCTCTTAGTTCAGTCCTACGTGGTGACGTAGTCTCACAGGTAGGCGGGGCTTTTCCGGACTCGACTTGACTTGCGCGGTTCATTCTTAGAGAAGTCTTCGACCGGTTCGGATGGGGCTGCTGTGTCGTGCGTTCTTCTCCCTGGAACCGTCTGGAAGGGTGAGTCAGCCATTTTACTGCCGCCTGAGTTTCTTAGGCTGACGGTTTTGCCGCTCCCTCTCGTTTCCTCTGGGCAGGTCGAGCTGGCCTGGCTGGCCCCTTCCGATGGGCTCTTCACGCAAGTCTCTCCAAACAGTGAGTCTTTTATTTGCTCTTTTTGATTATATGTTTCATTGGTTTTGGTTTTAAACAGTTCTTTATTTACTTCTCTCCTTTCCCCCCCCCACCTTGGTTTGCAATTCGTTGGTTTTGTCGGTGAATGGTTGTAAGTCTGTGGTTCTCTCTATAATTCGGGATCGAAGCTGGTCTATGTGCCGCTTCCATTCCCTGCCATCCTCTATTATTAATCGGTAGGATTTGGGGCCTGTGATTTGGGTAATCTGTCCTGGTAGCCATACCGTGTCCCTGGTGAAGTTTTTAGCGTATACTAAATCGCCTATTTCGAATTGTCTAAGCCGTGTAGAGGAGTCAGGGGGGTTTTCTGGAGTAAAATTTGGGTGTAACCTATCAAGGTGTGATCTTAACTTTCGCCCCATAAGTAATTCTGCTGGGGACTTGTTGGTTATGGTACTGGGCGTTATGTGCTGGAGTGTGAGCAAACGGTTTACTTTCTGTTGGACATCTCTAGCGTCCATTCTTTCTAAACCTTCTTTCGTAAACCAGACCATTATCTCAGCCCTGCCGTTCGCAGCCGGGTGAGCCGGCGCGGTTAGGGCATGTCTTATACCGAGGGAGGCTAGGTATTGCTCAAATTGTATGCTGGTTAGCTGTGGCCCATTATCTGAGACAAGAACGTCTGGTATGCCATGGGTAGCAAAAAGGTTGTCCAGCTTTTTAATTACAGTTTCTGTTGTCGTTGATGGCATAACTTTTACTTCAAGCCAATTCGAATAGGCATCAATGACAATCAGAAAGGTATGCCCCTTGGTAGGACCCGCGAAATCAATGTGCATTCTTGACCAAGGTCCCCGAGGGGTTTCCCAATCCTTAACGGGTGCTTTTGGTGGGGACGGTCTAATTGCCTGGCATTTGTTGCATGAGCTTATCCAATACTCTATGTCCTTATCAATACCCGGCCACCAAACATAACTTCTAGCAAGGCTTTTCATCTTAACCATTCCCGGGTGCCCTTAATGTAACAACCTAAGTACCCTGGGTTGTAATTTGGCAGGAATTACCACCCGATCACCCCACAACAAACACCCCTTTTGGATTGAAAGTTCAGTCTGTCTGGACCGGAAAGGTTTAAAGTTTTCATTTTTTTGATTCTCCGGCCAGCCTTTACCTACCCAGCTAAGAACGCGGGCAGTCAATGAGTCTTTCGCGGTGGCTCTGACGACATCATAAGCTGATATGGGTAGATCGGGGCAAGTCTCAATTTGTAGCGTTGTCATCGCTGGTGCCGGGTCTTCGTCGGTCGCTGGTCAGGGTGCTCTGCTCAAAGCGTCCGCATGGGAAATTTGTTTCCCTGGGCGATGTGTCAGAGTGTAGGAATAAGCTGCTAGGAACTCTGACCATCTAGTCATTCTTGGGGACAGTATATTAGGTGTTGGCTTGTTTCCCGCCAAAATCCCCCTCAGCGGTTTGTGGTCTGTTATGATTTGAAAAGTCCGCCCATATAAGTACTCGTGGAAGCGTTTTACTCCAGCGACAATTGCTAGAGCTTCCCTGTCCAATTGGCTGTAATTCCGCTCGGTTTTGGATAGAATCCTAGAGTAATATGCGACGGGTGCTTCTCTGCCATCAGGTAGTTGGTGGCTCAGGATGGCACCTACTCCGTATGGTGAAGCGTCGCAGGTCACTCTTAATGGCAGTGTGTTGCTGAATTGGATGAGAACGTTTGTTGATGTTAGCAAGCTTTTAATATTTTGGAAGGCTTTTTTTTCTTTGTAACCCCAAGTCCAAGTTGCCTTCTTGTCTGAAAGACGGTGTAATGGTTCTGCTATAGTGGCCTTGTTTGGCAGGAACACATTATAGAAATTAATTAGTCCTAAAAATGCTTGTAGTTTGGTTTTATTTCTTGGTTCAGGTGCGTCTTTGATTGCTTTAACTTTTTTGTCTGTAGGGTGGATACCCTCTCCGTCTATTGAGTAGCCCAGGAATTCGACGCTATTCTTCATTAAACAGCACTTTTCTCTTTTTACCTTGAGGCCAGATTCCCTAAACTTAGTTAATACTTCTTTGAGTCTTTTCCTTAATTGAGTTTTATCTCTGGCCGAGATTAGGACGTCGTCAAAATAGGGAACGACTCCTTGTATGCCATTTAGGAGGCGTTCCATCAGACTCTGGAAAACGCCAGGGGCCACGCTTACTCCAAATTGGAGCCGGTGACATTTGAATGCGCCTTTATGGGTGACTATAGTCTGTGCTTCTGCTGTTTCTGGGTCCACTGGGAGTTGTTGATAGGCTTGTGCCAAGTCGAGTTTAGCAAAAACCTTGCCCTTTCCCAGGGAGTGAAGCAAATGCTGGACTACGGACACCGGGTATGCGCTTGGTTGTAATGCGTGGTTCAGGGTAGCCTTATAGTCACCACAGATTCTAATGGACCCGTCAGGTTTTATTGGTGTGACAATAGGCATTTCCCACTTGGCATGGTCCACAAGTTCTAACACCCCTTGGGCTATTAATTTGTCCAGCTGTTCCTCTATTTTTGCCTTTAGTGCAAAAGGAACTCGCCTGGCTTTTATTCTTCGTGGGGCTGTTTGGGGGTTTAGATTGAAAGAAATGGGATTTCCCCGATACTTGCCAAGTGAGCCGTCAAGAACGTCCTGGAATTCTCGGATGAGGTCGTCTTCCCAGCCGGTTGTAGTCACTCGATCGATCCCGGTCATCCCGATGCCCAATGGCGCGAACCATTCGATGCCCAGGAGGCTTGGTCTGTCTTGGTCGACTATGGTCAGCGGTAGCACCTTGACGTGTTGTTTGTAGGCGACTCAGAATTGTCCCATGCCTACCACAGGGATTTGGTTTCCCTGATAGTCCTTGAGGGTTAGGTGCTGCTTCTTCAATTCTTTGGGTTTGATACCTGGGACTAGCTGTCTTATTGTGTCCCACGATACCATGGAGAGGAAGGACCCCGAGTCCACTTCCATCTTGCAGCGTTTTCCTTCGATTTTTACGCTGACTTTAATTTTCTTCCCACTTTCCGTCTGAGCGCTCTTTATAATGACAGTTTGGTGTGTATTGGCTCGCTTCTCTTGTTGCCACTTTCAGCTCGTTTAGGCTCAGCTCATGTTGGGGAATTTCTGCATCTCGTTGGGCTGTAGTATTTTTTGTTCCTGCAGACCTTCTCGATGTGCCCTCGTTTCTTGCAATGCCGGCAGATGGCATCGAGAAATCTGCATTCGGCTCGGGGATGGTTTCCTCCGCAGCCAGCGCATTCCCGCCAATTTCTTCTTTCACGCTCTTTTCTGTTCGTGAGCAAACGGTGGACCTCGTCGTCTTCTTCGCTCGATTGAACTGTTTCACCCGACTCTTCATAGTGGGTTGTGGTGGCAGGCTGCTTTCTGTCTTTGGTTGGTGTTTCTTCGCTGTGTGTGTTCATCTTTTTCATGGCTACGGCAGATTTTTTCGCGGCTTTAGCGGCTGTGGCTTCCGCGATGGCTTCGGTAACGGTGATGTTGGGCTTGTTGAGTAATTTACTCTGTGTGGTCAAGTCTCTCAGGCCCAACACCACGCGATCCCTCATTGCTTCGTCAATGTTCAAAAATTCACACTCACCCCCTAATTGTCTAAGGGCAGCGATGAAATCGGCGACGGTCTCTCCCTCTCTCTGGTCTCTGCGGTAAAATTCGTGTCGCTTTATTAAGTTTGACACCATCGGAGCGTAGTGTGCTTTGAGGACTCTTTGCAATTCTGTCCACGTTAGTTGTTTAACGTCCCGGGGCTTCGCAAGGGCCTTTGCCATCTTGAAAACCGTTGGCCCGCAGTGCGTCAGGAATACAGCTCTCTTGCGTTGCTCTGAAATGCCTTCCATTTCATTGCTCTCCAAATACATTTGGAAGCGATCAGCATAGGAATCCCAATCCTCTTCGTTGGGATTGAAGGGTGTGGGCGGTGCGTTGTTTCCAGACATCTTGGTTGTCATCTGGGCTTCTTATCACCGCATGCAGGTTTTTCCATTCAGGACGATCCCATCCTCGTCGCCAGTGTTTTATTCGGAAAACACACGAGGTAGACCGGGTTCCAACAACAAATACTTTATTCTTTAACTAGTCAGTAAATAGTAACACTTGGCTGAAGCCAAGGCCAGCCTTTTATACAGGCTGGCTTGCCTGCTTGCAGCCAATGGCAGTTGCTTAAATTTGCTGCCTTTTAGCAGCTCTTTGGATTGGTTCCTAGTGAACCAATCCAATGTTTAGTTTATTTGACCAATCAGGTTTGCAGGTTTGGAGTCACTCACTTTAGATATAGAACAGGAATGTTTCTTCTATAGTGGTTAGACATAATTAGAAATGTAATTAAAATGCTTTTCCATTTTTGTTTCTTAGGCCACTTATATACTTCAGTCTTAATGTATATACTTGCAAATAAGCACAGCTGAGAATAAGGTGACCCTCAAATTTTTAATCAAAACACCATGGAAAATCTGTCCCTATGGATAAACTGCCTCTTAAAACTCTATGATTTTAAAATATATTCTGCAGGACTTATTTTAAATTTTTGTTTTAATATTTTCACAACTGGTTTATCTGCAAGTGGCATATTTTTCACAGTAGTTTGGTTTGGCGTGTGCTCAAGTACATATGCATACTTTAAAAACAAGTATTTCAGCTGATGCCATACATGGATAAACCAATCTAGTTTTAGAGCTGCATTTTGGAATCTAAAATTCTCAGCTTATTCATGAGTATATGCAGTACATATGTACACTAAGTCAAGAGTTCCCAACCCCCGGGCTGCAACCTACTACTAGGCCATGACCTATTTG
>BLBF01000003.1:43263545-43292766 GCA_015471245.1 Laticauda colubrina | reverse complement strand
CACACGGAGCCAAGCTGCACTAAAAGCCTCCAACACAAGAACAGAGTGTTGCCAGCCAATCAAAGCCACAAAACAGACAGAAGAAACCAGAAACACCAATCAATCAAACTCCAAGTCCAATGAACACAGGTCCAGGCTCCCAGCCAATCAGAATGGACCAGCCTCAAATTTAAAACCAGGAGCTGTAAGACCCATATCCATACAGAAGCCTGATGATGGCAGATGAGATTCTGCTGAAACGTTGCTACAACTTTAACAGAACTACAATGACGTGGGATAATACCCGAAGGAAGCTAAACAGCACACATGTAAGTACCCGCGAAAACCTAAGAAAACATATATATATATATATATATATATTCTAGTGAATATTCTGTTAATTGCACTTATACCTACCTTTTGAGAAAAACTTTGATATGTCTGTACAAATTTAATATGCGCCGATTAAAAGTAAATGTAGAAAAATGTATAAGTACAGGGCATTTATTCTTTAAGTCACCTCTTGAGCTCTTTTCGGAAATCTCTTATATATCTATTCTAAGTATAGTATGTTATCTAAAGTTTTTAACCCCATAAATGTTCTTCTCTGTGTACAGTTCTCCTTTCTCAGATGGTCACTTCATGAAACAAGTGGATAAACCCAATAATATTCCTGTTCGACTTTTGAAGTTTGCCAGACATTTCTTCAGTTCCCTTTTTCCAAGATCATTACAGGAATGGAATAGGAATTAGAATAGAATAGAATAGAACAGAACAGAACAGAACAGAACAGAACAGAACAGAACAGAACAGAACAGAATAGAATAGAATAACAAAGTTGGAAGGGACCTTGGAGGTCTTCTAGTCCAACCCGCTACTTAGGCACAAAGCCCTATATTATTTCAGATAAATGACTGTCCAATCTCTTCTTAAAAGTTTCAAGTGTTAGAGCACCCACAACTTCTGGAGGCAAGTCATTCCACTGATTAATTATTCTAACTGTTAGAAAATTTCTCCTTTGTTCTAGGTTGCTTCTTTTCTTGATTAGTTTCCACCCATTGTTTCTTGTCCTGCTCCCAAGTGCTTCAGGGGGTTCATTCTTTCTTCTTTGTGACAACACCTGAAATATTGGAACACTGCTATCATGTCACTTGAATCTCAGTGAAGTTTTCTTCAGTCACTGCACTACAGATTAGTTCTTAAAATCAAAACAGAAATATTAACAGATTTCACAGATAATCAGAGTTGGAAGGGACCTTTTAGGTCATCTAGTCCAATTCCCTGCCCAAGCGGGAGACCCTACACCATTTCTGACAGATGGCAGTCCAATCTCTTCTTGAAAGTCTCAAGTGATGGCGCTCTCACAACTTCCGAGGGCAAGCTGTTCCATTGGTTGATTGTTCTCACTGTCAGAAAGGTTCTCCTTATTTCCAGGTTAAATCTCTCCTTGTTCAGTTTCTATCCATCATTCCTTGTCTGGCCTACAGGTGATTTAAAAAATAGCTTGATCCCTTCCTCTCTGTGGCAGCCCCTCAAAAATTGGAAGACCGCTATCATGTCTCCCCTGGTCCTTCTCTTCACTAGACTTTCCAAGTCCAGTTCCTGCAACCGTTCGTTATATGTTTTAGCCTCCAGTCCCCTAATTATCCTGGTTACTCTTCTCTGTACTTTTTCTGGAGTCTCAACATCTTTTTTATCATGTGGTGAACAAAACTGGATGCAGTACTCTAGGTGTGGTCTTATTAAGCCATACTATTTCCTTCTTGAGTGAAAAATACAATATCGAAATGACTTAACACACATTTTTGTTACTTTACAGAATATTAACTGTTACCTCATCGATAATAATGGATTTATATTAGTTTCAGAAGACTACACTCAGGTAAGAAGAAATCTGTTTCTTGCCTTGTCAAAAGTCCAGTGTTACGCAATGCCTTTTGCCGGTGGTATACAGAAATAATGAATAGCATGAGATGGAAAGAATTTTAAAAAGACCTTGCCCCAAAGCACACAGTTTTCTTTTCAGAGGGTCTGAAATAATTTCCTTTCTGATGGTCTGGAATAATGAATTTTCATTGGGTGGGTCTGTTTTTAAGCTCATAAAACTTCCCTTCTTCAGATATGTCTACCATGCCTGAAGACACTTATGTTAAATATGGATTTCTCCTCAAGCCTTTTGCCCAATTTAGAAAAGTTTGTGTTTAGGTTTTGAATATTCTGGCAATTTTATATAAGCAAGCTATGGCAATTGATAATTGCATAGGATTTTACAGGATTAATTTAATTTTTACAAAAGGAAATAAAAGTAGAAGACAGTACATGATCTGGATGTTAGCCAAACCTGATGCAGCAACTGAAGTCTTTGATTCAGAATATATGTATGTATGTATGTGTATATATATATATATTTGTTTTTTTAAGCTTTCGCAGGTACTTACATGTGTGCTGTTTAGCTTCCCTCGGGTATTATCCCACGTCATTTGTAGTGCTGTTAAAGTTGTAGCAACGTTTCAGTAGAATCTCGTCTGCCATCATCAGGCTTCTGTATGGAGTTTGTATGTGGGTCAGGGTCTCACAGCCGTTGGTTTTAAATTTGAGGCTAGCCTATCCTGATTGGTTGGGAGTCTTGGTCTGTGTTTATTGGACTTGGAGTTTGTTTGATTGGTGTTTCTGGTTTCTTCTGTCTGTTTTGTGGCTTTGATTGGCTGGCAACACTCTGCTCCTGCACTGGAGGCTTTCAGTGCAAACACCTGGGCAAAAACCTGGGCACAAACAGACTCCCCCTGATACCTCCAGCTCAAACACACCTCAACCAGGCACCCAGATGAAACCTCGCTTCCTAATAGATAATCGTCGTCCTTTCACGCGAAGCCAAGCTGCACTGAAAGCCTCCAATACAGGAATACAGTGAAACCAAAAGCTGTGAGACCCACATCCATACAGAAGCCTGATGATGGCAGATGAGATTCTGCTGAAACGTTGCTACAACTTTGAAAGCACTACAATGACGTGGGATAATACCCGAAGGAAGCTGAACAGCACACATGTAAGTACCCGTGAAAGCTTAAAAAAACATTATATATATATATAATTTGTGAAATATAAAAAGTCTGATAGCACCTTTTCTGACTAACAACTTTTATTAAAAGACATACGCATTTGTAAATGTTTACTGTTAGCCATTTAACAAAATGTCACAGCCAGAAGAGCTGTTACCAGATGACTCCTTAGTGTCAGGCCTTCAGCTAACTAAATAGCAATGTTTATACTATAATGGCTTCTATCTCTTCCATGATAACTTTAAAGATGGTAAATGTAACATTTAATCTTTTTGAAGTAAACAGAACCATGAGACAATGGTCCTTGCAATAGTAATTAAAATATTGGATAATCAGATATTTTCAGATGCAGGACACAATCAAACGCTAATGAGCAGATATCACATTTCTTATTCTCTGCTGAATTTATCCTGTTTCCCCCAGATTTATTTTAAAAAGTTATGTAACTCAACTGAGTTTGAGGGTTGGTGAAGGGATTCTGTAATTGAAAAGTTCTGTCAGTGGAAAAACTACATTGGATTCCACTAATGAATATAATTTATGGAAACAGGACTATAACTTGAAAAATAATGGAATATGCTTCCATTTCCCTTTTATGGGAATTCTATAAACATCCTCTTTCATGGGTTACTGAAAAAGCAGTACAATTGTGTACTCTACAAAATTAGTCGTATTGTATATACAGTAATTGAGCAGATCAAATTAACTTCTGTAGAAGAGAAAATTCTAGGACATAAAGTTAAGCAGACAGTTATGTTCCACAATTTTATTATACACAAACCACAGATTTTAATATTTCCTGAAAATGGGAAATAAAACTGATCATACCCTTTGTTTCAAATTAATTAACCCACATTATGTTGAAAGTTAACTTTTACAGTTGATTAATAACTTTTGTATATTTTAAGCATAACTTCCTTTTTTTCCAGTCACTTGGATATGTTCTTCTGAAAGTGAGGCATGTTTAGACTTATTTGATGACTGATCTTCTCAGACAAGCCTTCAGAACTGAATATGTTCAAGCTATAAAATGTAAATGCTGGTACCGAATTTTACCCACTCAAATAGTTTGGATATAAAAAAGGGAGCTTTTACTTTTTTAACCAAACACATACACACACACACATTCCATTATGGGCCTCAGTTGTAATTTCTTTGCCAGCAAACTCCCAGGTGCATATTTGAAGCCAAGTCTATCACTAACAGCAATATCAGTGTTTCATTAAAGCAAACTTCATAGAATGCAACATCCTTTTTTCCTTGTAGAAATGCTGGGATTACTTCTTTGAGGAATAAACAAAAGTTGTTCCTATACTGCAAAATGACATATACTGCATATATGGAGGATTTGAATGTCAAGGGAAAAAGCCTGGCCAAATCTCTTTGGGATTGCCCAGAAAATCCACAGTCTAAGACTTTGAATTCTTATCTCAAACTTATCTTTGTCAATTCATTTTTAGTGTCGTAAATAGTCTAAATAGCTCATTTCATAATATAAAACTAAATATTTATGTGTGTGGTTAAAATGCAGAGCATTAAATAGATTGTGTAGGAATTATTAAACAAAGCACTTTTTATTATTTGTTTAGAATTTTCTTTCAAAACCTATTTATACTTTTGGGAAATAGAATTTTGATCAAATGGGTTTATGTTCAGATTAGAACATTTTCTTTACAAGCTTGAGTTCAGCACATTTATATATATATTTCCAGCATCAGATGTTACACAATACACTGCAATCTATTATGTAAACTCTCACAAGGAATTAGTTTGTAAGCTTTATCATTCGTCATGATATTTAAACCTTTTTCAACTTTTACAACAGCAAAAGACTTCATTTCACACTTTTTAAAACATTTTCTGATCATTTTAAAGAAATAAAATTGTAACATGTTGATTTGCATTTATCTGAAATTTCTGGATATTTTCTTTTGGCTTCAGACTGGAAATTTCTTTGGTGAGATTGAAGGGGCGGTGATGAACAAATTGCTAATAATGGACTCATTTAAAAGGTAAGGATTTACATGCCTATTTCATCTTGCTAAAATGAGCATATGTATCAATGTCAACAAATACAAAGATTAGTTTGTGTATCTCTCTTATATATCTATCTACAGGATGTACAGTGTCCTGTATTTCAGTACTTCTGTGAATCCCAAAATGAAGTACATCTTTGTAGCAAAATGCAATCATCAGCTGTTATTCATAATTCCTTTAAGATGCTAATTTTTCAAGATGATAGCCAATCCAATATCCCCACCATACACAAATAAATAATCAAAGTACAGTTTCAGTAAAGGCCCTGTCACACAGGCCGACGGATGCAAAACATTTGTAAAAAGGACACAGCGGATGAGAAAAATGTTCCATCCGTTGTTATCCGCTCTCAAAAGGGGCAAAAATTTGCATAACCAGAGCGGACAACACGGAATGGAATGGACGGGGGGAGGACGCAGGGCGGATGAAAAGCGGATGCTCCATGGAAGCCTAGCGGATGGAAGCGGATGGGAGCGGATGGCACATCCGCTAGTCTTCCGGGGGACCTCAGCAAAGCGGACGCGCAATGGATACAGCGGATGCACAGCGGACGCCAAACGGATGAAGCGGATGCACAGCGGATGCACAGCGGAAGCCTAATGGATGCCTGGCGTTAATTGCGCATGCGGGGAGGATGCATTGCGTCAGCCCCGCGGATATAACGGAAGCAGCTCGGAAGCAGGTCACCATTCAGAGGAAAGACCTGCTGCCGGACGGATTGGCTGCCTTGCCTGCCCTGCCTGCATGTCTGCCTGCAAGCCTTGCTGCCAGCCTCCCTGCCAGCCTTGCTGCCAGCCTGCCTGCCAGCCTTGCTGCCAACCTCCCTGCCAGATTTGCTGCCAGGCTGCCTGCAAGCCTTGCTGCAAGCCAGTCTGCCTGCCAGCCTTGCTGCCTGCCTTCCTGCCAGCCTTGGTTCATGTCTGCCTGCCAGCCTTGCTGCCTACCATCCTGCAAGCCTTGGTTCATGTCTGCCTGCCAGCCTTGGTGCCTGCCTGCCTGCATGCCTGCCAGCCTTGGTACCTGCCTTGGTGCCAGCCATGGTGCCTGCCTTGGTGCCAGCCTTGGTGCCTGCCTTCCTGCCTGCCTGCCAGCCTTCCTGCCAGCCTTGGTGCCTGCCTGCCTGCCAGCCTTCCTACCAGCCTTGGTGTCTACCTGCCTGCCAGCCTTCCTGCCCGCCTTGGTTCCTGCCAGCCTCCCTGCCAACCAGCAACCCCACAACCATGCGGAAGCACAGCAAGCCTCAGCCATATGCTGCCAGCCCTGGCAAGAGGGACAGGGCTACCATCCCGCCCCCTGGCCCTCACTCTGGTTCTGCTGGAGCTTCTGCAGCACGGGCTCGCTCTTCTGGGGCTGGGGCTTCTGCTGCTTCTGCTTCTGGAGGAGCTGATGACAAGCACTCCAGCACCAGCCACCTCCACACCACCTGGACCCTTCACCCCTGAGACTGAGTGACCAAGAGGAGTGCCAGAGACTCATTTTTCTCTTATAGCTTGTTGTTAATAAAGTCTATTTTTGATTCACACACTTGCTTCATTTCTTTTTTTTTAATAAAGTCTTGCTGGAAACTTTTAGAAATGGTTTAAGCCTTTGCATGCTTGTGGGATGGGATAAGATAGCTGTCGGATGGGTTGAGATAGCTGTGGGATGGGCAGGGATACCTGTGCGATGGGTAATAGCTGTGGGATAGATAAACCTCCAGTGCAAGCATAGTGGGACTGTATGGTCCACCCTCCCAGGTGCCACACCTACGGCCCTTTATTATCAATAATAATGTAATTATTATCCACACATGTCAACACAAACACAACTCTTTATTAAACGCCCTGTTCATTGTAGGCCAACCAAACATACATGGCCCAATCTCATCCGTGTGATGAGACAGGCTGAAGGAAGCATCCATTAAGCATCTACCATCCTGTCTTGCCACTCCACTGCTCCAGCTGGGGAGTTGCACCATTGTCTCAGGAGGTTGCGCTGCTTCTTTGCTTCATGTGAGGCTCTGTTGGGGCCTTGCACATCCTCAGTGTCGATCAGGTTTCGCCCTTGCCTCCATTCCCCAGGCTTCATGTCCCCATTGCCTTGCTGGAGGTCCACGAGCCTGTTCTGCAAGACTGGGTAGCGGGTGCGCATGAGATTGTGCAGGATGCAGCAAGCTTCCATGATCCTCCTCACGGTCTCTGGGCAATGCTGCATGGTGGTGAGAAGTACCTGGAACCTGTTGCCCAGGATGCCAAAGGCGTTCTCCACCACCCGCCTTGCCCTGGACAGCCTGTAGTTGAAGATCCTCTCTTCATGGGTGAGGAGTTTGGAAGTGTAGGGCTTCATGAGGTAGGTTGTGAGGGAGAAGACGTCATCCCCCACAATGAAGTAGGGCATATCTTCTGTGTCGTTGGGCAGGGGTTCTGGATCTGGGAAGCCCACGATGAGGTTGCCTTCCAGCTCCTCCTTGAGGTGACTAGCGTTGTATACCTGGGCATCTGAAGATGAGCCGTTGCCTGAAGCATCGATGTACATGAACTTGAAATCAGCATCGACCATGGCGAAGAGGATGATGCTGAAGAAGCCCTTGGAGTTGAAATAAGTGGACCCCGACTTGGCTGGAGATTTGTGCACCACATGCTTGTCATCTATGGCTCCAACAGTGTGTGATAAGTTCCACTTCTGATACCACTGCTCTGCAACTTTCTTCCATCCTTCTTCAGTGGAGGGGCACTGGAGGAGCTCCTCCTTGTATTCTTCGATGATGGCCTGCACCACTTCTCTGACCACAATGCTGATGGTGTTGGATGGCACCCTCCAGCCGTACTGCATGCTCCTGCAGGAGGTCCCTGAGGCCAGGTGGCGCAGAGTGAGTGCCACCTTGAGCCCAAGTTCCAGGCTCGGACGGAAGCTGGTGTTTGCCTTGGTCAACCTGGGTGTCAGCCGCTGCACAACTTCGTCAAACATGGCTGGAGGCACCCTCATGAAGTTCTGGAACGCCCGAGTGTCTTCGCTCCTGAGCTCCACCTTCAGCTTGTTGTACAGTCCGTCCTCTGCTCTTCTGGCGAACCATCTTCGGATCCAGACTCTTTATGGGTGGCTCCTTCTCGCAGTCGAGTTCACAGAGCCTGCAGATGGCTTCGCACTGTTGCAGAACGATGGTGGCTGCCTAAAGGACTTTGTTACAATCCACGGTGGGCATGACTGGATGCTGTGGAAGAGGAAGAGCCAGATGAAGGCTGCAGAGGTCTGCACCGCTGGGCTGCTGTTCTGAAAGTGAGATGCAGGCGAGTTGCTCCCCCTTTTTATAGGCAGTATAGGTTTTCCGCTAAGCATTCTCTAGACATCCTTAATATCCGAGAAAGGTCCCCTCTGCGAACGTTTTTTCCGTTTTAAACTCTTTGTTTCCATTCTGCATCCGCTAGGCATCCATTCTGCATCCATTCCCCATCCGTTCTGCTTCCTCCCTGCGTCCGGGCGGATGCGAGTTGCGCGGATGTGCAGCAAATGCCTAGCGGATATAGCGGATGAGTAGCGGATGCGTAGCGGATGCAGAACGGACGATCTGGATACATTTTCCGCACAAAAGCAGATGAAACGTCCATAAACGGATGCTGGACGGATAGAGAGGAAGCCAAACAGAGGCAGTGAGTACATCACGTTTTCGAATGGATGGCAAGGTTTTTTGTCCGTTTTACATCCTCTTTGCATCCGTTGGTTCAGTGTGACATGGGCTTTACTCTGATGATGCTGCTTATGGCAGTGGTGCTTCTGCTGGTGCTTACTCTGCTGATGCTGCTCCTGGCGGTGGTGCTTCTGGTGGTGCTTACTCTGCTGAAGCTGCTTCTGGCGGTGGTGTTTCTGCTGGTGCTTACTCTGCTGAAGCTGCTTCTCATCCTGCTGGTCCTGCTGGTGCTCCTGGTCCTGCTCGTGCTCCTGGTCCTGCTGGTCCTGCTCATGCTCCTAGTCCTGCTGGCGCTGCTGGTGCTGCTGATGCTTCTGGTGCTTACTCTGCTGCTGCTGATCCTGGTCCTGCTGGTGCTGCTGGCACTGCTGGTGCTTACTCTGCTGCTGCTGATCCTGGTGCTGCTGGTGCTGCTGGTGTGGAGGAGCAGCCCCTAGAACCTCGAAGCCACTCTGATGAGGGCCCATGTGATCCTGCCAAAGGGAGGAAGAGGCATATGCGACAACGGGAGAGGAGGCAATACTCCATCGAGGAGGAACATGAGGATGAGGTGCTGGAGTGGCTGAGAGAGAATGAGTATCTATGGCGGAAGGGACACAGGCTCTACAGGGACACCAAAAGGAAGCAGGCTGCTTGGAGAGTGAAGGCGGAGAGCCTGGGCTACACTTCGGAGGTGCTCCTCGGCTGGTGGAAGCACATGCACACCTGGTACGGGAAGCTGCACCTCAAGAAATCTGGCCAGTCCGCGGTCAAGCTGACGGACAGAGAGACCTACGTCATGGCCAAGTGCAGTTTCCTGGAGGGTGAGATCCGCCACCGAGGAGCAGCCCCTCTCACAACCCTCTCTCTCAGGCAACCTGCTGAGAGCCAGTCCTCTTCCGGCAGAGAGTCAGCTCCTGTTTCCAGGCAGGTGTCTGTGGAGCGTGCCACGATGCAGAACCCCCCGACAGCTGTTCTAACTGTGGCGGAGCATGTGGAGGACCCCTGACCAGTGGGAGAAAGGAGACGGCACTTCCACCACAGTCCAACCCGCATCCAGCCCCAGCTCCACCTCCACAGAAAGGCAGAGAGCCAGACAGCAGGAGGGGCAGAGCCACACTGTCCTGCTGGAGATAAGAGACACCATCCGGAGCAGCAAAGATATCCTCTCTCAGCTGGTCAACACTGACTCCTCATCCTCCAACTGCAAGCCCTTCCTCACCGATGTGAACTAGACCCTCAAGGACATGGCGGAACCCCAGTACCAGGTGGTGAAGGACAGGATCACCGATCTGCTTCACAACCCTCCAGATCCAGATGAACCTGCCCTTACCCAGTCCAGGTCTGCTCCTCCACCCCAGCTGATGTCCCTCCCATTCCAAGGATTTCCACCTACCTGGGCTACGGCTACCAGGATGTCCAGCAGCACAGGCAGCAGCCCTTCCCAGTCCAGGCACAGGTTCATTGGACGACACCGTTGCTACCAGTTCCACGGATGCCACCAATGCCACCCACACCACTGATGCCACCGATGCCACCCACGTCACCGATGCCACCCACGCCAGTCCTCCCACAGCTGCAGACCAGACAGCCCTACTACACTGCTCCTTCCTCCACCCCACAGCCAAGCCCAGCCTCAGTACATCTGTCGTCGGTACTGGGGCTGAAACCGCATGGCATGGAGGAAGGAGGTCTCAACATCACGAGGCTGAGCCAGATGTCTGAGAGCTTCCTCAACACACCGTCCCCTGTTGTCCTCTCGGGCCAGGCACCCCAGTGGCGCCTCAGACCAGCACTCCAGCAGCACCCACCTCCACAACACCTGGACCCTTCACCCCTGAGACTGGGCACTCATCTGAGTGACAGAGAAGAGTGCCAGAGACTGGGTGGCTACCTGTAGACTTTATTTGGACACTTGACTTGGGTCATTTTTCTTTTACAGCTTGTTATTAAAAAGATTATCTTTGCTTCACACACTTGCCTCATTTATTTTTGTAAATAAAGTCTTGGTGGAAACTTTTAGAAATGGTTTAGCCTTTGCATCCTTGTGGGATCGGTTAAGATAGCAGTGGGATGGGCAGGGATACCTTTGGGATGGGTAATAGCTGTGGGATGGGCAGGGATACCTTTGGGATGGGTAATAGCTGTGGGATGGGCAGGGATACCTTTGGGATGGGTTAAGATAGCTGTGGGATGGGTTGAGATAGCAGTGGGATGGGCAGGGATACCTGTGGGATGGGTTAGGATACCTGTGGGATGGGTTAAGATAGCTGTGGGATAGATAAACCTCCAGTGCAAGCATAGTGGGACTGTATGGTTCACCCTCCCAGGTGCCACACATATGGCCCTTTATTATCAATAATAATGTAATCAATCATCCACACATGTCAACATAAAGACAACTCTTTATTAAATGTCCTGTTCATTGTAGGCCCACCCAACATACATGGCCCAATCTCATCAGTGTGATGAGACAGGCTGAAGGAAGCATCCATTAATCATCTATCATCCTGTCTTGCCACTCCACTGCTCCAGCTGGGGAGTTGCACCAGTGTTTCAGGAGGTTGCGCTGCTTCTTCCCTTCACGTGAGGCTCTGTTGGGGCCTTGCACATCCTCAGTGTCTATCAGGTTTTGCCCTTGCCTCCATTCCCCAGGCTCCATGTCCCCATTGCCTTGTTGGAGGTCCACGAGCCTGTTCTGCAAGACTGGGTAGCGGGTGCGCATGAGATTGTGCAAGATGTAGCAAGCTTCCACGATCCTCCTCATGGTCTCTGGGCGATGCTGCATGGTGGTGAGAAGTACCTGAAACCTGCTGGCCAGGATGCCAAAGGCGTTCTCCACCACCCACCTTGCCCTCGACAGCCTGTAGTTGAAGAGTCTCTCTTCACGGGTGAGGCATCTGGAGGTGTAGGGCTTCATGAGGTAGGTTCTGAGGGAGAAGGCGTCATCCCCCATGATGAAGTAGGGGACACCTTGTGTGTCGTTGGGCAGGGGGTCTGGATCTGGGAAGCCCACGATGAGGTTGCATTCCAGCCCCTCCTTGAGGTCACTGGCGTTGTATACCTGGGCATCTGAAGATGAGCCGTTGCCTGAAGCATCGATGTACATGAACTTGTAGTCAGCATCGACCATGGCGAAGAGGATGATGCTGAAGAAGCCCTTGTAGTTGAAATAAGTGGACCCCGACTTGGCTGGAGATTTTCAGGCCACGTGCTTGCCATCTATGGCTCCAATGGTGTGGGGGAAGTTCCACTTCTGATACCACTGCTCTGCAACTTTCTTCCATCCTTCTTCAGTGGAGGGGCACTGGAGGAGCTCCTCCAGGTATTCTTCAATGATGGCCTGCACCACTTCTCTGACCACAATGCTGATGGTGTTGTGTGGCACCCTCCAGCCGTACTGCATGCTCCTGTAGGTGGTCCCTGAGGCCGGGTGGCGCAGAGTCAGTGCCACCTTGAGCCCAGGGTCCAGGCTGGGCCGGAAGTTGGTGCTCTGCTTGGTCAACCTGGGTGTCAGCCGCTCCACAACTTCGTCAAACATGGCTGGAGGCATCCTCATGAAGTTCTGGAATGCACGAGGGTCTTCATTCCTCAGCTCCACCATCAGCTTGTTGTACAGTCCATACTCTGCTCTTCTCCTGATCCATCTTCGGACCCAGACGCTTCTTGGCCATCTCCTTTTCTTCCCGTAGAACAGTTGAAAGTGCCTGTAGATGGCTTCGCACTGTTGCAGAACGATGGTGGCTACCAAAAGGACTTTGTTACGATCCATGGTGGACATGACTGGATGCTGTGGAAGAGCAAGAGGCAGATGAAGGCTGCAGAGGTCTGCACAGCAGGGCTGCTGGACTGAAAGTGAGATCCAGGTGAGTTGCTCCCCCTTTTTATAGGCAATATAGGTTTTCCACTAGGTGTCCTTTTGCATCCTCTAGGCATCCTCTAGACATCCTTAATATCCGAGATAGGTCTCCTCTGCAAACGTTTTTTCCGTTTAAAATGCTTTCTTTGCGAGCTGCATCCACTTTCATCCTTTCTCTGTCCGTGCTACTTACGCTGCGCCTCCATTCCGCGTCCGTTCCGCTTCCTCCCTGTGTCCGCTTTCTGTTGGAGCGGATTTGAGTTGCGCGGATGCTCAGCGGATGCCTAGCGGATGTAGCAGACGCATAACGGATGACGACAGATGCAGAACGAATGTTCCCTGTATGCCTAGCGGATGCAGAACCGATGCGTTGGATACATTTTCCGCTCAAAAAGTTTTGAGCAGTTCAAAACTTTTTGAGCAGATGGAACCTCAGTCGTCGGATGCTGGACGGATAGAGAGGAAGAAAAACGGATGCAGTGAGGACAGAATGTAAGCATCGCGTTAACCAACAAAAGGCAAGTCTTTCTCTCCATTTTACATCCTGTTTCCATCCGTTGGTTCAGTGTGACACGGGCTTAAATCTTGTTGATTGTTCCCATGAATAGCATGGTGGCCTAATGGAAGAGCTCTCGCCTAACAATCAGGAGGTTGTGAGTTTGATGTTAGGAAATAGCAGGTATTTCTCTCTCTCGGAAAGTATCTACTGTGAGCTTTACATAGGCATTAGGAAGGGAATCTGGCCAGTAAAAATCAGCTCTATTCAATTGTCCTGAATCCATCCCAATGAAAGGTTGTTAAAAGAAAAAAAATTCTATTGTTCCTATATTTATCCTCCTTGGTTTAGTGCTCGAGAAGGATAGTCACATATTGAAACAGCTTTTTTCTTTTATAGAAATACAAGTGTGCATTAAAGTCAGCTGAAAGGCTCGGCTAATTCAGAAGAAACAAACTATTTGGCATCATACGATAGTGAAGTAACTCTGTCTGATTTCATTTCTCATCTTTTCTCTACTGTAAAATTATTTCCCCCCCCCCTCGATTTTATTCCCAAAACATCTTCCAAGATGGATTAGGCTAGGAAATAATTTGTGTGAAAGACTATCCAGTGATAGTTTAAGTGCTTCCAGAGCTCAAGTATCATTTTTAAATAAGTTCATTTTTAAACAAGTAACCAGGATTTCAACCATACTGAAGAACAACAACACTTACAGATGAGGCCCTGGGCTGGTAATTCGCTACAAGAAAATGACTTTTTCTAATTTAATACTGTTTCTAAAGGCCTCGTCCCACAGGCCGACGAATGCAAAACATATGCATAAAGGACACAGCGGACAAGCAAAATTTCGGGGGTGATTCCATCCATTGTCATCCGCTCCAATAAGTGGCGAAAATTTGCATAAGCAGAATGGAAAAGAATGGAAAAGAACGGACGTGGGTAGTATGTAGCGGGGATGTTATACGAATGTTCATAGGAAGCCTAGCGGATGGAAGCGGATGACACCTCTGAAGGGGTTACGGGGGAGAATTTCAAAGCAGACACATAGCAGAAGGGGTGGATGCATAGTGGATGAAGTGGATGCATCACGCACACCTATAGGAAGCAAAGCAGATGCATAGCGGATGTATATCGGATTCAAAGCGTTCACTGTGCACACAGGGAGTATGAATTGCGTCAGCTCCGCGGATAGAAAAGGATGCAGCACGCACACAGTCAGCATACAGGGGAAAGACATGCTGCCACATACATCTTGCAGGAACACCATGGTTCGTCAGTCATGCAAGAAGAGGAAGCCCGTGCCTACTCGTTCAACCCTGGCAAGGTGAAGAAGGCCAGAACCAGCATCCCACCCCCTGGCACTGACTCTGAAGCTGCTGCTGCTGCTGCTGCCCCCAAGACCCTCAAAGCTCTGCTGAAGGCCCTGCTGCTCAAGCCCCTGAAGGCCCTGTCAAGCTCACTGACCAGGACATGTACGTCATGGCCAAGTGCAGTTTCCTGGAGGGTGAGATCTGCCACTGAGGAGCAGCCCCTCTGAGACCCCCCTCCCTCAGACAGCCCACAGACAGCCAGTCCTCTTCCAGCCAGGAGCCAGCTACCCTGTCAAGGCAGGTGCCTTCAGAGGGCCCTACAGGAGAGACCCCCCCGACAGCTGCACTCCCCATGCCGGCGGACTTGGAGGATCCCGTGGAGGATGACGCCCTGCTGTCACAAATGGAGAAAGAAGCAGCAGCTACCAGAGGCCAACCCACCCCCACCCCCAGCTCCAGAGGATGCAGGCAGAGAGGCAGACTGGAGGGCCAGGACCACAGTGTGCTGTTGGAGATCAGGGACACAGAATTTCTCTCTCAGTTGGTCCACTTGGACAGAGCATCCTTGGGCTGGAACACCTTCATCACCTACGTGAGCCAGACCCTGAGGGACCTGCCCGAGGCCCAGTACCAGGTGTTGAAGCAGAAGATCACAGCACTTCTGCACAACTCTCAAGGCCCAGCTGAAGCTGCTCCTACCCAGTCCAGGTCTGCTCCTCCACCCCAGGCGATGTCACAGCCCTTCCATGGCTTTCAACAGCCCCTCACCTACCAAGGCTACGACTACCAGGACTTCCCACAGCAGAAGCAGACCTTCCCAGTCCAGGTCCAGGTTCATCGCACGCCACAGACACCACTAATCACCCAGCTGCAGACCAGACAGCCCCACCACACTCCTCCCAACCCTTCCTCCACCCCACAGTCAAGCCCATCAACAGAGAATCTGTCATCAGTATTGGGCCTGACATCTCAAGTCCTTGATGAAGGGCCTCTCAACCTCACAGGACTGAGTCAGCTCTCGGATAGCTTCCTGAACACACCACCACCTGTTGTACCCTCGGGGCCAAGCACCCCAATGGTGCCTCAGACCAGCAGTCAAGCCACAGCCACCTCCAAAGTCCCTGCCTGCTTAACAGCTGAGACCATGGACATGACTCAGAGTGACTGAGAATAGTGTCAGAGACTAAGTTGTTTACTTGTTAAGTTTATCTTTGCATAAGACACTTTACTTGGTTCATTTTGCTTATTTAATACAGTCATAAAGTTTACCTAAGAAAGTTTATCTTTGCTTAACATACTTAATACAGTTTCCTTGGTTCATTTTGCTTATTTAATGAAGTCATAAAGTTTACCTAAGAAAGTTAATAAAGGTTATCTTTGCTTAAGACTCTTAGTTTACTTGGTTCATTTTTTTTCCTTCATAAAGTGTTGGTGAAAACTTTTAAAAAATGGTTAAGCCTTTGCATGCTTGTGGGATAGATAAGGATAGTTGTGGGATAGATAAACCTCCACTGCAACTATAGTGGGACTGTCCCAGTCCCACTGTCCCTGACCATCCCAGCGATCCAGATGATTTTCTCCCCCCTTTTATAGAAAGTATTGGTTGTCCTCTAGGTGTCCTTCTACATACTCTAGACATACTGCAGACATCCTGAATATATGAGATATATCCCAGATACAAACATTTTGTCCATTTTGAATACTTTATATACGAGATGCATATGCTTACATCCTTTCTATTTCCGAGCTACTAACGCTGTGTAGACGTTCCGTGTACCTTTTGTTTCCTCCCTCTTTCCGTTTTCAGCTGCAGCGGATGTGAGTTGAGGGGATGGCCAGAGGATGCAGAGAAGATACAGCGAACGTTTAACGGATGATAACAGGCATAAAACATTTGTTGCCCGTATATGTCGCAGATGTACATTGTACACGACAGAAAGTTCATCCGTTCACAAAGTTTTGTGCAGCTCAAAACTTCTTGCACGGATGAAATCGCAGTGGACAGATGTTCGAGGGATAGAGCATATGAAATACGTATGCAGTGAGTACACAACGAATGCATAGCGTTTTCCAATGGATGGCAAGCTTTTTTTTACGTTTTACATCCTCTTTGCATCTGTAAGTGCAGTGGGACTGGGCCTAGAGGTTATAACAAATCTCACAAGACTAGTAGCCACATAGTGAAGGAAAGAAACGAAAGTGAAAATGGAATGATGGCTCTAAGAAAAAGTAGCTATCCTGATAAAAAGATATTAAAAGTATAAATTAATCTTCCAGCAGAATGGGTAGAATTTAAAGGGGGGTGTAAAAAAAAGAGAATAAACTTCCTATTAGTACACTGGATTGTACAGTTTAAATCATGATCTTACAAACAATATGAAAACAGAATCAAAGCATTAAAAAAGCAGAAAACTGGAAAAATAACACTATTTCTAATAAACCGTTCATCTTGTTGTGGGCTCTGCCATTCATTCTAGCCTTAGGCTTGGAGGAACTGGGCTTTAAAAGCTTGTTTAAATAAAGACAGGGTAGGGAAAATGCAGGTTTCAGACGTGATGGGGGAGGAGAATGCTTCTAATGATATTAGAGATAAATTGGTTGGTGGCATAAATGTACATGTACAATTGCAAGATATATTTATGTATAAAACAATATTGCTGACATGCCTTCCATAATGATAACCTACACAATTCATGCTATTTATGCTGATGCAAGGGGGCTTTGTGGGAATGGATGTGCTTAAAAATGCAAATCCACCATCACTTAAGAAAACCACACCTGGTAGGAACCCAAAAATTTGATCTATACTTGGAAAGACTTCCATGGGCAAAGAATGAGATTTCCAGAACAATATACTCTTCCCCCACTGGATATTCTCTCTGCCAGTGAAGGAAATATCAAAGCCAATCCAAATATCATCCAATAAACAAACTGAAGGCAGTAGGAGGAGGGTGAGGATTACAAGCAGGGATTCTTATTTATATAAAATATTTCATGCTTTTTGTTAAATGTTATATCTGACACGAATAAAGCAAAAAGACTATGGATAAAGTGCTGGTACCTATTTTTATAATTCTGATAGCTAATTTGGAATGGCTTATGGATTAAACATTAATGCTTATAAAATTTCCAGTATCAAAGTCTACTGAGAACAGCTAAGCTCCATGTTGTAAACACCTTATAAAAAAATGAGCTGGTGGTTTAAATACAAGGCACTGGTTATTGCAAAAAAACAAAAAAACAAATTGAATTGTCAGATTATATAATTAGACTTAAAGCTTCCCAGAGACACTTGGGACAGTGAAATGGGTATACATTTATTAAATAAAATAACATAAAATAATTCATCTTTATTTTCCTCTGTTAAACTAATAATGGCTGTTATGAAATAGAAAGTGAATCTTTTGTTTTATTTTCTATGCAGGTGAAGAAATATTTGTATCTAACTCAGCTAAAGATGAGTTATACCAAACTAGACTGTAGGATTAGATATATAGGAATTGTTCTACACATGTGCATTAAGGAAAAATGGAAAGAAGGGAAGACATTGAGAAAATCAGAGAAGGGGTGGTCATGCTATTTTGGAACATCAGTAGCATCAGTGGTTGACAAGATGGAGAGATAGAGGGAGGTAGAGGATATTAGAAATTAGGGATGTGGGCAAGCCAGAGAGCTAGACTATCTGGACTTTGTTCCTTACTGCTGAGGCTACTTTGACAATGAAGGGAAGGAAAGATGAAAGTCAGGAAGTTTGGTAGAAGAGGCCATATTGGGTGATACTGAGGTAAGGTGAGAAGTGATAAGATAGTACTTATCAACTTTTCCCTACCTTCCCCATTAAATTAGTCCAGGATCCATCTAGGTTTGTTTTTAATCCTCAGCCAATCCAAACTGGTTTGGTAGAACTATTGGTTCTGCCAAACAATAGGTACCAAATAGATTGTGTCAAATAAATGTGCTCATTTTTTCACAGTTGAACTATTGACCCCAGAAAATTATATTGAGATGTAATTACATAATTCCACTTGACATTCATGACATATGATTGTTGATTTATGTCACTATTGCCATACTTGGAAGTCAGTATGTAAGCAACCATAATGGTACAATAGATTATTGAGATTGGCCATATTTTGTGTTTTTCCCCATGCAGAATCATTGCTTTGGAAGAGGCCGTTTTGATCATTATGTAGAACATTTTGCTCCATGCAGAAATTCAAGTTAAAGACTGTGATAGATTATTGCCCATTTTCTGCCTGGATAAGTGCCTGATTCCATTCCACGCAGCTCTTACTGTTAGGATTATTATTTTTTAATCATGGGATTTTTAAATAATTTACTTGAAATTTGTCCTGGGTCTGCAGCAAAAGAAGTGCTATAAACAAGATAACAGTACACAAAATTTATAAATTTTAGGGACCCAGAATCTTCCCATAACTACCACTGAGTAACCTTAGTCAGTATCTATTTGGTTAGGAACAGTTTTTCCAGGAAGTTTCATCAGCTTTGACTGCAGAGGATTTAATATATACTGGTATAATAAGTAGGCATTTGACTTTACCTAAATTACATGAATTACCATGCTTCATCAGATCTATCTTTCTGAACTAAAGTTTTCCTGAATTTTACTGAATTACAGTGCTCAGCAGTGGTAACCATTGTCCATGCTGGCTAGGCTGCTTGTGGTTGAAATTTAAACTGTTTGGAGAGCCAGATGTCTACTCACTATTTACAGTGATAAACTCATTGTCTCTATAATAATTGTAGGATTGATATTAAACTACAAAGGCAAACACAAATTTGATTCCTTCTAAAATATTCCCCTTTTATCTATAATTTTGTGAACACTTTTTAATTTTTTTTTTATGTTGACACCTTCATCTGTCTATATGGTTTATATAAAAGCATCTATTCTCACTGTCCATATGTGTATGTGTGTGTATGTGAGAAAGAAAGACAGATATTTTCCCTATTATAGTGATTTGGAGTCAAAGAATAATGGTAGATGTAACCAAGTTGCACAACTCCATCTGGTCCTCCAGTTGGACCTATTCCTGGATTGGAAGGCCCTTCAAATTGTCACTTATATCTTAGACACGAAGTTGTGTACTGCAACAGCAATATGCTGTTCATGGCCTCCTCTAGAAAGCCACTCAAAGCGGAGTTCTTTGATTATTGAGTGACATTGTTTGCCAGTTTGTTTTGGGGGTATAATTCAAGGTGATGGCTTGGTATGTTTTTGTGGATCAAGCTGGTGATTTTGCTTTTGTGGAAGCCATTGGCTGTCAGTACTTTAGTCAGGGTGCGATTAGTGTTTATAATCTACAGAGTTTATCCTATAAGCTACGGAGTTTATCTGTGTTGGGTGGTGGTGGGATTGGGCATTGAGGTAGTGGTTGGTTTGTGTTTTCTTCTAATCGCCAGAACCAAACGCCTGGCAGACAAGACACACATAAAGAGTGAACTATGCACCCTGACTAAAGTACTCACAGCCAACAGCTTCCACAAAAGCAAAATCACCAGCTTGATACACAAAAACACACCAAGACATAATGGAGACCTGGAAGAAGAACAGACCTTTGGAACAGCTGTCCTGCACTACATAAGAGGTACTACGGACAAAATCATTAAGATACTACACAGGCATCTCATCAAGACTGCCTTCAAAACAGACAGAAAAATAGCAGCCATCCTTGGAAACCCCAAAGATAAAATTGACCTGGAAAACCAAGGCATATACGAAGTCCCCTGTGCATCATGCCCGGCCACATACATTGGACAGACCAATAGAAGAATAAGTACCTGCCTGGATGAACACAAAAATGCAATAAAAAAGCTGGAACACATTTCCTCACTAGTCCAACACATGAAAGCCACAGGTCATACATCAACTTCAATGGCACTAAAACTCTAGCCACTATAGAAAACCCCAGCCACAGAATCATCAGAGAAGCCATAGAGATTGAAAAAAGACCTGAAAGCATGAATAGAAGAGATGATTCCACCAGACTGTCAATCATTTGGAAGCCTGCACTCTCAAATAGAAAGATCTCCACACCACAAGCCAGGCAAACACCTGGGCACAAACAGACTCCCCCTGATACCATCAGCTCAAACACACCCCAAACAGGCACCCAGATGAAACCTAGCTTCCTAATAGATAATAGCTGTCCTTTCACGCGAAGCCAAGCTGCACTGAAAGCCTCCAATACAGGAATACAGTGTTGCCAGCCAATCAAAGCCACAAAACAGACAGAAGAAACCAGAAACACCAATCAAACAAACTCCAAGTCCAATAAACACAGACCAAGACTCCCAACCAATCAGGATGTAGAAAAAAACATCCTGGAACAGCAATAGGCTAGCCTCAAATTTAAAACCAACGGCTGTGAGAGCCTGACCCTCATACAAACTCAATACAGAAGCCTGATGATGGCAGATGAGATTCTGTTGAAACATTGCTACAACTTTAAAAGCACAACTACAATGACGTGGGATAATCCCCAAAGGAAGCTGAACAGCATATATATTGAGAGAAAGAGAGAGAGGCTTCTGTGGAATTTAGTGGTGCCAACACTGAAGTAAATGCATAAAACAATTACAACAGAATACATATTTCTACTTGAACTCATGCACAAACAAAGCATCTTCTGCGTTTTTAATTTGAGTTGCCATTAGGTGACATGGGTGGCATACAATTTAAAAAATAGATAGGCAAATAAAAATAAATAAAATCAGAGTAGACTCTTACAAACCTAATCCCAAACAAATTTCAGAATCAAAAATATTTATATCCCTGAATCAATCTTATGTTTCCTTTCATGAAGTTAAATTCAACTCAGTTTTAACAAAATCAAGTACTGTGGGTTTTTGGGCTTCCCAGATTTGAAGGTATTTCATATCTGACTTTGAATGGGGGAGGGGGTATTTCTCCATTCAAGGGTGTGATGCAACTTGGAGATCCTACAGGAGTCACAGCTCCTGCAAAATGATGGATGGCAACTATGATCCTTAAGGCCTTTACACAACTTCATCTGGGACTAATTCTGACTGCACAAGACCAAGCCTTAAGAACAAATGCATACCAAGCTAGAGTTGAGATGACAGCAAATGTTGTCTTTGAAAAAAAGCTGAAGAAACAGTGGACTTGCTAGTTAGTTGCTGCAAGAAGATCACAATCATAGCTCCAGAAAATGGCAGGCAAAGTAACAACAATGGTGCAAGGCAAGAAATACCATGTGCTTGCAAGCAAGAACTGGTGGGACCAAAAAATGGCCAAAGTAATAGAAAATGAAGACATTAAAGTGCTCTGGGATTTTAGAATTGAAACAAACACCTGCCATGCAGCCCCCCCCCCCCCCCCCCCCGACTTAACAATCATTGATCCAGACAACAAAAGTCTGGATAGTGGATGTGGAAGTGCCTGGACAAAGCAGAATTTAAAAAAAGGAATTGAAGAAAATCACAAAATGAAAGACCTGCAAATAGAAGTAGAATGAGTGCATCAAAAGAAAGCAAAGATAGTCCCATATATTTAAATTGCACTGTTCCATGAAATATATTTTAAAAGTGGCAGACCTAGGCTGGAGCAAAATCCTTTCTTTCCCCTTCCCGTATAAGGACAGACTCAAGTTTTTCTTGACAGCACAGATCTAGGAGCAGGTGCATTCAGGTGTTTGAGGATACAAATGATAAGAGAATTTATGACAGAGAGGACCCCCCCCCCATCTTTCCAACCCAGATTCAAGCCTCTAATGATATCCAGTTTTAAATTCTCAGTTCCCCCACCCACCCAGGCAGTACTTGAAAGCACTTTATTTGTGTTTGACAAATTTCCCTCCCCCACTATTCTTTGTGTAATGGAGTAATCTAATTTCATGCTGTTTTTTTTCTGATCTTTTGAGACCAGGATTTTTCCTGGGGCTGAGGCTGGGTCTCCATTCCCGATCATGCTGTCCTGAGATGTCCTTCTCCAAAAAATCAAAGAGGAGTACTTATTGAATTTCTTGGAGCAGAGATGTCATCTCACTGCCAGGTTCCAGGATAATGTGTCTCAGGAAGACCCAGAAAAAAAAATGGAACAATCCTTTTGCATGACCCAGATTGATTGCTATAAT
Organism: Laticauda colubrina; assembly: GCA_015471245.1. Lineage (NCBI taxonomy): Eukaryota > Metazoa > Chordata > Lepidosauria > Squamata > Elapidae > Laticauda > Laticauda colubrina. Next base: position 43,270,263 of record BLBF01000003.1, on the reverse strand, counting down.
AATAGATGGATTCCTGTCAAACATAACCATTTTAATTTAGTACATTGATGAAAACTTAGTACATTGATGAAGTCAAAATATTAATAATAGTTGTTGACATTAAGAAAACAACTAGTGTTAATACTGTCTCGTGTAAAATGAGCATTATTAATATATTGTAATAGTTAAGAATACAGTGGGCAAATTAAAGGAATTTGTGCTTTAACACCCCCCCCCCCCCAGAAGCTATGTAAATTTATTCTCTCTCTCTCCCTCCCTCCCTTTCTCCTCCCTCCCTCTCTCCCATTGAATCATTCCTTAAAACTGTTTTTGGAGGCCAAATCTCTGCCTATTTGTTTAAACAAAATTCTCTTTCTATGTAATCACTTTCATGTAGTAATTTTCCAGGAGAAATTTTTTAGAAACTTGTGTGAACAAGTCCTATTATGTGCTTCCAGACATTACCTAAAGGAAGGATGGATAACAATCAGATTGTATTCTTCTGCACTGCATATTCCACCAGTCTCACCTCCAGATATTGGCAACAAATTTATAGCATTTCAGTGACAGCCTTTTAATTGTGTTCAATGTATTCAAAATTAAGAGTGGAAATGGAGACAAACAACTCCCATTCTTCCTCTTAAATCTATATCCCAAATCCCTGAAAGATGGGTTTTTTTGAGCCAATTTCAGATCATTTTCAGTAGTTTGGAAAGGTTTAAGGGTCAGGATGGCAGCAGAAAGCCTGTGGAGGCAAACAGCTCTCTTTTCTGTCTTTAATCCTTCATCCAATCAAAAACACAAAAAGCTGTCTAAGTGCAGCCCAGAAAATGGAGGATTAAGGTTAGGGATTGGAACAATTTGTATCACAGAGATCTCCTGTTCCCACTCTATCCTTCAACCATTTAAAACATATAATCTCTCTGGGGAAACCCCCCCCCTTTGGAAAGTTAGGAAGCTGGTGAGCAAAGCTAAGAGACTACACATGGAGTTGTCCAATATTGGTCAAAGGTTTATTTTATAAACTCCATGTTAGCACTGGGTTATGAAAAATACTGAACATATACTATCCAACAATAAACTTGATGCTTTACTGAATGTCTTTCATTCAAATAAGTTGTGAATTTAAAGACTTTAGCAACCTAACTAGGCATTTAATGGGATATAAAATAGCAATACCTATTTAGACTTATATACTGCTTCACAGTGCTTTACAGCCCTCTCTTAACTGGTTTACAGAATCAGCATATTGCCCCCCAAAATCTGGGTTTTCATTTTATTGAAAGGATGGAAGGCTGAGCCAACCTTGAGCCAACTGAACTGCTGGCAATCAGCAGTCAGCAGAATTACCCTCCAGTACTCCATTCTAATCCCTGCACCACCACAACTTTAACAAAATATCTAAATATCTCACAAACATTGCTTTACAAATATTGTTTCAACTTGTTAAGATGCTAACAGAAGGGGAACTCATTAAACTTGCAGATGACATCAAGCTGGAAAGAATAGACAATACTCCAGAAGATAGGAGAAAGATACAGAAGGATTTTGACAGACTGGAACGCCAGGCCCTATCTAACAAAATGAAATTCAGTTGGGTTCTATATTTAGGCAAGAAAAGTAAGGTTCTACATTTAGGCAAGAAAAACCGAATGCACAGATATAAAATAGGTGGTACCAAGTCCAATAGTAGTAATTGTGAGTGGGATCTTGGAATCCTAGTGGAAAATCACTAATATGAGCCAGCAGTGTTCTGAAGCTGCTAAAATAGCCAATGCAGTCCTAGACTGCATTAATGAAGGGATAAAATCAAAATCACGTGAAGTATTGGTACAACTTGGAATCACTGCATCCAGTTTTTGTCTGCCCAACATAAAAAAGATGTTGAGACTCTGGAAATACAGAGAAGAGCAACAAAGATGATTAGGAGACTGAAGGATAAAATATATCAAGAACAGTTGCAGGAATTGGGTATGTCTAGTTTAGTGAAAAGAAGTACCAGAGAGGGAGGAATAAAATAGCAATATTCCAATATTTGAGGGGTTTCTATAAAGAAGAGGGGGGTCAACCTATTTTCCAAGGAACCAGAAGGCAAGGCAAGAAGCAGTGATTGGAAATTAACCAAGGAGGGAAGCAACCTAGAACTAAACAGAAGTTTCCTGAAAGTGAGAACAATTAATCAATGGACTTTGCCTCCAGATGTTGTGAGTATCAGTAACTCAGAACAATGATATTATTGTACATAATATTTCTTCCTTCTCCTATTTTCTGTACAATCATCTTGTGAGGTGGGTTGGGCTGAGAGAGAGAGTAACTGGCCCAAAGTCACCGAGCCAGCTTTATTTCTCTTTCTATTGATTATTGTAAACTACCTGGAGTTATTATCTGAGACGTGGCCATATAAGTCTTGTAAATAAAATTTTAAAAAATGTTTCTGATTTTAACTATCAAGGAAACTGGAATATAAAATGTGCATTTTATAAACTACAGCACTTCAGCTGTTCGGTTTGTGCACTCTTTGCTTTAAAAGTTGGGTAGCTTATCATGGCACAAAAAGTAAATGACAAGATCTTTTTTTCTGCCATAATTCTACAACATTGCCTTCATTGTCCAGCCCATATGTGAGACAGTTCTTAGGTTTTTTAATAGTAAAACAGAATCTTGCTCCTTATGTCAACACTGTTCAAGGACAATCTCAAGATGGGAAAAATCAAACCTGGTATAATGTATACCCGTACATGAGGTACATCAAGTTTAATCCTTAATAGAGATTAATAATAATGTTAGTGTGAATTGAATTAATATAAATGATACTAAATTAAATTTCTTCATATTATTGTGAATTAATATGAAAAATGGATAATATGAAAAAATGGATAAAAATGGATAATGATATTGAAATACAAAAAGGTAGATATATGCTAAAATAAAATGAGGATTAAATTTGATAACCCTGAGAAAGTCTATTAACAATGTTAGCATGAATTGGATCAATATGGAATGAACCCTAGTTAAATTTGTTCATATATAATAGAGAAATATTTAGATTGAATCTGAAAGATATTGATGAAGGTGAAGACAAAGATAAAGATGAGGAGTTAGGCATTTTTTGCTTATATATATTTGAAAAACCTAATGATACCCAGAACCACAATATGGATGTATAATTAAAAAAAAACTATATATATGTTTAATCCTTCTGTTTTTTAATTCTTATGAAAGCGCCCAAACCAATGAAATAACAAGCTGTTTTAGAAAACAATGTGAACAATTTTGCTTATTCAGGGCAATTGAACTAAAGATGCAGTTTTGTTTAAAAGATTATGTCTTACAGCAACAAGATGCTGTCATTTTTGTTAACACGTGCCAAGCCAATTTATTTCTACATTAAGTTCCCTTCATCTGATGTAGGCAAACAAAGCCCAATGCGACTCAATGTATTTAAATTACACATTCAGTTTGTTAGTGTTCAGATATTTTGGCTAAAACATTACAGTTTATTTGCATAGAATAAATATAATGTCATGACTGAATTGTTTTTGGTAACTAACCAAAGAGCAACTATGAGATTTGGAAAGCCAGATCTTTTTCATGGATTACAAAGATACAAAACAGGCATGATCAACAAAATGTTGAGGGTGGGGATGATCAGATGATGCTGGATTCTCACTAGCTTCAGTAAAAAATAAAATAGCCAGGAAAAGATTGCACTAAAATGCAGTCCAACTCAGTCCTGCTCTGCATTAACCAGTTTGAATTTCTAAGTCTAAAACTACTGAACGTTTTTAGTATTCAACAGCTAATTGTGCCTGAGTCATTACATACATTTGTTTGCAATGCACCTCCTTTAATTGATACAACTCCATCTTGATGAAAAAATGTTAGTAAGATGGAGAACATCATCTATGTGGAGATGTTTCTTCAATCACCTTGGCAAAAAGATTTTTGAATAAGAAATAAAAAAAGAAACAACCTGTAGAGAAACAGCATTTCTCCTTGCTAAATGCTTTGGGACCAAAGACATAAATTGCTGAAAGAAGTTTTATCGCGCTTGGGTTTTCTTTATGGATAAAGATATAAAGAATATATAATATATAACAGAAACATCATATTGAGACTGAAATAGGCATTGCAACATTTTTCTCACACAGCAGGTATTGAAACTAATGGTTTCAAGGAGAGCTAGTTTGGTCTAGGCATAAGGCTAGAAACCAGAAGTCTGTGAGTTCTAATCCCATTTTAGGCACAAGGTCATCTGTGTGACCTTCAAGTAGTCACATTCCCTCAGTCTTAGGAAGAAGGCAATGGCAAACCATTTCAGAAAAATCTTGCCCAAAAACTGCAGGGACTTGTCCAGACAGTCTTTGAAAAACAGATAAGGTTTAACAGGGGAAAGGATTACAACAGCCTTCACGGGGAGTGGCTCTTTCCGAAGAATTTAGAATTGCAGCCTTCTAGGTTATGATATATTGATGGATCGCTTAATTATTCTTCACTCTATAGTATTTTAAGATCTCATTACAATCCTCAGGATACCAGTAGAGTTCTTTGTTCTTTGAGATTACCCAGAGGTTTTTAGATAATCAATATGAAAATCAAGTCAAGGAAAAGAAATTTGTTTGAGATGATTTCGTGCTTTAACATTTAGCAGCATAAAATTAAGAATAAATCACAGGCAAAGTTGTTGCTGTTTTCATATTTTGCATTTTCTGGAAATAAATTTTGGTTAGGCATTCTTGCTTGCTTATTCATTCATTCATTCAATTTGACTTACCACACATCTCAAATTTGTGGCTCTGGGCAGCTCGTGTAATTAAAACAAACACAAAGAACAATAAACAAAATGCAAATAACAGTAAAAACAAAAATAACCCAATTAAACCAAATTGAAGCCACTATCCCCATTAAAACCCCATAAAAATCAAATGGGCTACACTCTGCAATAATGCAAAACATATGAAATGTGCTTTCTGATTCAGCTTTAATCTGGAATCAGCCATCGTAGAGCATCAAAGAGACAAGCGTATCTATATGAGCAGTGTTTCACATGCACAACCCCATGGCTCTGGGGAAACAGAGAAGAAAAGAGGGAGAAAGGAAGAGTCTTCACCATTCCATTCTTTCTTTCCCATTCTTTCTTTGAACATCAGATCACAGTGGAAGAGCATTTGTCAAAATTGGGGAAGGCCTATCCTAAGTAATCTAAGTCAAGGCTCTCTATCCACACACACACGAGATCCAGTTAGTATACAAAACCACTAGTCTGTGGGGAAAAATGCCCTCCACGGAACCGGTCCTTGGCATCCAAAAGGTTGGGGGCTACTGATCTAAGTAATGTTTTCACCAGCCTCCTCAGATTTTGGACATCAAATTGGCCTTTGGTTCTAGAAACACTTTAATAAATATATATAGTTGACAACAAGTAACTTGCTAAATATAATCATTCAGTTCACTGGGAAAAAAACACTTTCATACTTACAAAGAATATCCTGGATATCCATGGATCTAAATATACATAACTTTAGTTGGGTTTTTGTACATATTTGCAATTAAGAGTTGGGTTTTATAATCATTTTTTTTATTTTAAATTATATAATTTTCTTTTATTACCCTGTATCTCATTTGTTTCTTTCCTTTTACATAAATATAGAAAGTGATGATACATGTGGATGTGTGACAGACTATTTTGAGGCATCAGACAATTTAAAAAAATGGTTTTTTTATCTCAGAAAAAAAAACAAATAACACCATTAGACATTCTAATATCCGTAATTTAAACTATTTATAAGCACAATGTTTAGTACTTTGGTACCTGAGTGTTACTGTTTTTAGAATTGCCAAGGGAAGAGAAACCAATATTTTAGTGTTTTTTTTTTTAAGTTTTATTCATTTTTAAGGACAAACAAAAACAAACAAAACATAAAAACATCCAGTTTTCTTCCATAAGTATACAAACAGTGTGTCGGTTGGTTTACAAATTTTTTGTGCATTGATTTCATAGTCTCAATTACAGTTACATTACTTAATAACTCATATTATCAAAAATTGAATATCCTCGTATTATTAATCAATCATTTGACTATAATTTTATTCATTCATACTTTGTGAGATAGCGATACTTAGTTTATTTTATAACAATTCATATAGTCCTTCCAAATCTATCTTAAAAACATTTTATATATGTAATAATAATAATAAAAGAAAGAAATACATCTTTATGTATGCATTATTTTCTATAATTCTATATATTCTATTACTATATTTTATTGTCTATTACTATATTTTATTGATAGAAAAGGTCCCAAATTTGTACAATATTTTAGTTTTCAAATGCATATTTCTATTTTGTGGATTTTTAAAATCTGTGTATGTGTTAATTCTATAATTCAACCACTTCGTTTAAAAATGCTATTGCTATTTTTGCCTTGTGAGCAAGTTGTACTGCATATCATATTATTTTTCGGTTTATTTTTTTCCTTCTAGTCAAGCAGTTTTCTATTCTTCTCTATAGAATTACTCTGTATGACTACCAAGCCATGTGTAGAACAACCAAAGAAAGTAGCGATAGTGCCCACACCTTACTGGATGTAAGTATTCTTCCATTGCTTATTATTACATTGTCATTTATTTAATATTTACTTATATATATCTATATCTATATATCTATCTATATCTATCTATATCTATCTATATCTATCTATCTATCTATCTATCTATCTATCTATCTATCTATCTATAT
>BLBF01000003.1:43137214-43163545 GCA_015471245.1 Laticauda colubrina | reverse complement strand
GATTCTGCTGAAACGTTGCTACAACTTTAACAGAACTACAATGACGTGGGATAATACCCGAAGGAAGCTAAACAGCATATATATATATATATATATATATATATATATATATATATATATATATATATATATGAATGATATCATAATTTCCTTTCTTCCAGCATACTTCCAGCATACTATAGATCTTGTTTTAACTGGAGGGTTTTGAATTTTAGCCAATACTTTCAAGGTTGAATGGAAAGATGGCAAATAATGTTCCTAATAAAACATTAAAAAAAGATTTCATTCATATCCCACATAGCTATACAATCTCCTAAACCCCCCCTCCCCATTCCAAAGCCACAGAATGCCTGACAAATCATCTCTAACTCATACCATGATGGAAAAAAAGAAACCATCGTGGTGTGCAAACTATGTGGATTGTTAACCTTAAACCTGAATGGTTTCACTTTTGTGGTCTGATGTTTGCAAAGCTGTTCAAAAGCCAGATTTCTTTGTTGCCTCGTTCTAAAAAAGAGTTCATAAACTGTAGTAATGTGGGTAGGATATGAAGATCTTTCCAATACACATTTTCCCTCTGTTGTGACTAGAACACAAATTTAAATTTAGCAAATTTCTCCAGTTATTCCATTGTATGTTTCAGTATATCCACTCTGCATCTTCAGGGGTTCTGAATGCAACCATCCAGAGTTACAGAACGTGATGAGCTCTTAGACTGAAGTGGGCACCCTAAAGGAAGGATAGTTCCTGAGGCTTGGCATATTTGCAAATCCAGCCAGAGAAGAAAAGCTGAGCATTGGGGGAGTAGGAAAGTGGGGGTGTTGCAAGTGTAGCTCTAAAACCATCCACTATAACAATACTAGTCATATTTTGTATAGAATGTTCAAGTGAAGAAATTTCTCACTCTATTCAGGTGTAGAATTTATAACAGGCCTCAAACTAATATAAAAATATAATGTGTATCACCACAGGTCACGACAGCACATTTTTTTAATTATTTGGCTGAAACAGTGTACTGTCCAGCTTCCTACACACACACACACACACACACACACACACACACACACACACACAGAGCAAGAGTTCTACAGATGTTTATTCAACCCCCCCAAACAGGTTCTTGGAAAGTACCCTTGTTGCACAAGTCTGGATTCCAAACTCAGTACAGCAGGAGTCATTGCATAACCAAGTCTAATTGACACATACAAAGTCCAGGAAAGCAGCCCAGGTGTCAAACAGGCTAGGATACACGGCAAAAGCACACAAGACACAGAACCGGGCATATTGCTCCAGCAACATTCAAGTCCTTAAGGTGGGATTAAATAGGCAATGCCAGTGCATTTCTTCATGAGAAATAAAGTTTCCTCCTCATGACTAGTCCAGCTGACTGACATTCTGCCTGTTTTCTCTTGGCTCTAACATGCCCACAGATCAGGAGGGTCCTATGGATCTATGGGCTCCTGCTGATCTATGGGCATAGACAACAGCTACTCCCAGTCCTCATCTGGAGCCTCCTGGCCAACTTGCTGTAAGTTTGGCTCGTCCATCAGCTGAGGCTGCTCCATCAGGATAGCATTCTCTGAGCCCCAATCCTAATCATGCATTTCTCTGCAGACTCAAACTCATCTTCCTCATCTGAACTTGTATCTGGAGAGGGTCAGGGGTAGATCCATGACAAACAGGTATAAGTACATATACACACACTCTCTCCACCTCATCTCAACTATCTATCTATCCACCTCATCTCAACTATCTATCTATCTATCTATCTATCTATCTATCTATCTATCTATCTATCTATTTATCTATCTGTCTATCGTCTATCTATCTTTATGTTCTGAGGAAGGCTTCCCAAGACCGTAATTAAGCACGTGCTTAGTTAAAACAACTCTTGTGTTTTTTTCAGTGCTGGGAATTATTTTCATTCCCAGCCAGTAATTAGTTCCAAACCATCCCTTCAAGATGAGCACCCACCTTTCTTTCCTTTGAACTGCTGCCAACAACTAGAGTGTCAAATGAATTATAAAAAACCAACCAAAGTACAAAGTCCACATAGAACTTCAAGGACTAATCCAATCAGAATGAACGACTTTGCTTCCTACAAAGGTTTTGTCACCTTTGCCTGTCCTTTATATCTTATAGGAGGAGCAGTCACCTCCAAGCCTTACTCCCGAGTCTCCCCTTTTGTCTCAGCTGCTCTTACCTTCTCGCAGCTTTGCGTGCACACACACTGGGAACAGACTCCCCTTGTTCGTCGGCCTCACTGCTGCCAGACTCTGGAGGCTCTGGAGTCAGCACACCACTCCCAGATGGTCCTGGCCCCATCTCTGTATCAGACGCAGGACCCTCATCCAAGTCCTCTTCAGACTTCCTGACTGGTCCCCGTTCTTCCCCTCTGTCTGATTCCACTGCTGTCTGCAGAGGCTACTGGCGAACCACAACAATCTATTTATAGTATCTATCTATCATTATATACCCCACCTTATACATGTAAACCTCTGCTGCTAGATTATGTGGACAAAAAAGAATTTGTACCACATGAACACAAATTCAAAAATATATTGAGTTTATTAATTCACTTCAGATGATATTGGGAAGTGTTTTATTTATTTATTCATTTATTTACCTATTGATCCCGTTCAATAAAAATTTTTACTCTACTAGTAAGTGGAAGCCACAGATATTTTTGTTAAATCAGCAGTGCAGTTACATTTAACCTATGGATTGATGCCCTCTATTTATAGTTATATAAATACCTCTGTTAAGTTATTGGAAGATTTTCCTGAACGCTTTTATTCCTTAAATCTTCCTGGGAGAGTAGCAGTTGGCTGCAAGGGATGGAAGGAATTTAGATTCATTCATTTTACTTCATTCATTGTGGAGTTAAATCTTCAAGGACAGAAAAAGAAATCCAATGCATTCAGACTTCTAGATGCAGGAATAATTTGATATCATGTGGCTGAGTTTTGTTTGTTTATTTTTTTAAATTTTGGACATGCTCAAAATCTTTCCTGAATTATTTCAAGCTTTTTTTGCCTTTATCTTAATCCTATTTTTTAAAAAAGTCTTGATCCTTTTTCTCTGTGGGGTTTTTCACATTGCAACCTTAAGTGCATTAACTATCTGGAAGTAAATCTGCCTTAAGAACTCTCTTTCTGGATTTCAGTTTCTTCTCTACTGTCCCAACCTTATTTTAAATGACCCTTGGTTTCTGGATTCTTCTTATTGTTGATCCCTCATTGTTCAGGAAAAGAACAGTGCACGGTTTCACCATTTTTCCTGTTACTTGGGCTAGAAAGTGAAAATGGCAGAATTCTTGTTAATTTTAGGGGAAGGAGACCAAAACATATAAAGAACAGTTGCTAGAAATGGACAAGTCTAGTCTTAGGAAAAGGACTAGGGGGTGACATGATATCAGTGTTCCGATATCTCAGGGGCTGCCACAAAGAAGAGGGAGTCAAACTATTCTCCAAAGCACCTGAGGGCAAGGGTGGGCTGCTTTGGGTTTGCCCAGGTTTGGAGAAACCTGTTGCTAATGTTATGGTTGGTTTGGCGAACTGCCAAATTCCAGCCCTGGCTGGCCCCGCCACCCCACCACTCCTGCTCCTCCCTTCCTAGGCCCCTCCATGTGGCCTGTTTTGGATGTGAGGTAAGTGCAGGATCCATGCAGAAGTTCAGGGAGAGGAAAACCAGGCCTCCTGGAGGCTCTGGAATTCCGGAAACTGGCCCATATCCAGTCTCCAGAGGGCCATCCCAGAGGTTCGAGGAATGTCTCTGGAGCCTGGAGAAGGTGAAACTTTTGACCTCACCCCTTTCCTAAGAGATCTGTAGGGGGTGTGCATAAGCGCACAAACATGCCTACCGTCCCTGTCCTATTGTTTCTTTTTTTCTTATTCATATCCATTTCATGTATTTATAACCATGTTTATACTTATAACTTTTATCTAATAATTGTTTGACAAAATAAATAAATAAATAAAATGCCCCCCACCACCATCATGGTGCAGGAGGCTGACAAGGCTATGCCCACCATGGCCACGCCCACCCAGCAACCAGACAGAGAACCCATTGCTGAAATTTTTAAGCCCACCCTTGCCTAAGGATAGGACAAGAAGCAATGGGTGGAAACTAGTTTCATTGGTGAACTTGTACATTAAGGGCTGGGGAGCATAGGGATGACCATGACTGGTATTTTGCATGACAATAACTAACTGGAGTGAAGCTATTCACTTATAACAAAATGAAGCCCAGAATAGCACCATTTGAGCCAGAAAAAGACAGAAAACAAGACTTTTGATGTATAGCAGAAAAAAAATGACCAACAACTTCTTTCCTGTTTGTCTGAGGGTACATAGAGGAAAATAGAGTAGCTACTTGTCTTTGGGAAATGCCCTCAAGTCATTCTAAGGTCAGAAGATTTGCCCTGAGCCTATTATCTACTTGAGTTTCTATTAAACTTTAAAGCAGACATTTTTGTCTCCAGTTTGTCTCCTGAAAGAGTTGGAACCTGGTAATCCACCTCTCATAACATAGACTTCTCCAGGCAGATTATATTGCTCATGGGATATTAGTTTAGGATTTCTCATTTAGTAGAACGAAAAAAGGATGTCCTTCCTCCAGGATAGATTAAGGGTGACTGATATCCCACAGACCTTACATTGTTTAACTGACAAGAATTTAAAACTCAAAAGCTGAAAAGTAGAGGTGAGTGTAACAGTGGAATGGTTAAGGGCTGCCCCCTTTCACTTGGTGCGGCAAGAACATGCTTATTTTTTTAATGGGTAATCCAGGGATGCTTTGTTTTTTGGCATTTCTCCTGCAGTTCTCTTTGGGGGAATACAAAAGAAACCATGATAAACTTGGGCAATTCAGGTTGGATGGGTCAGGAACTTTTGGCAAGAGATCCTGACTCTTTGTTTTTGGTCTCTTTAATTTGTCCTTCAATCACAAAAACAGAGTGGCATAATATAGCCAATTTTGCATTTCCAAAGGGGACCGCTCTGAAGAAACACATTCTCTAAAGCAGTGTTTTTCAAGCTCACCAACTTTAAGATAGATGGACTTCAACTCCCAGAATTCCCCAGCCAGCATGTGAAAACAATAAGAAAAGAAAGAGCCTCAGCATTTTAAAGATTTGCTATTTAGTTTCACAACCATTTATTGTACAGGCTACTTCGCCCACCCACCCCAACCGCAAAAAGGAAAAGGAAACATATACAACATAATATTGCAATTTCAAATGTTTAATCACAGATTACTGCCAGAAGGCTGTAGCTCACTGTATCAAATCATATATCAGAAAAACTTGAAATATTAATCTGATATTTTTTATGTCCCATATTAACATACTCCTAATCGGCTATTCCTATTGGACAACAAATACCTGATGCTGATTGGCTACTTTTCTTGACGCCGATTGGCCAATCATAGCAGGGCTATGATTGGCCAATTCGAGCGGCGGGAAAAACAAGTAGCTGTCATTGGACACTAGACACAACCAGCCCTCTATAAAAAGAGCTGCCGCAGTTCCTGGTTAAGATGGACTTTCGAAACTAAATAAAAGAGCTGAAGTTACGCTGATCTCTGAGTCTCATTTCCCGCGAACAGAACACTGGCAACAAAGATGGGATTCTGAGAAAGGAGATCAGTCGGGCATGTGGCATTGAGAACCGAGCAGACGAAATGGCTGGAACCAACTCGCCACCCGCACCATTCAACCCAGCAGCAGAGGACTGGGAATCCTATATTGATAGATTCCTCATGTTCCTGGAGAGTAACGATCTACAAGGAATCTCGGACAACCGCAAAAGAGCTGTATTCTTGACACACGGTGGGCCCACAGTATTCAAGATGGCCAAGGCACTAGCAAAACCAGACGATGTGAAGCAGATGGCCTGGCCAGACCTAGAGAAGCTGCTGAAGGCTCACTATGTACCGACTATCTCCAGCCTCATCAGGAGACATGAGTTTTACAAACGGGACCAGAGGGAAGGTGAGAGCATCGCAGACTTTGTAGCCGCTCTCAGGGACATTGGAGGGGCATGAGAATTCCAAAACATGGACAAAGCCAGGAGGGATCGCGTGGTCCTCGGACTAAGAGACCTTACCCTACAAAGTCAGCTGCTAAACCGGCCAAAGATTACCATTACCAAGGCTATTGCTGAAGCTACGGCAGCAGAAGCAACCCAAAAGTCAGTGGCAAAGATGCTGCAGATGAATACCAACTTGCCAAAGACACCAAGACGAGTCAGAGCACTGAGAAGAAGGTAGAAAGCGCACACAAAACCGCCGCACGATATACAGACAGTGGATCATCCAGAATCAACAAGGACGATGAAGAGGAAATCCACAGACTCCAGGCTGAGTGAGAGCGGTGACTAAAAAATGGTCGTAAGTTGGGGTTTCAGTGTGCCAGATGCGGAGGAGACCACCCCCATTCTGAGTGCCAGTTTTTAGACAATGTGTGCCGGTACTGCGAATGGTGGGGCCACATCGTACGAGTATGCCGAAACCGGAAAAGCTACAGCCCTAGATGGAGGGACAACACAGCACCAAGAAATAAAGAAAGGACAACGTGGAGCCACGAGAGTTGCAAAGGCAAAGGCAAACAGCTAAACGAAAACTATAGGAAAGAGGAATCTCATCAAACCATCACCATCAGCCATTCTAACGCAACAAATGGCCAAAAGGTACATGTGGCAGTCTGGATCAAGGGCCAAGATTGTAAGATGGAGGTCGATTCCGGACCGTACTTATCGATGGTATCATGGGATACTATCAAAAGACTACTACCGCACATTGGCAGAGCTGAACTAGAACACCAATCGCTAATTTTAAAAGATTACCAAGGAAACAGAATACCGGAAGTTGGACTTGACACTTCCAGATAAGCTTCAAAAAACACCAAAAGATATTGCCTATAACCATCGTAGCCCAGAACCGACCAAGCCTGCTGGGACTCAAGTGGTTCGAACCTCTAGGAATCAGAGTGACCGGCATTAACCACATCGCCGATGTAGACTGGGATGAGAACCTGATGAGAGAGTTCCAGGACATCTTCTATGGAAAATTAGGCAAGTACCGAGGGTCCCCATCTCATTTAATTTAGACCCAACCATAGCTCCAATTAGGCTGAAGGCAAGGTGAGTCCCCTTCGCACTAAAACCCAAAATTGATGAAGAACAAACTAATAGCACAAGAACAAACTAATGAACAAACTAATAGCACAAGACATTTTGGAACTGATTGATCACACCAAATGGGAGACTCCAATCGTGACCCCAGTTAAGCCGGATGGGTCCGTGAGAATCTGTGGGAATTACAAGGCTCCCCTAAACCATGCGCTACAACAAAGTGTGTATCCTGTCCCAGTAGTGCAACATCTAGTACACTCATTGGAGAGAGGCAAGGTCTTTGCAAAGCTTGACCTTGCCCAAGCATATCAACAATTGCCAGTAGACCCAGAAACAGCAGAGGCGCAAATGACTGTAAGTCATAGAGGAGTCTTCAAATGCAAAATGCTGCAATTCGGAGTCAGCGTAGCCCCAGGGGTGTTCCAAAGCCTAATGGAGCAATTATTACAAGGGATAAAAGGACTAGTCCCATACTTTGATGACATGCTAGTCTCAGCTAGTGATGAGAGACAACTAGAAGCCCATCTCACAGAGGTTTTGCAAAGGTTCCAAAAACGGGACTCAAGGTGAAAAAAGAAAAGTGTAAATTGGCCACCTCAAAAGTTGAATTCCTGGGGTACCAAATCGATAAAGAGGGCATCCACCCCACAGAAAAAAAGTTCAAGGCAATCAAAGAAGTGCCTAGACCTAAAAGTAAAGTTGAATTACAAGCATTTCTGGGACTTATAAACTTTTACCACGTCTTTCTGCCACAGAAGGCAACTACGGCGGAACCTCTACATAGACTCTTAGACAAATCAACCATCTGGACCTGGGGACGATGTGAAGAGACAGCATTCCAGTGGATAAACGACCTCATCACCTCCAACTCGGTATTGATGCAATACAGCAAGACATTACCACTAACAGTCACCTTTGACACATCACCGTTTGGCGTCGGAGCCATGCTTAGCCACGTCCTGCCAGATGGAAGATAAGCCCCCATCGCCTTCTACTCAAAGACCCTTTCAAAAACTGAACGGAACTATAGCCAGTTGGACAGAGAGGCATTGGCAGCTATATCCAGCGTAAAACGATTCCACGAATACCTTTACGGTAGAACTTTTACCCTTGTTACTGACCACAACCCCCTTTTAGGAATACTTGCTGGAAACAGAGCCACCCCTAACATACTATCTCTGAGAATGACAAGGTGGTCCAAGTTCCTGGCGGCATACAATTATAGACTAATCCATCGACCCGGTAAAGACATTTCTCATGCCGATGCTTTGAGCTGGACACCCTTACCAGACATAGAGACTGACCCAGCACCAACCACCTCCACCCTACAAATCGAGACTTTGGCAAACCTACCAATAATCGCGGCCGATATTGCCAGAATGACCAAAAAAGAAAAGACATTGTTACAAGTGTTAAACTGGGTAGGAAAAGGGTGGCCAGAAAATGAGACAGACGTTATTTTCAAACCTTTTAAGAATAGGCAAACCGAACTGTCATTACTGAAAGGTTGTATAGTTTGGGGTGATTGGGTCATCATACCAAAAAAATTACAAGACCAGGTACTGTGTATGTTGCACAAAGGCCACCTGGGCATCATGCGAATGAAATCCCTTGCCAGGAGCTATGTATGGTGGCCAGGGATGGACAAAGACATTGGGAAATGGGTCGAAACCTGTGGGAAATGTCAAAACTCCCACCCTGCACCCCCTTCAGCACCTGTCCTGGATTGGGAAACGCCAAGGGGCCCCTGGTCACAAATACATATAGACTTCACAGGGCCAACAAAAGGGCATACATTTCTAATCGTAGTAGAAGCTTACTCCAATTGGTTGGAAGTAAGCCTCATGCACTCTACTACCATCAAAGCGGTTATCAAACAACTGTGAAAACTATTCACCACACACGGGTTACCGGACGTGCTCGTCTCCGATAATGGCCCACAGTTTACAGCATTACCATTCAAAAAAATTCCTGGCTGAATATGGCATATGACACGCCTTGACAGCACCGAGCTGACCAGTGATGAACGGAAGGGCGGAATGCATGGTCCGGTATACCAAGGAAACATTAGACAAATTAGACACAGGGGACATGCAAGAAAGAATTGAGAAAATGCTCACTATACAGCACATAACACCAAACTCCACTACAAATAAAAGCCCAGCAGAATTACTAATGGGCAGAAAACTAAGATCACAATTACACTCAACATACGCCGCCGAAAAACCAACCGACTCCTCTAGCAAGTATCGCAAATTCGAACCAGGAAATTTAGTATATGCAAAAAACCTCACCGGCCACCCATAGTGGGTGCCGGCAACAATTACACAAATAACCGGACCACGGTCCTATAGACTAGAGACAGACGACGGCCAAACCTGGTGAAAACACATTGACCAATTACGGTCACGAACACTTCAGCGCGGCACCGACACACCCAAACATGAAGAACAATACACACACATAACAACAACATCACAAACATTACACAAAAACAGCAACAGACCAACCAGAGAGGGGGGAGTCCCCTCAGTAACAAAAAAGGGGGGGAAAACCCTCCAGTAGAAAAAGAAACCCCTCCGGTAGAAAAAGAAAAACCTCTGGTAGAAAAAGAAACCCCGGAAAACCAAAATAATTACAATAAAAAACATTTCCAAACAAACGCAAGCAAAAACAATGACCTACCCGCAGAAGTCTTTGGCGAGGAACAAGAAGCACAAGTAGACCTGGATGCCTTGCCAGAAAGGAGCAGCCGGTCCAACTCTACCAGCCCGAGTAGACCAGGCAGGAGCGGCATGGCTGACTCTACCTTCCAGGAGGTTCGACAGAGAAGGACAGGAGAAACAACGATCCCGTCCGAACCCGCTGAAGACGACGACACAACTAAACTGCTCAGGTCAACTAGGTAACCTAAAAGCCCCACCTACTTACGTGACTACGTATGGTAGGACCGTACCAAGAGGGGAGGGGTGTTCCATACAAACATACTCCTAATAGGCTATTCCTATTGGACAACAAATACCCAACGCTGATTGGCTACTTTTTTGATGCCGATTGGCCAATCATAGCAGGGCTATGATTGGCCAATTCGAGCGGCGGGAAAAACAAGTAGCCGTCATTGGACACTAGCCACGAGCAGTGTCTCCTCTATAAAAAGAGCTGCCACGGCTCCTGTTTAAGACGGACTTTCGGAACAAAATAAAAGAGCTGAAGTTACGCTGATCTCTGAGTCTCGTTTCTCGTGAACAGAACATTTTATATTTATATAAAAGGGTTAAAGGGCCAGGAAAAGCAAGAATTTTGCATTTTGTATTAATGTCAAGTCTTTAAAAGGGGTACTAAATATGGAGCAAAAATAACATGATGAGTCCATTAAAGAAATTATTATTATTATCCATAAAAGTGATAGGTATTATGTTGAATTTCAGACTTTTGGCAAAGGGCAACATGCAACATGAATGTTGTCCATATGAATGTTGGGCAAACTTCTTTACTGCTTAGATGTTGGATCAAAGACAAAGAACAAAACAGGATATGGCAGTTGTCCATTTAAAAGTACTTTGCAGATGTAGTTTGCAAACACTTGTAACACCAAATTGCTGTGTTTCTTGCTGGTGTCTTCAAAAAGCATGAATTGTTTTATGTCAAACTTGTTACCAGTCCAGCTAGATACTTCCAATTTTTTGTGTGTGATAGTGCAGATGAACTGATGAGAAATAATGCAATTTGTTTATTCCAATCCTCCTTTGCCTGGACAGCACATAGTTATGGTCAGCCAAGCATTTATTCCCATTGGCAATGATTGAAATCAGGCTTTGGATGGGGCCAGCTCTTTAACTTCCAGGTATCTGGGCTTCATATTTAAAATCTATGGAGATAAACACTTGTAATAATCATGAATAACTCTGACAACTTTTTTCTTTAAAGTGCCATAACTTCTGTAGCTGTAATTGGCTTGGAAATTAGTGTCATACGTAGACCACTAGAAAACATATAGATATTCCAGACTTGTCCCTGTATGTTATTGTGAAAGACTGAAAAATAAAATAGAAGGTTTTACTCCTGAAGGAATGTTCAAGAGGTTGTTAGCTATTTCCTCCATGGTAACACTAATAAAGAATAGACTTACAGCCACCAATCCTGCCCCCTTTCATTTGAACAGATGTGGTATATGAGACCAGCGCCAGCAAATTTTAAATTCATTGCAGATGTCCATAGGAGTGTGCTGTGGACTGTGCCCTCTGTCTACAACTCTTTAGCTATCTCTTGAATGAATTGATTTTGCCAGCTTTAGTGGTGACTCTTTGTAATCCATTCAGTATGTGAACTTCTCCTTGGATAGGAGACAGTAGTTTTATGTTAAATTTCTATCTGCTCCTAATTTCCTACGTTGTGCATAATGTCATCTCATTTCTGTCATTTTGCCAGTAGGGAAAATTTATCCAGATCAATGCTATCAGCCCTCTTCAAATACTGTAAAACATCAATTAGGTCTCCATTAATTCTCCTTCCTGGTGAGAAAAACTCTTCCCCAAATCCCCCAATTTTGTCATTTGACCCATTAATTTAGCTCCTTCTTCTATGAAGTAGGTTTTATACTTCATAGATGAAAATGCCAAAAGTTAGTAATACACAGTCTTTCCAATAGAATCTGTAGAAATAATTTCTTTCACTGAAGGGGGAAAAAAAACTAAAAATCATATTTTGTTTAACTGAAATAAGCATTGTAGTAAAGAAATCTAATGCTTGCCATGGACATTTTTCTTATTTATTTTTCCTAGTATAATTAGAAAGAAATTTTAAACTGATGTGGGATACTTTTTTTAAAAAGTACCAGGAACAAATGTTAATATGTGATAGTAACAGTGAAAATCCGCGTGGTATCTTGTTTTATCATTTATCATTATTACTGGCTAGACCATGCAGTGGCTTGAAAAAACATACCAAAATGAAATGAATTATATCCCAACAAAGCAGAAGGCAGATATGGGGGCAGGGGATATCAGTCTCCACGTTTCGTTGGATCTCCTTTCTTTCTGGATTGCAAAACATATTTAGTAACCCCTAAAGAGGATCTCTTGCTAGGAAGTTGCTATTATAATATAGCATGGGTGGTGTTCAGTGCAAGAAGGAGCAAACTTAAAAAAAAACTTTCCATGGTGCTTTTCAAATATAATAAGAGAGTTCACTCAAAGTGCAGACTTGTTCAGAGCCTATATTTCCACATTTCATAACAAGTGGCTGGAGAAATTTGCCTTGAGCATTTACTATAATAGGGGTTACATATTAGTTTGCATTAGATGCAACCCTAAGCCATTACATACTAGTTCAAACATCATGCTAAATAGTGATTGTTGGGACTAAACAAAATGCCAAGAAAAAAGCAAATAATTGTGGTGAAACCTGCCATTCATTTTTTCAGAAATGTAAGAGGCTTCTGTTTTTCCTATAGTATATTTAACATCAGGACAACAGATCCAGCTATAACAATCTGGTGGACTATTAATACATGACCGCAAGTTAGGTTATTACAGCCTACCTCTGGTAGCCCTACATAAGTATGATATGTTACTATCTTCTGTAACATGTCATTTCCATCCCAGGTCTCTGAAATCTTCCTAGCTGGCCATATGTTTGGTACCCAACAAACAAACAAGCAACAAACCTCCATGAGAAAGGTTTTCTTGCAAAGTCTGCTCCTAGGATTTAATAGAAATGAAAGAACACAAGGAAGCTGCAACTTGTTTAGATCATCTTGTAAAAAATTTAACTCATTTATCATTTCTAGAAATAAAATTTCCAAGATGACTTGTCTATCATCAGAATAAAGAAAATTGGGGGGAATCACAGGTTGGTTGGTTGGCTTGTTGTTTTGAATATGTTTACAAATATATAAGCATTATGCATGAACAAGATGAACATGCATTGTTCTTGGATTCTCATTAGCCAAATGGATTTGGCCATTTTATTTAGATAATCTTGCCTAATGAATTTTGAATTTTGCAGCCATGATAATATTAGAGTTGAGTACAGACCACAGGAAGTAGTCTGAGACCAATTTCAGAAAATAGGTCAATTCAATTTAGACTAAGTTAGAGATTGAGTTGCTACAGCAATGTGGCCATCAAATCTTGATCTAGAGGTTAAGTTTCATTGACATTCCAGTACTGCTAAGGACAGTTAAAAATGAAGGGTCTTAGGAGAACCTGTCTCAAAAGGAGCTGTCCTACCCCACTCAAAAATCAGTGATGAACCAAGTGGGGTACAAGCATATCTGACACCCAAAGCAATTCATTTGTTAACACACCTCCACAATCAAAATCCTGTTTGGTGTATTGGTTAAGGCACCAGATTAGAAAATAGAAGATCATAAATTCTAGTCCTGCCATAGGTGCAAAGCCAGCTTGGGGTGGGGTGGGGACCTTGGGGCCAGACACTCTCTCCTAACCCTATGAAGAAAGCATGGCAAGTCACTTTTGAAAGATGTTGCCTGAGGCGTCGCTCTCCTGGAGGGCTCCCCACGACCTGCCGAATGGGTTTGAGGAAAGACATGACACACGTTTTCTCCTCGGGGTGAGTGAGCCCCGAACTAGCTCGAGACAAGCTCTTTTATTGAGGTTTGGGTGGGTTACAAAATATCAGAAGGCAAGCATGTGATCCTGATTGACCATACTCAAACTGACACATTGGGTTGAATACACATATATGGCAACTATGTTTTGCAAACACAGTTGAGTGGGATGGATATCCATATTTGGGTGTCAGTAGATGTCTTCTATGTGTAAAAAGCAGTTTCTACATCATGTCCAGTATTTTTCGGACAGGCCCTGTGGTTTAGCATTTCTGAGCAGTTTGCAACAGCAGGTGTGGTCATATTTCTACAGAGCTTTTCTGTTGCAGAATGTTATATGCAGCGGGGTAGTTCGTGGTTGGAACAGGATATGGACAAACAATATAGCTATAGCTTATTCAAAAGATTATATGGCTAATGCAAGGCAAAACTATCTGATCATTGCAGTAATATTTCTCCACAGTTGCCAAGAAGACTGCAAGGATAGTTTCCAGGAGTTAAAACTGATTTGAAAATATAAATGTTTTATGCTGAACACTCATAAGCAAATTGAGATATCAGCAATAACAACCAACTTCACACTAGTTGTTATTGGCAGCATCCCTTCTTTGCCTGCAACTGAAATGGATTTCTTTACCTTTGGTACTACCACTGCCTGATGTGTCTGCATTAAAACAAGTATCATTCATGAAGGAAACATTGCAGCTCAGAGTTTAAAATTAAGCAGAATTACAACTTTATTTAAAACTATGCCAGCTCCTATTGTAAGAATTGCAAGAAAGGAACTTCCAATTTGAGCTTCTTCGGTGACAGACTGAAACCTTATCTCTGTGAGGCTTCGATCCGTGCTCGCTGCTGGAGCTCCCTGAGCCGGCTGGTTTCAGGGCGAAGCCACCTGAAGAGTAGAGGTGGTGGTGGTGGGAGACTGCCTGCAGGGTTGAGGATAGCCACATCTCTCCTCCTCAGCTGGCCATTATTCCCTTCCCCAAAGGCGGTTGTAGCGGTGGTCAGAAATGGCCATCACAAAGAAGAACTCGACCGGAAAAGAATGTGCAGGAGGAAGATAAGAAGAGAAAGTTTTGGTTGACTGGGTCAAACAGCAAAGGCAACAAATAAGGTACCCTAGAATTGAAACTATTAAAAAAAAACCAATAACATTCTTCCCTAAGAAGTTTTTTAAGCTGTAAAGAAGAGAGAAAAGTGAAAAGATTCGTTTTTTTTTTTTCTCCTTTTCCAATACTGACAGCTAAGAGACTTAAGCAAGAAATTGGGAAAAAAAATCCACTTTGACATGAATAGGCATTTAATGCTGAAAATAAAAAGTCAAAGGGACAGTAAAAATTTCTGGATAATCAAAAGCTTTTGAAAACAGGAAAGGAGAGAAAAAAGAATAAAAGGACAGGATCTGGAAGGGAGGAGACTGCCTGGAATTAAAAAGAACTTACAGCAAAATCTCAACAAGACTTCCAAAAGATACATTTTAACTGAAATATTGCAACAAAAACCCCAGGAAGAGAAAGTGGAAAAAGAAACAAGAAGAAATAACTTGGGACTATTTGGATTATTTGATGATCTCTGGATTTTTGGTTATTGTATTTGAATGACTAAAATCAATCAGGTGGTTGTTTAAAAGTGTTTCAAATGGCTGTACTTTTAGAAGAACTGAAAATGGAACTTAAAAAGTAGAAAGAAGATGCACAAGAAGGGAGACATTCTTTTGACTTCGTATTTCAGTTTTTAGAAATGGAGATTTTGAATTATGAGAAACAACAAGAAATGCCTGCAAAACAAAAAGATTGTGACAAAGAAGAAGCCATCTTTAATGAACAAGTAATCTTAGGTGAAGGGAAAAAAGGAAAGAGGGGGGAAAGAGAATAGAAAGTTTAAGATTGGGAAAAACAACTCCACCCCAAAAAAATAGAGTAAAAAATAAGTTAAAAAATCAGAAAGCAACAGAAGAGGGAAATGCAGAAGAGAGAATTAAAAGTAGGGAGACAAGGAGGTAAAAAGGAGAGGGAGAAGATGAGAGGAAAGAAAGAAAGGAAAAGAAGTTATAAAGGACAGAAACAAAATATAGAGAAACAGGGCCTATTTAGAGATAATGGGTGAAAATTTAATGGAAAAAGGGATTCTGCAAAGGTACATAAGATAGTATTGTCATATTAGAAACAGAAATAATTTTAGAAAATATGAAACTATGTATGATTAAAATGTTTGATAAAATAGCTGTCGTAATTCAGTGGAATCCTTGTCAATAAATAAATGTAACAAAATGAATATTTAATGATTTACAAAACATATGTGAAGAGAAATAAGGGAAAAATTAATTATGGAGATTATATGTGTCTTTAAGGAAGTATGATTTTTAATTGAAAAGAAGTGTTAAAGATGTTCAGATTTTAATGATTATTAATGATAGGACTGAATTGGAATGGAATGAGGGTTTATAATTACATATATTTATAATCTTTTTTTTTAAGAATATAGTGTGCATTATAAGAATGTACCAAGCAGAATTCGATTGTAAGTTATGTATTATGTATTATATTGAAGGTCATAACCTTAAGGTATATATTGAAGTTTAAATAAGAGTTGAATGGATGTAATTAAAAGATATAAAGGTGTCATATTCCAATTAGTAACTACAGGAGAAAATTTGTTTTATGAGAAAAGTTAATATGAAATTGAAACAGAACAGACAAAAGTATAAAAATAATTATTTGAATTGAGATGAGATAATCAAAATAAAATTGAGAAAATTAAAACAGGGGAAAAACTATATAGAAAATGTAGAATAATATAAGATATGGAATAGAACACAAAAAGGAGCATGAAATTGAATTTTGTGTCTGTATAAAGAAGTTCAACCGGGGACCATGCTATTTTCAAAAAAGATGTTTTACTTCTATTTTGTCTGTGTGAAAACCCAAATAAAACTTTATTTTTAAAAAAAAAAGAATTGCAAGAAAGAAACGTTTGGATTTAACACAGCATTTAGCATTTTTAATACATTGGCCAGGATCCAGTAGAGAGTTAGGCATGCTTAAATGCTTTTATTTCAATGATATTAAGCATGCCTAACCTTCTACAGGATGCTGGCCATTGATTTAGAAGCCTATTTGAAATATCATATCCTTCCTCTCTCTCCTCCCTCTCTCTCACACACACATGAATAACTTTGAACTTTGAGTAAATAGTCCTGAACATTAGAATGAAGTGAAAACATTTTGGACTCATAATAAAATAGGGCATTTTGTTTTGCTTTGTTTTCTGATAGACATAATACTGTATCATTTTGGCTACTTTTATCTCCTTGAATAAATGTAGAGTGTACCCTTATTGGTCCTACTATCTTCATCATTTCAAGCACAAAGAAATTACGAATGTAAGGAAGGAAGCATGTAGTGCTTGAATGTTTTTATTTCCATTGAGTAGGCACTAGCTTGATATTCATGTGTTCAATATCTCAACCGATCTGCCTTTCAGAGAGGTGGCTATGGTGAAGAGATACATTATGTGAAGCAGTGTATACAGGAATTAGGGGAATACTGTTAGAAAGTCATGCAATCATCATACATGAAATTCCTTGGTGCAATGAATGAATCCCATCAGGACAACTAAAGAAAAAGTGGCTGGCATATATAAGCAAAGGTTGATTAATTACGGCAGAATAGCAGTCAGGATGACTGAAGGTTCAAAAAGGCTGTAGAAATGCTAGATTACTATTTCCTCAAGATCTTAATATATTCTTTAAAACTAGTCCAATTGATAGCTGATGGGCCAGGATTATGAGGTTCAATCAGATTTTTGGAAGGTGTGGCAGTATATGTTAAATAATATCCATGTGTTTGTAAATTGAATGCACACAAAAGAGAATAACATACAGCTTCTTAAACCATGGTCACTTAAAAAGTCTTATGCCCTTCTGCAAAAGATCTGACACAAAGTTATGGGAAATAATGATTTGTTCACTGAAGAAAACCTGAAGCAAATTCAAAACACCCATTGGAGAAAGTAAATTTACATATTAAAAATTAAATATTACATATTAAATATAATATTACATATTAGATCTGAGGAATTAGAATCAATGAGAAAAAAATAGTAAATTGAAAGAGGAAATATTTGATGACAGTGTTTGTATTTGTTGATTTAAAATTTATTTAAAAATTAAATCTACCAAATTTCTAGGTGTTAGTCTGGCTAGATTAAAACAATTTGCAGTGATGGCAATGATTTTGAAACTGTACTTTTTGAAAAGTTATAGAAAAGGGAGAAGTTAGGAGTAAAACCAAGGATTTTCTAGCTTATGAGACAAACAATGGGAAAAAGGAAGCTAACAACTGAAAACAGAACTGGGATCCAATTTAACTAACTGTAGTTAGTTGAATAAAATGTGGGAGGTTTTGGAAATGTTGTGCCCATTGTGAAAAAATGAGAAGAGACATATGGAAAAGAGGTTAACTGATTTATGGACTAAGTTAGGGCAAAAATGTAACTGCCCTGCTGACTAGGATGTCATGGGAAGCTGTCTTAATTTATTCTAAAGAAGGAAAGAAGCAGAGATTGAGAAAGGGAATGGGATGTGTCTGTTGAACAGCAACAGACTTATGACAGATCTTCCTGAATGACAAGAATCTTTTTTCTAAAATCCTGGAAAGGGAAAAAAAAGTATTTTCTTTTTTTTTCACTTATTCTCTGGTGAATTTATGAAATTAAATGAAAAGAAAACCAAATTCTCTGTTTGTGAAAACTCATTGGGTTTAGGAAATAAATTATTTACCATTCAAATGTGACAAAGCATTATATTTCAATCAATGAGAAACAGAAACTCCCAGTAACCAGTTCTAGTTACACGAACAGGATGTATTGAGGTAACTTTTGGAATGACAAATTATTCCTATGCTTCAAGTGCTGGGCTTTTCCTCTTTCTGATTCAAACTCTGAAAAATAAGATCATAAAAGTCCAATCACACAAATAGAACAGAGAAATAAAAACAAGAATTCCAGGTGAAAATAACATACAAATATATGTATACAAACTCATGAACACACAAATGCTTATTCATTGTAAAATTGGCTTATAACAACCTTCCCTTTTAGCTTAAATAAGAACATTAAAACAGTATAAGGAATTAATAATATAGTGGAACCTTGGGTCACGACCGTAACCCAATTCTCGGATTCTGGTTGTGACCTGATTTGGTTGTGTCCAGAAGCAATAAAATGGTGGCAAAGGGGAAATCAGCATGGAAAGGGAATCTTTCCATGTTGATTTTGTTCGCCACCTGATTTCTGAATTGTGGCCCAATTCAAAAATCGGGTGGATTTCTTGTTTGCCACCCGATTTGGTTGAGAACAGGAGTGTTCGTGACCCAAGATTCCACTGTAATTATTTTTATGTCTCTTTCATGTAGTATCTGAAATTTGGGGTATGTTAAAAGAGAGGAATAGGAAGTAGTAGTAAAAGAATTTTCCAAAGGCAACAGAACCTATCACATTATTGACTAGACTACTGCAATGCATTCTGTATGGGGCTGCCTTTGAACACCTCCTGGAAACTGCAATTGGTGGAAAACACAGTGACCCAGGTAGTACGCGATGTTACCTACCAAAAGCACACTGTAGGTATGTTTTTGGCCTTATATTAGTCAACAATAGATTGATTTTGACCGTATATGGCTTGGTGCCTAGGCACTTACAGAACCATTTTTTCCTATCTGAATCAGCTCATTCAGCGCATTCTTCCCAGGAGAAACAATTGGTCATACAATATTTTATGAAGGAAGGGGAATAGAAGCCAGAACTGCTGTTGCTGCTGTCTCAATCTCATGGAATACCCTTCCCTTAAAATTAATACTTGCTCTATCTCTTCTATCATTCTGGAAGCTCTTAATCTTTATTATAACTTTAAAAACAGAAAACACAATATATATCCAATATGTACTATATATTAGATATATAAAGAATCATGTACACCTATAATATATAGCAGTGGTGGCTAACCTTTTTGGACTCCTGTGCCAAAAATTGTGTGTGCGCTTGTGCGCACTTACAAACCAGAACCCAGAAGGCAATGCACCCACCCCCTGCCCCCTGCGCATGCACGTGCAATCCCCCACACCACCCCCTTGCCTGCACTGTGCCTCACAATTGATTTTTGGCTTGTTTGAGACTTTTTTCAGCCTCCCAGAGGCTTGAAAAAACCTCTGCAGGCTTTGCAGGCCGAATAATAGTATTACAGGAAGTGATGAAACAGTTGTTGAAAGGCTGTCAAAGTGCCTTTCTTCTGAAGATTTGAATTTTCCCGCTGGGAGAGCTCCGGCACAAGGATACGGACAACTGCTTGAAAGCTGGATCTTTTTATTTTTCAGGAAGGCGAGATAGCGAGGCTGCGTTCCTGGGGCTAGCTAGTTAGCTTCAAATGGTAAGTCCCTGGTTTTTATACCTTTTTTCTCCTTTTGTGTATGAATGTTCGTTTAGTGTTTTATGTTTAATGTTTAGATATTAAAATCCTATCAGAGTTTATTTTTCGCCGGAAGGAAAACTTAGCGAGGTGCGGAAAATAAACTCTGCGGGGAGGCTTGATTGTATTATCAGTTCTTTCCTAATCTCTTTTAGCTTTATAATGATTTTTTCTATTTGTTTTTCAGCAATCATCTGTCTGTGAGGTGGAAGCAGATAAAAAACCACCAAAAGATTCGTTGATCCAAGGAAAACAAGGTTTTAATCACGTGTCTGCAGAGACGGGTTCCCTCAGGCATTGAAGGAACCCAGGGCAAAATTCAGGCAGCATTTTAATACCCTAACTGTCCGGCCCCTCATACGAGGGCTTGGCTCACATTCTTTCTGTTTTCAAATTGACACATATATTTCAAAGGTTTATGCTGGCTCCCTATCTAGCAAAAGCAATTACACGGTTTCTGATACCTCAGCACTTTATTACAATTCCTCATTGTTCTAGCCTCATCTTGTTTTTTTTCTCTTGTGCACAAACTGGAACACTTTCTTATTTAGCAGAGCTACTGAGTTTGAGACACACTTCCTTATTTAATTCAATGGGCCGTCCAACATGACTTCGGTTCTGCTCACAATCCCCCTTTTTTCTTTTTCCACTCTTGTCTCAAACTCAAGTAGCAGATCCTCTGCTTCTTTCAGAGTGATTTCTCTCTGATATATCATTAGAGGTTCTGCTTCCTGCTTCTTTTCAAATCTTGAACCCAAGGATTTCCCTATCTTTCCACACGTTGTTATTACACCAGGGAGACACTGAACACAAAAACACAACAATACACAGCATATAATAATCAATATAATTCCCATTATGGTAGATCAAAACCAAGTGGAACTGGGAAGCCAAGACCATATTGCTCCCCACAGGTCTGGCAATGAGGAGTCACCTCTTTGTGATAATGGATTAGAGCGAATACGTTCTTCCATACAGTCCCACTATGCTTGCACTGGAGGTTTATCTATCCTTACCCATCCCACAGGTATCCTTGCCCATCCCACTGCTATCCTAATCCATCCCACAGCTATTACCCATCCCACAGGTATCCCTGCCCATCCAAAGGTATCCCTGTCCATCCCACAGCTATTACCCATCCCACAGGGATCCCTACCCATCCCACTGCTATCCTTACCCATCCCAAAAGCATGCAAAGGCTTAAATCATTTGTAAAAGTTTCCACCAAGACTTTATTTACTAAAATAAATGAACTAAGTGTGTGAAGCAAAGATAATCTTTATTAATAACAAACTGTAAAAGAAAATGACCCAAGTAAAGTGTCCCAAGCAAAGATAAAGTCAACAGGTAGCAACCCAGTCTCTGGCACTCTTCTCAGTCACTCTGAGGCATGCCCATAGTCTCAGGGGTGCTGTGCAGGTGGCTGCTGCTGGAGTGCTGGTCTGAGGCACCATTGGGTTGCCTGGCCCCAAGAGGACAACAGGGGATGGTGTGTGGAGGAAGCTCTCAGAGAGCTGGCTCAGTCCTGTGATGTTGACACCCCCTTCCTCCAGGACATGGGGTGTCGGTTCCAAGACCAATGACAGATGTTCTGAGGCCAGGCTTGGCTGTGGGGTGGAGGAAGGAGGAGTGTAGTGGGGATGTCTGGTCTGCAGGTGAGTGAGGTGAGGCGTTGGTGGCACCTGTGGCGTTGGTGGAATCTGTGGCATGGGTGGCATCTGTGGCATGGGTGGCATCTGTGGTGTGGGTGGCATCGGTGGCGTTGGTGGCAGCAGTGGCATCAGTGGCATCGGTGGCACCGGTGGTGTACGATGAACCTGTGCCAGGACTGGGAAGGGCTTCCTGTGCTGCTGGAACTCATGGTAGCTGAAGCCTTGGTAGGTGAGGGCCTGTGGAAAGTCTTGGAAGGGCTGTGACATCACCTGGGGTGGAGGAGCAGACCTGGACTGGGTTGGAGCAAGTTCATCTGGGCCTGGAGGGTTGTGAAGAAGACCGGTGATCCTGTCCTTGATCACCTGGTATTGTGATCCGGACATGTCCAGGAGGGTTTGGTTGACATAGGTGAGGAAGGGCTTGTGGTTTGAGGATGGTATGTCAGATTATACCAGCTGAGAGAGGAGATCTACTCTGCTTTTGATGGTGTCCCTGATCTCCAGCAGGAAAGTGTGGCTCTGCCCCTCCAGTCTGGCTCTCTGCCTGGGGGTGGATGTGGGTTTGTCTCTGGTGGAAGTGCCCTCTCCTTGCTCCCACTGCATCAGGGGGTCCTCCACGCGCTCCACCACAGGGAGTGCAGCTGTCGGGGGGGTCTCCATCATGGGATGCTCCACAGATACCTGTCTGGACACAGGAGTTGACTCTTGGCCAGAAGAGGACTGGGTCTCTGTGGGCTGCCTGAGAGAAAGGGTAAACAGAGGGGCTGCTCCTTGGTGGTGGATCTCACCCTCCAAGAAGCTTCACTTAGCCATCACGTAGGTCTCCCAGTCCATCAGCTTGACCGTGGCCTGGCCAGATTTCTTGAGGTGCAGCTTCCCATACCAGGTGTGCATGTGATTCCACCAGCCGAGGAGCACCTCCGAAGTGTAGCCCAGGCTCTCTGCCTACTCTCTCCAAGCAGCCTGCTTCCTTTTGGTGTCTCGATAGAGCCTGTGTCCCTTCCACCATAGATACTCATTCTCCCTCAACCATTCCAGCACCTCATCCTCATGTTCCTCTTCGATGGAGCATTGCCTCCTCTCCCGTTCATGCGTATGCCTCTTCCTCCCTCTGGTAGGGCCATCTGGACCCTCATCAGAGGGGCTTCGAGGTTCTAGGGGCTGCTTCACCACACCAACACCACCACCAGCAGCAACAACAACAGTAGCAGCAAAAGCAGGACCAGCAGGACCAGCAGGACCAGCAGCACCACCAGCACCACCAGCACCACCAGCACCAGCACCACCAGGATCATCTTCAGCAGAGTAAGCACCAGAAGAAGCACCAGCACCAGGAGCAGCGCCAGCAGAGTAAGCACCAGCAGAAGCACCAGCACCAGGAGCAGCGCCAGCAGAAGCCCCAGCACCAGAAGAGTCAGCCCGAGCAGCAGAAGCCCCAGCAGAAGCAGAAGCAGGGCCAGGGGGTGGGATGGTGGCCCTGTCCTTCTTGCCAGGGCTGGCAGCAGATGGCACAGGCTTCCTCTTCTTCCCCATGGTTGTTGGCTGGCTGGAGCTGTGTCTGGCAGCAGGTCTTTCCTCTGAATGGTAACTTGCTTGCGAGCTGCTTCCCTTTATATCCGTGGGGCTGACGCAATGCTTCCTCCCCGCATGCGCAGTGAACGCTTTGCATCCACTAGGCATCCGCTAGGCATCCGCAAGGCTTCCATGATGCATCTGCTTCATCCGCTCTGCATCCGTTCCTTCCATTGTGCGTCCGCTTCGCTGTGCTCCCCCGGAAGCCCTGCGGATGTGCCATCTACTTCCATCCGCTTCTATCCGCTAGGCTTCCGTGGAGCATCTGCTAAACATCCTGGCTACATCCTCCCCCCCGTCCGTTCCTTTCCGTTGTTGTCCACTCTGCTTATGCAAATTCAGGGCACTTTTGAGAATGGATAACAATGGATGGAAAATTTTCTTGTCTGCTGTGTCCTTTTTACATACGTTTTGCATCCGTCGGCCTATGTGACAGGCCCTTTAAATAATCTAATTTATGATAACTCTTGGTATAGCTATGGTTACTACAGGATGATGGCATATCAAAAGTCGTATTACATTTTTCCCAATCTCCTAAATGGAGCCCTCTAGTTTCATTTCTCCTAAAACACACATATGCCATTTCCCTTAAATGAACAAAAATCCTTCCTGTTATATTTCGTTCTACACCATATTTTTCTGTCCCGTGCCCCTGTGGTCTTAGTCTGTTCTGATCAAGTGGAATTGCATGTAGGATTAATCCTTCACCTGTTCTTCCTGGCATGTGCATGCATAACCAGCAATTGGTGGTGTTCAAGGAATGTGAGACCTTCTTGAGATCCTTTATGAACACATTGTCATCCCACAAGTCTGTTCCCAAGTCACCCGCAGGTCCAACATATTGTGAATTTCTTTGATGTATTAATGTAAATATAGTTGCAACAAATAGTCCTCTCCAGAATTCAGTCAACATCTCCATGGTGGTTTCTGTTGGCTATTTCTTCAAAGTTACCTTTAGCGGCTGACCATCCACTGGGATTGCCTTCCAAGGTTTCTCAGGTTCCGGTGCTTTCTTGACTCTGCTGTAATGCGTCCAGCCTCCTTCCCGAGTACGGACTGCAGATTCAGTTGTCAGTAGCACCTGGTACGGACCTTCCCTGCTAGGTTGCAGTTTTTCACTTCTCCAAGTCTTTATCAGGACGCAGTCTCCAGCCTCGTGTGGGTGTTGGCTACCCACAGGTGGTCATTGCACCAAAGGTGGTCATTGCACCAACAGTCCCTGTTTGTGAAGAGAAAGCAAAAACCGAGACAGTGCCAGCAAATATTTCCAAAGGAACAAGTCCCTGAACTCTGGGATGGGATTGCCTAGTTTGGCCAAATAGGGTCTCCCCATCAGCATTTCAAAGGGAGAAACCCCTGTTCTTTGCTTGGACAAGTTCTGATCCTGAGCAGAGCTAAGGGAAGATTCTTTGTCCATGGCAAGCCATTTTCAAGTTGTAGTTTGGTTAAGTGGTTTCTTCAATTCCCCGTTCACTTTTTCAATTTTTCCACTGGATTCAGGATGCCATGGCGTGTGTAATTCCCATTTCACCCCCACCACCTCCATTACCCTTTGCAGAACCTTTTGAGTGAAATGAGTTCCTCTGTCTGAATCTATTGCTTCCATCATTCCATATAGTGGGATAATCTGTTCTAGTAAGATCTTGGTTACTGTGGGAGCTGTGGCTCTTCTAGTGGGATAAGCCTCTACCCGCCCCTTTAGTTGATTTTTGATCACAAGCAGGTATTTCCAACCCCCCTTTTCTGGCAACTCAGTGAAATCAATTTGTGCTCTCTGAAAAGGCCAACCCACTAGGGGTCAACCTCCCATCTCTTTCTTGCATGCCGCTTTCTTATTTACTTTCAAACAAATCAAACATTTCCAGCAGATGCTCTGAGCTACCGTCCACATCCTCAAACTCCAATAGTGAGGTTTAACGGACATCACCAAGGCCTCCGTTCCCGAATGTCCTCCTTCATGAACTTTCTCCAATATTCCCCTCATGACAATGGATGACACCACCTTGACTCCCTCCAACGTCTTCCATCCCTCTGGGGTTTTGACACATCCCTCTTTCTCCAACTCCAACTTTTCCTTTTTCTCTGGCTCCCATTCCTCCCTCTCATCCTCCTTTTCCAGTATTGGTATAGATACCAGGACCAACTCTATCTCCCCTGCAGCTTCCTTCACCCATTTGTCTGCCCATCGGTTTCCCACAACCTCCGGTGTGTTCCCCTTCTGATGTGCGTTCACATGGATAATTGATACTCGGCTGGGGAGTTGCAATGTCTCTAAGGCTTGTTCCACTAACTGCTCTTGCTCTATTTGCTTCCCATCCGCCTTGATATACCCTCTTTCTTTCCAGATTTTCCCAAACGTGTGCAGCACCCCCCATGCATACTTGGAATCAGTCCAAATCGTTACTTCCATCCCCTCAGCCAATTCCAAGGCTCTGGTCAGGGCAAGCAATTCACATTTCTGGGCTGACCAAGCAGCTGGGAGTGACCCTTTCTCTATTACCTCACCTTCCCCTGTTACTATTGCAAACCCAGATTTTCGCTTTCCATTTTCCACCTTGCTAGATCCATCTATAAACCACCTCTCTCCCTTCTCCAAAGGAGTCTCTTCCAAGTCCTCTCTAACCTTCGTCATGAGATCCACTTGCAATAGACAATCATGGTCTTCTGGTTCCCACGCCTGCTTTCTCCCCATCAAGAATTTTGCTGGATTTAGATTCTTGTCTGTTCCTATTACCACATCAGGACTGGTTCTCAAAATGGTTTCATACTTCAATATCCTCCTTTCGGTCATCCAAGTGGAAGCCAGCTGGCTCAACACTGAGTTGACCTGATGAGGTGAATGCACCACCAAACCTCCCCCAAAGGTTAACTTTTTGCTCTCCACCACCAACATCGCTGTTGCTCCCACAGCCTGAACACAAACTGGCCATCCTTTCA
>BLBF01000003.1:43114685-43135783 GCA_015471245.1 Laticauda colubrina | reverse complement strand
TATTATTTCACCTAAACCAGTTAGGGTAAACAATGTTATCCCTAACAGGATCGCATACAGATGTCCAGCTTGTGCCGGTGTCGATCAGTTACAGCCGTTCCTGATGGTCAGGACCCACTAACACATTTACCAATGGATCCCTGAGGGTCCCTCTTGGGGAGCCAGAACCTCCCTAATCGTATAGGGCATAGCTTCATTCCTCCAGGGTTTTGGGACATTTGCGCCTCTTTCCCACATCTGAAACAAGTTCTACTCTGGGACGGCCGTTGGAATCGACCACCTCGATTGCCCCCTGGACCTCCTCACCTAACCGGGGGTCTCCACTCCCTGCTGGGAGATCTTTCATCTCTCCACCTTGGCCTTGGATCTGACATCTGGGTCTCCCTGTTTTTCCTAACTTCATTCTTGGCTGCCGTTTGCACAGCAGGTACCATCATCTGAAACTTCTGTTTGATTTTAACTGAGTCTCGGTTCACAAAAACTTGTTGGGCTGCTCTCATCAAATCTGTCGTGCCCAAATCAGTCTATCCCTCTGTCCTCTGGATCTTTTTCTGGATATCTGGCCATGCTTTGGTGATGAATTGCATCTTCAGGAGAGTCTCGAAGGCAGGGGTTTCTGGCTCCACTCCGGAGTACTTGATTAACCCTTCACGAAGCCGAGCACAGAAATTCCCTGGGGACTCATCCTTTCCTTGTGTTATTTCAAATGCTTTGGTCAAGTTTCTCCCTTGAGGGATGGCCAATTTAATTCCTTCAATGATCATGTGTTTCATATCTGTCATGTGCTCCCTGTGAGTGTTATTATTGATGTTCCAATTTGGATCGGCTATGGGGAACTTTGTGTCTGCAGCCACTGCTCCCTGTTGCCCTGCATGTCTCCTATCCCGGGCAGTCATTGCTGCCATCCTAATGAGGTTCCTCTCTTCAGGGGTGAAAAGGTGTCCAAGAATATACATCAGTTCTTGGTATGTGTATTCATTGGGCCCAAGAAACAATTCCAACTGTTCTGCCACTTCATGAGCAATCTCATGGAATTTCGGAAGTGTCTTTTTCAGATCCCATAACTTGGCAGATTTTATGGGGACAGCCACGAAAACGGTGACTGGATTCCCCTGCGCATTCATTCCATTTGGGACTTCTCTGGCTGGGAAGGCCGACACAGGATTGGCCAACCTTTACTGCTAGAGGCAAATTCTCTAGGTCCTTGTTTAATTGAGCCAGTTCCCTTCTGAGTCCTGGATATGCAGGTGGAGGTGGAGCCTGGGCAACTGGAGCTGGCAGGGGCGGTGGTGCCAGGACTGCTGGAGCCGATGCCGGTGGACTCCCCATCCAGTCCACAGTTTGGCTTTCCTCCACCTTGCTGACAAACTGTCCTACTTCTGTTTCTGGTGGAACTGGACCTTCAAAGTGAACATGATACCATACCTCCACATAGGGTATTTGCTCCTTCATCCGGAGTTTCACTGGAGAGGACTATATACTCTTTCAACTGAGTTACCCAGTACATGCTGGTATTCCCTTCGGGATCCCAGTGGTAAGGAAACTCAGGGTCTACTAGGGGATACTTCGGCCACCTATATTGGCATAGGTAGATCATTTTCTTTTTCTCTAGACTCCGAGTGTAAGTCGTCATATGGGGCAACGACCATTGTTGTAGTAGTTGACCCAATGGGGAGTCATTCGGAATCAGCCTTCTCGGGGTCTTTTCTATCTCAATACCCATTCCCTCTTGGACTGTCTCACACTTGCTTTGTCCCTTTCCCATTCTCCATGCTACCCACCAACAATCTCCCAAAGATTCCCAACTCAGGGATTTACACTATCCTCCAGCAGTCGCTGGATTCCCAGAGTTTAAGGACAGTATATCCCTTCTTCTATACCAAAAGGCAACAAATTCACCTGATACATCCCTGGTCTCCCGGAGACTAAAGGAGTGTGGGCGTCCCCACTTCAGGTGATCAACGACACTCCCAGAGCGTCAGGCCGGCTTCTCTCTCTCTTGTTTCCAAGGATCGTCTGCTGAGTGCAGTTACCCCGGGATCCAACTGAGACAAGGGAGGGGCCCCTCTACAATGGGAGACGGTGGCGCCACACTTACCCAGTCCTTTTTCTCCAGTCGAAATTCCGTCTGGGCCCACATTGAGTGCCAAATTGTGAGGTGGAAGCAGATAAAAAAAACCACCAAAAGATTCGTTGATCCAAGGAAAACAAGGTTTTATTCACGTGTCTGCAGAGACGGGTTCCCTCAGGCATTGAAGGAACCCAGAGCAAAATTCAGGCAGCATTTTTATACCCTAACTGTCCGGCCCCTCATACGAGGGCTTGGCTCACATTCTTTCTGTTTTCAAATTGACACATATATTTCGAAGGTTTATGCTGGCTCCCTATCTAACAAAAGCAATTACATGGTTTCTGACATCTCAGCACTTTATTACAATTCCTCATTGTTCTAGCCTCATCTTGGTTTTTTTCTCTTGTGCACAAACTGGAACACTTTCTTATTTAGCAGAGCTACTAAGTTTGAGACACACTTCCTTATTTAATTCAATGGGCCATCCAACATGACTTCGGTTCTGCTCACATGTCTGTTTACTTTGTTATTTATTTTGTGTCTTTTGTCTGTTTGTTTTGCTGATTTGGCATGTCCTGTGTTTGTAAGGGTTTTCTTTTCCTTGTTTTCCTAGCTTTCTTCATTATTTGGCTTTTGTCTAAGGGGCTTCTTTTAATACCTTTTATTTGATTTCTTTTCCTATGCAAGTTTGTTTTATGGCTGGCTTGATGTTCCCTTTGGGCTTTTCCTGCTTGGGTGACACCACTGTCCTCGTGAAGTTCCCTTGCCACACAGTATTACAGGAAATGATGGAACAGGCCTATCATTTGGCTTGGCAAGCCTGCAGAGTCTTTTTTCAAGCCTCCATGAGTCCAAAAAAGGCCTCAAACCAGCCAAAAACCAGTTGTTAGGTGTGTGCATGTCCAGTGAGGTAAGTTTTCCTGTGGCTCGTGTGCTGGCACCAATGGCTCTGCGTGCCATCTGTGGCACACATACCAAAGGTTTGCCATCACGGATATATAGTTATAACCAAGAGATAAAAGTAATAAAACAAATAATGCATATAACCCTGGTGATTATCAAGATTAGTATTGTTATGTAGTCATAAATGGGTCAAGTAAAACAATATTGACAAGAATCTATCAATCTGGGAAAGTACATCAGACTCCTGGTCAGATAGAAGAAGTGACAAATATGGTTTTTATTCTTTGCCAGGGTTTTTCATCCAAATTGAATGGATTACTCTCATCTGAGATTCCCTATAAGGCAAGCAGAGCAGTATAGGGCTCATACACTCTCCAGAGATTTCTCCACAAGAACATTTATGCTTATGTAGAGTTAGATTTTTTTTAATAACCTCAGTAGTCCATCAAACCTGGCCACAGTGAAGTTTTGCCAAGTTTCAGAAGAAGGATGGAGGAAAGAGAGGATGATGGTGAATGTCAATTTAAAAAAAAATCAGTATGAGATTAGATAATAGTTTAGAATAATTTGTAAATCAATATTCCAGATATGTAATTTAAGATGACTCCTGGTGTTTTTGTACCCTAAGAGGCAGACGGTCTCCAGAGACCTAAAGACTGGTATTTGCTAAAGCTCTTTTTAGCCAAATTGATTGATAATGGTCCATCAAAACCAATGGGGCCAGGCTCACAGGGGTAAAAATAAATAATTTTAACCAGAAATTAAGGAGATAGAAACAGGATCTGGCAGCCATGTGAACCAAATCTGCCTTTAATCCCAAAGCAGCATTCTTGTTGCATCTGAGACCTTCTAGGATAGCTTTTATAAACTTGCATTGGATAGTTATGAAATCCACTGAAGAAAGAACTTGTTTTCACCATCTTTCAATTTTATATCTTTGAATTTTTTCTTTATTTAAGTGTTAATATTATTTCATTTGACCTAGTATTATTTATTTTCTTTATTGCTCTTACTATAATTTATACCTGTACTATTGTAACTTTGTTTTGGTATTAATTGTTTTAATCTATATTTTCTGTGGACATTAAACTACTGGGGCCATACTGTTTTGGCAATGTTTTATAAACCACCATGACTGGTTGATTCAGTAGTATAAAAATAGAAAAGTAAAAGACAAAACAGAGACTGTAGAGAGTAAGAAAGGGAACTTTGTCAGAGATATGCGAAATGATTGCTTAGACCAGTGGTTCCCAAACTTTACAGTACACCACCCCATGGTGCTAAAATCTCAACCTCTGTGTCCCCCACCCAGGAATGGAATTGGTTCCATGGGTGTGGCCTAATTTGTGGGTGTGGTTTGGTGGTTATGTGACTGGCTGGGCATGGCTTGATGGCTGGGCGTGGCTTGGTGGTCACGTGACTGGGTAGGCGTGGCTTGGTGGTCACGTGATTGGGTGGGTGTGACCAGGTGGTCATTTAACTGGGTGGGCATAGCCATGTGGCCATGTGACTGGAAAACCAAATACAGTCCTCGCTTAATGGTCGGTTGCTTAACAAATGTTCTAATTTATGATTGACCTCCCCAGAGCTACTTGACCTGTTTTTGGAGTTTTGACAGCCATGCACACACACACACACACACACACACACACTTCTAACCCTGCTGGAGCAGGTGGTTGGACTAAATATCTCGTTCACTTTCTCCTCCCTCCCTCCCTCCCTCCCTCCCTCCCTCTCTCTCTCTCTCTTTCTTTCTTTTCTTTCTATATCTTTCTTTCTGTCCCTTCCTTCCAT
The DNA here is from genome assembly GCA_015471245.1 of Laticauda colubrina. Lineage (NCBI taxonomy): Eukaryota > Metazoa > Chordata > Lepidosauria > Squamata > Elapidae > Laticauda > Laticauda colubrina. The sequence goes on along the minus strand of BLBF01000003.1, from coordinate 43,131,015 downwards.
CACTCCCTCTTTTTTTGTCTATCCCTTTTCTTCCTTTCTCTCTCCCTTTTTCTTTCCCTTTTCTCTTTCTTTTCTTTCTTCTATCTTCCTTCTCTCTCTCTTTCTCTCTTTCCCTCTTTTTCTCTTTCTCTCCCTCCCTCCCTCTCTCCCTCCATATCCCATTCACTTTTTCCTCCCTCCTTCCCTCCCTCTTTCTTTCTCTCTCTCTCTTTCTCTTTCTCTTTCTCTCCCTCTCTCTCTCCCTCCATATCCCATTCACTTTCTCCTCCCTCCTTCCCTCCCTCTTTCTTATTTTCTTTCTTTCTTTCTTTCTTTCTTTCTTTCTTTCTTTCTTTCTTTCTCTCTTTCTCTCTTTCTCTTTCTTTCTCTCTCTTTCTCTCTTTCCCTCTCTCTCTTTCCTTCTCTCTCTCTCTTTCTTTCTGTTCCTTCCTTCCACCCCCCCCTCTTTCTTTGTCTATCCCTTTTCTTCCTTTATCTTCCTTTCTCTCTCCCTTTTTCTTTCTTTACCTTTTTGTCTGTTCCTTCTCTCTTTCTCTCTCTTTCCCCCCTCTCTCTTTCTTTTCTCTCTCTCTTTCTCTCTCTTTTTCCCTCTTTTTCCCTCTCTCTCTATCCCTTCCCTAACCTATCTACCTATTTTCTGCCCAGGCAAGCATGGCTTAATCTGTCAAAGGTCTGGGCTAATCCTGTATCACCCCATTTCCCCTTTCAGAGGCCCCAGCCCTTAATCTTCCTGTAACCTCCCCCACGACTGCCTCTTTTGTCATTCCACAGCCATGACTTTACCTTTCTCCCACAGCTGGTTGCCAGGGAAGGTCAGCCAGGGCTGAGTCATTGTTGTGACTGGGCTCCCCACCAGCCCACGTCGCCCTTGTCACAAATATGTAGCTGCTGCGTGTATTTGTGGTACAGCAAAAAAAAAATTTTTGCAGCAAAAATTACCGACCACTGGCTTTGCTTGCTCCACTTCTCCAACACACTGCTGCGGCCTCACTCTAGGCACTGGCCCCGCAGGTCTTTCCCATTGAGCCCGCTACACCAGAGGGACTTGCCCAAGCAAGTCCAAGCAGAGTGCTGCAGCAGTCAATGGGGTGAGCCTGCATGGCCAGCACCTAGAATGCAGTGGTGGTGCCATGTTGTAGAAGCAGTGCAAAGCTGGAGATCAGTAATTTTCACTGCAAAAAGCTTCCAGATGCCACATGTTTTTTTCAGTGTGGCTGGAAAAAAAGACGCGGTGTCTGGATGCTTTTTGGAGTGAAAATTACCGACCTCCAGCTTTGCTTGCTCTGTTCTCCAATGCTCTACTGTGGCATCAGTGATTGTCACATAGGCATGTGATGTCACACATGCACAATAAGAACTGACTTGACAGGGAACAGAGGAGTGGGAGGAGAGGAGTAGGGCCAGCCAGGGGCCCGTTTTACCAGTTTTCCAAAGTATTGGGAATGGTAATGAACTAATAGAATCCCATTCCTGCATTGCTCCCTGTGAGGGGCCCACCTCCAGCACTCCTCTGCTGCCCCCAGCCTCTTACCGCCCCCTTGCTACCCCCTTTGCCTCTTAGCACCCCCTAAGTCATCCCACTGCCTCCAGGGTGATACCGCCCACTTTGGTAACCATTGGCCTAGACAAAAGGGGCTGAAGCAATTTTTAAAGACCAGACTGTCTACAGAGATTCTCCGTCATCCAGGTCATGGTTATCCCAAAGGTGTTTCTTTGAACGAGAAGCAAAATGTTTTCAAAGAAAAAACCCCAAGAAAATCCAGTTGCCTTTGGAATAAAGACTGGAACATCCAGATAACATTTGGAAGCAGCTCAGGTTAAATGGCTTCCTCATTTGCTGAACTATGAGGAGGAAGAGGTACAGCACAACCACACTTGCAAGATTCTGTTTTTATAGCCAATCTCAACAAAAGTAGTTTTAGCCTTCCTGTGGAGCTGATTTCATGGTCTGTTCTGCATGGACCAATGCTTGCCATCTTGACTTGTCTCCAAGCAATAACTTCAGTTCTTTCAAGCATTGTTAGTTTTATTTTCCTAGTTCATTGTCTGCTTACATTACATGTCCAAAGTATGTGAAATTTTGCTGTTTGATCACTGCCTCAAGGGTACAGTCAGTCTTTATTTCATCCAGGGCTGGCTAATTCATTCTTTTTGCAGTTCACAAGTAACTGTCTCAAAATTCATAATGTTTTTTATCTTGCTCTTTCTCAATGTGAAGCTTTCACAACCATCCATTACAAGGGGAAATACTATCTATTTTGATCTTTGTTGTCATAGAAATATACCTATTCCTCATGATTTTAAGTTTGTCATTGTCTTCCTTTCTAGGATTAATCTATTCTTTATTACTCTGTTACATTAGCTTTTATCTACTATTCAAACATGAAAATCAAGCTGTCTTCCACTTTCACTTCCATTCCCACTACTTTACCATCAACTGCAAATTCACTAAGCATTTTTGTTGATATTATATCTGACTTAATATTTAAAGCCCATGTCACACTGCACCAATGGATGGAAAGAGGATGTAAAATGGAGAGAAACACTTGCCATCCGTTGGTTAACACGATGCTTCTGTTCTGTACTCACTGCGTCTGTTTTTCTTCCTCTCTATCCATCCAGCATCCGTCTATTGACATTTCATCCACTCAAAAAGTTTTGAGCTGCTTAAAACTTTTTGAGCAGAAAATGTATCCAACGCGTCCATTCTCCATCCGCTACGCATACGGGGAACATCCGTTCTGCATCCGTCGTCATGTGTTACGCATCCACTACATCCGCTAGGCATCCGCTGCACACCTGCACAACTCAAATCCGCTCCAGTGGTAAACGGACACAGGGAGGAAGCGGAACGGATGCGGAACGGATGTGCAGCATTAGTAGCATGGACGGAGAAAGGATGAAAGCAGATGCAACTCGCAAAAAAAGCATTTTAAACAGAAAAAACGTTCACAGAGGGGACCTATCTCAGATATTAAGGATGTCTAGAGGATGCCTAGAGGATGCAAAAGGACATATAGGAGAAAACCTATATTGCCTATAAAAAGGGGGAGCAACTCACCTGGATCTCACTTTCAGACCAGCAGCCCTGCTGTGCAGACTTCTGCAGCCTTCATCTGCCTCTTGGTCTTCCACAGCATCCAGTCATGTCCACCATGGATCGTAACACAGTCCTTTTGGTAGCCACCATTATTCTGCAACAGTGCGAAGCCATCTACAGGCTCTTTCAACTCTACTACGGGAAGAAAAGGAGGTGGACAAGAAGCGTCTGGGTCCGAAGATGGATCGGGAGAAGAGCAGAGTACGGACTGTACAACAAACTGATGGTGGAACGAAGGAACGAAGACCCTTGTGCATTCCAGAACTTCATGAGGATGCCTCCAGCCATGTTTGACGAAGTTGTGGAGCAGCTGACACCCAGGTTGACCAAGCAGAGCACCAACTTCCGGCCCAGCCTGGACCCTGGGCTCAAGTTGGCACTGACTTTGCACCACCTAGCCTCAGGGACTACCTACAGGAGCATGCAGTACTAGACTTCCAGATGCCTCACCCATGAAGAGAGGATCTTCAACTACAGGCTGTCCAGGGCAAGGCGGGTGGTGGAGGATGCCTTTGGCATCCTGGCCAACAGGTTCCAGGTACTTCTCACCACCATGCAGCATCGCCCAGAGACCGTGAGGAGGATCATGGAAGCTTGCTGCATCCTGCACAATCTCATGCGCACCCGCTACCCAGTCTTGCAGAACAGGCTCGTGGACCTCCAACAAGGCAATGGGGACATGGAGCCTGGTGAATGGAGGCAAGGGTGAAACCTGATAGATACTATGGATGTGCAAGGCCCCAACAGAGCTTCACGTGAAGGGAAGAAGCAGCACAACCTCCTGAAACACTGGTGCAACTCCCAGGCTGGAGCAGTGAAATGGCAAGACAGGATGATAGATGATTAATGGATGCTTCCTTCAGCCTGTCTCATCACACTGATGAGATTGGGCCATGTATGTTGGGTGGGCCTACCATGAACAGGGCATTTAATAAAGAGTTATCTTTATGTTGACATGTGTGGATGATTGATTACATTATTATTGATAATAAAGGGCCATATGTGTGACAGCTGAGAGGGTGGACCATAGAGTCCCACTATGCTTGCACTGGAGGTTTATCTGTTCCACAGCTATCTTAACCCATCCCACAGGTATCCTAACTCATCCCAAAGGTATCCCTGCCCATCCCACTGCTATCTTAACCCATCCCACAAGCATGCAAAGGCTAAACCATTTCTAAAAGTTTCCACCAAGACTTTATTTACAAAAATAAATGAGGCAAGTGTGTGAAGCAAAGATAATCTTTATTAATAACAAGCTGTAAAAGAAAAATGACCCAAGTCAAGTGTCCAAATAAAGTCTACAGGTAGCCACCCAGTCTCTGGCACTCTTCTCTGTCACTCAGAGGTGTGCCCAGTCTCAGGGGTGAAGGGTCCAGGTGCTGTGGAGGTGGCTGCTGCTGGAATGCTGGTCTGAAGCACCACTGGGGTGCCTGGCCCCGAGAGGACAACAGGGGACGGTGTGTTGAGGAAGCTCTCAGACAGCTGGCTCAGCCGCGTGATGTTGAGAGCTCCTTCCTCCATGCCATGGGGTGTCAGCCCCAGTACCGATGACAGATGTACTGAGTCTGGGCTTGGCTGTGGGGTGGAGGAAGGAGCAGTGTAGTGGGGCTGTCTGGTCTGCAGCTGTGTGAGGACTGGCGTGGGTGGCATCGGTGACGTGGGTAGCATTGGTGGCATTGGTGGCATTGGTGGCATCAGTGGCATGGGTGGCATGGCTGGCAGCAGTGGCGTGGGTGGCATCGGTGGCATCAGTGGAACCGGTGGTAACGGTGTCGTCCGATGAACCTATGCCTGGACTGGGAAGGGCTGCTGCCTGTGCTGTTGGACCTCCTGGTAGCCATAGCCCTGGTAGGTGAGGGCCTGTGGAAAGCCTTGGAATGTGAGGGACATCACCTGGGGTGGAGGAGCAGACCTGGACTGGGTGGGAGCAGGTTCATCTGTATCTGGAGGTTTGTGAAGCAGATCGGTGATCCTGTCCTCCACCACCTGGTACTGGGGTTCCGCCATGTCCGTGCGGGTCTGGTTCACATAAGTGAGGAAGGGCTTGTGGTTGGAGGATGAGGAGTCGGTGTGGACCAGCTGAGAGAGGATATCTATGCTGCTCCTGATGGTGTCTCTTATCTCCAGCAGGACAGTGTAGCTCTGCCCCTCCTGTCTGGCTCTCTGCCTTTCTGTAGAGATGGAGCTGGGGGTGGATGCGGGTTGGACTGTGGTGGAAGTGCCCTCTCCTTTCTCCCACTGTGCCAGGGAATCCTCCACGCACTCTGCCACGGTTAGAACAGCTTTCCGCGGGTTCTCCATCATGGCACGCTCCACAGACACCTGCCTGGAGACAGGAGCTGACTCTCTGCTGGAAGAGGACTCGCTCTCAGCAGGTTGCCTGAGAGAGAGGGTTGTGAGAGGGGCTGCTCCTCGGTGGCGGATCTCACCCTCCAGGAAGCTGCACTTGGCCATGATGTAGGTCTCTCTGTCTGTCAACTTGACCGCGGCCTGGCCAGATTTTTTGAGGTGCAGCTTCCCGTACCAGGTATGCATGTGCTTCCACCAGCCGAGGAGCACCTCCGAAGTGTAGCCCAGGCTCTCTAAGCAGCCTGCTTCCTTTTGGTGTCCCTGTAGAGCCTGTGTCCCTTCTGCCATAGATACTCATTCTCTCTCAGCCACTCCAGCACCTCATCCTCATGTTCCTCCTCGATGGAGTATTGCCTCCTCTCCCGTTCTCGCATATGTCTCTTCCTCCCTTTGGCAGGACCACATGGACCCTCATCAGAGGGGCTTCCAGATTGTAGGGGCTGCTCCTCCACACCAGCAGCAGCACCAGCACCAGCAGCAGCAGCACCAGGATCAGCAGCAGCAGCACCAACAGGACCAGGATCAGCAGCAGCAGAGTAAGCACCAGCAGCGCTAGCAGCATCAGCAGGACCAGGATCAGCAGCAGCAGAGTAAGCACCAGCAGCGCCAGCAACACCAGCAGGACCAGGAGCACGAGCAGGACCAGGAGCACAAGCAGGACCAGGAGCACAAGCAGGACCAGCAGGACAAGGAGCAGCTTCAGCAGAGTAAGCACCAGCAGAAGCACCACCACCAGAAGCCGCATCAGCAGAGTAAGCATGAGCAGAAGCACCACTGCCATAATCAGCATCATCAGCTCCTCCAGAAGCAGAAGCAGCAGAAGCCCCAGCCCCAGAAGAGCGAGCCCGTGCTGCAGAAGCCCCAGCAGAAGCAGAGTGAGGGCCAGGGGGTGGGAGGGCGGCCCTGTCCCTCTTGCCAGGGCTGACAGCAGATGGCTGAGGCTTTCTCTTCTTCCCCATGGTTGTGGGGTTGCTGGCTGGCAGGCAGGCTGGCAGCAAGGCTGGCAGGCAGGCAGGCAGGCAGGCAGGCAGCAAGGCTGGCAGACAGGCAGGCAGGCTGGCAGGTAGGCAGGCAGGCAGCAAGCCTGGCAGGCATGCAGGCAGGCAAGGCAGGCAGGCAGGCAAGGCAGGCAGGCTGGCACAGCAGGCAGGCAGTCGATTTGTCTGAAAGCAGGTCTTTCCTCTGAATGGTGACCTGCTTGGGAGCTGCTTCCCTTTATATCCGTGGGGCTGACGCAATGCACCCTCCCCGCATGCGCAGTGAACGCTAGGCATCTGCTAGGGATCCACTAGGCATCCACTAGGCTTCCGCTAGGCTTCCACTGTGCGTCCACTTCATCCGCTCGGCGTCCACTCTGCATCTGCTCTTTCCGTTCCGTGTCCACTTTGCTGCGTTCCCCCGGAAGCCTTGCAGGTTTGCCATCCGCTCCCATCCGCTTCCATCCGCTAGGCTTCCGTGGAGCATCCCCTTTCCATCTGCCCTACGTCCTCCCCCCGTCCGTTCCTTTCCGTGTTGTCCGCTCTGGTTATGCAAATTCGGGGCACTTTTGAGAGCGGATAACAACAGATGGAACATTTTTCTCGTCCGCTGTGTCCTCTTTACAAATGTTTTGCATCCGTCGGCCAGTGTGACAGGGCCTTAACATAAGCCCAGATTTTTTTTTACTTTGTATTTTTACTTTCATAACAAGTTCTTTTAAGGGTTCAATTGCTTTAGCTAGCAAAATGGTCTTGCCTGCTAATGTTTTGACTTCCTATTTTGTTTCTCCTATCTCTTCTTATTGTGCCATTCTTATATATAAATGGTGCATAAGTTAAACAGATAAAGGGACATCATACATCTTTGCCTTACTCTCTTTTTGTATTTTGAAAAATGTTGTTTCTCCAAACAACTGTCCTTATCTGTCTAGTAATAATGGAATGACAGAACCCATTCCATGTTCCTTGCCTTCCAAACAGAACATAGACAAATCTCAAAATTGGTATTTGTTGCCTGAATAAAGGAAATAAAAATGACTCAGCTTTCTTTGGGACACCAATCTGTTAGCAGATGGGTGAAGAGAACTTTATTCAATTTAGATAAAATAGGGAATAGGAAATAGAATATAACCCAGGGATGAGAGGACTGAAGACCTGACTACTTCTTGTTGCAGTGCTGGGATTGCTAGATGCTTCTCCCGCCAACTGAGAAAGGAAGGAAAGTAAATCAAAACTACTCAATCCTTTGGGCTAAAACATACTGAATATGCAAAATCAAGATAGTACTATTCAGCAATGAGTCAAAAAAGAGGCAAGAGAAGGGCAGCAAATTTCACTTGGGTATGACCATCAGTAAGAAAATTGTTTTGTTCGGAAAAACACGAGGTAGACCGGGTTCCAACAACAAAGTCTTTATTCTTAAATTGTCAGTGAATGGAATGTTTGGCTGAAACCGCGGCAGCCTTTTATACAGGCTAGCCTGCCGGCTTGTAGCCAATGGCAGCTGTTTGATTTTGCCGCCTTTTTCAGTTGATTTGGATTGGTTCCTAGTGAACCAATCCAATGCTTACTTTAGTTAACCAATCAGGTTTGCATGTTTTGGAGTAACCCAATTTACATATAGAACACCCCTCCCCCCTTAGTTCAGTCCTATGTGGTGATGTAGTCTCGCAGGTAGGCGGGGCTTCTCCTGACTCGACTGGACTTGCGCGATTCATTTTTAGCGGAGACTTCGACCGGTTCGGATGGGGCTGCTGTGTCGTCTGTCCCTCTCTCGGGAACCGTCTGGAAGGGTGAGTCAGCCATTTTACTGCCGCCTGAGTTTCTTAGGCCGGCGGTTTTGCCGCTCCCTCCCGTTTCCTCCGGGCAGGTCGAGCTGGCCTGGCTGTCCCCTTCCGATGGGCTCTTCCCGCAAGTCTCTTCAAACAGTGAGTCTTTCATTTGCTCTTTTTGTTTGTTAATCTCTTCGGGTTTTGTTTGTAACGGTTCTTTATTTATTTCTCGCCTTTCCCCTCCCACCTTGGTTTGCCATTCACTGGTTTTTTTAACGTATGGGTGTATGTCTGTATTTCGTTCTATGTTTTGGGAATGGAGCTGGTCTATGTGCCGCTTCCATTCCCTGCCATCGTCAATTGTTAACCGGTAGGATTTGGGGCCTGTTATTTGCGTGATTTGTCCTGGTAGCCATACAGGGTCCCCGGTGAAGTTTTTAGGGTAAACCAAATCACCTATTTCAAATCTTCTAAATCGTGTAGAGGAGTCGGGAGGGTTTTCTGGCGTAAAATTTGGGTGCAACCTATCAAGGTGTGATCGTAATTTCCTCCCCATGAGTAATTCTGCTGGGGATTTGTTGGTCGTGGTACTGGGTGTTATGTGCTGGAGTGTGAGCAATCGGTTTATTTTCTGTTGGACATCTCCGGTGTCCATTCTTTCTAACCCCTCTTTGGTAAATCGGACCATTCTCTCAGCCCTGCCATTTGCAGCCGGGTGAGCCGGCACAGTTAGGGCATGTCTTATACCTAGGGAGGCTAGGTATTGCTCGAATTGTAGGCTGGTTAGCTGTGGCCCATTACCTGATACGAGGACGTCCGGTAGACCATGGGTGGCAAAAAGGTTGTCTCGTTGTTTAATTACAGTTTCTGTTGTCGTTGATGGCATGATTTTTTACTTCTAGCCAATTAGAATAGGCATCAACGACAATCAGGAATGTATGCCCCTTGGTAGGACCCGCAAAATCAATGTGGATTCTTGACCAAGGGCCTCGTGGGGTTTCCCAGTCTCTAATGGGTGCTTTAGGCGGGGACGGTCTAATTCCCTGGCATTTGTTGCACGAGTTTACCCAATATTCTATGTCCCTATCAATACCCGGCCACCAAACATAACTTCTAGCAAGGCTTTTCATTTTTACAATTCCCGGGTGCCCTTCGTGTAACATCCTAAGTACCCTGGGTTGTAGTTTGTTAGGAATGACTACCCGATCGCCCCACAATAAACACCCCTTTTGAATAGAAAGTTCAGTCTGTCTGGTCCGGAAAAGTTTGAAGTTTTCAGTTATTTGGTTTTCCGGCCAGCCTTTACCTACCCAGCTAAGAACGCGGGCAGTCAATGAGTCTTTCGCGGTGGCTCTGGCGACATCATAAGCTGATATGGGTAGATCGGGGCAAGTCTCTATTTGTAATGTTGTCATCGCTGGTGCCGGGTCTTCCTCGGTTGCTGGTAAGGGTGCTCTGCTCAAAGCGTCCGCATGGGAAATTTGTTTCCCTGGTCGATGTGTCAGAGTGTAGGAATAGGCTGCTAGGAATTCTGACCATCTAGTCATTCTCGGAGAAAGGATATTTGGTGTTGGCTTGTTTCCTGCCAAAATTCCCATTAGCGGTTTGTGGTCTGTTATAATTTGAAAAGTCTGCCCGTAGAGGTACTCGTGGAAACGTTTCACTCCAGCGACAATTGCTAGAGCTTCTCTGTCGAGTTGGCTGTAATTTCTCTCGGTTTTAGACAGGGTCCTTGAGTAATATGCGACGGGTGCCTCTCTGCCATCAGGCAGTTGGTGGCTTAGGATGGCACCGACTCCGAATGGCGAAGCGTCGCAGGTCACCCTCAATGGCAGTGTGTTGCGAAATTGAATGAGAACGTTTGTTGATGTTAGCAAATTTTTAATTTTTTGGAAGGAGTTCTTCTCTCTATGACCCCAAGTCCAAAATGCTTTCTTGTCCAATAAACGGTGTAATGGTTCTGCTATTGTGGCTTTATTTGGTTGGAATACATTATAAAAAATTATCAGTCCAAGAAATGCTTGTAGTTCGGTTTTGTTTCTTGGTTCTGGCGCTTCATTGATAGCTTTAATTTTTTTGTCTGTAGGGTGTATACCCTTTCCGTCTATTAAATAGCCCAGGAATTCGACGCTATTTTTTTTTAGGCAACACTTTTCTTTTTTTACTTTGAGGCCAGAATCTCTAAATTTAGTAAGTACTTTTTTAAGTCTGTCTTTAAGTTGAGCTTCATCTTTGGCTGAGATGAGGACGTCGTCAAAATATGGTACGACTCCTTGTATGCCATTTAGGAGGCGCTCCATTAGACTCTGGAATACGCCTAGTGCTACACTCACTCCAAATTGGAGTCTGTTACACTTAAAGGCGCCCTTGTGGGTAACTATAGTCTGTGCTTCAGCTGTCTCTGGGTCCACTGGGAGCTGTTGATAAGCTTGCGCTAGGTCGAGTTTAGCAAAAAAAATTCCTTTTCCCAGGGAGTGTAGTAAATGTTGGACTACTGGCACCGGGTATGCGCTCTGTTGCAATGCGTGGTTCAGGGTAGCCTTATAGTCACCACAGATTCTAACAGACCCGTCTGGTTTAATAGGTGTAACTATAGGCATTTCCCATTTGGCATGGTCGACAGGTTCTAATACCCCTTGGGCTATTAATTTGTCTAGCTGTTCCTCTATCTTTGCCTTTAGTGCAAAAGGAACTCACCTGGCTTTTAGTCTCCGCGGTGTTATTTGGGGGTTTTAGACTAAAGGAAATAGGATTTCGCCGATACTTGCCAAGTGAGTCGTCGAATACGTCCTGGAATTCCTGGATGAGGTCTTCTTCCCATCTGGTTGTGGTTACTCGGTCTATTCCGGTCATCCCGATGCCCAATGGTGCGAACCACTCGATACCCAGGAGGCTTGGTCTGTCTCTGTCAACTATGGTCACCGGTAGCACTTTAACATACTGTTTGTATGCGACTCGGAAATGTCCCATGCCGACTACAGGGATTTGGTTTCCCTGGTAGTCTTTGAGGATTAGTTGCTGCTTCTGAAGTTCCTTGGATTTGATACCTGTGACTAGTTGTTTTATGGTGTCCCAAGATACCATTGAAAGGAAAGATCCCGAGTCCACTTCCATCTTGCAAGGCTTTCCTTCAATATTTACAATTACTTTAACTTTCTTCCCGCTTTCTGTCTGAGCGCTTTCTACAGTGACAGTTTGGTGTGTATTGGCTTGCTTCTCTTGTTGCCACTTTCTCTCAGTTCGTTTTGGCTCAGCTTGTGTTGGGGAATTTCTGCGTCTCGTTGGGCTGTAGCTTTTTTTATTCCTGCAGACTTTCTCGATATGCCCTCGTTTCTTGCAATGTCTGCAGATGGCATCAAGAAATCTGCATTCGGCTCGGGAATGGTTTCCTCCACAGCCAGCACATTCCCGCCAATTCCCTCTTTCGCGCTCTTTTTTGTTCGCGAATAAACGGTGGACCTCGTCGTCTTCTTCGCTCAACTCGGGTGTTTCGCCATACTCTTCGTAGTGGGTGGTGGTGGTAGACTGTTTTTTGTCTTTGGTTGGGTTTGTTTCTTCGTTGTGTGTGTTCATCTTCTTCATTGTGACAGCTGATTTTTTCGCGGCTTCAACGGCTGTGGCTTCCGCGATGGCTTCGGTTACGGTGATGTTGGGCTTGTTGAGTAATTTACTCTGTGCGGTCGAGTCTCTTAAACCCAACACTACGCGATCCCTCATTGCTTCGTCAATGTTCAGGAAATCGCACTCACCCCCTATTTGTCTAAGGGCAGCAATGAAATCGGCGACGGTCTCTCCTTCTCTCTGATCTCTGCGGTAAAATTCGTGTTGCTTTATTAAATTAGACACCATCGGGGCGTAGTGGGCTTTCAGAATTCGTTGTAGTTCTGGCCACGTCAGTTGTTTGACATCTCGGGGCTTTGCCAGAGCCTTTGCCATCTTGAAAACCATAGGTCCGCAGTGTGTTAAGAACACAGCCCTCTTACGCTGCTCTGAGATTCCTTCCATCTCATTACTCTCCAAGTACATTTGGAAACGGTCTGCATAGGACTCCCAATCTTCTTTGTTGGGATTGAAGGGTGCGGGCGGTGCATTGTTTCCAGGCATTTTCGTCGCCGTCTGGACTTCTTCTCACTGCGTGCAGGTCTCGCGTTTAGGACGATCCCACCCTCGTCGCCAGTGTTTTGTTCGGAAAAACACGAGGGAGACCGGGCTCCAACAACAAAGTCTTTATTCTTAAATTGTCAGTGAACGGAACGTTTGGCTGAAACCGCGGCAGCCTTTTATACAGGCTAGCCTGCCGGCTTGTAGCCAATGGCAGCTGTTTGATTTTGCCGCCTTTTTCAGTTGATTTGGATTGGTTCCTAGTGAACCAATCCAATGCTTACTTTAGTTAACCAATCAGGTTTGCATGTTTTGGAGTAACCCAATTTACATATAGAACAAAAATATCTAAAGATATCTATGCATGTATTCATACACAGCCAAACAGACAGAAAAAGATAGGTTAGCCCTTAGAATATATTTGAATATCCTTTGAACTCCATTAAACATACATACACATTTTGGTAGTTTTTTTTTAATAAAAAAGAAAACCTTGTGCATACAATGGACAGAATTATAATTATTTAAATTTCTGTTATGCACACCATTGCCAAGAGAGGAGAAATGCCAGGTCCCAGTTGATTGCCATTACTAGACATGCATGCACCAAAAAAACATCAGTAAAAAAGCACAATTGTGATCCTCTCCACCATGGTGTTAACTGAGCATTCTCTGCTTCCTCTGCTTTCTGACTCATATCATGACAAAATGCTTTATCAATTTTGTAAAAAAATAAAATATTTGTTTTCAGTGTGGGAACAAAGAAAAATGAACAATTTGTAGAGTTTATTTTAATTGTAAAGAACTGTTTCTGTAGTGATTGCATATTTGGCAAGGAGTCTTCTCTTCTTATACTTAAGTGTTATTCTGTCATTTCATACTAACTTTAACCACAAAGGATTCTACTTTGATCAGATTTGCTCTAGGTAATCTAAAAAAAAATCAACATTTGAATTATTGGTGGAAGGAAGGGCATTCCTTAATTCAGAATGTTGGCTAGCCTTATGGAAGTAGACTCTTTAAAAGGTGGTGGGATATTATATATGTTAAATGAATACATTTAATTAGTGGATAAAACAGAATAACTTGCACTGATGTTTTAAGAAAGACTTGTTAAACCAAATAATAGCACCGATATCCTCTCTATGCACAAAGTTGAAAAGGACTTTTCTAGAGCAGGAGTGTCAAATACATGTCGTCACAGTGGCATCACATGACCTATTGGGACTTTTTTCCCCTTCACTAAATTGGGCATGGGTGTGGCCAGCATATGACGCATCTGGCCCACGGCCGGGAGTTTGACAGCCCTGAACTAGAGCATGCTAGTATTCCAATGTTTCCCACCGCTAATTAGAGAATTCTATTGTAGAAGTAAAGTTTATTGTGCACTACAACCTAGTTGATATAAGCTTTCTTAAATAATAAATATAATCATTTACCTGATCCTTTCAGATATTGAATTTACAGGGGCACGGTTCCAAACTGGTAGGATATTTATAACAGTGATTTTAAAAAATCAAACATCTTGACTAATAATCAGATAACATTGACCCTAACTTGGTCAAAACCAGGGAAATACCAGGGTCTTGTGAGTTAACTGGTTTAAATCCAAAGAAAAAGTATCCATTTGCAAAAAACTATCAAGTGCCAATAAAATCAGGAAATTGTGTGAAGCTGTCACACCTGATATATCAAATCATCCCATCTGTTTCCAATTAAGTATAAAGAAAGATGAGGGTCAATATTAACCACAATTGGGTTAGAATGAAGGGGCTACTTTGTAGTTTCTTGACCCTTCCATTTATTGACAGTATTGGACATGCCCTGCAGCATTTTTCCTCTGTTTGGAAAGCCTGTAATTAATGATATGGTTCATTAGCTACAGGGAAGCTAAAGCAGCTAGTAATACAGTAGTTCACATGATTTGGAGAAGTAATTAATCCCACATGCTCAGGCACTTGTAATTCTAAAATATTTTCCCAATAATTTTTAAATGGCTTTTTATAGACATTCCAAGAAAGACAGACCCCAATCCATCTTATTTTTGAGTACCGAGAATAGAAATGGCTCAAAATATTTAGCTGCTTGATGGTATACATTAGCAAGGAAAGTTTGATGTTACAAAGTACCAACTGAGATATTTTTGGGAGACAATAATACCCCCTTGACCAAATGTTGCCCACTTAGGTAGCATGAAAGTAACCCCAGGGATGGGAGGTAGCGTAGGACTGTGAGAGACATAATCTGTTGATATCTGTTGATCACTTCCTTAACATTTCCGTAAATGTTTCTAAATAAAATGAAAAATCTGCCATTACAATCTACTGAACACTGACTGTGCAGTTCTCCTATCCAAAATATTCTGTCTTTGCATAATTCCTAATTGAAACCCCTGACAAAATGCATTTCATTCAACCTTTGAATCTGGAAGACTGTATCTTAATTAAAAATATTTATATATTTTTTTCTGAATTTCACTTTTTTCTGTTTTATTTCAGATACAAACAGTAGGCCAGCCCTACTTTGTTTGTTGGTCATTTTGGATACCTGCTGAGTGAACTTCAACCTGCTGAGATAGGACTACTGTTCCAAAATACAATAGAATTAAAGTATTGGGTTAGAGTTAGGGTCTCCAAGAAAGAAAGACCCCAATCCATCTTATTTTTGAGTACCATGAATAGAAGTGGCTCAAAATATTTTGCTGCTTGATGGTATACATTAGCAAGGAAAGCTTGATATTACAAAATACCAACTGAGGTATTTTGGGGGGACATTTTTTATTGTCTTGTGTGTACTGCATTCCACAACTCTGCTTAGTTCCACACATGTGTCTTCACTTCCCCAAATGAGTGACTTGCCTTGATTAAGTTCTGCAAATCCATCTTCTCAATGCTTTTTCTCTATAGCTGTACCAAAATCAATTTCATTTTAAATTTTTATTAAAGTTTATTACAATATAAAATATAGAAACAAAGATATTAATGGAATAGGGGTGGAAAATAAGAGAAAGGGGTTCAAGATAAAAGGGAAAGAAAGAAGTAGTGATTTACAACTTTTGAGGTGTAGTAAAATATATAACATAGTTACATCAACTTTTTGCTTTCTATATTTAGTGAATTCTACCTCTTTCTATAACAACAAATTAATCTAAGCATCAAAACCTAAGATCAAAGTTTCATTTTTTTCTGCCTCGAGTATAAAGTCCAGAAGCAGTTTCCAAGTAAAAACAAAACTGGGTATGTTCTTTTCTTTAATTAGAGCAGTTAATTTTGCCTTCTCTCCCTGCTCCATCACTTTTTCCATGCATTCTTAATCTGTTTTGTAGCTATTTTGCTTCTGGCTTTGAAACTGGTAAGACATTTTAGCTATTATGGGCAGACAGAGTGGTGAAAATGTTGAAACTCCTGAGGACAGTTGAAAGGGAAAGTATTCTCTTTTCTTTGCCCCTCTCAATTTTTATACATGGCTGTCAATATAGATATGCTGAGAGACATCACCAGGTAAGAGGTGACAATTGTTAGAATCATATTTGCCTCCCATGAAGTGGGAGGGAAAAAGTAAAAAAAGATGAAAAACTTTCCATTTATAAAAGTAAGATACCCTGTTACAAATACAAATATTTCAATAGGTCACCTCAAGATTTATTGCAACTTTTCTAACTTTCCCCACCCTTTATAGATAAAAAAGAAAAATATATGATACCCAGAACTTCGAGATCACTTGCTCAGGATTTACATATCAATAAATAGCACGAAAGCATAGTATTTTTTTGAGTTGGGGTGGGAAAAACTTTTTTTTTGTAAAGTTCTACCAAGACACAAGGAGCAAAAAAGAAGCAAATGAACTGGAGCTGTGGCAAACTGTTCCCAGATGGCACATCATGCATCTCATCTATTGCTCCAGAAGAAACAAAGCAAAAGCCACATTGTAGTTTTCCTTCCAAAGCTGTGAGAAAAATAATTATCTAGTGGTGGAAAGTTGTTTTCTCTCTCTCTCTCTCTCTCTCTCTCTCTCTCTCTCTCTCTCTC
>BLBF01000003.1:43082527-43114585 GCA_015471245.1 Laticauda colubrina | reverse complement strand
CCCCCCCCCCAGCTCCTTCAAATTCTCTCCTTGAGAATCAGTACATTCTTATTTTCCTTGAATCTCTGTCAAGAAGAGCAGGTCCTCTTCTACACTGGCCCATATAAAAATTCATGGAGCAAGCTAAGAATTGGGGCAGAATTTAGGCCTTCGACCACTTCTAAGTTTTTTGCCTCAGCCTTGGTCACCTGGAGAGGCTCCTGTCCACCTGGTAGAGAGGTCTGTACCCAATTAGTATGGCAATGATGGAAATGCTCAGAGGGGTTGTGAGAGGCTGTTTCCATTAATTTGAAGGGTAGCACGGATGGTTCTGTGGGAATGCCTCTGGGTCATTTGAAGGGTGACGGGGCTGTTGGAATACTTATATTGTCTGTATATCCAGAAATCTGTCTTGCTGTGGAACTGGAAAACCCCATTGCAAGTATTCCTCTGATCTTGATAGATATGATAGCAAAGAAGATGGGGGTTGGAACTGTTGAAGGCAGAACAGGGAAGCTTTGAATGATCAGGATCCAAAACTTTACTATTCCCAGACATGATTCTCGACAAGATCTTCTTTGTTATTCCTGCTCACAAAATACAGAAGTCCCATAACCAGAGGTGGTATTCAACAGGTTCTGATCAGTTCTGGGGAACAGAGAGCAGAAATTTTGAGTAGTTCGGAGAACCGGCAAATACCACCTTGACTGGTCCTGCCCCCATCTGTTCTCTACCTCCCAAGTCCCAGCTGATCAGCTGGGTTTTCTTTTGTTGTTCTGCACAGGAGAACGGAGCTGGAAAGCAGGTTAGTGGGGTGGGGAGGGAATGGGATTTTGCAATATCCTTCCCCTGCCACACCCATCAAGCCACACCCACAGAACTGGTAGTAAAAAAATTTGAATCCCACCACTGCCCATAACATTCTTTTCCTAGTTGTTGTGAGTAGATGGAGCTTTTGACTGGAAGGCATCCTCTGTCATGGAGTTTCCATCTCTCCCTCAACAAATAAATTTACTTTCCCACTGAAATGGAATTGTAAGTGATGCAGGCTTTGATGCTGCTGTTGCTTTTATTTGGGAAAGAATATGAGCCCTGCTGCTAAATTTTACAGTGAAGGGTCTCCTCTATTCCCCCCTCCTCTTGGCTGAATTGCACTTAACAACTGAAATACCCTATGTTCAGCATGATAAGTTGATGGTATTGATAAATGCCTTCCAACGTAGGCTTAAAATATTTCAGTATCTCTTTTAGAAAACAGCTTGATAACAAAATTAGTTTATTGTAAAAGCCTTTTGCTCCATTCATAAAATTTCTTAAAAAAAAAAAAAAGAAGTAGCCAGTCAAACCAAATCAAAACAGAAACAATCCGCCATGATTTAATCTTAGAAGAAAATACATGAAAACATTTATAAAACTAGGAACTTATCTGTTCTCATCAGCAATTAGGCTGCAATCCAGGAAAGCACTTAGGCTACAGTACTATGCACACTTTTCTGCGTATAAAACCTATAAAACCCATGTGTGAGAGAGAGAGAGAAAGAAAGAGAGGTGGATTTATGTTCAGATAATTGGATCTGGAAGCCAACAGATGGCAGCAGCTGGCCAATCATACCTGGATTCAGAAGATAAGCAGATATGGGCCTGCTTACTTGTTGAACTGGAGTCCACTGGGAATATCAACACCGAAGAAGATTAGGACATTTATAATAAAGCCAATGGAAGACGTTGTTTGGTCTTCAATGCAGACAGTGCTATTCTACTATTGGTTTTTGTGATACTAAGCCCAGTTGAACTTCAGTGCTGGGTGATTGATGGCAGTGGCAAAATGGAGGAAGTTGAATATACTAAAAAAAAAAAACACAACAAGACAAAAGTCCCAAATCTTCAAATATAGCCAGAGGAATTCCATTAATATGGAATGGAATCAATCCCTTTGGAAATACTACATCTATGGTTTCAGATCCTTAAGACTTACTACTACATAGGAAACAAAGGTTGCTTTCATCACAGCAGTTCTTCCTAAGGAAAGAAGCCTTGGCATCAGTCATCCTTCATTTACAAATACTTCATTCTTGGTGAAGGTGCTTAAGACCAAGATAAATGCTATTAGAAGAATATGTCATTTAATTCCAGTTTGTGGTAGAATAAACTTTGGTGGATGACTTTATATTGATATGAAAAAAAGGAAGCACTCTGTGGTTTCTCAATGGTATTTAATACAACCAACCATGTATTCTCTTGCATTAATTCTGTGATGTTGTAGTAGAAGACACTGTGTGCATGTAGAACCATGGCAAACATCTAATGACAATCTAACTCTACCCTTATTCATTTTGACAGAGCACCCGTAGAGCTTGGAATCTTAAAACTTCTATTTTAAAATATTTCCATATATAAAAAGGATACAATAAAGAACTCACAAAACTTGTGTCTTTGATAACGTTTGCTAGTCTAAAAAGATATCACCAGACTACTGCCTTTAGGCTAGCATTTAGCAATAGCAATAGCACTTAGACTTATATACTGCTTCACAATGTTTTACAGCTCTCTCTGAGAGGTCTACAGAGTCAGCCTATTGCCCCAACAATCTGATCCCTCATTTTATCGACCTCGGAAGGATAGAAGGCTGAGTCAATCTTGAGCCAGTAAGAATCAAATTGCCAACCTGCTGGCAGCCAGAAGGCAGCAGAAGTTACCTGCATTCCAACCACTGTTCTAACCATGTGACACCACGGCTTTTGGTGGCATAGCATGCCTCTCCTCCACATATCCAAAATAATGTGATGAATGTCCATTGAGTATAGCTCTAATGTTGGTGGTTGTCAACAACTTAGGGGAGTTGTGAAACATATTTTTTCAGGGTTGCAGTTTCTTGTTTCTCCAGAAAAGAATATATGTGAGATGGGTGGCATAGATTTTAGTAAGTAAATAAATAAATAAATAAATAGTACACATTTAAGTCCCCCTCCCCAATCATTTTCTAATATTTTAGAAATTCGTATAGGCAAATAGATTTTACATCTTTAAATTATTAGCATAATCAATATAATTGGTATGGGAAAACAATCTTGATCTTTAGCATTTTGAGAAAGGTTTTTATTCCAGTTGTGGATGAAAAAAATAAGCATATGCATCTTTATTACAAGAAAAATATTTCCTGTGACATAACCTGATGTTTAATTTTAAAAGGTTTTGTTTTGGAACTTGTAGGAGTAGGTCTTGTTCAGATGAGAAACATATCTGAATGAGGACAGAGTGGGTGTGTCCATAAAGTGGAGACCATTGGCTTAGAAAGCCATAAAGCTATTTTTCAAACTGCTTTGCAGCATGCTTTTTTCTATTTTTTTTAAGAAATTAAATGTTTTTTTAAATAATTTAGATGATGCAGGGATGATACTAAGGTGGTTGTCCCTAAAATTAGTTGTCTTTATCATACCAACATTTTCAATCCCAGAACACACTGGAGCATAAACCAATCAAAGTTGAATGACCATGGTGAAAATCAAGCATCACATTTCTAGGATGAATTTTTTCCCCCATTTTTCATTTTTATTTGTATGTATTTTTCTGATTTGACTTGGAATCCTGGGTTTCAAAGTTTGTGATGAAGCAGTGTGGCTGAAGAATTACAATCTGGCATGCTAGTCATGCCATTTTCTTTCTTTTTAAAATTCATTTCAACTTTTCATTATAGTTACTGCAATTATACTATTCAATATGCAGATAAACCAAATTAAAGAAGAATAAACTGTGTGTTTGACTGTTTGTTCAGTCAAAAAAGAGGGGGAAGGGAGAAGAATAAAAATATTAAAAATTGATATCAAGCCAAAGAACATGCATTACTTAGAATACCCCATCAATACTTAGAATACAAAGTGTCAAATATTACAATACATCAATACATCAATTGTCAATACATCAATACTTAGAATACAAAGTGTCAAATATGAAGCTAGAATAACCAAAGTTAAATTAATCAACCAATCAAGTTATCACAATCAGCCAATCAAACTATTGGCTACATTAAAACTCTTTGAGTGCTGCTCAGATAAAAGATAACAAACACAGAATTCATTTGGTAACCCAGGAAAAATTTTAATATGGGGTGCTAAAAATCTATTACAGAAAAGTCGGCAGCAATCACTGTGGTTTTTCTTCAGATCATATAAATCTTTTTTCTTTCTAAAAATAAATGATTGTGGTATGCTTGTTCAGCTCTTTCTACTCCCTCTTTTAGCGATTCTGAGTATAACTTTGAGCTATTTTTTTTTCCAAATTAGTGAAGCAGGAATAACTATTTCTCAAATAACAAAACTTAGAGAGGCTGGGCTTCTACAAAATATTAGGCTTAAATGCACTATGGAGGTTTTGTGGCTCAGGGTGTTTTATGAACTCAGCCAGCATGGTTAGTTTATAGTTAAATACAAAACCAAGCCATTGTGTTAACAATCTGGACTGTGCATATCACCCCACCATTAAGAGAATCTTCAGACACATGACTAGTTATGCCCATGTCTGTACTTAATTTGCATGCGCTTTGCGCATGCAGTCTTAATTGACTTTTCTTTGCATTCAAGTTACAATCAAAAGATTCTTGATCTGGGTCAAAGTAAACTATGCACCCCTATTCTTTATAAGTTGGTCAGGAGCCATTTTAAGAAGAATTCCAACCCTTGGATGTCTTCTTCTAAATTCTAAATGAGAATATATATTTAATAATTAAATAATTATTAAATATTAAATAATATTAAATATAATAATTTAATAAATAATATTATTTAATGAATAATAATTTAATAATAATAATATATATATATAAACCAATATATATGGTTTCATATATTGCCTTTCATTTTCAAAATAGAACTCTGTTTGATGTAAGTAGATACTTGGGTTATTCTATTTTTCATCCACATGAAGGTGGATTGAACAATACAACTGTGGATCCCTTATATTCAGAAAGGTGGAGTAGAATGGTATCAATAACATAAATCACTAAGCATCCATTTGACTTTTGAGAATTTCTTTACCTCTAAAAAGTTGGTTATCAGTGTTGACCTGATTGAAAAAAGCATAATATTTTGGGGTCAGTTCTTGTAAATCATAGAGTCTAACATTTTCTCTTCCTTGTTCCCATGATGTTTGACATAAATAATGAAACCTTTTCTTTCTGGTACAGCTTTTATGGCATTGCCCTGAGTAAATCAGAATCTGTTCCAAATTAGGTGGATGCTGTGGAAGATAAAAGATCAGACCAAGTTGAAATCAGGAAGAAGGGGATTTAAAAAAGCAAATCAAGATTTGCCTGGCTTTTAAGGAACATTGAATTTTGTATCCTTTCAAATGAGAATATAAAAGAATTAAAACAGCTACTTGAGCAGCAAGAATTTGCAAAAGCTTTGAAGATTAGTAAGTATTAATCAGTTTTTCAATATCATACAGCTCTCTGTAAATATATAGTTCAATATAGCTAATTTTCAAAAAGTTACAAAGTGCAGGATTATCACTGAAGGTGCCATCAAACACATATAAATGAGGATCATAGATATATTTTGAGGAAAGTTTTCTTCCATAGTTGTATTTACGGATTGTTCCGGTTATATTTTTGTTCGCTATGTCTCTGCTTCTATACAATTGCTTAACTTTCTTTGTTGCTTTATTTGCTTGTTTCTAGGTTGTGGGGATGATCACTGTAATCTGTTTTATGGCCCAAAGAATTTATATAAATGCAATAAATAAAATAAGAACAGAAGTGGAATATTCAAAATATTCCACCACTTTCCCAGCAAAATCATACTTCCGAATATTCAGCCTCACTGTTTCAGTGGTGAAAACTTTGAAAACTTCTAAAGTAATATCATTGAATGCTTTCTAAAATATAGCATCAAAATGGAAAAAAAGAAGAGCATAATATTTTCTGTGGAAAATGGCTGCAGAAGATTGAAAGCTATTTTGCCATCAGGAAACCCTGCTGTAAATTATTATGCCAAAGTGCTGCTGTCTGAAATAATGAGGAATAATTAGAAACAGAAAATATGTTTATATTTTGTTTATCATTAACAAAAACAATTTAACACAGAATCCCTCTTTGCAACATTAGTTTTCTAGACTAAAAATTGTTTTCTGGAATAGTAAATCTGATCTTTCATGCTGAGGACTGAAAATACCGCATTAAGATGCTGGAAAAACTAACAAATATTGAGTTCGCTCATGGTTAGATCTGATTCCAGTTATTTCAAAAGAAAATATTTTTTGAATGGGAAGAAAATTAAACAAGGGGAGACAAATGTATCCTGAATATATACTTATATAATAAATCAATATATCAATGTATTTTGTTCAGTTAGGTGACATACTTGTAGCTATTTCTTTGCAAATAAAATAAAATTTGTTTCTGAGGTTTTTTTTTAAATTAAACCAGCATAAACTTGCATGTATATTTTGAATAACTATCTCTCCCATATTATCACATTTATTAACATTTTTCCTAAATGTATAGATTTTGCAAACAATTTTCATAAAACTAATACTATACTTTTTGTATAGTATGTTCATGAATAGATTAGTTTTGTGCACTTTTATATTATATAATATATGTATTTTATTAGAAAAGTGGATTGAAAATGTTGAAAATTTTAAAACTGTTTCTTTGATTTAAAAAATTGTATTTTTAGATATTCAGATGCAAAGCAAATGAATTTCTTCTCCATCCCTAGCAAAAAATGAAAGTGTTAAATGAAAAAAAAAATCTTTTCATTTGTGTAATCCATACAAACATACATTATTTTCTTTCACCACAGTAAACCATGAAACCGCTGTTTTAAGATAGTTAATTAACTAGACCATGTTCATCAGCCTTGATAATCTTGGAATTCCCCAGCCAACATGCTAGAAGCTGAAGTCCAGACATCCAATTTAGAGTATTAAGGTTGAGAAACAGTGATCTAGACAAGAAGAAAATGTATTTTTTTTCTCCTTTCTTAACTTGATTCATTTCAACAACTGCTTAAAAAGAGGCAATATCTAAGCAACATTTGCTTTCTGCTATCCAAAGATGATGATATCTGCCTTTTAGAAACCTTTGATTAGCTAAGATCAAGCAGGGAGGATGTAAGGAAGATGGCACAAATTATGGGAAAGAAAAGTTTCAAATACAACTTGAACATCAGTAGTGGATTGTCACTTGACCAAACAATACCAAACATTTTTGGGGAGCTCTTTGAGTTTGGAGCACTCCAGGAAATCTAAAGCCCTTCAGTTCACAAAGCATCAGGGTAAAACTAGGAAAGAACCAAGGTCCCATGCCAGGGACAGGAAAGGATGCAGTAGCAGAAGGAAGTACCAAATCTTCCATAAAGCCTCCATATTTTATATATTCTGCCCTAAATGCTGTTAGTAACTGTTTGGAAATGTTTATGCACATAATGTTTCGGTTTGAGATTTTTGGATTATTTTAAAAAGTCATTTTGGGAGAAGGCTGGTTATTATATTGCTTTCCAAAGGCAGCTTTCAAATTCTTATAGGGATTGCATTGAAACCTGTATCAAAAGAACACCCAGCCCTTGCCAACCTCCCACAAAAGAAATCCTGTCTTCAGTGGAATTGGAAACCATCCATTGGCCTACTTTTCCAGTTAAAAATTTCAGTACCAAATCTGTTTTAGAGCATAGAATTTCTACTGTCTAAGAACTCAAACGAACCTGCACATCTACTGTAATTCTACTTTTAGTTACAACCTTGTACAAATGCCTTTTTCTTAGTGATATGTAATCCCTCTTTCTGGGTATTAAGGTCTCTTGTTGTTTTGAGAAGATATGAGTAGGAAATTCAATATGGATTAGCTGCACAAACAATAAGCCTACTATTTAGATAAGAGTGGCATCCTTCCCTCCAGTTTCTGGGTACTTTTAAGTAACATTTCCATCACCTGAACATTATGGCAAAATTGACATCCAGCAAAAGTCATTGGAGGAGATTGTGATGCTTGAAAAATGCCAAGGCAATTGGAAAAGAGGCCAGTAGAAGTGAAAGTAGCTATATATTATTACTGAGACACAAGCATGAGGTTTTTTTATAACTAACAGACAATCCTGGTGAAGTGATATCTCTTAGATCATGAAGAATCAGAAAAAACTAAAAACTAAACAACATCAACAGCAGCAGTAGAAGCAGCAAATTACATAGCAATTTTACAGAGAAGAGAGCTTAGTATTTTATTTTTTAATGGAGCACCAAGCCATAAGATAAACACTCTTAATTTTTTTTTCCACTAGTGGAAAATGTAGTTAATATCAAATTCTTCTCATTTTCTGATGGTCGTGAGAACAGAGATGAAAGTAACTTGCTTGCTACTTAGATTTTATTAACACGCGTAAAAAAGCCTGACTGGGTTCCTCCAAAAATTCTCCTATACAATCAGAATTTCTTTACGTACCCTGGATGCCATTAGGAAGAATTATCAAAATTAAGCAGAGGGCATATAATTTAGCATACATTACACTAAATATAAGTTATGGGTAGCTATTTTATTTGATGCATGGAAGAATGCATAAAATTTTTGAAATAAGTTGAAGCAAGAACAAAGATACTGATAGACAAGGAGAATGGATAAGAGCTGAGGATAAGAACTGAGGTTTGAAATAACCCACATAACTCGTGGGTTACCCATAATCATGAGAATACTATTGAGACACACAATGTTTCTGAAAAAGTGCTGACAGGTCATTGACAAAGAGAACCAATCAGAGGAAAGGAAACCTGGGTGGATACAGCATGATATTCTTGCGGCAGATAGCAGATATGGAATGAATAAGTTTCTATGACCAGATGGATAAACATCTCAGGATTTTCAAGATGACAATATAACACAACACAAGTATGGTTTGACTATTGAAATGTGCTTTACATGGTTCTGCCTTTGAAGAACATCTGTTAGGAATGATAGTCACCAAACAGTTGGGTTGGAAATATATAAACCAGGATAGTAATTTAATACTGTATCTTTAAGAGAATGCTGTAATTGTGATTGGCTGAGGTTCCTCCAATGGCCATAAGATGGAGCCAGAAACCTGGTTTGTTCTCCTTGCATTTCCTGTTTTGCCGTATTGCCTGATCATCATTCTACTTGGTTTGCTGTGAGTCTTGCAACTGTTAGCAAACTCCATTTACTGAACTTTGTTTATGATACTGGACTTTGTTTTTGGATTATCCCTGGACTGATTGTATTGAATACTACCTGCTTTAACCGTGTATGATTTGGGCTGTTTGTTGGACTTTTTTTACCCGTTTACTGGAAGTAAAACCGACATTTTACTATTCAGTGTATCTGTATGCTGGTTGTGTGTTATTCAACTCACACTACATTTCAACTCACACTACGTTTCCCTGAGTGCACTCATTCTCCCAATGGGAAATACCTCAACAACACCCAGAAGCTTCAGCTGGTCCAAAATGCAACAATATAAGCAGTGATGGGTATAAAAAGTCATTTTTATAAAAAGTAACACCTCTTCTTCATGAACTTCAGTGGTTGCCACATTGCTTCTAGATGCAAGTCATGGTAGTGATCATTACATATAAATCCCTTCATGGCATAGAGCAGGTTACTTGAGAGACCACTGACTCTTATAATATCAGCCTGGACAATTTGAACTTGCAGGTTTGTCACACTCCAGTTTTTTTCATTTAAACCTTGTTACCTATTGGGATCCAGAAAACATACTCTCTTTAACAACACATATCCTTTGCAATGATGTCCTCTACCCCTCAAGATTCAAATGGTTTCCACTTTGCTGTTATTCAGAAGAGTCCTGAATACCTGGATTTTCTCACAGGCCTCAAGTAAGAAAAAGCGAGGCCCTCTGCTTCATTCTATCTGGTCTTTTGCACTTGCCTTCTGTTATCTTATATCAATTTTGTTATAATTTCATTGTGAGCCACTCAGAGTTGTTAAGAGTCAGGAAGCATACAAGCTTAATAAATTACAGGATAGCCATGTCTCAGACAATTTAAACAGACAGAAATGACAGAACATGCTATTTTTTTTAAAGACATGCATGTTATAGTGAGAGAATAAGGGTATGTAAGAATGAAAGTGATTTGACAGTAAGACAATTCTACACTGCCTCCTCTCCCCAAAAGCCACCTTGGGTGTGAATGAATATGAACTGAGAACCTTAGTTACTATTTCAGGTAGTGATCCATCTTGCACAGTAAAATATGGACAAGGCTTATTAATAATTCATTTTCAAGTAGTCTGTAATATTAAACAATTTCAAAATGAAAACATAATGTTGCACCATATTTGGGGTTGATATAATACTGGACTTGCTCTGTAACGTGCTCTGGTGATTCCAAGAAGCAGGTTTGCTCACTTTGCTTAGGAAATAAAGTGAATTAAAACACTATGTCTCTTTCCTGGCCCCACAAAAGGGATCTTGTAGACTCAAGAAAGCTCTGCTGAAAAGGCTGCTTCTGTACTTAGGCTGTATCCATTCCAGCTGCTGCTCCCTGGAGGAACCGGAACTTTATTTCAAGGAATTGCTTTCCCCCTCCTTGTTTCCATAAAAGCTTTTTTTTTTTTTTTTGGATTTCTTACATCTAATCCTGTCTGAAAGGACCAGCTTGTTTTCTTCCGGAGATACAAGCCACTACATTAGCCATTAAGACCAAAAGGAAGAAAATAAATAATTAAAAAGACATCAGACTGCATTGCTTCTCTGTTGTGCTGAATTGTAACCTAAGCTTCCTCTGTACCTATATAATGTAATTGGTGGCCAGCCTGGGATGGGGGTGGTCCCTTCATTTTTTCTTTGAGGCCATTAGCATCTCCTTAGGGTATCCTGTCTATATTAACCTTAAATCTGCCAGATCTTTCCAACGAGAAAGGAAAAGACTGAACAGGCACATTTCTGACTTCACGGCTATGAGTTTCAGACTTCCCCCAGTCAAGTGAAATGCATCTTGGAGGTTCCTGCTTGGTTCTAATCTGAAACAGAATTGCCTGGAGGCCTCAAAGACAGAGCTGGAAGTAAGGTGCCTGAACTGCAGATCATTTACATCCTTCATAAGGCTATTTAAGATCCTTGTTTACTCTTTGAGGAGACCATAAGTGATTAGTACTAAATATGTTCAGTATATGTCTTTCCTTTCAAAGACAGACAGACTCAGAGATGTAATAACTGCCATATGTAAAAAATAAATAAATTATTATTATTATTTTTTAGAAAAAGAAGAGTCTGTGATGAGGATTCTCAAGGGTAAGACTTGGAAAATGTTTTTTTTTTTTCATTTCCTGCAAATTCAACACTTTCCTAAGCTATGACAATTTTCCCGCTAGAACAGGAACAGTGTATATGTGCGTGTATTTGAGGAGTGGGAGAATTATTACTACCCACTAAATATCTTATCTTGGTGCCTGTTCCACCAAACTGCTACAACATGGATTGCACAGAACAGCAAAACTAGAAAATCTTTTCTTTAAAAAATAAATTATGGATATTTCAATTAATTAGCTGTGAATTTTAGCTATTTTCCAGAACAAGAATCTCTTTATCACTTTTGGTCTTTTAAAATCTCTACACAATGGCTGATAGTTAAATAATAAATTATTTAACTAAAGGATCTTTTGGAAAACCCAAGAATAGAATACACATTAAATTTGCAAATCATATATAAATATGAGTGGCTCTAATTTTGACTGCCTTTTATAAACTCATTTTACTGACTTTCCTGAAGAAAACAAAATGGTTTTTAATCAGTTCCAAAACTCGAGCTTGTCCACTATCTTATTTTTAAATCCTCCATGTCACATTTTCTTTTATAAACAAACTGGACATACTTGGTGATAAAACAGCCAAAAAGAAACATTGTAAGGTCTTATGAGATTACTTTTATTTTTTTCTTTAATGAATGCTCATATGTAAATCTGTGTACTATGTTGTTAGTAAAATATCACATATTGTAAAGGGACATTTTGGGAAAAAATACGCAGGAGCCTGATCGAGAAGGACTGCATACTTCATTTACCCTCAACAAATTTGTGTCATCTTAGGGACTCCAGGAACCTATTTTCACTGCCACTGCTCCTATTACCTGACAGAATACCCCACTACCACCATCCACAACCTATCATAGACCATGTGATTTTCAACAGAACTCTGGGTCATGGT
This sequence comes from Laticauda colubrina, assembly GCA_015471245.1. Classification (NCBI taxonomy): domain Eukaryota; kingdom Metazoa; phylum Chordata; class Lepidosauria; order Squamata; family Elapidae; genus Laticauda; species Laticauda colubrina. The sequence goes on along the minus strand of BLBF01000003.1, from coordinate 43,102,436 downwards.
AATTTGTGAACAAAGATGAATGTTTGTTAATTTATTTTTTGTAATTCCTCAAACTAGTCTTAGTTTCTGTTCTCTTATTTCCTGATTCCTGGTGATTATGATGTCTTATAAAGGTAATAAAATAAATGAAATGCATGTATTATTTCTACATATACTACATATACAAGCTGTACAGCAAATAAGTCTGAATGAAGTTATTTAAAAATATATTTTGGAGAGATGTAAGCAAAACCAATGAAATATAACACTGTAGGTATTTTCTTATTTTGTCTTCTACCTTAATCTCCAAATCAGAACAGTGGGAGAGTAGAAATGCTAAGAGCTTGTTGGATTTCTATTCCAAAAAGAAACTTTTCTAGTTTCTTAACAATGAAACCATTATTGCTTTCCTTGGCTCAGTTTGTCCCAGGTGACCTCTATTCTGGAGGAATTCAGAAAAAAACTAAAATTGGTAGTAAAAAGCTCATGATATAGCCCGAAAGAATGATGTTGGTCCATCGTGTTTGAAGAGGACCTTGACATCTAACAGGTTGTGGGCTGTCCACAGTGTGTCTGCAGGTGGCTGGTAAGGCCTATATGGGCATGGAATGTTCTACCACATGTTTGGCAGACGTGTGGACACCATTGTTGCAGCATTTGAAGCTCTGGCTCTATGGAGTGCTCACTTCTTTGGTGCTGTAGTAGTTATTTTGTTTTCAAATGTCTGGCAGCTTTGGTGGATCAACGTGTGCCATGTTGATCGATCTTGTATCAGTTTCCCAAGAGGAGGTGGCAATGTCCAGGGACTTGAAGGAGGCTTCCAATGTGTCTTTGCCTGAAAGAATACAGTGTCATAGTAGTGTTGGACTCCCCTAAACAAAACTAGGAAACCTCTGTCGCACAAGAAGCAAGTTTTCTTCCTACCATTCATAAAGGGGATGCGAGGGGGGGAGAAAGCAAGGGATCTGGCCTGGGGTCTTTGTAATTGGGCCTTAAAATCCCCAGCATATTTGTTGAGGTAATCCCCTGTTAGGAGAATGAGCGCACACAGGGAGACGTAGTGAGAGTAGTGAAGAATAACACACAACCAGCAAACACTGTATAGTTAAATGTAGGTTTTTACTTCCAGTAAATAGTTAAGCAAAGTCCAATAGTTAAGCAGTCCAAGTCATACACGGTTTTAGCAGTCAGTTTTCAGTCCAGGGATAATCCAAATAACGAAGTATCATAAACAGTTCAGTAACAGACTTACATCAAATCCAAGAATAACGACAATCAGTAACAGTCAATAGGGAAATGCAGGAACCAAAAACAGTGAACACCAACCAACTAGAACTAGCAACACTCTCAGAATCCAGGTTTCTGGCTCCATCTTATGGCCATTTGAGGAACCACACCCAATTACAATTTTAGCATTACCTTAAAGAGACAGTATTAAAATGTCTATCCTGGTTTATATATTTCCAACCCAACTGTTAGGTGACTTACATTCCTAACAATATTGACATCATGCGAGTCAGTATTAAATTGGATAGTAAATGCACATTTTTTGTCTCCATTTCATTTTTCTCCCCTATTCCCATCCTTGAAATATATACAATTTAAATATGCAAGAAGATAGATATCTATGAAATATATGTTTCAGGGTATCATCTGCAGGAATCCATATATTTTTTTGGGTGCTTCACTGCATTTCCCCAGCCCATATGTCTTCCCCCTCCCCACAAGAAATGATGGTCTTTGTCAGCAGTTTATCAACATTTTGGGTTTACTAACAGTGGTAGGATTCAAGTTATTTAACAATAGGTTCTCTGCCCTAACAATTTCTTCCAACAACAAGTTTGCCAAACTGCTCAGAATGTTAACAACCAGTTCTCCCAAAGTGGTGCGAACTGGCTGAATCCCATCAGTGTTTACTAAGCAAGCACTGTCCACACTGACCCAAATTTTAGTTTTCTTTGGCCATCATTTTTCTGTTTCTACAAATTCTGGAGTTTTCCCCAGCTGGATGATACCTTGTCTTTCTTTGGCATTCATGGAGCCTCCTTAAGGAAGTAGAATTGTTGCTCATAAATCATGCACCAAATATCTAGTCTTTGTTTAGCTGCCTCTTGGGTTTCTTCAAAATTCTGACCCAGATATGGCTCCTGAGCTGTGGAAGAATCTTCACTCTGCAGTGTGCCCTGTGTTCTCTGAAGACGGATGGTTTTGTTCCACCTCTAGCTGGAGTATGATTGAATGATCCCGGCACACCCAGTGCAAAGAACAGGCAAAATGTCACGCTCCAAGGAGAGAGAGATTGGAGGAAGCAGGTGAGAAAACATTCTCTGTGGATGGGTGAGCAAGGTGTGTTCATAGCATTTCATTGTTTAATTCAGTTCTGTCTTGCCCCACCCTGGCAGTCTGTTTGATCTGGGTATTGACAAACCTATCAGGAAAGACTGCATGAAGTGCTTCTTAAATTTTCCATGTATTTGTAGTATTGAAGTCACTCTTTTTGCTCTCCTTCTTGCTCTGGGGTCTTCTGATCACAATTTTTCTTTCATTGTGTGGCTTTTATGATGTTGAAAAGTGCTGGTAGTTGTTATGTTGTACAAAAGAATGAGTAATAAATAATAAAATGAGCAGAGCTTGTCTGAGATATGTCTATTGCATTAGAGTTCAGGGGATTTTCCTAGATTGATTTTTGAAAACAGCCTCAATGCTCACATCAATCCTAACACACTCCTGATGAGAATAATTCACTTGATCAATTCAACTTAGAATATTCAATTCTTTTGTACTGTAAGAGTATATTTACTTTATTTAGGTTCAGAGGCTTTCAGAGGGGAAAATGGGCTTCTAAAGAAAGTAAAGATGGAACCTGTGATTGTGCTATCAAAATCCCCTTTTTATCTGGGCTGCAAAAGAGTGGCTATATTGTCATAACTGCCTTATTTGATGGTCCTTTGGATCAAGTAAGGCAGTCAAGCATGCACAGTACATTTTGAAGTCAGTTAAATAACTTACCTTTATTTTTTACAAGGTTCTCTTTTCCAAGTAGACAGCAGACTGTCTTGCTATAGTGTTCTTTATCTTGAGTACCATGATGTTGTCAGTGGTCTGCTAAGTTAGGAAAGGGCAGTCTTCATTGGTTTTTTCTTTCTTCACATTCTTATCAGATTTATAATGTAATCCCATTTTTAAATACACCCATGTGTCTTTTCTCAGAAAATGTGCCTAGTTATGTCATTCTCAAGAACGTGACATTGAAGCATGTGGGAAATGAATTGGAAGGGAGTATGACAAACCCTTAATCTAACTCTACAGAGCATTTAACTCAAGGCCTGGGGGCCAGATATGGCCTATGGGGTGCTTACATCTGGCCCGCAGGGTTCCCCTGGAAATAATGAAAGATCAGCCTGTGGTGCCTCTGCCAGCAAAAATAGAGCCTGTGAAAGCTGTAATTGGCCCTCTCAAGCTCCATTTTTGCTGGCATAGGATTGCAGGAGGCTGTTTGCTGGCAGAGTGTTCAGGCTACTACAGGTGACCCCCAACACAAGTGATGTCATGCTGGCCACACCCATCCTGGCCACGCCACTCACCCTCCCAAGGTCAAACACAACCCTGATGCGGCCCTTAATGAAATTGAGAAATCTTGGCCCTTTTCGGAAAATACCTTAGAACTATCCTTTTGCATTGTTTAATAAAAGTTTACTCTTTCATTGAATTGTCTCATTTCTATCCTTCTGCATTTAGCATGATATACTCATTTCTATCCCTCCAATAATTCTCTGAAACCCGTCTTTAAGAATCTAAAGTGAACCATTACTAAAAGCTTTTATGGCACTGATATATGAATTTAAATGCTGCCTTTAGCTTTTTGCTTTATATGATTCTTTTTTGTGATGATCTGTATTCTCTCAATGATTTTAATGTATTAAAATACTGTCTGTCATTTTGCTGAAAAATGCTTCTTGTTTCCATCTCCACTTATCTCCATCTACATCTGATTAAGAATTTAAATGTCTTTCATTTTCAATTCACATATGCATGCCACATTTTATTTTAATTTGTTAATAGCACTTCATTATACTTTAGCAAGAGAATTTCACAGACACCAACATCTTTTTAAAAGCACATGCACATGCAAACCAATATGGGCTTTTCTTGGGTTTACAATGATTGAGAACTGGGCATTATATTTCAGTATTCCTTCCAATGCAAATGGATCAACTGGAACCATAATCTTGGCTTTTTGAATCTCTCATAATTTGATATCAGTCAGGACAATTCTAGACAGTTACTCAACAATTTCTTTGTTTAGGAGCAGGATAAAATGAATGGAATGGAATTTTAACAGGGAGGAATTTGAAGTTCTGTATCTGGCTAAGAAAAATGTGAGGTAGAAGTATAAGATGGGGGATATCCAGCTTGGCAGTATGCGTGAAAGAAGTTTTAAGATGTCCTTGTCAGCCACAAAACAATCAAGGGCCAGCAGGGTGATATAGCTGCTGAAAAACAAAGGCTCTCCTAACAGAAACCTTGAAGCCATATTTTTGGTAGCAACTATTCCACTCCACTCTGCTCCTGATCAGATCTGGACACCAGAATTCAGAAAAAATAGTGACATATTGAGGCACTTTCTGGAGAGGGCTAGAAAAGTAGTAAAGGATCCAGATGCAACTCCCTGAGGAGAATGATTCAAGGATCTGGATATGGTTAGCCTGGAGAAGACTGAAAGGAAATATCATAGCATATCTTCAAAAAACTGAAAGGTCATCATAAAGAAGAAGAAATGAGCTTATTGTCCGTTATTATTAAACTCTATTAGTAGATTGTCTAGAGCTGAGGAGTGACATCTGACTGTACAAACTGCCAGCTAGCTGCCAAAGGTAGTGGTGAGTTAAAGTAGAATAGAATAACAGAATTGGAAGGGAACTTGGAGGTCTTCTAGTCCAAACCCCTGCTTAGGCAGGAAATCTTATGACATTTTGGACAAATGGTTGTCCTATCTCTTCTTAAAAACTTCCAGTGTTGGAGTATTTACAATTTCTGGAGGCAAGTTGTTCCACTGATTAATTGTTCTAACTGTCAGGAATTTTTTCTTAGTTCTCTCCTTGATCAGTTTCCACCCATTGCTTCTTGTTCTACCCTCAGGTGCTTGGGGAAAATAGCTTGACTCCCTCTTCTTTGTGGCAGCCCCTGATATATCCCTTCTCCTTTCCTAATGGTCATCAGGCAGAAGATGATTTATCCATCAGAAATCTTCTAGTTGGTTCTGCACTGAGAAGATTATTTGAATAGATGACCTGTAATATCCTTTCTAAGACTTTATCACTCTAGCTTTCTCTCATGAGGGGAAGTATGGGGCAAAAATGCTCTTATCTCTGAAATGCAATATCTTTTCCAAATTTCAAATGAACATTTTGAGAACTGGCAAACAATGGAACATGCATACCAATGCTACTTATTTTCTCTTGTTAATCTCATACATTCATGAGATTATGAATGTTATCTTAGTTCTTAAGATAACATTCAGGACCCTGCTTTCTTAAGATTTGTTCCCCAAATGGCAAGTGTTCCCTTGTAATTTTTTGCAGTAGTACTCTCCAGTCACCTCAACTTCAGTTCGCCTTTGTTTTGATTTTGCCTTGGTTCCTGATTCTGGCTTCCCGTGTACCAGTGGTATGGGTAACATTATAGTATCAAACTTTCCTTTTGCTTCTGGCCACTGCTCTCATACTGGCTCTTTGCTCTTTTCAGTAGCTTAAGGGGTCCTCTTTCAGTATCATGCCAATGTTGTGAATACACATTGTTGCTTTTGGGGAAGAATACTGGAGTGGGGTGATATTTTCTTCACCATTCCCTTCTTTATCAATGCCTCCTCCTCCTCCAAAATTACAAGAAAATGTCAAAATACTGAATATTCAAGTGAGAATAAAGCAAATCAGCTTTATTGCTTGGACATTTAATGTTTTTACCCATTCCATTGCTATCAAAATAGCACAACCCTGTTCTGAGAATAAGATGCTTTGATTTACAATGTTTTGAGGAACAGTGAAAATCCATAAAGTAAAGTACACAGAGTTTCGTTGGCATATAGAAGTTTGGGGAAGTTGTTGTTTTGCATATGTTACTATTTATTTTCATTCTTGCTTTGATAATGATAATTCAGAGATGGTCATTGGAAGATGTTTGAACATGTATGCATGCATGTATGTGAATGTGTGTGGGGAGACAGCTGCAAAAAACATTTGGGCTACTCTGTACAAGTCTGAAAATAAAAAGAAAGAATGTAACTCCCGGAAACTGAAATATGTAGAAACTGAGACGTAGTGGAAGGTTATCTTAGTTCAGGATATAAGGAAATAGAAGACAGAGGCCATAAGCAATGTGACATATTTAGAACGCTTACATCTATAATAGCTATTGTCTTACCTATGTGAAGAATTTAGCAGACGTTGCAGAATCATAATGTTAGGAGAGTTTGAATTGCTGTACTTGGACCCAGAACGTAATTGATTTCATGGTTACAATTTTTGTCTGTTTGCATTTTTCATGAAAACAGTGATGTACTTAGCTAGAAAGTTCTTAATTAATTAAGACATCTTTGAGCATGAACATCTGTCTCCTACTGAACATTTATATGGAACAGATTTGTCAAGCAAAGTTGTGTTTTTGCTGCATATATCTGGGTGACCTGGAGTGCTATATATATCAAGGAGTGAGGACTTAAATCATTGGTGGAAAGCAGACAAGACAGAGGGGGAGAGGATCACTGGAGAAAGGAGGAAAAATGATTGAGGAACTCAGCAGGAACAAGCAGAATCAGAAAGAAAGATCTCCAGAACACACTCCATGGTGGAAGGACTGGGCCTAAACTGGAGAAGACAGAAGAGGAAAACATGACTGAAGTGATGACTTCTCATGAGATTCAGAAAAAGGGAGATTTCTCCTTCCATTTCTGTAAGGTAAGAGGAGAAGATGAAAATATTGCTAATGTGCCTAAAGGAAAAGTTAACATCATAAAACAGTGATTGAGGATAGCATCCATGTACTGTAAGGTAAGAGAGGAAAGATTTAAGCCACAAAAAAACTACCCAAAACTTGTATACCAAGTTTTGTTGAACTAAGACTGCATGTTATAAATATAAAAACAAAAAAATTCACTTCATTTGTACTTTAACAATACAAATTACAGTTTGGAGAGGAACAATATATGTACACCGAGAGATGTTGCGATCCCAAGAATCTAACTTTTTCTATCTGCCCGTCATTAATTTGTAACTTCCGTTATTTTGGGTCTTGCCTTCTGAAACAAGAAAGAGCTGTTCCTCATAAATATTGGAAAAGTATTATCATATCATCAGTGCAGCTGGTTCAGTCACTCTTCATTAGACTCAATTTCTGGTCTCTTGATTGTCTTCATTGACTTTATCTCAACCTGTTTATCTGAATAATTATTTTCCAAGATTTAGAAATTGTACAATTGTAAATGCTCTCTAAACTTGCATTTGTTTTCTATGTAGCCATACCACACTGATCTCTTTTTTGTTTGTTTTGGTTTTTGGCAACCACTGTTACTAAGTCAAACACCTTATATATCTGTTCATCTGATTTTTGTTTCAGAAGTAATAATTTTGCACTTTTTCTATTATATTTCATTCTGTTCCTTTCATTATTGTTTTGAAGTTTAACTCTTGTCTTTTCAGCTATTATCTCAACCATTATTGTGATTTTTGGAAATCTGAGCAGTCCTTTCACCTTTTTATCCAAACCATTAATGGAAACATTGAAGAGCAGAAAACTGAAGACTGATTCTTATGGCACCTCATTTGATACCTCTGTCCAATCTAATGAGGAAGCATTGATGAGTATCCTTTGAGTGTAACTTTAAAACCAGATTGATATTCATTCACTTGTCATGTCAACCACCCACCTTGCTAATCAGAATGTCATGGGGATACAATAGTTTTGCTAAAAGTACATACCTACAATATAATAAAAAGAGTCATTCCGTCAAAAACTGAGATACCTTTGGGGTGGGAAAATTTTTTTAAAATGTCTTTGTTGACTTCTGATACTCACTACATTTATTTTTTTGCATTTTGCTGTCCTCAGTGAAGAGCTAATTGATTGATGTTTTCCTACCTTTTCTTTTCCTTTAAAAATTATTATCCACTCACTTGGCCTTATTCTGAACTTCTACTTTCTAAACAGCACTTCTAAAACTCTGGACTGTCTGCCTAAAATTCTCCTTTCAGCCTAACATTATCATTTCCTTTCCTCTTCCCCCCGTATCATCACTGGATGACATATTCCCCATTTTTTGCCCTCCTCACTGGAATTTTGTTTGCAATTATGTTTTTAGCATTTCTTTCTTTAAGAACTCTCTCCCATCATGAACTTCTTTTCCCATCAGCTTCTTCTGCTATGGAATCACATTATCTTTATTAAAATCTAATTGAAACCCGTTTGATTACGCTCAGGGTTTTCTTCTCTTAATATCTTTCCCTGATCCCATAAATAAATGCATAAATATTTAAATAAGTATAAATAAAATATTTATTTATAGTTAAATACAATTAATGGCCATGTCAGATAAATCATCCACTAAAACATTTCCATTTTAATATACTTTATTTAAAAAGTACAGTGTTTTAAATTGTTTTCCATGGGGTAAAGCTGAAAGTAATGACCATTTGTTTCTATCTACTGAAGAGGCTCTGTTCTTGATGAATGGTGATTACTGTATGGCAAATCCATATTTGCAAGATGTGCAAAAGAAAAAAAAGATAAATGTCTTTTATTTACATAATTCAAAGTTTTTATCATCCCATTGTTTAAAATCATGAAATGCTGATGTTTTGACTTATTTCATATCTTCTAGTTGCACCATTTCTCAGTTCACAGTTTATCCATAGATTTAACAGTACATCAGCTTTTGTCACCTTGAGAAAATGACCCACAGCAGAGATAACACAAGAAGAGTAGGTTTAGCACTCAGGCCTGAAACACCACCACATTCTCTAGCATTCTCCTAGATATAAAATAAATATGGATGAAGGAAAAAATAATTGTATTTCAATAAATAAAGCAATATTCAACAATAGATCCAAGGGTTCTTTTTTAAAAGGCAACTGGACTTTATTTTTCCAAGAAAATATTTTGCTTCTCATCCAAGAAGTTTCTTTGGTTCTGATTGAATGCTGCAGAATGGAAGGATTTATATACTTTTGTACTCATCTGGTCATTAGCAATAGGAATATAAATCCAAGCATCCTCCACCAGTTGCCTTTTGAAAAAGCACCTTTTGGACAACCATGACATAGATGATTGACAATCTCCATAGATATTCACCAATGGAGGGAGTCAGAGGAAATATAACAGATGTGGATACAAAATTCAAATACAAGGACATTTTAGAAATCATCAATTGTTTACATATAATACAATATCATCAAGACTTGTATGATACCGGTATGTGCCTCTTTAAGACAAAGGACATAAACCTTGAATTACAGCACTGTGGGAAAGACTTAATTCAGCTTCAAGGATTACCTATAGCCCAAATACCACTGATTTCAATGATATTCCTCTGATGTCTAATCATATCATCTGGAACTTTCTAAGGTTGGAATTTCCCAGTTTTTCTTTTCTTTTTAATAAAAGAAAGTTGCAGAGGCTGGTGAGAAGCTGGGAATAGGAAACCATTTCTCCAGTGTGCTTCATGTTCCTTCTCAAACCTCTGAAGGAAAAATCTTATCATTCCTTAAGATTTGCCACATCAGTACCTCTTTTGTATGTCTGCAAAATGGAACTATAGCAATCAGTTCAGATGGAGCAGTAGAAGCACTGACCTCATCTTTTAGCTAGAGGTGATGCCTCACTGGTCTTTGATAGTGGGTCATGCTTTCCATTCATTTGGAACTCTGCTGCCCAATCAATAATTGTTCAATCGTAGCTAAAGAGAATTCTCCTATTGTTGACACTTTCTATCCAGTTTTCCTTTTTCCCTTGATTCACCACCCACCGATTCTTACTTGCCCTTTTTTCTGATTTACTCTGAAATATTCAAGTCTTCTAACAGTATTAAGTGCATTAGATATAAGGAACAAATTCATGTATAAAATGGGCAGTCTGCTAATTATCATCATTACAATTGGAATCTAAATGAAAGGAGTAGAGTCAGAAGCTGAGGAAAACAGTAGTGCAGTTTACAGAAAAACCTGAATTTAGCTTATTAACAATATACATACTATATGCTTAGATTTAGTTGCTAATTTTGTTGTGTGATAGCTCATGAGAACTAAAGAGTAGCGTGAAATGTTTCACAGGGGAAAAACTCGTGGATTTGAGGCAGGCAGGAAGTGACAAAGAGATGTAGTACCAGACACATGTTTTGGGGGGGCATGTGGAATATTCATAGGTAAAAATGGTAGAATGTATTGTAGTAGTAGATTACTTTTTGGATACCAGAACTGATGTAGCTGGCAAATGAAGACCATGGGCCGAGAAATATCATACAGACCATAAAAGCAGAGATGTAAACACAGCAAGAATTTGAAAAGACACCATATGTTCACACAAAGGCAAAAGAAATAATTTTGACTGTCTAGTTCTGAAAAAATAGTATTCAGACCAAGATGAGATAATGGAAAAATAAAAAAAAATAAGATATGAAAAACTGATGGAGTCAGAATGCAAATGGATGCAATTAGAGAAGTGTAATCAGTGAAAGAAAGCAGTAGTTTTATTGTTAGGATAAAGCACTTACCTCAGGATGAAAACCATGACAAGATTCTGGACGTCTCCTAATCTTGTGAGATTTTAAGCGCTCACATTTTAGGGATTCGTTATGTTCACGGAAGTTAAAGATATAGCTTAAATCCTGAATTTTGTCATATTCAAAGTGATTAAAAAAGCCATCTAGGCCAACATTTGACACTTGGATTATCTGACAATAGTTGTTTTACCCCACCAATCCACTCCTGTTCTCTGCCTCTGGCATGCTTGCAAAGTCATCTGGACATTAATAAAGCAAGCATTGTTAAATTAAGAAAGCAAGTTATTTCTTTAAAAAAAAGCTCAGTATGCTACGATTGAGAAAGATTATCTAATTTTCCATCTCCATGTTCTAATGTCTTCACTTCTCTTGAAGATATTTTCTATGTTTACATAATTAAGTAACATCCAAAATTTGGAACTCCACAGCATGGATTTTCATTGTATTTGAACAAACAATAGGTTGGGTTAAAGTATCACTTGATTTAACTTTTAACTAATTCCAAATTGTTTCACTAAGTGCTAGTTAATCATTTGCTAAATATTTATATCCAAACATATAACATTAACATCATTGTAGATGAAAAGGATATACCTTATTTCTATTGGTTCCATGGTAATTGGTGAAACTGACTCACAATCACATTCATTACTTACTACTACCATGAAGAGATTGCTATTTTGAATTTGTTGAATAACAAAGGACCTGTTGACAAAGAATAAATAATTAATATAATAAGCACTAAAAGAAAACTAACAAAGACTCAAACATGGGCCAAAATGCCATGTTCCTATAAAACTTGGAAGGAGAAGTAAACATAGGAATATTCATTCTTCACCTGTGATTATTACTGTATATTGATTTCCATCATCCTATGAGATAATTATTTGTAGAATAATACAACAAAATTCTTTGTGGTAACATGATACGGCACATGGATTGATTTAACCCAACTTAGGCAATTACTTACCTGAGTATCTCTTTTTTCCCTCCTTACTAATTAAATATGAAGTAAATTTTATTCTCATCCAACATCCTACATATTAAAATTTGAGCACAATCCAGCCAAGATTGGCTCCTACCGGTCCCTGATGCAGATATGCAGATATACAACCCTATGTTCACTTCAATGTTATTTGAATTAACTTTGCTTTGCAAAATAGGATTTATTCCTCCTCTTCTCCTATAGATGCTTTCAAAAAGGTATGCCTTCATTTTAATGACATCACAGAAAATCAATTTTAAGAAATCCCAGAAAGATGAAAAAAAATAGTGAATAGAAAATCTTGTTAGAAACTCCTGGCTGTAATAGAAAAATATGATTTATTTGAATATTTTGAATGATGTGTTGGAGAATCTCTTGTATCCATCTGCATCTCTGTAGAAAAAAGGGGAGTCTGTCCAGGAGGTTTTTTTTTTAACCCTCTTATAATCAGTAATTCCAAACAAGAATAGTCCTTGGAAAACAGTAATGATTTAGATATTTCAAGATTCAGATTAGCACATTGGAAGTGGTAAAAACCTTTTTGAAAGACCCTTGGAACAACCATGACCTGGATGACTAAGTAACTCCATAGACATTCTTCCTCTTCTCTTAGTAAGGATGGTGTAGGGCAAGGGGATAGGGAATGGGATCCTTTAGAATATATCTGAAGCAAACAACTGCATTATTAGTCTCTGTGTTGACCCACAAGGATGTTTAAGCACAAACTTCTTTCTAAAATAATCATTTTCATATTTCTGGAATAAGTTTTTTTGGCACAATAGGTGATCCTTATTATTCAACTTTCAAATCCATGTTTTCCATATTTGTAGTGGGTAAATTGCAAATTAAACATAATTACTGAAAGGGTTCCATGTATCCACAAGTTTGGGTGATGGGTTCCATCTGGAGGAACACATCTTTAATACTTTTTGTGTGCTTTATGAATGGGCAAGATAGCAGAGCTTACTATCTGTGGTTTCATTACATATAATAAATAGGCTGAAACAGATTCTCCTCACCCCCCACACATTGATAAGTTGCTGAGTCATTAGCTGAGTCACTTCATCTGAAATCTAAAGCTCCTCTAAAGGGCCTCCAGATCGAAAAGGAGATGGCCTTGCAGACAATAATATGTTTCAGAAATGTAGTTCAATATTCCTTTACACTACTGTCCTGACATTTCCCTATCCATGTAGTAAAGGACTCTATTTTTGTCTTAATCTTTAAATCAGTTCCATGTAACATGTCATGACATATAACACCAATGAATCCAGAACAGACGATGTCAGTGGTTTGGCAGAAAAGCATGAAGTTAAATGAGGACTTGATGTGTAGATGTGGACAAAAGCATATTTCCATTCAGACGTCTTTACTTAAAATACATATTGTCTTACTAAGAAAATGCTCTGCTTTTTCCAAAAATCACAGAAAACTGAAGGTGGGGGAAGATTTGTAAGGGAGGCAGAATCCTTTGAACTGGCTCTGGGAAAGAAACACCAGGGGAAACAGCAATTAAAAGAGCACTAAGAGGAAGATTAAATGCTCTTGGGGTTTTTAAACTTACTGAACCCCCATTAAAATTACACTTACTTGGATCTGTAATACAATGATGATAAACACAATGTGCATTTACAGTCTAACACACTAGGTTTGAACTTTCTAGCAACGTCTACAAACAGCTGGACCTTGTAGCACAACTGACATCAGTATAATGAAGCATCTGTGGCTTTGTGGATTTGTGGGGAGGGAAGAGAAAGAGGCCAATAAAAGGAAAAGAGGAACATTCCTTAACACAGTATTACAGCTATGTTTTAAATATGAAGATATCTCAGAAAGTTATAAATATTTATCTGATCCGCAGGGGAATAAAATACAGTTCCAGGGTACCCCTTTCAGGAAGGGCCATCAGCCAATCCTACAGTAGGTTGCAAAATCCTACAACATGTTACAATAGATTGTAGCATTTTCAACAGCAACCTTGCATGCAAAATTAGCTCATCAGATGCCTGGAAGGGGATAGTATCCAGCAATTGTCAGATTTACCATTTGCTGGAACTACTCATGGTGTCTGAAGGTTAGTTTGGGTGGGGGAATAAAAAGGGATTAAACATGAGAGATTTGGCTAGACTTTTAAATGATGTGGACTGCCCCATATTTAAAAGTGTTTCCAAGGACATTTAAACATAGGAGGAAATCTAACATAAATGACACTGATCAGGAGACATTTTGTCCCAAACTGCCTGTGCTGTGGATGAACTATAATGACTTAATATATTATATTAAAGTTATACATATGGATAGATCCAATCCCTATCAGCACAAGCCAACTCCTGGAAGGCACCAGATAAGGCAAAGCTGACTTTATCCATATGAAGGAACCGGAAAGGGTACAAGCTCCTCCAGCTTGTGGGATATGCTTTTAAGCAACTTCCTGCTTTGTCAAAATATATAAAGTACATTGAGGGATCTTCAGAGGTGGTATTCAGCAGGTTCTGACCAGTTCTGGAGAACCGTTAGGGGAAATTTTGAGTAGTTCGGAGAACTGGCAAATACCACCTCTGAGTGGAGATTTTTACAGTATCCTTCCCCTGCCACGGCTACCAAACCACATCCACAGAACCGGTAGTAAAAAAAGTTGAACCCCACCACTGGGGATCTTGCTTTCTTGGAATCTTATTTTCAATTATATGTGCATAGTGTTCTAAAAAGAATCTGATCCTGGCAATCTTAGTGAGAATGTGGTTTTACTGGGTATTCCCTTTTCAAAAGGGCATCTCAGTCAGCTATTCAGCTTATAAGAAACCCATTTTAAAAATCTTTTAAATGATCTACAAGATCATGTATTACTCCAGCCAGATTCCTGACTTGTAAGATTTTAAAGACAGGGAGGGAGGGATGGTATTATTTCTGGTCCACATCAGTTTCACCTGGGTTCATTCAAGAATTAATTGCATTCCATTTCCGTATATATCTGTTATTGTTTTAAAGAAACAAAAAAACATATGACAATTTATTGTTTAACATTTCTTTCTAAGGTTTTGCAATCTTTTCAAAAAAGTCCCCGCTGCACATTTTGCTTTAAAATCTATGTTTTGTATGAGAATAACGACTCAAAAAATAAATATATGGACCCTTGATCCTTCACCCCAGAGTTGTTCAACTGAGTTTTTCTCCAAAATTTCATGTATGCAAAGGCAAACAACAAACATCAGCACACAAACAGGAACAACTCACACATCTGTCTAGTATGTTTTACTCCAGTAAGATGCATATATCTTTCCTGACCCATTAGACATTTTGCATCTGGATATATTCGATCCCAGGTAACAATCTAGAGTCACAGGCCCCAATGAATTGGATTCCCGCCATTATTCTGACAAGTCATCAGCATCATAGCTTAGGTTTATTCACTTATTCTTCTGAGGATAGCTTTACTTACTTACTTACTTACTTACTTACTTACTTACTTACTTATTTGGTCAATGACTGGCAACATAAAATAATAAAAAGGGAAATAAAGACAACAATTACAACTAGGATCAATGGGGAGAATAGGTGCAATTATATGCTGGCAACTATAAAATAAATCAAATATAGCATACTCTGATCACCCTTATTACAATAATAATATGTTTATTTGCCCAACACTAATAAATCTAAGGATGAGAAAACTTTCTTGGCATTACAATATAAAAAGACCACACAGAGAACATTCAGGCCTTCTCTGAATGAGTATAGTAGTGCATTTTCTCAAACATTCTTATCTTAGATTCCATCTGTGCATAATTTAATGAAGTGTTAGTGGCTTCTCCATTCCTGTAGCCTAACTAGGCACAGAAATATTATGTCAATGTCTGAGTTATATACAAAGTCAATTCCATGTTGGTTCATATACAAAGGATTAAATTATCACTATCAATTGTATAAGAAAGGTATAGTTAGTGTAGTGATGTTTACAGTCTCCATTGTGTAATTCATCAGAAAAAAAGTTCTCTTTTTGTCCAGTTTATTATTCTCAGATATTTTCAATAATATGCAAAAGACTTAAATTAAGAGAGGATGGATGGAAAACATGCAGTCTACAATATGTTTCTGAACTTCAAACTTTTCAGCATGGTCAATATTGTGGGTGCTGATCAACTCAAGGTGGAGAATATACCTACTGCTTGCTTCCCATTTTCTCCACAACAACTTTCCTGTGAGGTGAGTTAGATTGAGAGATAATAAGTCACCAGTCAAAAGAAGGCCTGGTCTTCTGGTTTCTAGGCTACCACCCAGGGGTGGAATTCAATTTTTTAAATAACTGGTTCTATGGGCGTGGCTTAGTTGGTGGGCATGTCTTGGTGGTCATGTGACTGGCTAGGCATGGCCAACTCAACATCACTCACATCAAGGCACGCATCTCCTCGTCTGGCTTCTCATGACTGTGAGGATGTTGCAACAGTCATAAGTGTGAAAAATGGTTATAAGCCACTTTTTTCAATATCATTGTAACTTTGAATGGTCACTCCAAACAAGCAAAGTACCAGCAAAGGAGGGGGAAAACCTCCAGAGAAATTCCAGAGAAGTCTAGTCCTGCCAAGAATGTAATAAGGGTTAACAGAGAGTTTCTGTAAGCAACACCAGAATGTTTCCTTCCTGCTTTCCTTACAGGATTAGGCCAGTAATTTCTTCTAACAACCGGTTCTCTGAACTGCTTAGAATGTTAACAACCAGTTCTAGAAAACAGGTGTGAACCTATAGAATCCCACCCCTGCTACCACTTTCATCACTACACCAAATTGATTGGTGATTATAGATTGATTATACACCATTAAGGCATTGCTGACTTTTAGTGACCAAATGGATTTTCTTCATGATGACCATTCCTAACATAGTCTTTCAGGTCTTCCAACCGTGCTTCCATCATGACTGCAACTGAATTGCATCCACCTTGCTGATAGTTGTCCTGCTCTTTCCTTTCATCTTTCCCAGCATTACAATCTCCTCCAAACTGGTAGCTTTTCACATAATGACATCATAGAAAATCAATTCTGAAAAAAATTCATTGGATGAAAAATCTTGTTAGAAACTCCTTGCTGCACTTGAAAAATGATCCACTCAAATATGATGTGGTGGAGAATCTCTTGTATCTATCTGCATCACCTTATAAAAAAAGGAAGACTGTCATAGTTAATTTTTTTTACTATTGAAATCAGCATGGAACAATTCTAAAGAACAAGTAGTCCTTGGAAAATAGCAATGATTTAGATCACAGATGTCAAACTCGTTGCATCATGTTGCCATCACGTGATGTTTCATGATATTTTTTCTATTTGTGGAGCTAAGGTGGGCATGGCCTGCACACGACACATCTGGCCTATGGGCTACTAGTTTGACACCCTTGACTTAAATTCTTTAGGATTCAGATTAACACTTTGGAAGTCATAAAAACGGTTAATTATCACTGGAAACCACTGTCTGAACATAGTACCAATTAAAATGTGGGTTAACTGGGGTCATTCTAACACTAGTTCAAGGAATTCAAAATAAGAGGAAAGATGTCAGCAGGAAAGGAAAAGGACACAGATTACCATAATATCTGGCAATAAATATTATGGAAATCATTTCTTCTCTTGAACAATAATAAAGAAGTGTGTGACAAATCTGCACATTTGCTCAATCTTTTGGGTTGTTATGCATGATGAGTACCTTCAAGGATATATGTTACAAAAGCAATTCATTGCATCATTAGACAATCCATGTCTGTTCGGATCATTATTTCAGGAATATTTCCTTATGTAAGATAGAGAAACAGAATGACCATGAGGGGGCAAAAGAGCAGTGGAACAGGGGCAACTTCCATGTTTTGGATGCATTCTGTAAGTTATTCCATTCTGAGCTACCTTGGTTCAAAAAAATTTGAGGTGTGATGCACCATTTCAGTGAGTTAACGGTCATGACAACACAAGTTTTAGTATTATATATTGATGTAAGGGAGGAAGAAGTATGCAAAACAAGTTTATAAAGCAAATCCCAAACATGAACCCAAACCACCAAATAACTCAAAGTACTTGTTGGAATCATGACTATAATGGCTGAATTATGTAGGGGTCATAGATTTCTTTGGTTTAGTTAGATTTCTTTAGCACCTGTTGAAATAATATTTCCCTAGTATAATCTAACATAATGCTTGAGGTTAGCTACCTATAATCTAGATAGGTAGCTAACTTCAAGCATTCTATTTTAACTGGCAGTTTTAGTGGTTATGCTGGGATTACATCTCATAGCTGTCTCATTTTGATTTTTCTTCCTGTTGGTTTAAGTCACAAAACAAAATGTGCACACATATATTCACAATTCATAATGTGGAAAATGATGTACAGTCTCTATTCAAGTATCTGTTACTCACATAATTAGCAGTTGCAAAACCCAAACCTAATGGCATGGAACAAACTTCAACAGTTCAACAGGCAGATATCTGTTGTTTTGGTTTTCAATCCTTCTAATGTATTTTCCAGACTTCTGGCTAGATTTCTAATACACATTAAAAAAAAAAACACCCTGATTGAATGTTATATCTACATTGCCAGGCTATTAAAAAAAGAGAGAATGGATCAGTTTTAAGCAATTAAAAAACAAAAGAAATTAATAAGACAGTAACTGAATTTCAGCATAATTTGGTGAAAATATATATTTTATGGACAATTTGTGCTCGAAATAGGCAGTGGAAGCACATTTTTAGCCAGCTGGGCCAGCTTTGCTGAGCATGATCACTGAACTTGCTTGTTTTAACTGAGAAAGAAGAAGCTATTTCTAGTCTAATCATTGTCAGCTAACCAGGGGCTGAAACTGGAATCGAACAGATCAATAATAATTTCCCAGTTAAATATTGGACTGGGCGTGAGTCAGGAATCCAAGTGAAAACATCTTCCTTAAATTATTTTCTAGGTTTTATTTGAACACCTCATGAAGTGGGAAACCCCTACCTTTCTAGGTAATTGATTCCACTGTCAGGCAGTTTTTTTCTTCTTTGAATGTTCAATTGGAATCTGCCTTCCTGTAATTAAAATTCACTATTTCATGTCCTAAAATCTGCAATGAGAGAGAATAAATCTTTAAAAAAGATATATTTGCATATCTGTGAGGGTTAGAGAAAGCTAATAGATTTGAATGAGGGTGATGTTACGGACTTCAGGGGACAATCATAGCAAAGACCAAGAAATTGATGAATGACATTATCCCTTGGAACTTCTCTGGATTAAGAAAGAGCAGATTATCTACCTGCCCTCCAGACAGCTGCTCTTTGTAAGCAGACCACAGGATAGCTTTCCATGGGTTTGAATGCATAGAGGCAATGAGGTTAGTCATCTTGCTTGCCATCATGGCAGTCTTTTAAAGAGTACTAAGCTTTCAAACCTTTTTAGCAAAGAACTTTTGGAAATTCTCATTAACTATTTTTAAGCGAACAGAGAGCTTTGGAACAATAACTTTGTACATGCTAGATGAGCCTGCCTTTAATCCTGAATGAAAGAAATAATAATAATTGAAATCTGAAAAAAACAGCAAAAAGCTAAATAAGGTTTTGATTCCAGAACGTTGTAAAAGGACTAAGCATCCAGATAAAATTGTAATATTGAAACTTTTATAATAAGACTTTCAAATTAATTATAAAGTTAAAAACAACTTCTAATGGGAAATAGATCCTGTTTTGGTTTTTACAAGATATAACCTAAATAATTTCATCATTTCAAAAATGGACATTAGAGAGGACTACAGATTTTAGGTAGAGGAAAGATATACAAAGTCTGCAAGATGTGGTCAAATGTTCTAACAATTAAAATATTGAAAGAGACTTTTGAAGAATGAAATCAGAAAGTAGTAGTCATAATATTAACAATGTAAATAATGATGCCTGCTTCTATAGATAGATGATGTCCAAAAGTTATTAAATAAATGTCAGATATAAAAGAAAAAAAAAGACAGGATACAGATGGCATTGAGAATGGATTTATAACTGACAGACCTAGAGAATATTTAAAATGGAAATACAAATGACAAACCAAGAAAATGACCTGTGTGTATGTATGTATGTATGTATATATGTATATACATGTATATACATGTATATATATGTGTATATATATATATATATATACATATATATATATATATATTTATCTTTGGTATTTCCATTT
>BLBF01000003.1:43049092-43062527 GCA_015471245.1 Laticauda colubrina | reverse complement strand
GAAATAATTTTTTGAAATGACCATCAGAGCATTAGTATTTTGCATATTATTATTAACACACTCTGATGCTAACAAGTTCTTCTCCCCCTCCCCACCTGAAAAGAAATCTGTTCCAAATGCAAAACACAAACAGAGAGGATTTTCAGTTTCACAGCTCCAAGCAGCTTTAGAACACTTGAGCCATGCATTGCTGTCTCCTTCTTGCTCACACAGCAAATATTGTTTCAGTTTCCAAACAGTCCTCAACTCCCTCACATCCATATACACTGACAGGACACTAGCCAGATGAATACAGATAGATACTGGTAGGCAGAGGCAAAAATTTTTCCCCTTATTTTCCTCCCCCAAAACTAAGCCCAACCACATACTTACATAGCATAGCACAGGTATCATATATCCTCATCAAAGTATCAATGACCTTTACTTCTAGTGTGTTTACAGTGTGCCTATGGTGGCCAACAAAACATTATGGTAATTTTTAAAAAGCTATTAGCTTACCTGAACGTTGAAGACTTTTCAGCATGTTTGTCCCTAATGTATGATTGCATCCTGGATTTGTAAACTGCCTATAAATGCATAACTTTGTATAAGCACAATAAGCATTTCATTTCATATATTGCGCTCAAATCACAACGGGTTGTGTTTTGGAGTAGATGCATAAAATTGTACCATAATCCTCATTTTGGAATTTTAAAGGCAATATTATATTTGTTTCTGGCCAGCTTCAATATTTTCTTATATTATAACAATAAAACATTGGTATAATCATTGTTGGATCAAAATTAGAATATTTAAAAATAAAAAGTGTTCTAAAGTAAGCAATTATGACTGATTCATTTGATTTACATCCCATTTTTGCTCAAGAAGGCATACCACTATCTTCTTTTTTTCCTCACAAAAGTGTTATGTTGGGCTGAGAATTATATTGAGCTGAAAAATGGAATAGAAATAGAAACAATCGAATAGAATAGAAAGAATAGAATAGAATAGAATAGAATAGAATAGAATAGAATAGTCCACATTTTAATCATTGTACTATTGATCTGTAGATTTTATGAATTAAATAAAGTAGTGGCTTTACTCCAACTTTCAAGCATTCTAATCAGGGAGTTTATGATAAGAAATATGATTTATATAAAATGAAAAATCACTACCATGAATAGTAACATGAACATATACAAATTCATTGCAAAAGGGAAGGAAGGAAGGGAGGGAGGGAGGGAGAAAGGGTATATTTATGTAATTTTAGCCCTTTGTCATTCTTGCAATCTTCTGAGAAACCATGGGTCTCCAACTTGGCAAGATTAAGTCTTGTGGACTTCAACTCCCAGAATTCCTATTTTCTTGCATTCGGGCTGATGAATTTTGGGAATTGAAGTCCACAAGTCTTAATGTTGCCAAGTTTGGAGCCCATTATTGGTGCAATTCAGCAAAAATGCTCAAGCATTCACTAAAGGCCCTGTCCCACTGCACTTATGGATGCAAAGAAGATGTAAAATGTTAAAAAAAGCTTGCCATCTGTTGGAAAATGCATCCGTTTTGTACTCATTGCATACATGTTTCATACGCTCTATCCATCAAGCATCCGTCCACTGCGATTTCATCCGTGCAAGAAGTTTTGAGCTGCACAAAACTTTGTGAACGGATGAACTTTCCACCGTGTATGATGTAAATCCGCAACATACGAGCAACAAATGTTCTATGTCCATTTATCATCCGTTAAATGTCCGCTGTATACTCTCTGCATCCTCTGGGCATCCTCGCAACTCACATCCGCTGCAGCTGAAAACGGAAAGAGGGAGGAAACAAAAGGTACACGGAACGTCTACACAGCGTTAGTAGCACAGAAATAGAAAGGATGCGCAGTGAACAGTTTGCATCCGTTATACATCCGCGTGGCATCCCCTTTCTTTCTTTTAGGTGTACATGATGCATCCGCTTCATCCGCTATGCGTCCGCTTCGAAATTCTCCCCCGGAACCCCTTCGGAGGTGTCATCCGCTTCCATCCGCTTTCATCCACTAGGCTTCCTATGAACATCTGTTTAACATCCCCGCTACATACTACCCATGTCCGTTCTTTCTGTTCTGTTTATTCAAATTTTCACCACTTTTTGGAGCGGATGACAACGGATGGAGCCGCCCCCGAAATTTTGCTCGTCCGCTGTGTCCTTTATGCATACGTTTTGCATCCGTCGGCCAGTGGGACCGGGCCTTAAATGCTTCTTAGATTTTCTGGCAATTAACAAATTAATTTACAATATGAGTTATATCTCATGTAAAACAGTATGGTTTGTATCTCATCTATAGAACTTTTTGAAACTTTCTAATGATTCTTGAGGTGCTACCATGTCTGTCCTCATTTATTGTTTTTTTGAACATTATGCTTTTTGGATGATACTAGAAGCTGCTGTAAATCAATGGTGGGGTAATAGTTATAGAATTAATTAGTCTAGGAAGTGATAGAAGTGATAAAAATTCAAGCAACATATTATTATTTTTGCCAATAATTATATCACACATAAGCATCACAATAATAACTAAGCTAAACTCATAGTATTTTATTCATTTGTAGAAATGTTAATGTGTTTAAAACATGATATAAATCTGTCACTTAATATATAAATATTATAGATTCTGGCTTTTTGATTAAGTAATTTGTTTGTCTTCAGCCTTACAAAGCTTTCTTTGCTGCAGTCAAATGGATCGTGACTGAACTTGTCTTGTAAGTAAAACTTGTTCTGATTTGAAGATCATACTTTTCCATCTTTCATTCTTCTTGTTGTACCTATTGAGTAATTTATGTACACTTTCAAATCCTTAGTGCATAATTTTAGCGGTTTAAAAAGTACTTAAAGCCTTATGGATTTCACAGTAATCATTTCCAAAATATAAACTAATAATGGAATTCAATATATGCCTACTCAAAAGTAGAATCCTATTATTTTCAGTGGAGCTTACTCCTGGGTAATTCAAATATAGGATTGCAGCCTAAATTTATTACTGTGGTTGCACTTAGATGTAATATAAATATTTGGCTAATTAAAGTTCTGCTTGGGTGGGCAACTAATGTGTGTATTTTCTCAGAGGATCTTCTGTTGTTCTCTAATTTCCTAAGTGATTGCAGTCCTATGATTGGCATATTTGAAATTCATGCAAGATCTAGTGGTGTTTTCCACATAATATAGAGCTCCTCTCAATTCATAACAGTTTTAAAGTAAAAATGAATTATACACTTGAGTAGTAATTTCTTTTGAATAACTGGACTGTACCAGTAAAGCACAAAGGAGCTTTAACACTTTTGTGAAGATTCATTTGGTGGAGAATAGGAATGGTGGAGCCATGATTGAACAATCTGTAATTGGCCAGGCTTATTACTTTACAGATATTTATGACATTTCTCATAGTGGGTAGAAGGAAATGTGTGTGTATGATTTATTGCAAACTAAATCTGCAAAATTCAAAATAATATTGAACATTGATGATCACTGTACAAAACAATATGGGTATTACAAGGTGAAGTTAAGAAAATTTATTGCTTCTTGGTTGATGTTTATCATGACTGTTTTCAATTTGAACATTTAAAAGCTACTACCATTGGGAAAGTTGTATTTTTGTATGAGAAGGTTTGATCATTTGCTGATAAATTCAGAAATAATATTTTACTGTTTATGAGCCTATTGTGAGAATTTGAGATTTTGAGTATGCAAAATTGAATGTATGCATCATGGCTAAATTTTAATCCCACAATCAAAGTGTTCTCTGAACTGATGCAACAGCTATTGCAGCCTGTCGTGCCCTAGAAAGTGCAATAAGGTATCTTTAAAATAAAATTCTTGGCTACAGAACAGTCCAGCAGCGATACCAATTTCAACAGAATTTAAAATTGTAAAATGAATTCAGCTGGGAGAAAATGCACAACTATATCAGACTATATCTCATCATGAGCTTAGCTTGATTTCTGTTTTTGAACATGCTAGAAAAAAGTACTACTGACAGTTAATGGTTTGAACATGCCAGATGTAATCAAATGATATATTTTTGTGGCTTAGGTTTCTGGTGGAATTTAATCTATGCAATTGGTGGCATTCAGATCTTATAGCAAAGGGTAAGAATAATTTATATTAACAGATATATTAACACCTGTGTTATTTGCTTTTATAAGAAGTCAATATTCCACAAAGCTTAATGCACAATAGGAAGCTCCAGTTTCCCTAGGGTTAGGGTTATGCACAAAAAAGAATTTATTTATTTTTTAGTTTGGAGTAGGACAGTTTAACAATATTTTTTGTATCATAGAGAGCTTTTCTAACAGTATTGTAGTGATGTGATCATTACTGCATTGTGTTTATTTATTTTTTTAAAACACTGGGATTTCAGTAAACCAACAAGTTACTTGGAGATTATATGAAACTTCTATCATTGCTGGAAAAGCAGGGGAGAGACAGTCATGACACTAATCTTGCAAGAATCAATCCCAGTGCAAAAGTCTGTATTTCCATCCAGAGTTTTGTAGCTCCTGTGAAAGTTCCTGTATGCACCCACTAAATACATAATCTGGACAGAAACTGTGAAAGAGAAAAAAGTAATTCCTATTTCCTAGTGGTGGGCTTGTCCAATGCAAGGAGCAAATTAAGTACATCCATTGTTTTTTGTGGTTTAGGTTTCTGGTGGAATTTAATGTATGCAATTGGTAACAGTCATAAGTAAATAGCCTCCTTTTGGATAGAACAATTTTTATGGTACGTTGTACTGAAAAAGAAATCGCCTTGGTGGCTTGTCAAACAGCTACCCCAAACCAACGCAAGGCACACTGTATCATCCGGCTCACTCCCCAGAGCAACTTGGTTGAGATGTATAGTTATGGGAATTTAATTTTTTTTTTAAAAAAAATCTATGTAACCACTGTAATATTTTTGCATAATTTACCAGTCTTAAGGAAGAAGCCTTAAGCTCCCCTAGTGTCTGAGATTTAAATCAATTGCAGTATGAACTTATATGGGGAGCCAATTTGGTATAGTGGTTAAGGTACCAGACTAGAAACTGGGAAACTATGAATTCTAGTTCCATACTAGGTACAATGCCAGCTGGGAAACCTTGGGCCAGTCTCTCTGTCTCCCTCCCACTCTCTGTCTCTTCCTCCCCACCCCCAGGAAGCAGGCAATGGCCAACCACTTCTGAGATCTTCCCAATAAAATAGCATATTTATTTGACTATTGCAAATTATACTGTCTCACAGTGTCCAATGAAATGGTTTGCTATCCACAACTCTTTGTTTTGGAAGAATTAGAAATAAATATGTGTTGCGGCTATATAATTAACTTGCATCCTTCTTTCCTTACAGACACAAGCTTGCCATTACCTCAGTAGATAACGATACTGCCTTTTAGAATTTACTTTACACTGGAACCTGAGCACATAATTACACACATCACCTGCTCCCTTTTGTTAATTACTAGGAGGCTGCAAAGCACCCCCCCTTTCTGATCACAAGAAAGGCATCATTTTAATGCAGTTGAAGTTTATAGTCTATTGCGTGAGCTGGCAGTCATAGGAGAGATGATTGCCAGCACACATCCAAATATAGAGAGCAAGATGTTTTATCCTATCCTAATGAGATTTATGAAATCTCATTTTCCTTTTTATTTTTTGGCTGGATTGGAGGAGGGTGGTAGTTCCTGAATATACCTTGCAAAAGATATATTTCTTCAGAAAGAAAATATTTACAGTTATTTGCATCCTATTTTTACTTTGAAAAATTCAGTAAAGAATATGAAGCATCTCTTAACCCCGCTGATCATAGGAGTTCCAGATGTTACATTCAATAATTATATGGCATCAGGTACTTCTTATCACTATACAAATAGACACACAATTTGCAGGCATGGATATATGTTGGTTTTAAAGAAAACCTAAAATAAAACTTGAGGATATAGGATTTTCTTTTAATTTTTCTCCTTGACTTCAACTGAAAGAAAATTGGACTGGATCCAAACTTAAGTCATATTTAATATAGACCCATTTTAGTTTGTGAACATTAAACTGGTTGGCACCAACCTGATTTTCATGTGTCTTCTCTGACAGAATTGTCATAATTGGTCATCAATATTTTAAATAATAGCTAACTAGGTAAGGGACATGGCAGAAGATGGTATTTATGTTTGCATATCTTGTACCCTTCTAATGTACACCAAAATAATGATAACAATATATTATAAGTAATTGGGTATCAAAACCACACACATTTAAACTAATAATATTAAAATAATTGAACGAAGTGGTGGGCAAAATGCAACCTGGCGATATGATATGAATAATGCAAAGAACAGCAATAAGGAGAATATTAAAAATAATAGATTTAAAGCTTCTCCAAACAGGTTTAAGATAGGGAGGGGTAAGGCTAAACAATTAAATAAGTTTGGTTTTTCAAAACAATATTGAGTAAATTATAAAGTTGTGTTGCAAATACAAAGTATGGTATTAATGTCACTCTTGTCAGCTGAATGAATGTTACCAAACTGAGGAGAACAATACTGCCATAATTTCCCATGTTCAACTAGGTGTTTTTTTAAAAAAAATAAGGGTGGGAATGACTGAAATACCACTTCAGTTCCACGTCTATATTGTTGCTGATATGTTCACAAATATTACATTTACTTATGTATGCAGTTACCACTGAATCAGTATCCCATGTCTTTCTTGTGCCAAACTATCATCAGAGTAAAGTCATGTATTATACGAATATTCCTTAGTACATTGTGTCTTTTTAAAATGTCTTCTTTAATTATAAAATAAATCTTATGCATTACCAGCATAAATCACAGGGTGGCAGGAGCACTGTAATGATTTCACAAGGTCCAAAAAATTGATACAGCATCTTACACCGAAGAACTGTAAATGGAGTCATTATGAAAACCCTTCAGTCTCCCTTATTTTCTTTAGCTCAGCGATTGAAGCAAACCCTAGAGCCTTGTGACACTGAATATCCAGCTTTTGTTTCTGAACGCACAATCAAGGAGACCACAGGAAATATTTATTGCGACAACTGCTTCAAGTAAGTACTTAATTCTTTTTCTGTGGAATTGGTTGAAAAATTCTAAACTTCATGCTCATCTCATAGAAACCTGGCTCTTAATATTACTCAAATCCCATCAGAATGGATAATGCTTAGACAATGATCCTCATAAATGTAATAAGTAAATCAGGTAAAGCCGCATGACCTTAGTGCTTCATAGGAGCCCTTCCTTGGGATTCTATCTAGTGAAGTTCCATAATTCAAAGAGAAATCAATGGCAAGATATATAAACTGTTAGCAACTGTTTTATCTGTTACATTAGTTGATCTTCTCTTCAATCTATACAATCACAAATTTAGACACAAGGGAAAACACAACCCAAGTTAAGGGGGGAGGTATATGAGCCCCCCGATTATACTATATAGGAGGCATATTATCCAAATCAATTTGATGCATTCCTGTTTCCTGAAACAGTAGAATTATTGTATCTGTGGTGAAGGAAACCCTAAAACAGATTCCAAAATTAGCAACATTTTGCTAATTTATGTTGGAATCACCTGGAAACCGGCTCACCCTTTGTTCCAGGTTTGTAACCCAGCATAGACACATGTGTCATGATTAGAAAAAGGAACTGAAATATTCAGTTCTGATATACTAGAATTGTTGGTATATCAAGTTAGATGTCAAAGCAACAGATGTTTGACACCATTGTAAGTGGGGAAGTTTTGAGATGTTTGAAGCGATCCTCCTTCTTTTGTACAGTTTCCTCTCAAAACTGAGAATATTGATACAACAAGAGACAGATATTCACAAATCTATGCGCAGAACTACATGGAGCTTAGGAGAAGAAAAACACTAGCTATTTATTTCCTTTTCTGGTTCTGAAGAGAGGAAAGGAATATTTTAGATATGGACACATTGAAAACTGAGCCAGGAGGGAGATCAAAGTAGTAAAGTGACTAAATTGGTTGCTAATTCTCTGCATTTAGGTATTAGCCAAAAAGAGCAAGGTCTCTCTGTAAGCTCTAAGCTCTCAACACTATGAACATAAACATGTTTGTAGTGTCTTGATACTTAAATAGGCTGCAGATCAATCTCAAAGGCATCTTAAATGAGGTAGGAAGAGAATGGTCACCTGAACACCCTGAAGTAACTTCTAGTTTAGTCAGAAGCAGATGATATTTATTAGCTAGTTTCTCCAGCAGTCAATTTTCCAGTCCCTTGATTAACTGCTTAAACTAACTGCTGATGTAGTTGTCAGATGTAGATACTTCGATCAGATTTTTGTTCTTTTGTGTTTCAGAGCTGCACAATGAATACATGAATCTTTGTGAAATTTTACACTTAGAGAATTTCCTCACTAGACGATGTTTTATACATCCTAGTATCTTTTTATTATTGGTTTCTGTCTTCCCCATTGGTGTTACATTTTGTACCTATTAAGTTCAGTAATATTATAATACTTGAAAATGAGAATAGGTTAATTTGACTGGCTATCTCCTCAAAAAAGAGAAAGTTGGTAAAAATTTGAAGTAGCAATAATCAACACACAGATTTTCATACTGTAAGATCTGGTGCAAAATTACACATTCGTGGTTTTTTTTCTTCAAAATTAAGAACTGGGAAAACATTTCAAATGTGATATACTCATCATTTAATGCTTTGTGTATGATTATATAAAAAGGAATTGCAATTCAACATGGACAGCTTTTCCCTATGTGAAATAAAAATATACCATTAATATTTTCAAAAGTATTTTCAGGTCAGGATGTATAATTGGATTGAATTTGTGAAAAAAAAATGACTTTACTTAAAATTATGTAGTTTAAGAATAATAAGTGATAAATTTTCTCATAAAATCATTTCATATTCCATAGTAGAAATAAATATTCTATGCTAATAATATGTTGATCTCAAGGAACCCATGTTTTTTTTTTCCACAGCAAGGAATAGTAAACCAAACAAATAAATGCTAAAGATTCATGGGAACATTCTTCATGGTATAATTTATACAATTACTATCATTTGCGATCAGCGAATGGTGACATAGGACAGATTCTCAATGTTGTGCTTCTGACATCACAATGTTTTTGCATAGTTTTGTTAGTTCTTTGTGGAGTGGGAAGTTACTTCCATTGAAGTAACAGAGTAGAGAGAGAGAAAGGAAGGAAGGAAAGAAAGAAAAGAATTCAAAACACTGTACCCAACAGTTAGGCTTCTATATAAACATAAAATGTGGGAAATAGTGTTGATGGAGGAGTTTATTCATAAAAGAGATTCCATAAATGGATACTGACAAGGTACAGTTACTGTTTGAGACTATACCACATCAGAGAGAACATGTTTAAATTGGCTCTGTGATTCAGATGTCACTGTTTTCTAAGTGTGTCCCACACAATGTTTTAATAATATAATCTGAAAGCTTTTGCAGATTTCTTTCTGCCAGTTCCAGTCTGAAAATTAATTTAAATAATATACATGTGGTAGATGAAGGAGGGGGGGTGCAGTAGCAATCCCTTACCCAATTTCCTATAGGGACCTATTGCCCTATTAAATCTATGTAAGTGTGGTGTTCTCTTTTTGCCATGATCTTGAACTTGAATCATTGCAAGTCACTGCATACAGATCTGCCCTTGAAAGTGGTGCAAGAAGCTGAAGCTAGCAGAAATGCCATGCTTACCAGGAAAAAAGAAGCTACCATTTTGGGAATGGCTCATGGAAAGCTTATGGCTCCAGCTGGGAGTGCTAGTTATAAAGCTCTTTAAATGTTGCATTTTTATTTCTTTCTGTCTGCTCCAGATACATTTACCTACCTAACATTGTCAGCTCTACGATATAGATAAGGTCAGGAAACTGACTCCTCAAGAAGGCTAGACATATACTTTTGTGAAATAGTCTGTAGTAGCAGAATTTCACAAATCTTCAGCAGTTAAAGACACTAAGCTTATTAGCTGGAAAGCTGAAAGCCCAGGTTTGAGACACAAGAGCTGAGCAATAGGATAAGCACCTGTTCCTGCCTCAGCTCCTCCCCATCTAGCAGTTTGGAAGCTTGCAAATATGAGTAGATAAATAGGTACAACTTTGGTGAGAAGGTAAGAGTGTTCCAATGTGCCTTTGATGTTTAGCCATGCTGGTCACATGATCACAGAAAATGTCTTCAGATGACTCTGGCTCCCTCAGCCAAAAAGAAAAAAAAAGAAAAAAAGAAACGAGCACTGCACCTTAAAGTCAGACATCACAGGGAAACCTTTACTTTTTTTTACTCTTGTGTTTTATTTTCCCTTTCTTTTTTATCCATTGGCTCTCTACAAATGGCTCTCTACAAATGTGAGGGGCTGGGACAACATTCAATGCGTTTCCAACTTTGAAATGAAAAATGGATGGAGGTTCAAAAGCAGGTCCTCTTGGCACAGAACCTTTGATATGGAATAACCTTCCCACCCTAGTGGTCTATTTGGTCCTTTCTTAGTTGCCATCCCTTCATTAGTATTCAGGCAGTGTTTTACCAAAAGGCTTCAGTGAAGGGAGAGATGCTAGGTGATTGGAACCAGCTGCAAGCAGAACTGGTTGTCCAAGGGTGAGATGATATTTAAGTTACTCAATGACTTTCATTTGTGTTTTATTCTGCTGATTGTAAGCCACCTTAAAATCTATAGGAACTGGATAACTCAGAGGTTTATCCAAACATCCAAACTGTAAATAAGTCCTTTGAGGAGGCATTAAATTTAATTTACATAGAAGCCATTGTTAACCTTCCACAAGTTCTCTTGCCATGTTTACATTATATGAATATCACTATTTTCTGTTCTTGGCTTCAAATGTATGTCAAAAAGCCATTCGTACAAGATATAAAATGACCTCGTCTCAATAAGCATGATGAGTTGTAAGATTCTTCAGTGTGGAACTAGACAACACACAATCAAATCCTGGAAATAATTAATCCACTTTTGAATGTGTAACACATGCAAGTTGGTTTCTTTCCTTTCTTTGTACTTGACAAAAATGCATTATTTGTACTTCATGAATTGCAGTGTTTACATTATTTTCCAAAATATAGGGGCCTTGGAGAAAGAAGGAGCCTAAAAGAAAATAAGAATTAGGTAGGAATGCCATTTTGGTTATGATTTGGCAGGCATAATCAATAATTTTTGACATCCTATATCCCACTGATTATGAAATTAATCTTCTAGTTAAAAAGAAATTCAGAAGAAGTCAGGCTATATTTTTTGAACCTCTGTGCCTGTCAACAAGAATTAGAAAATTAGGTATTGTTACAATGCTTTTCACATTTTCCAGGAAATTATTATTGACTCATTCATTTCCATTTTTAAAGATAGAAGTATCTACAATAAACTGAAGAAGACAGTGGACCAAATCTTATCTATGAATTGTGAAATCCTAAGTAGGTTTAGGTGTAAATTCAAATGAGCTCCACAAATTTTATTGCTTGGTCACAGTTTCAAAATTGCATCATCGGTTCACTTGAAACTCCCAATAAGTTTCTTTTCATTTTTATTCAGGTTCATTGGATTTAACTTTAGGTGAATAGCATTTTGCTGTTGTTTAAAGAATTTTCAGTTCCTTTTTGTAGCCTAATTGATAAAAGTTTGTTTTTTTATGTGCTTTTTTTAGAAGAAAAGAAAGCATGCATATGCTGCCTCTTATCTAGCAGAACCTTGTAATTTAAATAAATACATAACTGATTTAAAAATAGAGGAAGAAAAGGAAGGGGCAATTTGGCAGTTTTTCTATCATGTTGAATATCGTATAAAAAAGAAAACATCAAAGAGAAAAAAAGGGAGTGAATATAACTACTTCAACTATGCGAGAGGTTAGAAGTTAATTATGAAATATTTTATATATACAGTCCAGTGAGAATGGTTTGATTTACAAGCCTTTAAATCCCAGGGCCAAATTATGTATTGCCATTAGCTCACTTTTCTGGAGGGAAGTGTTTTTGGCTGTTGCCTTTAAAGATAAGATTTGTGAGGTTCCATCTCAGGCCTCTGATTATCTATGCTTTTTATAAGCTCAGTGTCCTTCAAAGGATTTGAGTTTTAATTCTTTTGAAATAATTCAGTTTTAGCGTTATACAGTATTCCAGTATTCTGACAATATGTTTTTATGATGAAGCTGTAAATGTAAAGGCAATACCTTCACAAAAATAAAAAATCACCTTATTAAAACAATCAGAGCAGAGCAATTTACTTCTTTCAAAACATCATTACCTGCTTAAGCCCTACATGGAATGGAATCAGGTTAGTCTGTAGGACAACCTCCCCCTAAGGATATTTGCCCAGCCCACCAGAGCAGGGAGCAGGCACTGGCTCTAGATCCCTTTCCTTAAACATTGTGATTTTGCAGATCTTTGTATAACTTTTCCATGGAAGCTCCTGAGTTCGTAGTAGTAGTAGTAGTAGTAGTAATAGTCAAAAATGAGCATGCAAAACCACTGTGGGACTGATAAAGTTTTGGGACACAACACCCTGGATCATGATTGTGGAGAAGAAAAAAGTGTGGATTGTCGATATTGTCATACCTGGTGAAAGCAGAATCAACAAGAAACAACTTGAAAAAAATCACCAGATATCAGGACTTGAGAATCAAACTGCAGAGTCTTTGGCATAAAACAATTCAGGTGGTTCCAGTGATATTTGGCACACTGGTTGTTGTGCCTAAAGACCTAGGCAAGCACTTATAAACAATTGGTGCTGACAAAATCACCATTGGTCAACTGCAGGAGGCCACCTTACTGGAATCTGCTTGCATAATCCGCCGAAACTTCATGCAGTCCTAAATGCTTGGGAAGTGATTTGTGATATGAAACCCTGCATAGTTATCTCATTTGCTGTGTACACTGTTTTTTGTGAATAACAACAAACAACAATAATGATAATAATCATCATCATCATCACATACTCATCCAGATGTTCAGACTAGATTTGGATTTTTTGTCTACCTATGGACCTGGGATAGGCAAATCTGGATGTTTGATGGTGTTACAGATATCA
Organism: Laticauda colubrina; assembly: GCA_015471245.1. Taxonomy (NCBI): domain Eukaryota; kingdom Metazoa; phylum Chordata; class Lepidosauria; order Squamata; family Elapidae; genus Laticauda; species Laticauda colubrina. Next base: position 43,049,503 of record BLBF01000003.1, on the reverse strand, counting down.
TCGCAGGATGGAAGCTGTTCCAAGTAAAGCTGCCTTCTGCAATTGATTGATGACAAATTTGTCAGTGCCTATGGATTATTATTATTATCATTATTATATACAAAAAACGATGGTGTACACAGCAAACGAGATGACTATGCTGGGTTTCATATCACAAATCAGTAGTCGAACACTTCCCAAGCGTTTAGGACTGTGTTATGTATTGGTGGATTATGTGAGCAGATCCCAGTAAGATGGCCTTTTGCAGCTGACCAATGGTGATTTTGTCAATGCCAATTGTTTTTAAGTGCTTGCCTAGGTCTTTAGGCACAGCACCCAGTGTTCTGAATACCACTGGATGCTGTGCCTAAAGACCAAGGCACTATTGTTGTTGTTGTTGTTGTTGTTGTTGTTGTTGTTGTTGTTGTTGTT
>BLBF01000003.1:42909980-43049082 GCA_015471245.1 Laticauda colubrina | reverse complement strand
TTGTTGTTGTTGTTGTTGTTGTTGTTGTTGTTGTTGTTGTTGTTGTTGTTGTTGTTGTTATGCCGCCTATTCTCCCATGGTGACTCAAGGCAGCTTACAAAATATAAAGTCACATCTTACTAAAATTAATAAAAAGAATCAAATAAATTAATATAAAACATAAAACACCATCCTCCTTGAGATCCAACAAACCCCACTCTTAACCTTCCAGGGATTATTTAATAATCTGGCTCCACTCCCAAGCATTGGGATAGGATGAGGTCAGAGAAGAATGAGAATATTTTGGTCTGCATCAAGAAGTGTGGTTGTGGCCCCAGATTTTTCTGTTCTTGGATGTATTGTCTCTTTTGCTTTTATTGTTGCATGCATTGTTTTATTCATTGTAAGCCATTCAGAGTTTGCTTTTAAGATGGACAGCTATAAATGTTTTTTTAAACAATAAATTCAACATTTCCCTCACTAACCCTTGGGCTAGCAGCTGCCACAATACTTACTCAATCTCCTTCTCCCAAAGTAAGGCAAACCCAAGGTGCTAGCAGTCCAGCAGGCAGATCTCCAGAAAGTCAAATCTGGTCGCCAGCCAGTGAATCATCTTTCAAAGTAAACTGGGCAGGCTCGAACTGCTGTCAAAATAGTACCAGAAAATATTCCTATAATTTCTATTTTCTTAGCGTGTACTTATCATCTCTCATATTAAGCTTATAGTAACATGGCATCTTTGTGTCAACAAGATATTTCTTTGTCATTTCTTCATCTGAAATTTCCTTGTGAGTTGTCAAACCTGTACATCTATCTGTATATGCTTGGATTTTACTTTGATCATCTCAGTCTGGATGGTTTCTTAAAACCTAGGACTTAAATAAGCTTTGCAGTTCAAAGAAAACAGAAAAAAGTTCTTAAATATATTTGTCCTTAACATACAAATAACAATCTGAAATTTGATAGATTCTTTAAAAGAACACTGCATAAAATTAAAGAAACATCCACTCTAATTTGCAGGAAGAGGAAGTTTTTTCCCCCTTTACTAATCATAACTGTTTCTATCCCATAATAATTATTGTCAAAACCATGTCAAACCTCAAAGGTCCATTATATTTGCCCCTACAATTAAAGCAAGATAATTTGTATTAACATTTGTCCAGCTCACCTATGGGATTTTTTAAAAAAATGTGGAAAATTATTTTTTAATTATTATGCAAAGTATTTTGATACGTACTTAAACTTCATCTCAATATAATGGATAGTTGCAACTAATCAAGTCATATGCTGTCAGCTTTTGATTAAAATGAGTAATTGGGTAAGCACTCAGATGATGAAAGGAGAATTTGAAGGGATTTGGAGATATCAACAAAGAATTGACTGATTAGTACAGCTGATTGATTTTTGACTAGTTGTTCCTGAGGACTATTGATAGCCCATTGTTTGTAAATGAAGCATTATTAGTTGAGGCAGCTTCATGGACAAACATAAAGGAGCCGCTTTTCAGAAAGTAAACTGGATGTTTGTACAGGAGGTACAAACTCCTCCTCCTCCTCCTCCTCTTCTTCCTCCTCCTCCTCCTCCTCCTCCTTCTCAGTAGAGAAAACTACTGTAGTATTATGGCTGTAGATTGTACAATTTTTTGCTTTTGAAGACAGCAAGAACTACACATGTTGTAAGTGTGGGCAAGCTGTCCTTGAAAAGAAAAGGAAATGGTAAACCTATCGACATTCCAAATTATCAATGGAAATAAGAAATTCTTGGGTTGAGCAGAGGAAGTTCTTACAAGGAAACAACAATACCAAGACATCTTCCTGTATGAAAAGATGAAGGAATGTGTCACAAAAGTTGAAAGAGTTCTTTCCCTTTGGAACCCCAAACCAATGCAGAACTTTACTATATGTAATGTTTTTTTACTCCTAAACAAAGAAAGGATGCCACAAGTGTCGTAGATTGAGGAGAAGACTGTTCAGGTTTGGTTGAAAGGATGACACTTACCTCTGCCCAGAAGAAGGGAAAGCTATGGTTGGTAGTGACTCCCGACTAAAACACACCAATGCAAATGTCAGATGGTGCTCTATTCAAAATCCAAGAGAGAAGTACTTAGACTCTTATTAATTAGAGAAAATATATCTTTTACTGGAAATCAAGTGGTAGCAACAAAAGAATTCTGAATCTGAGAAAATGAGCATGTAAATCACACATACAAAGTGATAGCAACGTTCCCACCCCCAATAGTTCAATTGGCTCATCCAATTAAAAGTTGTGTGTAGCATCATGTGGGCATCTCCAGGTGGTGATGAGGCCTCTGTCCATTGATCTTGACATATTTTGATAAAGAGTTGCAGTTGCACATAGCATAGGATAGAAGCCTAAGCAAGAAACTTCCCCCCGCCACAACTTGTACAGTTCTGTTTTTTAAAACCTCCAGCTTGCTTCCCATAATCATGTCCCCCCTCCTCCCCTCATTATGCATGACAGCCGAAAGATGCAAAAGAAGAGAATCTTGAAGGCTGACATTCGCCCCCCCGAAAAAGAGGCATTAGTCCTAAAAAAGAGAAAGAATAAAAGATAAAAGAATATTACATATATTAATTAATTACATATAACATTAATTAATTAATTAATTAATTAATTACATATAACATCATAATACGAAAGTTCAGGGTTTATCAGGATATTTCATATGAAATGCCTTGACAAGCTTAGGAGCTCAAACATCCTTCTCATTCACCCATTTGGAATGGGAAGGAGGAAAATGTTTCCAAACAACTAAATATTGGAGTCGACCTCTTTGTTTCCTAGAATCCAAAATTTCTTTAACTTCAAAATGTTGCTCACCTTCAATTAGCAAAGGCATGGGGGGAATTAAACTGAGCTGGTCTCAAGTCGGAAGTATGCTCAGGTTTTAACAAACTAACATGGAAGACAGGGTGGATTTTGTTGAGGAAATTCCCCGTTAGGAGAATGAGCGTATACAGGGAGTCGTATTTGAAAGTAGTGTTTGAATAATACACATATAGCACACAGATACACTGTCCAGTAAATGTAGGGTTTTGCTTTCAATAAAGGTTTAAGCAAAATTCAAAACAAGCAATCCAAAGTCATTCACAGGTAAATCAGTCAATTTTTCAATCCAGGGATAATGCAAATATCAAATTCCAGTGTCAAAAATAGTTCAGTATCAGACTTACATCAAATCCGGTAATATCAGTCAATTAGAAGAAATGGAGGAATGGCAACTCTTTCCAACAGAAGGAAACAGAGACTGAGACACACTCTCTTCTGAGATTAAGACTAAGACAAACCAGGTTTCTGGCTCCATCTTATGGCTGTTTGAGAAACCACACCTAATTACAGTTTTGCATTTTCTTAAAGATACAGTTTTAAAATGTTTATCCTGGTTTATATATTTCTATTCCAAATACCTGTTAGGTGACTTATATTCCTAACATTCTCCCCTTTTGGGTAAGACAATATATACAACCTTACATTCTAAGTCCATAATCTTCACAGCAGGCCTTATGCTTTATAGAGCCTTGGGCTTTTTTAAAATGATCTGATATTGTTTTCTGACATACAATATTCTAGCTTAATCATCTTACTTTGCACACATTGTCTCACATTTAAATATCTTAAATCTGTGTGTTTCATTCTTGTCTTAACAGCAATATTTGAAGCCATCTTTATTGCTGATTGGTTATCTTCATAAACAACAAAAGAATCTGTTACATCAATTCCCATATCAATCAATAATTGCTTATACAAAACTAAATCTGTACATAATAAAGACAAACATGAGAATTCAGCCTCCATTGTTGACAAACTTAGATGTTTCTGTATAATAGACCTCCATCCAAGTAATGCTTTTCCCAATAATACTACAGTACGCGATGTAGATTTTTGTGTATTTATGTCTGTAGCAAAACTTGCATCAGCATATGCAGTTAAATTCAGCTCATCTTTTGGCTCTTAATACAGTGTATAATGCATTGTCCGTTTCAGATATCTTAACACACGTTTAGCAGCTTGCCAGTGCCTTTCAGTTGTCTCAGCATTAAATCTCACTAATTGATTAACACTGAATGCAATATCTGGCCTTGACCAATTACTGAGATAAAAGACTGATAAATGTTCTTATCATAAATAGGACTTTGAACATCACTATGGCTAAACTCCTGGCTCATTGGTGTCTTAGCCGGTTTACAAAGTTCCATTTTAAAACTTTTTAGAAATTGGTTAATTTTATCTGCCTGTGAGATTTTGTATCCTCCCCTAGTTCTATCTATCTTTAAACCAAGATATTGTTTGATTTCTCCTAACTGTTTTATCTTAAATGTCTTTTCCAATAGTGAAATTATCTCAGTAGCTTCTTGTTCAGTTTTTGTGATTAATGCTATGTCATCAGGAAATAATAGCAACAGTGAAATTACACCATTACTTTCTCTTTTAAACAAACATGGATCAGTCATGCCAGCTACAAAACCTATTTTAGTCAATTCTTTAACTATACATTGGTTCCACTCATATCCTGATTGCTTCAAACCATAAAGACTCTTTTTCAATTTCCAGCAATCAGTTGTATAATCATTTCTGAGACCTAAAGGTTTCTTTAAATATATAGTGTGTTGCAATGGTGCATGCAGATAAGCTGTCTCTCCATCCAAATGATTTACAATGTATTCCTCCTTAGCTGCCCACACTAATACTGCCCTTAATGTAGTAGCCTTCAGACTAGGTGCAAACACCTCATCATAGTCATTTGCTGTCTGATTAAATCCTTGTGCTACTAACCTGGCTTTATAGGTAACAGTCCCATCCATACCTGTCTTTAGCTTATATATCCATTTACATCCTATGTCATGTTTACCTGGTGGTAATTTAACATTTTTGTATACCTACAGTCTTTTTAATGATTCCAGTTCCTTATCCATTGCTTTCTGCCAAGCAGCCTGATCCTTAGCAGAATACAATTTTAGTTCATTATAATTACTTGGAACTGTATTCACTTGGCATACAACACTAGCCTGATATCTATCAGGTGGTCGTGTTACTCGGGTTGAATGTCTTGGTAATACAGGGCTTACTGGTGGACTTTCTTGTGCCACCTGCTCCTGTTCTTCGACCTCCTCCTGTGCCTGTTCTCCTACTTCCCCCTGTTCTTCCTCTTTAATGGCTATTTGGGGTTTACTGATTTTATCTTTAGGGACTATTTGGGTGTCAATAATAATATCATTGCTGGATTCCTGTTCCAGTTTATCGCATCCAGCATGCTCAAGAAATTTTGCATTAGTGCTACAATAAACATGAGCTGTGCCTTGATCCCAAAATCTAAATGATCTATGGTTGGCCTCATAATCCACAAAAAATAACTTCTTAGATCTATGTTGCCCTTTCAGTCTTACTTGTGAGGGAATATGCACCCATGCTGGAGCTCCAAATGTATGTAGGTAACTTAAATTTGGCTTTCTGCCATGCCAACGAGTGAATGGCAATTCTCCAGTTGTTGTATTAACTAAATTGTTTAACACATGGTTACTACACATTATGGCCTCACCTCACAGTGTTTCAGACAAACCTGAGTCAGATAACATAGTATGAGCCATGGCTTGTAATGTTTGCCCTCTTTGTTCTATAAACGAGTTATGTTGTGGTCTGTAAGGTGCAGAACGTTTATGTTCAACACCAGCCAATTTCAACATAGTTTGGAATATTTTGTTAACAAACTCAGTCCCATTATCATTAACTAAAGTAATTACTTTACTTTTCATTTTTCTCTCAGCAACCTTAGCCAGTTAAAGAAATGTGGGAATGTTTCTATTTTGTTTTTCATAAGATAGCAGAAATCGTATCATGAGTAATGGTCCATAATACTCAAAATATAGCAGGGACCTCCCAAACTTGTTTTTTTAGGACCAATTATGTCAGCAAACACAACCTCTAAAGGTTCTTTAGTCTTAAACCCATTAAGTCTATTTGCAGGAGTAACCTTACTCTTTTCTTGACTACATGCATTACAGTTTAGATCATTGCTACAAGGTTTCACTTTTACTCCCTCTGACAAGTTAACAATTTGTTTGAGTATTTTGAAATTAATGTGCCCCAGAAGTCGGTGCAGTAAATGTATACATTCATCATGTGGCTTAACATTGTTGTAAACTGAGTTAGCCATCTTCAACTGGTCATCATGTATTACATATAAATCATAATCTAAAATAGCAGAAACACTTTTACTCTCTTCCTCTTTTGTACAGTTATCTCGCCTAAAGGTAACTACATAACCAAGATTAACTAAAGCCCTTACTGATAATAAATTAAATTTTAGTTTAGGTACATATAACATAGTTAAATGTTCGTTTATACAAGAACAATATGCAGTACCTTCACCTGATGCTTTAATCTTCCATCCATTTGCCAATGATACATGTTGTTTACTTGTGGACATCTTTATAAACCTTTTTCTATCTTTAGTAATACATTATGATACTTCACTATCAACAACCCACAAATCATAGTTTACAGTTGAATTGCTAGACATAGCGAAACGAACATTATTCTTAGCCTTCTGGTGTTTACTAGTATTCTGTTGTTTTCCCTTCTTACAGAATCTAGCAATATGTCCCCTAGCCCCACAAGAAAAACATTTCCTAACAGTGTAAGCAGTTGAAGACAAATCCTCTTCTTGTGGTTGTTCCTTTCTCAGTTGGTCCCTATCCAGCTGTCTTCTTGCTTCTTCTAACAACCTTCCGGTTATGTCAGTCAATGTCAGTTTATCTCTGGGCAGGACTTCCAGTGAAGATACATAGTCATCATAACTTTCATCCAATGAGGAAAGAATGATGTAAACTTGATGCAGCTCTGAAAATATCAGTTCCTTTTCATGTAGCTCTTGAAAAGTTCTTTTCATGAAGTTTAAATGAGCTAACATATCTCCACCTTTCAGAAGATGTGCTCTAAACAGTTTACATGTAAGATGTATGTGTGCACCTGCACTGTCACAAACATAAATCCTCTTCAAATTCTCCCAACACCTAGCAGCAGACTCTTTTCCATGAATATGGACTAGCTGCTGGTCACTCAGTGTTAGTCCAATTATACAAAGAGCTTCTTGTTCTATTTAAAGTCAACAATCTTCTTGGCATCGTCCTCATTAGGTGGATCCCAAGCATTTACATCCGATGGGTCTTTAACTACATTCCATAAACTTTCTCTACGCAGAAGTAGACTGCACTTCATAGACCAGGAAACAGTTTGTTCTATCCAACCAGGTTTTCAGTGACAGACTTGTTGAAGTGACTTGTGCCATCTTTACCAGGATAGTAAACCACAATTAAACAGTAAATAGCTGTCTGTATACAGTATTGTGCATTCACACTAACTCTCAGTTATCTGAGCCTGGGCCCATAACCAGTGTTGAGGTAATTCCCCGTTAGGAGAATGAGCGCATACAGGGAGACGTATTTGACAGTAGTGTTTGAATAATACACATACAGCACACAGATACACTGTCCCGTAAATGTAGGTTTTACTTTCAATAAAGGTTTAAGCAAAGTTCAAAATAAGCAATCCAAAGTCATTCACAGGTACATCAGTCAGTTTTTCAATCCAGGGATAATGCAAATATCAAATTCCAGTGTCAAAAACAGTTCAGTATCAGACTTACATCAAATCCAGTAATATCAGTCAATTAGAAGAAATGGAGGAATGGCAACTCTTTCCAACAGAAGGAAACAGAGACTGAGACACACTCTCTTCTGAGATTAAGATTAAGACAAACCAGGTTTCTGGCTCCATCTTATGGCCGTTTGAGAAACCACACCTAATTACAGTTTTCTTAAAGATACAGTTTTACAATGTTTATCCTGGTTTATATATTTCTAACCCAAATACCTGTTTGGTGACTTATATTCCGAACAGATTTGTCGGAGGGTTTTCAGTAATTGCAGTTGGACTGCCACAGGATTCCAATTCATTCAATTGGAAAAGGTCCAACATACTTAGGTCCAAGCTTGTTCGACTTTTTTGTCATCTGCAAATATCTGGTGAATAGGAAGACTTTGTCACCCACTTGATATGGTTTTTGTGGAGTTCTCCTGTAAATTTTTTATGAGCTTGATCAGCATCATCTAATGCTTCATGGGTAACTGGCTAGGTAAGCTGGAGTTGGGTTATCCACTCATTCAGTGACTGAATGTTAGGTTTCTCCTGTGGAAGCTTGGTTATAGGTACAAAGTCTTGTCCCAAAACTACTTTAAATGGAGTAAACCCAGTACGACTATGTACTGAATTGTTATATGCACCTCAGCGAATAGCAATAAGTCAGCCCAATCATCTTGCTGATAATTTATACAACATCTAAGGTACTGTTCCAATACAGAGTTAGTTCTCTCACAAGCCTCATTGGTTTGAGGGTGGTGGGTGTAGCTTAAGCCCTGGGCCGAGCCTAATAATTTCAGGAACTCCTTCTAAAAGTTTGAGGTAAACTGGACACCCCTATCTGAGATTATGCGTTCAGGAATAATCTGTAGATATGTAACCTGTAGATATGTAAAATAAACAGTTTAGCCAAGGTTTTCACAGATGGGATCTTTGCACATGGTATGAAGTATACCTGTTTGGAAAACAAATCTGTTACTACCCAAATAACTGTATTTCCCCCACTTTCAGGTAATTCCACTATAAAATCCATAAAAATTTCTTTCCATGAGGCAGTTGGCCAAGCCACATTTTGTAACAAGCCCACTGGTTTACTCGGTGGCCATTTGGCTAAGGCACAGATAGGACAACTAGCCACATAAGCCTCTATGTCTTTATTTCAAGGCAGGCCACCAAAATTGCCTTTTAACTAAGTGTAAAGTTTTCACAAATCCAAAATGTCCAGCAACTTTTGAGTCATGAGCTTGCTGTAATATTTGATTTCTCAACTTTTTTGGAACATTTAATTTGGCCCCCACCCATGCCAATCCATCTCTAACTGTACAGTTATTTGAGTGAGCCAAGAACCAATCATCAAATTTCAGAGCCTGATTTAATTTGGAAGATAAATCATTTGATAATTCAACTTCCTTCTTTTTTCTGGGCTCTCGTAATCACTGGAGCTGCCAACTGTTTGGTAGGGACACTTCTGGGTGAGCGCTATTCAGTTGAAGTAATCTAGATAAAGCATCCGCCATGAAGTTCTTCCTCCCTGGAATAGACTTCAATGAAAAATTAAAGCATTTGAATTTTGCGCACAGCAAAATTGCTTGGGAGACAGCTTCCTAGGTGTTTTTAAAGCTTCCAAATTTTTATGATCCATCCACACCTCAAAAGGTTGTTTTGTCCCTTCTAGAAAATGCCTCCAGGTTAACAGAGCCCAGTGAACTGCAAAAGCTTCTTTTTCTCAGATGGCCCATCTTCTTTCGGTCTCAGTTTATGGGAAGTATATGCACATGGTTGCAGAGTTCTGTCTCATTTGCTTGTAGGAACACCACCCCAACTGCTCCATCACTCGCATCAGCTTGGATTACAAAAGAGGCGTCCATGTCCAGGTGCTTGATCAGTGGCTCAGCAGCAAACAGTTGTTTCAGCTTCTCAAAAGCAGCTTGGCACTCCATGGACCACTCCAGGGATTTACTAGGTTTCGGTTTCAATTCCCCTTTCATTTTTAGGAGATTTGTAACAGGCAGTGCAATCTTTGCAAAAACAGGAATAAACTGACAGTAAAAATTATCAAATCCCAAGAAAATTTGCAGTTGTTTCCTGGTGTGGGGAGGGGCCCATTCCAAAACAGCACGAACTTTCTCCAGATCCATTTTTATGCTGTCATGTGATATGCAATAGCCTAAATAGTTAATTTTCTCCTAGTGGAATTCACATTTATATAACTTCGTGTACAGTTCAGCAGCTCAAAGTTTTTCCAGAACTGAACGCACTAGTTTCACATGTTCATCACAAGTCTCCATATAGATAAGAATGTCATCAAGATAAACCAAAATCCCCTTGTATAAATGTTCATCTAACACCTGATTTATCATTTGCATGAATACTGCAGGGACCCACTGTAGGCCAAATGGAAGAATGTTGAATTGGAAACACCCCATTGGGCAGTTAAAAGCAGCTTTCTATTCATCTTCTCAAAGCCTAGGTCCCACTCACCGATGGACACAAAACGTATGCATAAAGGACACAGCGGACGAGCAAAATTTCGGGGTGGCTCCATCCATTTTCATCCACTCCAGAAATGGACAAAAGTGGCAAAAATTTGCAAAAACAGAACGGAAAAGAACGGACGTGGGTAGTATTTAGCGGGGATGTTAAATGGGTGTTCATCAGAAGCCTAGCAGATGAAAGCGGATGGAAGGGGATGACAGCTCTGAAGGGGCTACAGGGGATAATTGTGAAGTGGACGCATAGCGGAAGGAGCGGATGCATAGCGGATGAAGCGGATGCATCCCGTACACCTAACGGAAAGAAAGGGGATGCTGCGCGGATGTATATCGAATGCAAACCATTCACTGCGCATGCGGGGGTTATGAATTGCATCCGCTCCGTGGATATAAAGAAATGCAGCACGCATGCAGTCAGTATAAAGTGGAAAGACGTGCTGGCAGATACATCTTGTATGAACAGCATGGTGCGTCAGGCAAGAAAAGGAAGTCCGTGCCTACTCGTTCAAGCCCTGGCAAGGTGAAGCAGGCCAGAACCAGCATTCCACCCCCTGACACTGACTCTGATGGTAAAGCTGCTGCTGCTGTGGTGGACCAGCCCCAAGCCTCTCAAGCCCCTCAAAGCCCTGCTGCTGAAAGCCCTGAAGGTCAAGCCCCTGAAGGCCTTGATGCTCAAGCCCCTGAAGGCCCTGATGCTGAAGCCCCTGAAGGCCCTGAACAAGCTCCTGAAGGCCCTGATGCTGAAGCCCATGAAGGCCCTGCTGAAACCCCTATGAAGGCCCTGCAAGGGAAGAAGAAGGGAGAGAGGAAACAAGACACCGTTTTCGAGGAGCATGAGGACGATGTGCTGGAATGGCTGAGGGAGAACAAGTACCTCTGGAGAAAGGGCCACAGACTGTATCGGGACACCAAGAAGAATCAGGCAGCTTGGAGAGAAAAGGCAGAGAGCCTGGGGTACACTGCAGAAGTACTCCTTGGATGGTGGAAGCACATGCACTCCTGGTATGGGAAGCTACACCTCAAGAAATCCGGGCAGGCCGCCCTCAAGCTCACTGACTGGGAGAAGTACGTCATGGCCAAGTGCAATTTCCTGGAGGGTGAGATCCGCCACTGAGGAGCAGCCCCTCTGAGACCCCTCTCCCTCAGACAGCTCACAAACAGCCAGGCATCTTCAAGCCAGGAGTCAGCTACCCTGTCCAGACAGGTGTCTTCAGAGGATCCCACAGCAGAGACCCCCTCGACAGCTGCACTCCCCATGCTGGCGAACTTGGAGGATCCCGTGGAGGATGACGCCCTGCTGTCACAAATGGAGGAAGAAGCAGCAGCCACCAGAGGCCAACCCACCCCCACCCCCAGCTCCAGAGGATGCAGGCAGAGAGGCAGACTGGAGAGCCAGGACGACAGTGTGCTGTTGGAGATCAGGGACACAATGAAGACCAGCACAGAACTTCTCTCTCAGCTGGTCCACTTGGACAGAGCATCCTCGGGCTGGAACACCTTCATCACCTACGTGAGCCAGACCCTGAGGGACCTGCCCAAGGCCGAGTACCAGGTGATGAAGCAGAAGATCACAGCACTTCTCTACAACCCTCAAGGCCCAGCTGAAGCTGGTCCTACCCAGTCCAGGTCTGCTCCTCCACCCCAGGCGACGTCACAGCCCTTCCACGGCTTTCAACAGCCCCTCACCTACCAAGGCTATGACTACCAGGACTTCCCACAGAAGAACAGAACTTCCCAGTCCGGGCCCAGGTTCATTGGATGCCACAGATGCCAGTCCTCACCCAGATGCAGACCAGACAGCCCCAGTACACTCATCCCAACCCTTCCTCCACCCCAGCGCCAAGCCCGTCAACGGACAATCTCTCATCAGTATTGGGCCTGACATCTCAAGTCCTTGATGAAGGGCCTCTCAACCTCACCGGACTGAGTCAGCTCTCAGATACCAACCTTAGTGTCCTGAACACAACAGCACCTGCTGTACCCTCGAGGCCAAGCACCCCAATGCCACGTCAGACCAGCAATCAAGCCACATCCACAGTCACTGCCTTACGCTTCACAGCTGAGACCATGGACATGACTCAGAGTGACTCAGGATAGTTTCAGAGACTGAGTTGTTTACTTAATAAAGTAATAAAGTTTACTTAATAAACTTAATAAAGTTTACTTAATTAATTTTGTTTACTTAATAAAGTGTTGGTAAAAACTTTGAAAAAAATGGTTAAACCTTTGCATGCTTGTGGGATAGATAAGGATAGTTGTGGGATAGATAAACCTCCGGACTTACGCTTGTAGTGCAACCATGCTGGGACTGTATGGTCCACCATCCCAGCTGCCACACATATAAACCTTTATTATCAACAATAATTTATTATCAACACATTTTAAATTAAACAAAGATGTTTATTAATGCCCTATTCTTTGTAGGACCCCACAACATACATTTCATTAGTATATTAGTACATTTCATTATACATTAACAAGTATACAACAACATAGTAATGCAGTGTTGTTATGGCACAATATATTATGTTATACATAATAATGCAGTGTTGTTATGGCACAATCTCATCAGTGTTATGCAACAGTCTCAAGGAAGCATCCATTCTAATCATCTATCATCCTGTCTTGCCACTCCACTGCTCCAGCTGTGGAATTGCATCAGTGTCTCAGGAGGTTGCGCTGCTTCTTCCGTTCATGTGAAGCTCTGTTGGGGCCTTGTACATCCACAGTGTCTATCAGGTTACGTCCTTGCCTCCATTCACCAGGCTCCATGTCCCCATTCCCTTGTTGACGGTCGACAAGTCTGTTCTGAAACACTGGGTAGTGGGTGCGCATGAGATTGTGCAGGGTGCAGCAAGCTTCCACGATGCTCCTCACAGTCTCTGGGTCATGCTGCATGGTGGTGAGAAGTATCTGGAACCTGTTGGCCAGGATGCTGAAGGCGTTCTCCACCACCCATCTTGCCCTGGACAGCCTATAGTTGAAGATCCTCTCTTCACGGGTGAGGTATCTTGAAGTGTACGGCTTCATGAGGTATGTTCTGAGGGAGAACGCATCATCACCAACAATGAAGTAGGGCACATCTTGTGTGTCATTGAGTAGGGGGTCTGGATCTGGAAAACCCATGATGAGATTGCATTCCAGCCCATCCTTGAGGTCACTTGCATTGTATATCTGGGCATCTGAAGCTGACCCATTGCCTGAAGCATCAATGTAGATGAACTTGTAGTCAGCATCAACTATGGCAAGAGGATGATACTGAAGAAGCCCTTGTAGTTAGAATAGGTGGACCCTTAGCTGGCTGGAGCTTTGCAGGCCACGTGCTTCCCATCTATGGCTCCAACGGTGTGGGGAAAGTTCCACCTCTGATACCAATCTTCTGCAAGTTGTCTCCAGCCTTGTTCAGTGGGAGGACCCCTAAGGAGCTCATCCACATATTCTTCAATGATGGCCTCCACCACTTCTCTGACGACTTTGCTGATGCTGTTGTGTGGCACCCTCCACACATACTGCATGTTTCTGTATGTGGTTCCAGAGGCCAGGTTCTGCAGAGTCAGTGCCACCTTCAGTCCAGGGTCCAGGTTGGGATGGAAGTTGGTTCTAGGCTTGGTCAACCTGGATCTCAGACGCTCTACAAGTTTGTCAAACATGGCTGGTGGCATCCTCATGAAGTGCTGGAATGCATGAGGGTCTTCATTCCTCAGCTCCACCATCAACTGGTCATACAGTCCAAAGCCCATTCTTCTCATGATCCATCCTCGGACCCACACAGCTCTTGGACGTCTCCTTCTTCTCCTTCTGTCTAAAACTTGATACAGTCTGAACAGGTTTTGGTTCTGCTGTTGAATGAGTGCAGCTATCATATGGACTCTTTGATCATCCATGGTGGAGAACAATTGATGATGTTCAAGACCAAGACCAAGACCAAGGGTGATGAGGTCTGTACACCACGGCTGCTCGACTCATACTGAGATCCAGATGATTTTCTCCCCCTTTTTCCAAAATATCGGTTGTCCGCTAGGTGTCCTTCTACATACTCTGGACAAACTTCAGACATCCTAAATATACAAGATACATCCCAGATACAAATGCTTTGTCTGTTTTGAATACTTTATATACGAGATGCATACGCTTACATCCTTTCTATTTCTGTGCTACTAACGATGTATAGATGTTCCATGCACCTTTTCTTTCCTCCCTCTTTCCATTTTCAGCTGCAGCGGATGTGAGTTGGGAGGATGCCCAGAGGATGCAGAGAGGATACAGCGGATGTTTAATGGATGATAACGGACATAAATCGTTTGTTGCTCGTATATGTCGTGGATTTACATCATACACAGCAGAAAGTTCATCCGTTCACAAAATTTTGTGCAACTCAAAACTTTTTGCGCAGATGAAATCACAGTGGACGGATGGATAGAGCTTATGAAACATGTATGCAATGAGTACACAACGGATGCATAGTGTTTTCCAACGGATGGCAAGATTTTTTTTACGTTTTACATCCTCTTTGCATCCGTAAGTGCAGTGGGACCGGGCACTTAATTCGAATTCGGTAGTAAGCTTCTTTCAGATCGAATTTTGTAAAAAATTTCCCTTTGGCTCAGTGGGCCAACATATCGTTCATCAAGGGGACAGGGTACACATTCTCTACCGAAATGGCGCTGAGGTTTCTATAGACAACACACAAACGCAGAAAGCCATCTTTCTTCTCACAGAATAAGGCCGCTACTTGGGGCCTAGCAGGTTGGATGAAACCACGTTCCAAATTTTTATCAATAAATTACTGCAGCTCTTCTAGCTTCCACGGTGTCATCGAGTACAGTTTCAGTTTTGGGAGTTTCACTCCTGGCAAAATTTCAATACTGCAATCTGTTGAGCAATGGGGGAGAGCTCATTCTAGGCCTTCTCACTGAATACCTCCTTTAAGTCCCAATGTTCTTCTGGAATTTTCTCCTCCCTCAGATTCTCGGTGCCAGTGGAGGCCAGCTCTGTGGGATTCTCAGGTTTCAGTTGAAATTGCCCCTCCCCTTCTGGGGTTTTTTCACTACATATATGCAATGATCCCCTCCTCCAGTCAATGTGGGGGTTCCACTTCCGGAGCCTGGGCAAACCCTGTATTGGGGGCACTCCATCCCAGGAGCCAAAATAAAACACAAAGTCTCTCTATGCTTCCCCATCGTCATTTCTACTGGTTCCATTATGAAATGTGCAGGGCCACTCCCAGCTACTGATCCATCCAGTTGGCAAAAGGCTATGGGTGTTTTTAAAGTCTTTAGCCTTAAGCCCATTTTCTCTACTACTTCCGAGCTGATTATGCACCTCGTGCACTCAGAGTCTAACAAGGCCACATTTTCCTGGAATGGTCATATGGCCCTTGTTTGGACTTACTAGTGAGTCGTCTTTTGATTCAGATTCACTCTCTTCAGCAGAGGTTGGCGTTCCCAGCTCTTCTCCTTTTGGAGGGGCAATCTCTACAACCTCTTCCACTTTAAGCGCCATTTCGTGAGGCTTTGCTGAAGGTTTTTCAGGTTTTCTTCCTCCTCCTGGAACCCCCTTTGGCTCCAGCTTGGCATGACAGTCTGCAGCCTGGTGACCTTCCTTCCCACATCGGAAGCATGCAGTGGTCTTGGGTTTTGCCGCCAGCCCTCCCTTTTGAGGCTTCTCATGGGCTGGTGGGGGAGGACTTGCTTCAACCAAGCCCCCCCCCCCAGCATCTGTTTAGGGTCAGATCAATTTCCACCTCGGCTGCCAGCATGTACCATAGCTGCAGCTCACTGGGGCCTCTTCTGGCAATACAGCTTTGATAAATGACAGCTTTGATCTTCATTCAAACCATCTTTAAAAGCTTCTATCAGGGCTCCCTGGGACCAGCCTTGAATATGGCACACCAGCTCTCTAAATTCCTGGGTGTAATTGGCCACTGATCTTCACCCCTGATTTATGGTTTTCATCCTAATTCTAGCCTTAAGTTCAGTTAGTGAATCTTCAAATCTGCCATGCAGTGCTGTCATGAACAGGTCATAATTCATCAGTTGGGGGGGGCATTATCATTATGCAAAGTCACCATACACTTTGCAGCAATTGCCTCCAGAGCCCTGGTCACACATCTAACTTTGGCTGCTTCCAAGGAAAAATCCTCCCCATAGTCCTCCATATGGCTCCAGACTTGTGCCAGGAAGAATCCTAACTCCTTGGGATCTCCTCTATATTTTACTTCCAATGGAGGCACCTTTGGAGTTCTATGCCTTCTGGCAATTACACCCCCAATGGGGGCCCCTGGGCTGCTGCTGCCTGTTATACCAGCCCAGGTTGATTTATGGGGGTGGTTGCTCTGGTTCTTCTGGCTTAGGCTGCCTCCCCTTCTTCCCCCTCATACAGTGAGTTTCTCCAACAGCTTCATTTAGAAGATGCAGGGCTTGAGTTAGGAAAAAAATCTTTTTTTCCTTCTCTTGCCATGGCTCTTCTCTTCCATGCCAATGGGTAGTGGTCACTCCTGGAGGGGGCTTTTCCTCTGGATCTTTCCAGCTGACTCCCAGGGACCATTTGAATTTTACAGCTGGTTTTCCGCCAAGACTTAATTCTGCTAATAAGTTGGCTTCCCCTGCTGCCTCTAACAGCAGGGAATCTGGTCCTCCAGTTGCTCCCAGGTCTTCTTAGTCACTAGCTGGATTAGACATTGTGTTCAGACCCCCTCAGAAGAAAATTTGTTAATTCTCCAGGTGGGCTGGTAAACTGAGATTCAGAATAATGTCAGATGGTGCTCTATTCAATATCCAAGAAAGAAATACTTAGACTCCATTAATTAGAAAAAAGATATCTTTTACTGGAAATCAAGTGGTAGCAACAAAAGAATTCTGAATCTGAGAAAATGAGCGCGTAAATCACATATACAAAGTGATGGCAACGTTCCCACCCCCAATAGTTCAATTGGCTCATCCAATTAAAAATTGTGTGTAGCATCATGTGGGCATCTCCAGGTGGTGATGAGGCCTCTGTCCATTGACCTTGACATATTTTGATAAAGAGTTGCAGTTGCACATAGCGTAGGATAGAAGCCTAAGCAAGAAACTCCCCCCACAATTTATACAGTTCTGTTTTTTAAAACCTCCAGCTTGCTTCCCCTAATCATGTCCCCCCTCCTCCCCCCGTACTTATGACAGCCGAAAGATGCAAAGCAAAGGAAGAGAATCTTGAAGGCTGACAGCAAAGATCTTTTGAAGTTACATTCAGGATACTATGGAAAGCTTTCCCACCACTAAAAAATAAATAACCTGGATGAGAGGTTAGAAAATATAAAGATCAAGTTTGTGAACATTATAAAGTTAAGGGATTAGCAAAGTCCTTTATTTAGTTAGGAAAATGCAAAGCATGAGTGTATGATAGACGAGGCTATAATAGGTGATGGAACATGGAAAAAAGATCTGAAACTCTTGTTAGATTACAAGTTGAAAATGGGCTAAAGTTGTCATTCAGATTTTTAAAAATGAAATTAAGTTCTAGGCTGCATCAACAGAAAAAAAAGTCAGATTACAAATTAACAGAGTTGGAAAGCAATTTGTAGGTCATCTAGTCCAATCCTCTGTCCAGGCAGACCCTACACCATTTTTGACAGATGTCAGTCCAGTCTCTTCTTGAAAGCTTCCAGTGATGAAGCTCCCACAACTTCCGAAGGTAAGCTATTCCCTTTGGTTGATTGTTCTCACTGTCAGAAAAGTTCTCCTAATTTCTCTAGGTTGAATCTCTCTTTGATCAGTTTCCATACTTCGTTCCTTTTCTGGCCTTCAGGTGCTTTGGAAAATAGCTTGACCCCCTCCTCTCTGTGGCAGTCCCTCAAATATTGGAACACTGCTATCATGTCTCCCCTGGTCCTTCTCTTCACTAGACTAGCATGCCCAGTTCCTGCAACTGTTCATCGTATGTTTTAGCCTCCAGTCCCTTAATCATCTTGGTTGCTCTGCTCTGCACTCTTTCTAGAGCTCAACATCTTTTTATAGTATGGTGACCAAAACTGGATGCAGTACTCTAGGTGTGGTCTTACTAAGGCTTTATAGAGTGGAATTATTCCCTCCCTTGATCTTGATTGTATTCCTCTGTTAATGCAATTTAGGATTGCATTGACTTTTTTGGCTGCTGCCACACACTGTTGGCTCATGTTTAATTAGTTGTATCAGAACTAAGAGAAGTTGTTTCCCCTCTCTATTCTGCATTGATCAGACCACATTTGGAATATTACATCCAGTTTTGGACTCCTCACATAGACATAGTGGTGAATGCCATTGAATTGCATTCAAAATCAACTGTTAATTGGTTCAGCTTGCAAAGCAGTGGTGATCCATTACTGTCTACACCACTGCACTTCAGACCAGCTGTAGCTTATGGATGGTCTTCAAAGGTAGTAGTATGCATTACAGTAGTCCAATTGTGAAGTGACTAGGAAATAAATTACTAATTGAAGAGCCTTCCAGTCAAGGAACATGCAGCTGGACCTGTACAAAACAATATTTACAAATCCAGATCCTCTTCAAGCTATGAATCCAGAAGGGCGTACAAATTGCATACTAGTTTTGAATGGGGAAATGCACAGATCCAAGACCATCTTAAAAGTCAGGGACCCAAACACTCAGTCTAGTAGATATTTAACAGTTAGAGAAAGACACCACTCCCCAGGTAAAAGGCAGAAGGCATGATTTGGGAGGGGGGGTCCACAGCCAATGATTTAATTCAATTTATGAGGGAGGAGGTGAACCACTGCAATCCAATGCAGTCAGGAAGGAAATGTGATTGATGGTACTGAAAATTGTTAAGTAATCAACGAAAACAATGATGGGTGTACCACCCGCATCTTGTCCTGCCAAATGCCATCAACAAGCACAACTAATGCTGTCTTAGCTGTGTAACCTAACCTGCATGGTACCTGACTGAAAAGGGCCGCCTTAGTTTTGAAGATATTCAACATCTTTTTCAACCTATTGTCTAATGCAGGGCTGTCCAATCTTGGCAGCTTTAAGACTTGTGAACCTCAAGTGCAAGAATTCCCCAGTCAGCATGGGAATTGAAGTTCACAAGTCTTAAAGTTGCTAAGGTTGGCCAGCCCTGATTTAATCCATTACATAAACTCAGATTGCTGGAGTGGCCTGCAGAACATACTCTTATTGTAAATCAGAGCACTAATTTCTAACATCTTTCTAACACTAGCGCTGCATAGGCATTGTTATCTTGGAAGATAAAAATGACAAATAGCTATGGTTCAATAGTTTGCTGAAAAATGCATCCATGTATCCAGAAAAATATGGAAAAATAAATTAACCATAATAGCCTAATTTTGAGGATGTGCCTAAAGTATTCTTCATGTTTACATTTCTAAATATGCCCACCAGATCCAAAAGTTCCTTTATAGAGTTGGAATTCAGTTGATTCATATACATTCAGTACATTCATGTCCACCATTCTAAAGTTTTCCTCACACCCCCACCATCCCACAAATATAAAATTTAGCCTAACAGACATCAGTCAGTAGACCCAGGAAATAATTGAATATTAACCAGGAGCCATAAATAGTTGTAAAATCTATTAATTTTAGAAGAAAATGGGTGTGTTGGTGGGCATATGCCCAGGGAAATATTTGGAAGATAAAGAAGATACATAAATTGCTTCTTTATTTTTGGTGAGCTCCCTTCAAAATCAGTCACCTATCTTGTCACAAAGAACTTCCTGCTTAGTAAGTAAAAATAATTGCCAGATAATTTTGCAGAAATTTCCTTGTAATTTTATTTCCCAAGCTTTTCTGGAATCAGATTAGAAAAATCTGTCCTTTTTTTCCCCAAGACTCACTTGGAAAAAATAGATAATTTCTGAACCAAGTACAAGGGAGCTCACCCATGACAAGTCCTGTTTCTCTTCCATCCAAAATCCATGACTAACTATATTCCTTCTTGAAAAATACTAAAATGGAATCGCTGGAAAGTTTAATGTTTTCATTTGTAACACACCACAGAAAAGGTTTAAGTTAAAGATTATAGTTTACATAGGGAGGGGATCATTTTGAAACACAAGGTGACTATTATTGTCATAATATTTTCAGCTAAGTTGTTAGAAATACATGGGAGGAATTATTTGGATTAAGAAAACCGATAAAAATTGGAGAACATTTCAGCCAAATTTAGGAAGTCAAATGTTATTGTGAATTGGCTCTTATTTGGGCAAGGATTTAAACCAGGTAATAAATCTTTTCATCTATTAGTAGTGTTGAATTGATGAAATGCAAGAACACATAATTTAACAACTTTTGCAATAATAATCTTGTATGGCAAAGAATGTGAGTTTTCAATAAGTATGTAACAGATTTTCAACTCTTAAAAAAAGATTTTTTTAAAAGAAAAACCTACAGAATCTTAATTTTGAAAAAAAAATCTAGACTGGTTAATTTGGGTTTGAAAACCTATTTGTTTCCATATTTACTAAAGTTCTGTTTTTTAACATCTGTAATTATAGTTTTTTAACATTTGTAAGCATTTTATGGAGAAATCCTAACAGTAGATAAAATAAAATTTGTGCTAGTGTCAATGCATGGAGAAGTCTTAGCTGTTTGGATCTATCTCCAAATCCATATTTTTCTTAAAGGAAATGATAAGATACTATATTTTCTCTGTGACCGACATCTCTTATTTGTTCCCCATGAATGCAGTGGAAAGAATAAAAATAGAAAACTATTATTGTTTTTTGTTATATAAAACTATTATAGCAGTAGAAATCTAGAGTAATTTTGCTTACCTAGCCAGCAGATAGTACAATATTGACTTTGTGTTCTAAAGTATTTTTAATTAGACAATACTCTGAAATCCTAGCTCAAATCTACCTTTTCTTTTGTAAAAGGCAGTTAAGCCATGATACATTGATAGAAAAGTATAGAATAAAAAGCAGAAATTAGTTCTGATCATGGACTACATATTGTAATTCTGCTGCTCTATGAATTGAGGAAAGATTTATGTATTTTTCTGCTTAATAGATTGAAAGAATTATTACAAAGAAATAATTTTTTGTAATGTGTATTAGATGATCAGCAACACCTTGTTAGTAAAATAGGAGAAAAATATTAAAATTGACAAGTACGGAGAAATTGTAAGAGAAATAGGCCAATTTTAAAGCATTTTTAGTTTCCTAAAACTAGTTTCAATCAAGAGACAAACATTAACAACTCAACAGTCACGAGAATACACAACAAACTACTCCTAAAACTAAAATCTTATGGTATCTCTGGACAACTGCATAACTGGATAGAAGCATTCCTGTCAAACAGACAACAAATGATCAAAATTGGGAGCGTCCTATCAAATTCTGTACCTGTCAATAGAGGTGTCCCCCAAGACAGTGTTCAAGGACCAACTCTCTTCATACTCTACATAAATGACTTCTGTGATCATATTAAGAGCAACTGCGTTCTCTTCGCTGATGATGTAAAGCTGTTCAACACCAGAGACAATACTGCTACCCTTTAAAAAGATCTTGACTATGTATCAGAATGGTCAAACAAATGGCAACTTCAAATCTCAACAAATAAATGCTCTGTCTTACATATTGGCAACAAAAATCAGAAAATAAAATATCTGAATAGTCAAGACCTTGTTGATGATCCAAACTCTGTCAAGGACCTTGGAGTACTGATCTTTAATTATCTAAGTGCTAGAGCCCATTGTAACCACATAGCCAAAAAGGCATTAAGAGTTGTTAATCTAATCCTATGTAGCTTTTTCTCTGGTAATATCACACTACTAACTAGAGCATACAAAACATTTGCTAGACCAATACTTGAATAAAGCTCATCAGTCTGGAACCTGCATTACATATCTGATATTAACATAGTTGAGAAAGTCCAGAAATATTTCACAAGAAGAGTTCTCCACTCCTCTACTCCTTGCAGAATACCTTATGCCACCAGACTTGAAATTCTAGACCTAGAATTATGCCATCTTCGGTCTGATCTAAGTATGGAATATAAAATTATACATTGCAATGACTTACCTGTCAATGAATAGTTCAGCTTCAAACATAACAATGCAAGAGCACACAATAGAAACAAATTCAAGGTTAACTGCACCAAACTTGATTGCAGGAAATACGACTTCAGCAACAGAGTGGTCAATGTCTGGAATAATCTACCTGACTCTGTGGTTTCTTCCCCAAACCGCAAAAACTTTAACCTTAGACTGTCTGCTATTGACCTCACCCTTTTCCTAAGAGGTCTGTTGGGGGCATGCATAAGCGCACCAACATGCCTACTGTCCCTGTCCTATTGTTTCTTTTATTTTTCTTATATGTACCCATTTCATGTATTCATAATTATGTATATATTTATACCTATTATCTTGTAAGTGATTGACAAAACAAAATCAATAAAAATAAGATAAAGAATAATTCAATAATTCTTTTTTGCAGATGCTGCTTCAAATGGAAAATCTTCATAGTGAATATTCAGCATTAGACATTCTTTTGATTTTAAAACCAATAAAAGAATTTTCTAAAAAGAATCCCAAATATCCCTATTATTCCCATAGAAATTCCACAGTATTCTTTTCTGCATTGCCTCATAGCAGTTTCCTCTTTCATCAAAAGTTTCATCACTTTTATTTGTAAATTCATTCACTATTCTGAAGGCCCCTTGTTTAGCCCAGACTACCTACTTCCAAAATATTTTTACAATTGTTTGCAACTATATTTTTACTGTATACCTAGCATATACAGTATTATTCTCTCATTCTCACTCTTTTGCTCAAATCTTTTCCTTATATGCATTTCTTTTTTATACACAATCACAATCAAATATATAAAGAACTTAAAGCTTACATCACAAGTGTAAACAAATTTAGTAACTTCACCCTCTCTAAGGTTACTCTTATCTATAAAAAAAATCAACTAAGCATAATCTTTTCAATCCTAGTGTCATAAAAATATTCATAAAAAGTTGCTAGAAGTATCAACATATCTTATTTTAACTTTGATCAGATAAACTAGCTTTGCATTCTTTCCTTTTACTTCTGACAGGATTCATATTTACTTCATTCAAATTTTGTCATAGGATTTGACTTGAATTCTTCTTTGTCCTATTGCACAGAGTTTATCAAAACTTTTAACAACCCTCTTTTTGTAAACCCAATATGATATGTACATATGTATGTGTGTATGTATGTATGTATGTATGTATGTATGTATGTATGCTGTTCAGCTTCCTTCGGGTATTATCCCACGTCATTGTAGTTGTGCTTTTAAAGTTGTAGCAACGTTTCGGCAGAATCTCAGCTGCCATCATCAGTCTTCTGTATTGAGTTTGTCTGTGAGTCAGGCTATCACAGCCGTTTCAGTTTTAAATTTGAGGCTAGCCTCAAATGATAGCCTGTGATAGCCTGACTCACAGACGAACTCAATACAGAAGCCTGATGATGGCAGATGAGATTCTGCGAATACAGATTTGGAGATGGTAGTAGTTCTGGGGAATGATTAAAATTGAAGAAGATGAGCTATGCCAAACAATGTAAATAGGCAAAAGCCTTGAATTGAAGGTGAGAGGTGTTGGCATATGGATATTTTGGTAGATGCTAGTAGATGGAATTAAAGCTTTTAAGGGAGAGAGAGGAAAGCCATTTAAAAAAGACATAAAGGAAAAAATAGATTAAGCCTGGGACATATAGAAAAGTATGCAGACATGTCCCTAAATTCACAGAGTTATAAAAGAGAAAGGAAAAGGAGCACAATCAGTTTTGCAAGATTCATCCAATCTAAATAAAAATAGTTTTTAGTATAAATATTCTAAACTAGAAATAATATTTCATTTATTTAGCCTCAATTAAAATAATATTTAGAGCAAGTTTATTTCATGGTCTGGTCTGCCTCATAGGGTTGCCAGTGACTGCCTGTAATCTGCCAACTTTTTTATTATTTTAAATTTTTAATCAGCCTGCCTCTTCCTTGAATCAACAAAGAATTCTGCACACATTGGAGTTTTGATCTGATTTTAATACTGGAGGCAACCAAATAGCTTCTGAGAGAAAAGTCTGGATGCTTCCTTTCCCCTCCCTAAGTTATCCCTAATTAACTCCCTAAGTTATCTCCAGAGTCACTCCATAATCTTTGATAAGGCTCCAGAGGAACAAGATATCATTCATTCTATTCCATTAATGAAATTTGATTTGATTGTTCCTAGACTCTAAGGATTCATTGTTCCTAGATTCATTGCCACTAAAACTGATGATATAGATTTGTAAAGAATATAATTTTGTAAATAATACATTTGTAAATTTATATTGATTCTGTGACAATAGTCATTTTCGCAGTACATTTAAATCCATTTTATCTCCAATAAGGCCCATGGGACTCTGAGGAAAAAAAGAATCGGAGAAGAAAATGAAATGTTGTCAGCCAGTGATGGTAATCCTTTCGTCTCAAATCAACATGCCAACAAGATGTATTTTTCACCAATTCATTTTTACATTTTACATCATTACAATATATATAATTAGATGGATGGGTAAAATGATTCAGTTGTCCAGAAAATTTCTCTCTGACTTTAAAGAAAGTGAAAAAATAGATTTTAGGACAGAACAGCTGAGTTACAAATGATCAAAAAGACTGTTATTTTTGGCTTGAACAAGATAAAATCTTTTAAAAAGCATGAAAGCAAACTTTTCCAATATAGGTAAAATCAAATCAAAGTTCTGCCTGTTTATACATAGTACACAATAATAATGATAATAATAAAAACCAGAGCTTCAGTTGCTCGATCATAGTCAACATCTTGAATTTATTGACCATACCCTATGGACATTTTCTAGTATAAATCGGGAAGTGATAATTGCATTGTATGGTTTTCTACCCATTGTGTCTAAAATCCCTTTCCCTACTTATTAGCTGTACTCCAAATAAGAGTTTTTACCATGATAACTGGTTCATTATTTAGGTGCCATCAGTGACCACCTATCTCTAAGTTTACCTCCAGATAATGAGAATAATTCTTCATTTATTCTATGGTAAAAAGAAATAAAATGACTTCCTCCCTCCTTCCCCTCTATAAAAAACAAATCCTTATAAAGGTAATAACTTTTTGGTGTCACCTGCAAACTAAGATTTGCAAAAATAGTTAGAATTTTTGTGAATTCTTCATTATGCAAGATAGCAATACATAAATAAATACAGAGAAAGAGAGAAAAAGGGGAAGGGCAGCTGGAAAAGGAATATAAAGCTGGGGAAGGCACTGTCAATAACAATGAACTATGTAAAATCTATGAACTTTTGGAAGTTTATTGCACCTTAAAGGGTAGGATAATAACCCTGTAAGCAATCTGGAAATATTTATGGAAACAGCACAGAGAAGGAATGGTAGTGGAAGCCTCAGTTCTTCCTGTGTGACTGTTTTTCTGTTTGTTTTTGGACTTGTTTGCTTTGGCTATCTTGAGATGAAATCTTGCTGATAGAATTACTTTGACATGGAGATAAATCCATTTCCTGTATCTCCTTCTGTTCTCCTTTTCACTAAAGCCTGCTGGGCTTCTTTAGGTTGCAAATGTATATTTGCACATGGACATCTGCCAAAGTAAGTTACAACCTTGGGATTTGCTGGTAAACAGCACATGCTAATAGACTGATCATCTGTTTCAAAATAAGCTCCTTGTCCCCATCCATTGTTGTTACATGTTGTCAGTCTGGAGTTGAAAGGCTGTGCAATGGGAAATTTGCTAAATTCTTCAGCACTCCTTTTGATAATCCAGTAGATTGACACAAACCACCTGGACTTCTATCAGGAAAAAGTTAAGTTTCAATTTTCTCTGCATTGCCATTTCTTCTGCCTAGACAATATTTTGATGCAATATTTTAGTACTACTTTCTTGCATTTATGTGAAATTCACAAAATTGATTTATTAATCTTTGCGATAGTTTTACACCCAGAACATCATACTTGCACACAAAATTGTCAACCTTCCACAGATTATTTGTCTCTGCAGGATTTGCAGACAGAGTGGGATTAATATTTCTTCTCTTTTTCTAGCCAGCTAAAGATCCTTCTGTGTATGATCATAGAGAACACTTGAATAGAGATAATATGTAAGATCTAAAGACATGTAAAATTTGCAAAGTATAGTTTAGGAATTCAACCTTGGGGCTGTGTAAATTCAAGCCATCAACTTCATGACCTTTCCTGACTTTTAAAATCTTTCATGGCTAGAATAAGATGTCTTTTCAAAACCAGCCTGTTGTTCATTAAGACCTTCATCAGAAATTCTTCTCTGGGTTCCCTTTCTATCTGGAATATGGTAGATGGCTCTTAAGTAAAAGGCTTTATTGCATCCAAAGTCCCACTGAATCTCATGCCCACACTATTTTTGCTATTTTTTTTTATTTTTATTTTTTGTCATCAAGTCACTATCAACTTCTGGTCTAGTCCCTGAACTTTTCTTGGCAAGATTTTCTTTAGTGTTTTCCATTGTCTCCTTCCTAGGGCTGATGATGAGTTACTGGCCCAAGGTCACCCAGCTGCTTTGCACCTAAGAGAGGACTAGAAGTCATGGTCTTCTGGTTTCTAACCAGTACATCAAACTCTTGAGACATTTTTGGTGTCAAAGGAATATAGTCTTCCAGTCATTCTGTTTTAAAGATTATATGTATATAATCCCACCTCTGCTCTTAAATAACAGGAAATCTCTTCCAATTGATATTACAGACAACTATCAAGCCACAAAATGAATTCTCAAGCACTCTTTTGTTAGCAGAATAGTATCCCAATGATAATAAGAGATTCTGGGTGAGGTGACAGAAACCAAGAGAGATCTTTGTCCAATTCTTAACATTTTTTCCCCTCAAGGATACATAGTTAAACATGAAATCAAGGATGCATAGGTAAAAAAGGATGCATAGTTAAACATGAAACACAAACATGAAATCTCTCTTCTTTATGAAGAAAGAAGTGAACAAATTCCTGGCTATCTCTGAAGAAAGACCAGCTGCATCATTTCATTAAGAAGAGAACACTCACTGGAATGGGGAAAAAATTACCTTTCAACTTTGCTAATATTATTTAAATTGCTTCCTTCTTTTAAAATGAATGGTGTAGAGTCAGGAATGTGAGAGCTAAATGGGGAAGAAAGCCATAAACATGGAATAGTGGTAGCAGCTGAAAACTGTCACTAATATTTCTAAGACTAAATCAGACACAAAATATTTGGATAAGGGATAGAGTGCTAACCAAAAACAACCCTAACTAAGAACTGAAATAAATAATTTTCTCAGCAGGAAGTTATGTCATTTATGTTTCAAGGTATACTTATTTATCCGGTTTATGTACAATGATTTATAATACATTTTGTAAAACATACATGAGACTTTTCTGATGTGTTCTTCTTTAAGCCATTAAGGTATATAAAGTACAGGTAGTCCTCAACTTACAACAGTTCATTTAGTGACAGTTCAAAGTTACAACAGCACTGAAAAAGTGATTTATGACTGTTTTTCACGCTTAAGGCTGTTGCAGCATTCCCGTGGTCATGTGATCAAAATTCAAACACTTGGCAACTAACTCATATTTATGACAGTTGCAGTGTCCCAATGCCATGTGATCTCCTTTTGTAACTCTCTAACAAGCAGAGCCAATGGGGAAGCCAGATTCACTTAACAACCATGTTATTAACTTAACAAGTGCAGCGATTCACTTGGCAACAGTGGCAGGGAAGTTCATAAAGTAGGCCAAAACTCACTTAACCAGTATCTCACTTACAAACAGAAATGTTGAGCTCAATTGTGGTCATAAGCCAACTTGTATACCACTTTATGTTGAGGACTGTGGTGATCAAAGACCAGTCATTGTGCAGGGTGCCAAGATGTCTGACTGCCTGGACAGTGTTTATTAAATTTATAGGGTTTTTACAAGAAGACAAAGGCAACATAGATATAGCATCTGGATTGGAGAATAGATCCCACATGGGTGAAAGCTCCCATCCCCATTGGTACAACCTCACAACCAATCCTTAACACTAGCAGTGATGTTAGTAAAATGAGGTCACCTATAGGTCTGGAAAGTCTGGGACTTTCCACCTTCACCAAAATATAGGAAATGAGATCATGCCAATAGCCAAGAGGCCCACATAGGGTTTCTAGATGGCAGTTTGCTGCTTAGCATCTGGTGCCATCTGTAGGATCTCAGTAGTTACCACAGAGGACATATCTGGAGAAGCTGGAAAACATTTGGAAAATGCAGCATTTGAGTTCATCTGAAGCACTAGAGTATTTTTTTTTCAGTAGCCAAGATTTATCCTTAATTGCCACATCCTTCTGTAGTTCCAGCCTTGTTGTGAAGGCTCTATTGCAGGGCTGTCAAACTTATGGCCCATGTGCCAGATGCATCACGTGCTGGCCACACCCATGCCTGGTTTAGTGAAGGGAGGAAGTCACAATACATCATGTGATGATACCATGACTATGTGAGTTTGACACCCCTGCTCTATTAGCATCTTTAGGATACTATCTGACGGTACTTCTCCATTGAACCTTGGTGATCAATTTTGATGGTTAAATGTAGCTAGTTTAGGTATGATCTCATGTCTCATATCAGCCGCTGTGCTTTGCAATGGAAGGGATGACAGTCTTATTCAAGCTTCAGATGTGGGCTGCACATCTGGTTGTGCTTCCAGCTCTTCTTGAGCCCATAATAAAATGTGTAACTGATCTAGAATCAAATTGGAGAGCAGCTTCCTCTTCACAATGTTGAAAAGTTGGGTGTCTAGCTGTTTCTCAGTTAGTGTAGATGAAGGTATTTTGTCCATGCATAGTTCTCTCATATGTTTCATATATCTCCTCTCACTGCTCGATTGTTGTAATAGCAATCCCAGGTTCTTCTATCTCTTTGATGTATAATCTGTTCCAGTAGCTGATGTATCATCAGATTGACCTAGTTGTCCAACATCAGATATGAACCTTGTTAATCTGGGTGATGTCTGAATTGGCATGACTCTCTTTGTTTGTATCACTCTCACATCTGAGGTAAGTAAGCAAGTGAAAAGTTAGTGGCAGGGGTGGGATGCTACCGGTTCTGCCTGGTTCTAAAGAACCAGTAGCTCTGAAAAGCAGCAGACACCGAACTGGTTCTGTGTTTGCTGCTGTTTGGCCCACCTGCCTGCCTGAGCTCTTACCTGTCCTTAATTTCCTGTTTTTTCAACTTCAGCTGCTTTGCGCAGCACAGCTGAGCAGGAAAAAGCAGGAAAAAAGAGGCTTTTCAGTTGTCTGGGAGGCACAGCTTAATGTTTTTTTACACATGCACGCAGCAAAACATAGTCACCGAACTGGTAGTAACACCAATTGAATCCCACCCCAGTTTGTGGGGTCTTTGCCCAAGGAGAAAATTGGTTAGGCAGATATCAGTTCAGGGTTTGAACTCTGGTTTCCTGCATCAAAGCGCAATGCTCCAAACACTATGCTATCCAGTCCCCTCTTTCTCTTACATATATACATATAAAGCAAATTAAGCTTTCTCTACTTTTCATTCTTAAATGCAGGAGTAACACAAATTGTCCTAAAAAGCACATTTAGTGAAATAAAATGTATCTTGGTTCTACAAGAAAATATTCTTCCTAATACTCTGTCTGGTACTTATAAATTTGGATCACCAGAAACAACTTATAATGACTTAAACAGTAGACCAAACAAGAAATTCTGTGAGGAGAGGATTGGGATATGATGTCAACAGATTTATTATTACTCTTCATATGGCTGAACCAACTGCTTTAGCTGCTACAATAATTTGGTCAGACATTTGAAGTGATAATGAGTAAAACTGTATTACACTACAGTCAAACAAAAATTGAGGCAGAAAAATTTTTACTAGGAAAAACATTGATTTCTTGACAGTCAAAAAGGTTTTTGTTTACAAAAACTAAGAGTACTTGATATCTACCTGTAGATCTGTCAACCAGCTGTTCTCCTATTACCAGAGAGGGTCTAATATAACCAATTTGCTTTATTATATGGTTTTTATCATTCTATAAAAGACCAAGCAAATTACAGTATATCACAAATATTAAAGCAAACAGTTACCTATTTTGCTAATGGAATCAGAGAAATGTGGTAGAGGATCCAGATATTGTAACATATCTTAACAGAATAACTCAGTTGGAAGGGATCTTGGAGGTCTTCTAGTCCAACTCCCTGCTCTAGCAGGAGTCCCTACATCATTTTAGACAAGTACTTTTTAAAAAGTGTCTTGTGATGGAACACCCACAACTTCTGGACACAAGCTGTTCCACTAATGTATTGTTGTCACTATCAGGAAATTTCTCCATAGATTCTCTTCTTGATTAGTTTCCATCCATTGCTTCTTGTCCTGCTTTCAGGTGCTTTGGAAAGTAAGTTGATCCCCTTTTCTTTGTGGCAGTGCCTCAAATATTGGAACATTGCTATCATGTCACCCCAGTCCTTCTTTTCATTAGACATACCCAATTCCTGCAACTCTTCTTCATATGCTTTAGCCTCCAGCCCTGTAATCATCTTTGTTGCCCTTTTCTGCACTCTTTTCTGAGTCTGTACATCAGGGGTGTCAAACTCACGTCCTCACGGCAGCATCACATGATGTGTCGGGATTTCTCCCCCTTTGCTAAACTGGGTGTAGGTGTGGCCAGCACGTGACACATCTGGCCCACAGGATGGGTCTTTTGACAGTCCTGCTCTACATCTTTTTTTATATTGTGATGACCAGAACTGGATGCAATGTTCCAAGTGTGGCCTTACTAAGGCTTTGTAAGAAGGTACTAGAACTTCACATGATCTTGATTCTATTAATGCAGTCTAGGGTTGCATTGGGTGTTACTTTCTTTTTTTGGAGGGGGGGGAGGTTTGCCAGCACACACTATTGGCTCATATATAAGTGATTGTCCATTAGGACTTCCAAGATCCATCTCAGAGTTACTGGGATTAAACCCAGTTTCACCTAGCTTGTACCTATACAGTTGATTTATCTTGTTTAAGTGTAAGACCTCACTTTTATCTACAATAAATTTCATTTTGTTAGATAGGTCCCAATCTTGGATCTTGAGTTTGTCTTCTGGTGTGTTGTGTCTGCATTTTGTTGAATTCTAATATGATATGGCACTCTCTTCCAATTCTGTCTTCTTTTTTGATAGATCTGTTTCTTTTGAACAATTTATATCCTTCCAGCAGTACATTCCAGTTGTTCATCCCACCAACTTTAATTAATGGCAACCATATTATACTTGCCCTTGTGTACTAGTACTTCAAGTTCAACCTGTCTGTTCCCCAAACTTTGAATGTTAGTGTATAGGCATCTGAGTCCTTTATGGCTGTCCTTGGTATGCTTCCTACATCTCCTAGTTTGTATCAAGTATTTCTTCCTTCCCATCACTCTCTACTTCCTTGTTTGGTTGGTTGCCTTGGAGTTTATGCTCGGGATTAGGTCATAAAGATCCTAAAAATTGTTCACCCTCCCCCACCCCCTCAGTTTAGTTTAGTTCTTTGGATAAGCTGAGCCAGTTATTTTCCAAATACATTCTTCCTAGTTCTTGTGAGGTGCAGCCTATCTCTTTTCAGAAGTCCTAGTTGTAGGTAATGCAGATCGTGGTCTAGGAATCTGAAATTTTCTTGGCAGAACCAGATCTTGAGCCAGTGATTCATTTGTAAAATCCTTATGTCATGAGAACCTCTGTGAATGTGCCTTTGATAAAAACAAATGCCTGTGTAGATGCTGATAAGAAGCAAAAACATATGCTGTATGTACTCACTGATGCACATGCTTTTTACAGTTCTCTGACTTCTGAAGTAAATCTGAAAAAGACGAGCCAAGCTTAAAAAAATAAACCTAGACTGCAAGCATAAATATATTCTGAATTATTTTTAGAATAATATGTGAATAATCTTCAATCCACAACCTTACAAAGAAGTATCATAATATCTCTGTTGAAAATGAGCATACTAGAAAACAAAAATCTAGCTATAAGTTATACTGGCATTATGTCATTTGCATGCAGAGAACAAAACTTAGCTGGAAAAGCATGTCCTTATATAAATATATGGAGGTTTGTTTAGTGATGATGATGATGATGATAAAATGTGTTTAACTGTTGTAGTTCATTAATATATTTAAAATATGAATAACTTTAATAAAATAGATTAATATATTCAGAGCTCTTCTACTAGCACATAACAAGCCTTTTTGCCTTTATAAAATGAAAAAGCCACCATACAGCTACCAGATTATTACTCAACTTGCCAGAAGCAGTTTCGTGTTGCTATGAATATCCTCAACGTTGTTGTCCTTGTGTTGTGCCTGAATCCCACAAGCTGACTAGAACTCCATCCAAGTGGACAATGGGAGAGTGCCAAAGTCAGCTTCCGGCCACCATCCCTCTCTCTCTTCATCATTGCTCTGCTGTCATTTTTGCAGCCAGTAAAAACAAAAGTCACTACATTGAAAAAAGAAAGAACATTGAAATAGTGGGTCAGCTTTATGGTGTCTTACTTTCAGTGATGAGGAGGAAAGAAGGCCAAGAAGCCAAGAAGTTGGATAGTGTTCCTCACCAAAGGAAAACAGTTTGCCTAACAACTACAGAACAGTTGTCACAGCACAATTGTGCTCTTGTGTAGCTACAGAGCTCAGTTGCAGAAAGCCAACCATGCTGGGGGAAGGAGGCAGCATGGCACAGGGGTTAGACTGGGCAAGTATGACCTGTGGATTAAGTCCTAAGACATCTGCCTTGTGCTTCATCCACTTTGTGCCAGGCTAGGCCTGTGTACATTATTTATTACACTCAAATCATTCTGCTAACAACTTGCACACACACTGTCCTACTTGCTCTTTGTTTTCTCAACACCCAGTAATTTCCCTTCATGGAGCTGGGGTGGATGTGACCTGCGTGTGATGCATCTGGCCCACGGGCTGCCAGTTTGACACTCCTGGTCTAGGATTCTGCTATTTGTGTTTTATTTGTTATTATCTCTGTCTAGAAGCATGAATTTTAAATCACCCACCTACCAACCATTCTAGCATTCACAGTTGCTTCTTCCCTGTCTTTAATTAATATCTTCCATGTCATCAGATATCTTGTAAGATATTCAAAACCTTCTTGCTTGACCACTGGGGTTTTCAAGTCAGGAGCAACTTTCAGCCTCTGCTCCAACTCTTCTTTTTTTTTTTTTGGCTTGCATACATATAAGCCTCTGCAATGGCCCCAAGAAGAGTTTTCAGTGCATCCAATCTTCCATTTCTCTGCTTTTATTTCTAATTCTGCCAGATGTCAGATTTATTTTTCCCCTTTTCTTTTTTGGATTTGAAATCTGTTCTTGTTTCTTTGCTATGATTCTCCTTCCTTTCCCATCACAGTGTTTTTTTTTTATTTTTTATTGGTTTTTAAGACAAACACAAACAAACAAAACATAAAAACATCAAGTCATCTTTCATGCATGTGCATACAGTGTGATGGTTGGTTTACAAATTGTTTTGTGCTTCCATTTCATAGTCTTCAATTATAATTACATTGTATATAATCTTGTATTTTCAATCAAATATTAAATACATGAATATCATTATTAATCAATCATTTGACTGTACTTTTATTCATTCATGTTTTACAAAATGATCATATTTTACTTAATTTGTTTTATGACAATTCATATTATCATCCTAGATTTATCCTAGAATCATTTTGTAGATATAATAAGAAAAGAATACATCTTTATATATCTATTATTTTCTAAAAGTCTACATATTTCATTACTATATTTTATTGTCTAACCATTGATAGATTAGATCCTGAACTTTATAAAATTGTTCATCATCTTGTTCTCTAATTTCAAATGTCAATCTACTCATTTCAGCACATTCCAATATTTTCTTAATGATTTCCACCTGTGATGGTATTTTCTCATTTTTCCAGTTTTTAGCAAATACAATCCTAGCCGCTGTTAATACATTTACAATCAGATATTTCAAATCTTTACCATATATTTCAGGCAAAATTCCAAATAAAAAAATCTCTGGTTTCAAGTCTACATGCTTATGTGTCATTTTTTCAAGCCACATTTGAATTTTAGTCCAATATTTTTTATCGTCCGGGCATGTCCACCACATATGGTAATATGAGCCAGGTGTCTGATGACATTTCCAACACTTTTCGGACTTATTCTTGAACATCCTTGCTATTCTTGTCGGGGGAAAGTGCCACCTGTAAAACATCTCATACAAATTTTCTTTATATGCTGTTGACATTGTCATTTTATAATTTTGAGACCACAATTTTTGCCATTTCTCTAGATCAATCCCATATCCAAAACTCTTCCCCCAAGCAATCATAGTTTCTTTAACTTGTTCTTCTACTAGTTTAATTTCTAATAAATATCCGTACAATTTTTAATCACCTTTTCATCAGTACCTGTCAAAATCTTATCTAAGTCAGTCAGTTTATCATAGAAACCTTCTGTTTTAGAATCTTTATCATACCTTGAATATATTTGCGCATATGCAAACCAATTCATCTTTATACCTTGTTCCTCTAATTTTTGCACAGATTTAAGTTCACCCTTTTCATTCAATATTTCACCATATCTAACTGTTTGTTCCTTTTTGTATATTAGAGGATAAGAAAATGCTTCAATGGTCGATAACCAGACTGGAATTTTCAAATAACATTGTCTTTTAATCTTCTCCCAGTTTAACCACAGAGACTCCCGTATATCATGTCTTCTAAAGTACCCCTGTGTTTTAGTTCCTTTATACCATAAAAAAGCATGCCACCCCAACAACAGATCATGTCCTTCTAATGCCAACAATCTAGTATTTCTTAATGTTGTCCATTCCTTAACCCACATCAAATTTGTAGCTTGATAATACAACTCCCAGTTAGGCAAACCAAATCCTCCTCTTATTCTAGCATCTTGCAAAAGTTTTAACTTTATACTCGCTTTCTTACCTTGCCATATATATTTCAACACAATTTTATTCAAATCTTCAAAGTAGTCTTTTCCAAGCCTAATTGGAATTGTTTGAAACAAATATAAAATTCTGGGTAATATATTCATCTTGATTGTTGATATTCTCCCTATTAGTGATAGTTGTAAATTTTCCCATTTCACCAAGTCTAGCGCTATCTGCTGTTTAAGTTTAATATAATTATTCTATTTTAGAGTACTGCATCTTGCTGTCAAATATATCCCCAAGTACTTGATCTTATTTGTGACCTGAATTTTCAATAGGTCTGCCAGTTCTTCCTTTTGTCTTGATAACATATTCTTTGTCAAGATCTTTGTCTTATCTTTATTTATTTTCAAACCATCCACCTTTGCATATGTCTCTATCTTTTTTATCAATTTTGATGCTGTTTCTAGTGGGTCTTCGAGGATAAAAACCAGATCATTTGCAAATGCTTGTAACTTAAATTCTTCCTTTTTAATTTTCATCCCTTTTATATTATTTTTATCTTTAATATTTCTATTTAGCACTTCCAAAGTTAACACAAACAACAGAGGTGACAGTGGCCACCCTTGTTTTGTTCCTTTTCTTATATCGATAGAATCTGTCAATTCTCCCTCTATCATTACTTTTGCCGTCTGCTTCTGATACATAGCTTCTATTTCTTGAATAAATTTTTTTGAAAAGCCCATCTGTTCCAGCAGTAATAACATGAATCACATTATCAAATGCCTTCTGTGCATCTAGAAATATCAGAGCCATTTGTTTTTCAGGATGTGCCTTGTAGTATTCCAAAGTATCCAAGATTACTCTCATATTGTCTTTAATTTGTCTCTTTGGCAGAAATCCATTTTGATCAGGATGGATATTTAAGTATTTTTAAGTCTTTCTGCTAATATTGAAGCAAAGATTTTATAATCTGTGTTTAGTTGAGAAATAGGTCGATAGTTCTTGATTTGTAATGAATCGGTCTCCTCTTTTGGAACAAGTGTGATATAAGCTTCTGACCATGATTTAGGTATCCTCTTCTTTAACATGACTTCATTTATAACTTCTAGCAATGGAAAGTTCAATGATTCTTGTAATGTTTTGTAAAATTCTGCCGGAAATCCATCTGGGCCTAGTGCCTTTCCATTATTTTGCTTCTTGAGTGCTTTAGTTAACTCCATCATCATTATATTGCTTTTTAACATTGTTTCAATCTCTTTAGGTATCTGAGGTAAGTTAGCATTCTGTAAATACTGTTTAACTCTTTCGTCATCAATATTCTCTTGTGTGTATAGTTTCCCATAATAGTCTTGAATGATTTCCTTCTTCTTTTTACTACCATAGCAAACTTGGCCTTGGTCGTCTATTAATTGCAATATTTTCCTTGATTCTTTCTCCTTTCTCAATTTATTTGTTAACCATCTACCTGGTTTATTATGCATCTTCAAAGTAGTTCTGTTTTGCACCTCTAATTTTTTGTGCTAATTCTTCTTTTTCCATTAGACCCATTTTATGTTTGGTTATATCTATTTTTAACTTAATGTCCTTTTTCTGTGGCATTTTCTGTAGCTCTTTTTCAAGTCCTTCATACTCATCTTCTAATGCCTCAGAGGCTAATCTTTTCATGGTATTTCTTTTCCTTGTATAGTCTATTATTAAGCCTCTGGCATATGCCTTCATTGTATCCCATACGTTCTGGATTGATGTATCTTCTTCTTTGTTTTCTCTAAATAAAAAGGCCAATTCTTTCTC
The DNA here is from genome assembly GCA_015471245.1 of Laticauda colubrina. Classification (NCBI taxonomy): domain Eukaryota; kingdom Metazoa; phylum Chordata; class Lepidosauria; order Squamata; family Elapidae; genus Laticauda; species Laticauda colubrina. The sequence goes on along the minus strand of BLBF01000003.1, from coordinate 43,012,266 downwards.
CATCCACTGTGTGAAGTCTTTTTCCTTTAAAATAGTATTATTTAATGTCCATCTAGATCTTCTTCTTTGTCCTTTCCATTTAATTGTCATTGGATTGTGATCTGCCCAAGTACTTGTTTCAATATTTATTTCTTGAATATTAGTTAGCAATTCTGTTGACATCCATATCATATCTATTCTTGACCATGATAAGTGTCTATTTGAGTAGAAGGTGTGCTGTTTAGTTTTAGCATTTCTTTCTCTCCATGTATCTTTTAAGTTTATTTCATCTACCATTTTAAAAAAGGATTTAAGGAGTCTTTCTATTTTGCTTTATTGTTTTCTGTGCTGTATCATCCAGTTTATTGTCTACGATTCCATTAAAATCTCCCATCATAACTATATTAACATAGTCCAGTTCAATTATTTTCATATGTAATTTTTTATAGAATTCTTCTTGATTGTCATTCGGGGCGTAGATTGCAATCAGGAGTGTTTTCGTATTATTGTCCAGTATTTCCACCATTAATATTCTTCCGTCGTCATCAGTATAAATCAATTTCACTGGGATGGTCTCTTTAATATATAAAACCACTCCTCTTTTCTTACATTGTGTCAAGGAAGTAAGTATTTTACCTAATTTTGGCTATATCAGCAATTGTTCATATTGTTTTTTAATATGTAGTTCTTGAAGGCAGATTATATCAAATTTTAATTTCTCTAATTTATGAAAATTTTTCCTTCTTTTAGTGGCTGAGTTATGTCCATTTATATTAATTGTAATCAATTTTTTCTCTTCCATTGTTATATTTTGTAGTTAGGTTTGACAGCTCTTGTGGATCTTGGTTCACATTGTTCTATGGCTTCTTTCTTTCCACCTTCTGCACCTTCTTCTTTTTCATTCATCATTTGGGAGTCCTCTTGGAATTCAATTAGTGAAATTTCTTTTTCTGCCTCTTCCTCTTTCCCTCTAAAAAATTCTGTGTAAAATGATTCAGTTTTCTCAATTGAGCCAATTCTATATCTCTGTTCTTGCCATGTGAACATTAAACCTTCTGGAATCAGCCATCTATAATTCACCTATTTTTTAAGTAGCAATTTGGTCAAGAATTGGTATTCTCTTCTCATCTCTCTCACTCTTCTGGATACTTGTTTCAAGACCACAATCTCCTTGTCTTTGTATTTCAATGTTTTCTCTCTTGCCACTTGCAATATTTGCATTTTAATGGCTTTCTTTGTAAATCTGATGTGAACTTCTTTTAGTAAGCTATTTCTCATCGCATATCTTGTGAAGACTCGATAAACCTCATCTATTCCATCCATCATCTTCTCTTCAATTATTCCCAAAGCTTCAGCCAATATTTCTATCATTATCTCAGCTAGATTTTGTCCTTTTTCTTCCTCTATGTTTTGGAATCTGAGATAAAATTCTGATCTGTCCATCTTCCATCTCAGCATACCATTTTTATCTTGTTCAACCACAGTTAATCTGTTAATAATGTCTCCAATCTTCTTGTCTCTTTGTTTATCTTCTTCAATTTTTTGCAGTCTCTCATCATACTTCATCATCATTTGTTGGATGTTCTCCACTTTTTCATCGGTTTTCCCTGTTCTTTGTTCTTTGTTCTCTATTCTTTTTTCAATATTCTCTGATCTTGTTTGAATATTTTGAGTTCCTTGCATAATGATCTGCAGGATCACTTTTTCTTGTTTTTTCTCTTGCCTTAACATTGTCTGTATTGAACGTTGTCCTCCAGATGGTGGAGAGGAAGAAGTAGAAGTTGAAGAACCAGGAGCTGTTAATTTCCTACTCATTTTGAGCAATTCAAAATCTTCAGGTTCTTCTTGACCTTAATCCAATTGTGAAATAACCAGTTGCAGTTCCAAATAAAAGTAGTAGGAAAAAAGAAGCCAAATAGTAATAATAATAAAAAAGAAGAAAAAATTTCTCCAGGTTCTTGTATACCTTACTCCAATTGGTTGGTTAGGTGACAGTAAAAATTCAAAAATGAAGGAAAAAACACACCATAAACACACACACAAAAGAAAAAGTTGTAAAATCCTTAAAAAGGTGAAAAGGTGAAGAAAAAGGCTAAAAAAAAAAAGGAAAAATTCTTCAGGTTCTTCAACACCTTAATCCAATTAAAAGGCCTCAAATATAAAAAGATGCATAAAAATAAACAAAAAAAAAACAATATAGAAGGTAGATGGAAACACAAAAATACCAGAAAGGGAGAGAGAGAAAAAAAAAAGGCTACTCCCTTAAAAAGAAAAGGAAGGGAAACATTAATACTAAAGCTTTTCCTTCAAAATAAAAAGCAGGCGTAGAAGTTTAACTTCCAAAGACAAAAAAAAAAAAAAAAAAAAACAATGACAAGCTCCAAAGGGCCAAAAATTCAAATAGCTATTACAAAAAAAAGGTAAACTGATAAGGAGGAGTAGCACAGCTTAGAAAGAATAAAAAGAGCACACTGCACTCTGTTTAATTATCCAAGGCTCTTGTTATAACTCTCTTCTCCAAAAACTTATCACCTTTTCTTTTCCTAAGCTTCAACACCAGACTCCAGCTGTTAATAGAAACCCAAAGAGCACCTGTAAAAATACTCTCCCATGTTCTTCCCTCTATCTTATCAAACAGGCAATGTCCTTGAAAAAAAAGTCTCAGTTCTTTCACAGCTTTGTCTGGTCAAAAGAGAAATAGAAATAGAATATTTCCAAGCCTCTAGTTGGCAGTGTTACAAAGTTTCTTTAGCTTTCACTTTCCCCCTCCTTTTCCAAGCAAAATATAACAAGAATTAATTAAAAAAAGAAATATATATTTAAAAAAAAAATAACTAAAAGGGAGTCTCTGGCTTTGAATATTATAAAGTCAAAAAGGAGAAAAGAATAGATAAAAAGAAGAGAAAAAAACCAGCCCAGTTTCAAAATATAAGATCATATGTAGAAAAAAAATAAAAATGTTACTTTGACATTCCTGTTTAAAATCACCGCTGAATCACTTCTGTCAAAACTTTTACAGATTCCTTCTTTCCCTTAGGGTGTCCTTTCAAGACTTAAAATAAAGAAAAAGTTCTCACCAAACCAGCACACTTTCTCTTTCCGTTCTGTTTTGTTTTGGAGCTGTCCCAACTTCAGCAGCTTTAATGGCTGCCTCTTTGCTGCTGGCAAAAAGAGCTTCTCCTGGATCTACTTGGGACTTTGTGAAATCCCTGGAATTGACAGGATGCACTCTTTACATTCACTGTCTCTTTGGGATGGTTCAGATCCAGTTGGACCGTCCAGGAGCAAAGATATCAGCAGCGATCTCAGACCTCCAAGATGACATGCCATGTCGTCGCGACATCGGCTCCACCCTCCCAAAGTGTTTTCTTTAACAATCCCATCAACTGCAACAGTCTGCATTTTTCAATTCTAAGTCACACATAAACTTTAAAGATGCTGTTTGTTTCGGTGTTGACAGAAGCAGTCGTCTATCCTACCTAACTTACCTTCTTTTGCTGTTTTTATTAGAACTGTGAGAGCATGCATAAGCCAAGTGGGAGGACAATATCACCAATCTCTTCCTTCTCCCCTTTCACAGAATTTAAGCTTTCGCCATTGTTGGAGTAGGGTGATCTGTTATATTGGAAGGGAGGCAAATGGGAAGATATAGTCAATTTCATGGGACACTTCTGGTAATATCACTGGGAAACTTCTGTCCATCAATCATTCTAGTTTGGGTTAGATTTTATCCTTTTGCTTGTCAAGCTTTAATAAAATTGTATATGGAAGGGAAAAAAAAAAAGAAATATTGCTATTTGAATTGGGAAACATGACTGATACAAACTCAGAGTAGCTGACCAGAACCTTCAAGCAAACAGCAAACACCTGAACAGAATAGGACAACAAGGTCATTGTATCCTGCTGTTTGGTCAGCATTTCATCCAGAGAAAGGTTTTCATTTATGGGACTGCTGTGAAGAAAACTGTGGATTTTCCCAAATTGTTACAAAACAGAATGCTGGACCATATGAAGCTTTAGCCTGGTCAACAGGCTTCCTCTTTCGTTCTTCTGTTACTTTGCCAAGATGATAAGTGCATGGGTCAAATAGGCTACATATGTGGTGAATGCCCAGCTTCCCCAATCTAGCAATGGTGAGCAAAAAATTCCAAATAAATAAAATAAAGCACTGTAGTTTTGGCATAGTGTCTAAGGCACCAGGTTAAGTTCAATGATTTGGGCCCAGTCCTTCTCTCCTTCGGTCCTAGCAAGCAGGGAAGGGCAAACCACTTCTGAAAATTTTGCCAAGGAAACTGCAGGCACTAGTCCAGGCAGTTGCCAGGAGTCAACACTGACTCAAAAGCACCAAAATGAATAAATAAATAAAACAACATTTTTAAAAAGTTTACTCATTGCATAGATTAAAAAAAAATTAAAAGGGCAAATGAAATTTCCAGTGTTAGATGAGGGAGTGTGGCAAGAAGACATTAAAATAATAACTGCAAAAGTTATTATGATGAGTAATGCCTCCCATCCCAGGTCATACCACATTGGTGTCTCTCCCTGGAATCTCCTTTCACCATGTCAGCTGCAATAACAACGACTGTGCTTTCTTGGAAGAGAATCAAACAATTCCCTTTCCCCCCGAGTAATAATAAGAAAGCTTTGCTATCCGAGACTGGTTTTTCTGGAATCACAGTCTGGATTCTGAGCTTTGGTTTTCAATTTGCTGCCATTATATGATGTTTTATTAAAAATGTTCTAACCTATAATTATTTGTAAATATCATCATTTAGGACTATTTTATTCATTATGCTTCTTACCTTTTAAAAAGGGTGACAAAGAAGTAATCATACTTCATTCTCAACACAACCCATCAAATGCCAGAGAGGAATAAGTCCATTTTCACACATAATTTGCTTGTGGAGCAGTCACTATCTGTGGAACAGCTAGTGGGCTTCATTGGGGGTGGTGATGAGGGAAGATCCTTCTTGGATCTGTGCCTGCCTGAGTTCTGGTTTGGTATCAGCCACAAAACCCCAGATGAAAGAGAAGAGTGGCGATTATCATCTGGGCAGCTTTGATGATTTTCAAAGGCTCAATTCCAGGGGTGTTAAACTCACATCATCATGGCGGTGTCACATGACATATCATGATTCCCCTCCCCTTCACTAAACCAGGTGTGGCCAGCATGTGATGCATCTGGTTTGCAGGTTGGGAGTTTGATAGCTTGCTAATCATATATGAGATCTTCCGGTCAATGTTGACCTTCTGGAGAGCTGTCTCCTCGCTATGCAGTGGTTTCCTGCTTAAGCTGCTTGATTCCATCACTGGGACAGCAGATGACTACCTTATTAGCTTTCCCCTGGGTGTGTTGAGTCAGATGTTCATGGCCACCATGACAACCATGGACCTGTCTCAAATAACTGATGGTCAGTTATCAGCTTATCAGTTCTGGCTTTTTTCTCAGAGCTGTTGCAAATATGATCTGAAGGTGGAAAAAACTGCTATTAGTCTGTTGTCAGTGTTAAATAACTTTTCACTTGCTAATGTTGCCTTTGCTCCTGTCAAACTCAGCCCAATATAGAATAATCCAGCAAAATTCAGTTCTTTATTTGTATATGTGCAATGGACAGAATCTTGTCAGACCAAACCATTACTGTTTTCATCTTAATGGATATAACCTAAAGGGCCTGTCACATAGGCCGATGGATGCAAAACGTAGGTAAAAAGGACACAGCGGAAGAGAAAATGTTCTATCCGTTGTTATCCGCTCTCAAAAGTGCCCCAAATTTGCATAAGCAGAGTGGACAACAATGGAAAGGAACGGACGGGGAGAGGACGTAGCCAGGATGTTAAGCAGATGCTCCACGGAAGCCTAGCGGATGGAAGTGGATGGAAGTGGATGGCACATCCGCAGGGCTTCCGGGGGAGCACAGTGAAGCAGACGCGCAATGGAAGGAACGGATGCAGAGCGGATGCCGAGCAGATGAAGCGGATGCAGAGCAGAAGCCTAGCGGATGCCTAGCAGATGCCTAGCGGATGCTTAGCAGATGCAAAGCGTTCACTGCGCATGCGGGGAGGGGAGGATGCCTTGCGTCAGCCCTGCAGATATAAAGGGAAGCAGCTTGCAAGCAGGTCACCATTCAGAGGAAAGACCTGCTGCCAGACACAGCTCCAGCCAGCCAACAACCATGGGGAAAAAGAGGAAGCCTCTGCCATCTGCTGCCAGCCCGGGCAAGAAGGACAGGGCCACCATCCCACCCCCTGACCCTGACTCTGCTTCTGCTGGGGTCTCTGCTGCTCGGGCTGACTCTTCTGGTGCTGGAACTTCTGCTGGCGGTGCTCCTGGTGCTGGGGCTACTGCTGGGGCTTACTCTGCTGGCGGTGCTCCTGGTGCTGGGGCTTCTGCTGGTGCTTACTCTGCTAGCGCTGCTCCTGGTCCTGCTGGTCCTTCTGGTCCTGCTGGTGCTCCTGGTCCTGTTGGTGCTCCTGGTGCTGCTGGTGCTCCTGGTCCTGCTGGTCCTGCTGGTGCTGCTTGTGCTTACTCTGCTGCTGCTGATCCTGGTCCTGCTGGTCCTGCTGGTGCTTACTCTGCTGCTGCTGATCCTGGTGCTGCTGGTGCTGCTGGTCCTGCTTTTGCTGCTACTGTTGTTGTTGCTGCTGCTTCTGGTGGTGGTGTGGTGGAGCAGCCCCTACAACCTCAAAGCCCCTCTTATGAGGGCCCAGATGGCCCTGCCAGAGGGAGGAAGAGGCATATGCGAGAACGGGAGAGGAGGCAATACTCCATCGAAGAGGAACATGAGGATGAGGTGCTGGAATGGCTGAGGGAGAACAAGTATCTATGGCGGAAGGGACACAGGCTCTATTGAGACACCAAAAGGAAGCAGGCTGCTTGGAGAGAGAAGGTGGAGAGCCTGGGCTACACTTCGGAGGTCCTCCTTGGGTGGTGGAAGCACATACACACCTGGTATGGGAAGCTGCACCTCAAGAAATCTGGCCAGGCCACGGTCAAGCTGATGGACCGAGAGACCTACGTGATGGCCAAGTGTAGCTTCTTGGAGGGTGAGATCCGCCACCGAGGAGCAGCCCCTCTGACAACCCTCTCTCTCAGGCAGCCTGCAGAGAGCCAGTCCTCTTCTGGCCAAGAGTCAGCTCCTTCACTCCTGTGAAGTGTAGGGCTTCATGAGGTAGGTTCTGAGGGAGAAGGCATCATCCCCCACGATGAAGTAGGGCACATCTTGTGTGTCGTTGGGTAGGGGGTCTGGATCTGGGAAGCCCATGATGAGGTTGCATTCCAGCCTCTCCTTGAGGTGACTGGCGTTGTATACCTGGGCATCTGAAGCTGACCCGTTGCCTGAAGCATCGATGTACATGAACTTGTAGTCAACATCGACCATGGCGAAGAGGACGATGCTGAAGAAGCCCTTGTAGTTGTGATAAGTGGACCCTGAGTTGGCTGGAGCTTTGCAGGCCACGTGCTTGTCATCTATGGCTCCAACAATGTGGGGGAAGTTCCACTTCTGATACCACTGCTCTGCAACTTTCTTCCAGCCTTCTTCAGTGGAGGGGCACTGGAGGAGCTCCTCCAGGTATTCTTCGATGATGGCCTGCACCACTTCTCTGACCACAATGCTGATGGTGTTGTGTGGCACCCTCCAGCCGTACTGCATGCTCCTGTACGTGATCCCTGAGGCCAGGTGGTGCAGAGTCAGTGCCACCTTGAGCCCAGGGTCCAGGCTGGGCCAGAAGTTGGTGCTCTGCTTGGTCAACCTGGGTCTCAGTCACTCCACAACTTTGTCAAACATGGCTGGCGGCATCCTCATGAAGTTCTGGAATGCACGAGTGTCTTCGTTCCTCAGCTCCACCATCAGCTTGTTATACAGTCCGTACTCTGCTCTTCTCGGGATCCATCTTCGGACCCAGACACTTCTTGGCTGCCTCCTTTTCTTCACGTAGAACAGGTGAAAGAGCCTGTAGATGGCTTCGCACTGTTGTAGAACGATGGTGGCTATGAAAAGGAGTGTGTGATGATCCATGGTGGAAATGACTGGATGCTGTGGAAGAGCAAGACCAAGATGAAGGCTGCAGAGGTCTGCACAGCAGAGCTGCTGGTCTGAAAGTGAGATCCAGGTGAGTTCCTCCCCCTTTTTACAGGAAATATAGGTTTTCCACTAGATGTCCTTTTGCATCCTCTAGACATCCTGCAGACATCCTAAATATCCGAGATATGTCCCCTATGTGAACGTTTTTTCCATTTTAATGCTTTGTATGCGAGCTGCATCTGCTTTTATCCTTTCTCCGTCCATGCTACCAATGCTGTGTGTCCATTCCTCATCCGTTTCGCTTCCTCCCTGTGTTCGTTTTCCACTGGAGCGGATGCGAGTTGCACGGATGCGCAGTGGATGCCTAGTGGATATAGTGGACGCATAACGGATGACGACGGACGTATAACGGATGTTCCCCGTATGCGTCGCGGATGCAGAACGGACGCGTTGGGTACATTTTCCGCTCAAAAAGTTTTGTGCTGCTCAAAACTTTTTGAGCAGATGAAATGTCAATAGACGGATGCTGGACGGATAGAGAGGATGAAAAACGGATGCAGTGAGTACAGAACGGAAGCATTGCGTTAACCAATGGATGGCAAGTGTTTCTCTCTGTTTTACATCCTCTTTGCATCCGTTGGTGCTGTGTGACAGGGGCTTAAGGAATGGCCATCCCGACTCTCTTCCTCTATCTCCTATCCAGATCCAGGCCTCTTCTCTTCCCCACTCCCTTGGAATGTACTCTCTCATTCCTGGGAAACTGCTGCTTCCTTGTAGTCCATCACACTACATCTTCCTCCAGAGGTGCCTTCCCTCACAGTTTCCTTGTGCCCTTCCTAGCAGTGAGATAAGCTCTGCATCAGGAGCTTGTGCCCTTCCTAGCAGTGGATTTCTCTGCATCAGGAGCTTGAGCTCAAGGGGTTCCAGAGGGATTTTGGAAGTTTTCCTGAGGATCTGTGAGGCCATAGTTTCTCCCTTGAATGGGTAGTGAGTGACAAGGCTTATGGATTAGACCAGGGCTGTCAAACTCCTGGCCCATGGTCTGGATGCATGTGCTGATGATGTCCATGCTGGTTTAGTGAAGGGAGAAAAAAGTCTTGATACATCAAGTGATGCCACCATGATGACATGAGTTTGATTGGTCCTGTAGGGGCTACTTGGTTTTTCAAAGAATCTCAAGAGATGAAATTTCAGAATAGATGTTTAGAACAATATTGGAGGAAGATAAAGTGTCAGTCTGACCTAGCACACATAATAAACCAATGTAGAGGTTACATTGTATCATAAGAGCAGTAGTTATTTCCTATTGAGTCTGTTGACAGGCAACCATGGACCATTCCTTCTTGGGAACACATAAGCCTCAAAATTATCTTCTGGGCTGCTATGAAGGTACTCTAGGCCTCTAGTAGATGATGTCACACTCAGATTGGTCTTAATTGGGCAAGGCTGGTTGAGGTAAAGGACACAGGGTATCATTTGGTTAATTGAGAAGACTTTAATCCTGTAACTGCTGAGGAAGTAAGCATGATCCTGAGCAGTGTTAACCCAGCTATCTGTTTATCAGGATCTCCTGGGTGGTGAAACCATCTGGATAGGTGAAGTGCAGCAGGAAGTATCAGCTTTGAAAGAGGTGGTATGACCCGCCTCAAAACAAATGATACCTGGCTCCAATTGTCCTGTACAATTCCCCTCCTATCTTGAATCTCCTCCTCCTGAGAAAGTTGTTAAGAAGGAATTTGAGCTGCATTGGCATAATGTCCTGGAAGAATTGGGAACTTTTCAATTGTGTTTCAGGCCAGATCATAACATGGATATGATTATATTTGTTAATGGCTTTGGTGGAACCAACATGCATTGGTGCATCAATCCTGGCCTTTTTGACCTCTCAGTGGCTTTTGAGCAAATATTGTACAGTTCTGACCAGATGTTTGTCATCATTAATGCAGAGATAATAGTCACAAATGAAGGTAAATATATATGCCCCAGGATAGTCACAAATGAAGGTAAATATATGTGCCCCAGGATAACAGATAATCAGAGTTGGAAGGGACCCTGTAGGTCATCTAGTCCAACCCCCCACCCAAGTGGGAGACCCTACACCATTTCTGACAAATGGCAGTCTAATCTCTTCTTGAAAGTCTCAAGTGATGAAGATCCCACAACTTCCGAGGGCAAGCTGTTCCATTGGTTGATTGTTCTCACTGTCAGAAAATTTCTCCTTATTTCCAGGTTAAATCTCTCCTTGTTCAGTTTCCATCCATTATTCCTTGTCTGGCCTACAGGTGCTTTAGAAAATAGCTTGACCCCTTCCTCCCTGTGGCAGCCCCTCAAATAGTGGAAGACTGCTATCATGTCTCCCCTGGTCCTTCTCTTTTCCAGACTATCCAAGCCCAGTTCCTGCAACTGTTCGTTTTATGTTTTAGCCTCCAGTCCCCTAATCATCCTGGTTTCTCTTCTCTGTACTTTTTCTAGAGTCTCAACATCTTTTTTATAATATAGTAAACAAAACTAGGTGCAGTATTCTAGGTGTGGTCTTACTATGGCTTTATAGAGAGGTATTAATACTTCCCTTGATCTTGATTGTATCCTTCTGTTCATACAATTTAGGATTGCATTAGCTTTTTTGGCTGCTGCTGCACACACTGCTGGCTCATATTTAGCTGGTTGTCCACTAGGATTCCAAGATATCTCTCACAGTTACTGCTGTTGAGCCTGGTTTCACCCAGTCTATAGGTGTACTTTTGGTTTTTCTTGCCTAAGTGCAGGAGTTTACTTTTCTTGACATTGAATTTCATTTTGTAAGATATGGCCCAGTGTTCTAGTCTGTCAAGATCCATCTGGATCTTGAGCCTATCTTCTCGGATGTTAGCTATTCCTGCCAGCTTAGTATCATCTGCAAATTTGGTAAGTTCCCAGATGCTCCAGGATTTTTGAAAGATATGGTGCAGTGGTTCTGAGATGACCTCTGCCAGCTCCTTTAAAACTCTGGAATGTAATTCAGGCCCTGGTGAATTTTTTTCATCAAGATCAGACAGGTGTTCTCTTACTATTTTTTTGCTTATTTTAACTTTTATTTCTGGTCTGTCTTTTACAGTTATGTTTTTGGTGGGTTGAGCTATAGTTTCTTTTTGTGTGAAGACGGATGCAAAGAATTAGTTAACCAGTCCTGCTTTCTCTCTGTTGCCTGTTACTTCCTTGCCATCTTCTCTCTTTAGTAGACCAACTGTTCCTTGATTTTTTTCTTGTTATTTATATGTTGGAAGAAACTTTTTTTATTATCTTTGACTTTTGTTGCAAGTCTTTGTTTGTTCTGAGCCTTTGCTATCCTGACTTCATCTTTGCAGATTCTGGCTATCTGCCGATATTCTGCCTAAATTGTATGTCCTTCTTTCCATTTTTTGTACTTGTCCTTTTTTTCTTTCAATTTGCTAGAGAGATCTTTGTGCAGCCATGCTGGTTTCTTCTTGGATTTCTTGTTTTTCTTTCTCAGTGGTATTGTGCTGGTCTGGACTTCTATGATCATACTTTTTAGAGTTTCCCAAGATTCTTGAATTGTTTTCCCTTTTAGGATTTTCATCCATGGAATCTTTCCCAAGTTCTCTCTGAGTTTATTGAAATCAGCTCTTTTAAAATCCAAGACTCTGGTGTCATTATGTTCTGTTGCTTGTGTTTGTGTTATGTTGAATTCTAGTATGACATGGTCACTCTCACCCAAGGTTCCTGCAGTTTCAACTCCCTCTAACATTTCTTCTCTGTTTGTAAGAATTAAGTCCACTATGGCAGTCCCTTCAGTTTCACCCTCTACCTTTTGGACAACAAAGTTGTCAGCTTGGTTGGTTAGGAACTTATTTGATTTCTCACTTGGTTGCAGAATTAGTTTTCCAATTGATATCAGGATAATTGAAGTCTCCCATTACTATTGTTGTATGTTTCCTGCATATGTTTGTTAGTTGGCTGGCAAAAAGGACATCTATTTTTTCTGCTTGATTGGGTGGCCTATAATATACACCTATGACCATGTCATTCTTTTTTTCTTTTATATTGACCCATGTGCATTCTAGGAGGTTTTCATCTTTGGTTTCATGAATTTCTGCAGCAATATAGTGGTCCTTTACATACAATGCAACTCCACCTCCTCTTTTATGGGGTCTGTTTTTTTTTTTTTTTAAATAATTTATATCCTTCTACCGGTATGTTCCAGTCACTGGGTTTCATCCCACCAAGTTTCTGTTATTCCAACTATATCATATTTACCTTCATGTATTTGTAGTTTGAGTTCACCCTGTTTGTTCCCCAGACTTTGTGCATTTATATATAGGCACATGAGATCTTTATGTCTGATACTGTGTTTACTGTCTAGATAACTTGTGTTGTGCCTGCCTGGCCCTACTTTCTTGCCACCTGTTTGATTAGTGCACATGGTATGGCACTCACGATTAAATGCTTGGTTTTGGTTGATAATCTTACCTGCACAAGCATCTGTTTTGTATACACTGGTATCCTTATTATTTTTAGGTTGCTGGGGACAGAAATGTTCTGAATCCAATAGTTCTCTGTCCTCACTGTTCAGTTCAAATGTTTATCCAGGAAATCTGTGAATTTAATGCCAAGTAACTCAGTCCCTTTCTCTGATTGATGCAAACCATCTCTTTTGTACAGTTTGTCATTGGACCAGCGGCAGACATCATGACTAATAAAACCAAAGCCTTCACTTTTACACCTTTAGCCACACATTAAACTCTGCTACATGCTGCCCTTTCCCTTTTTGTTCCTTGTATACTGGTAGAACCTCTGAAAAGATAAGCCTACAGCCCATTTACTAATTTCATACCCCAAGCTCTGGAAGGCTTTCTCAACAGAAAGTACATCCTTCTGGGACAGATCATTTGTACCAAGATGTATAATAGCATCAACATCACATTCCTTGCTAGTATTCTTGACTATCTTCAGAATATGCTTCTTGTCTCTGCCGGCAGTAGCACCTGGTAGACACCTGACCTCTTTCAAAACCTCAGTATCCTTTCCTAAATTTATATCCCTTACAACTGAGTCCCCAACCAGAAGGTGGCTTCTCTTTTGGGATGCTTTGCTCTTCTTGTGTGACTGGTATGTAATACCTGATTCACACTTTCTCCTTTCCAAAGTAAGTTCTTCTTCTAGGACCATGATCTCTGGCGTACTTGAGTTATCATTATCACAACTACCTTGACCTGTCACTTTAGTGTCCCTATTAAGGTCAGCAAGGGCATTGTATCTGTTATGCTGGGACACAGCAAAAGCTTTGTGTTTATGGTCCACAGCTCTCACCCTACCAGATCCCACGGTTGTCCATACTGCCCTTTTCCTGTAGGATCTTTGTGGTAGTGGGGGCTGGTAGCACAGCAGCTCAATAGATGGCTGGATTGGGCACCTAATTTCTGCTTGGAGAGCACAGATTAGAGATTCTAGATAGGTAACCTGTCCATGTAGACTGGTAATTTTTTTACAAAGAGGACAGTACCCAAGTTTGAAAAGAGTACTGCGAAAGACAGCTGTAAAACAATTATTATACTGAACTAAGCCGATTATTTTGAAATAAAATAAAATCACAATCTCTAGCAGACTTACTCTAAATGTCTTATTGATATTCTTGGTTTATGGTTATATGATTCATGCACCATTAGGTGCATGGACCACTATCTTTCTCCTTTCTACTCACTCTCTGCTTCCTTCACAAGCAGCCAGCACCTCCTGCCACAACCTCTGGAAATTCGAAATGCAATGGAAGCAATTCAAACTGCTTCTCTCCTTTCTACGCACCCTCTGCTTCCTTCACAAGCAGCCAGCAGCTCCTCCCACAACCACTGGGAATTTGAAATGCTGATAATACTGTAGATCCAGTCTGAGTTGGTCACAGGTTTATTCTTCCAAGCTTTCTGGATCATGCTCACTCTGGCTGACTAAGCAATATTCTGAAGATCTTGTTCCAATGGTGTAGGCTGTTAATGTCTGTCTAGGAAGGACCAGGCTCATCCCCCACCCTAGCAAGATTGTGTGCTTGGGAATCCTTTGTTCTTCTGATTCTAGCCCCACGCTATTTGCCTTTAAGCAAGCTTGGAAAACTCAACTGCTTCCTAGATTTAGAGTGACTGTTGCTGTTCTGTCCTGAGAATAGAAGTACTTGAGACCGGTGTTGATCAAACAGCTCTTTATTCTTAACTAATTCAGTGACTTCATAACATAACATTGCTGGAGCCACGGCAGCCCTTTTTATAGCAGCTGCTCGTGGCTTGCGGCCAATGACAGCTCTTTAAGTTTTCCTGCCGTTAGGTGAGCCAATTGCAATGGTACTTTACTAACCAATCCTATCGTGGCCTGCTCGGCCAATCAGATTAAGGTATTTGGAGTATTCCAATTCTTATACACAACACTCCTCCCTTCTTGGTTTCGTCCAATGTGCGTCACATAGTCACGCAGGTAGGTGGGGCTTTTGCGGGTCCTACTTGACCTGCGCAGCTCAGTCACAGTGTGGTCTTCCATTGGTTCAGTCAGGATCGTCTTTTCTCTGTGTCTTCTCCATGGAACATCCTGGACGGGTGAGTCAGCCTTGCCACTCCCACCTGGGTCTCTCAGGCTGGTTGAGTTGGCTTTGTTGCTCCCTCCTGTTCTGTCCAGGTTGGTTGAGCTGGCCTGGCTGCCTCCTTCCTGGAAGGCCTCACCTCGCTTCCCTGCTACCGCTTCTTTTCACTGGAGGTCGTCTATGGGTAAGTGCTCTTTTTGTCTTACCGGGGGTTCTAATTCAGGTTTGTGTTGTGCCTTTTGTCATGTTATTGGTGGTTCTTCTCTCCCTTTTTTATTATTTTGTGTTTCCCCCCCTCCTTGGTTGTTTTTGGATTGTTTGTTGGGGGTGGTATTTGCGGCGGTGCTTCAGAGCTAGGTAGTTTAGTGTTGCATTCCAATATCCTAGAGTGAAGCTGGTCGTTTCCATGTTCTGCCATCATCTAGTTCAAGTCAGTATGACCGGGGCCCTGTAATTTGTGTAATTGTGTCTGGAAGCCATAATGGGTCCCCGGTAAGATTTTTGGCATAGACTAGATCTCCAATGGTAAAGGAGCGATATTTACTTGAGGAGTCAGGGGTTTTTTCAGAGGTGTAGGTGGGGTGTAGCCTATCTAGGTAGGAGTTCTGCTGGGCTTTTGTTAGTGGTTGTGTTAGGGGTGATATGCTGACTTGTTAACAGTTTGCTTAGTCTGTCTTGGATGTCCCCAGTGTTCAGTTTGTCTAGGGCTTCTTTTGTATAATGAACCGTGCGTTTCAGCTCGTCCATTTGAAGCCGGATGAGCCAGTGCTGTTAGGGCATGTCAGATGCCTTGTGCCACTAGGTATTGCTTGAAAGCTAAGGCAGTAAATTGGGGCACATTGTCAGATACTACTATATCTGGCAGTCTATGTGTTGCAAAGAGTTTATTCAATTGTTTTATAACTGCTTCAGTAGTTGTGGATGCCATAAGAATAACCTCTAGCCAGTTTGAATAAGCATCAACAATTATCAAATATGTATTCCCTTTCATTGGCCCTGCAAAACCAATATGGAGTCTCGACCAGGGGCCTTTGGGAGTTTCCCATTCCAGGACGGGTGCAAGAGGGGGGGTAGGCCTTGGTTTTTGGCAGTCATGGCATGTTGCCACCCATTTTTCAATGTCTTTGTCCAGCCCTGGCCACCAGACGTAACTCCTGGCCAGGGCTTTCATTTTTACTATGCCCGGGTATCCCTCGTGCAACATGCACAATACTTCCTACTGCAATTTGTTGGGAATTACCACCCTGTTCCCCCACATAATACAACCCTTTTCCAGGGACAGTTCAGTCTGCCGGGTGCGAAAAGGTTTAAAAGTCTTGCTTGATCCTCATCCGGCCAGCCCTTACCTACTCAATGCAGAATCCGAGCTGTCAGCAGGTCTTTCGCGGTAGCTTTAGCATGTCTGCTGCAGTTAGTGGCAGATTCGGCCATGTCTTGATCTGAAGGGTGGAGATGGTGGGAGCTGGGTCATCTTCTTTGTCAGGCAAAGGGGAACGGCTTAAGGCATCTGCATGGGTGATGGTTTTTCCTGGGCGATGTATGAGTGTGTAATTGTATGCAGCGAGGAATTCTGACCATCTCGTCATCCTTGGCGATAGGATGTTCGGGGTTGGTTTGTTCCCTGCCAGAATTCCTAGCAGGGGATTGTGGTCTGTGATTACAGAAAATGTCCTACCATAGAGGTATTCGTGGAATCTCTTGACGTCTGCTATGATGGCGAGGGCTTCTTGGTCAAGTTGGCTGTAATTCCTCTCAGATTTTGACAGCGTTTTACAATAGAAGGCGATTGGTGCTTCTCTGCCATCTGGTAGCTTGTGGCTCAGGATGGTGCCCATTCCAAAAGGCGATGCATCACAGGTGACCGTCAGTGGCAGGGTGTTGCTGTATTGTATTAAAACAGTGTTGGATGTTAATAAGTCCTTAATGTTTTGGAATGCAGCTTGTTCTCGGTGGCCCCAATTCCAGACAGTTTTTTTTATCTAATAGCCAATGTAATGGCTCTGCTACGGTTGCCTTTTGGGGCAGGAAAACATTGTAGAAGTTAATGAGACCTAAGAACGCCTGTAAATTTGTTTTGATCTTAGGTCTGGGTGTGTCTTTAATTGCTTTTACTTTTTTTTCAGTGGGCTATATCCCTTTCTCATCTATAAGGTAGCCTAAGAATTCGACTTGATTGGTGGCTAGTTGACATTTTTCCTTTTCGACCTTAAGCCCTGCTTCCCTGAATCTTTGCAAGACTTCTCTCAGTCTGTCTTCTAATTGGTGTTTGTTTTTTGCTGATACTAATACATTGTCAAAATAGGGAATGACCCCTTTTAGTCCATTTAGAAGGTGCTCCATTAGGCTTTGGAAAACGCCTGGGGCAACACTAATGCCAAATTGAAGTCTGTTGCATTTGAATGCCCCTCTGTGTGTGACTATAGTCTATTCTTCTGCAGTTTTGGGGTCAACCGGCAGCTGTTGGTATGTTTGCGTGAGATCAAGTTTTGCGAAAAATTTTCCTCCCCTTAATGAATGCAACAGATGTTGAACTACTGGAACAGGGTACACACTTTGCTGGAGTGTATGATGGAGGGTGGCCTTATAGTCAACACAGATGCATACTGACCCATCTGGTTTGACAGGAGTCATGATGGGAGTTTCCCACCTGGCATGGTCGATTGGCTCTAACACCCCTTGTGCGATGAGTTTGTTCAGCTGCTCATCTATTTTCAGTTTTAAGGCAAAGGGAACGCATCTGGCTTTGAGCCTGATGGGAGCTCTCTTAGGGTCTAGGCTGAATGTTATAGGGGTCCCCTTGTACTTGCCTAAGGTCTCATCGAATACGTCCCGGAACTCCTTCATCAGGCTCTCCTCCCAGTCAGTCTCAGTGACGCTGTTGATTCCTGTCACTCCAATTCCCAAAGGCGCGAACCATTCGATTCCCAGCAGGCTAGTGCAATCACAGTCGACGATTGTCAGAGGAAGTACTTCAGCATGATTTTTAAATTCTATTAGGAAATGTCCAAGTCCCACTATTGGAATTCGGTTTCCCTGGTAATCTTTGAGTATTCAGCTTTGCTGTTCCAGTTCTCTTCACTTAATGTCTGGTATCAGATTTCTGATACTGTTCCTTGATACCATTGACAGGTATGATCCGGAGTCTACTTCCATTTCACAGGGCTTTCCTTTGATTTTTACGTTTATTCAGACCTTTGTTGTGTTTGCTGCCCTGGCATTTCCTATGATTATTGTTTGGTGTGTTTTTTCTTTGTCGTTCATTCGCCGGCTTCTGTTCTCTCAGTTCCATCAGTTTCCGGGGGGTGGGTGGGGGGGTGCTGCCACGTCTTTTTGGATTATAGCTCTTTTTGTTCTGGCAGACCCTTGTAGACCCGTGCCCCCGTTTCTCACAAAATTGCAAATGGCACCCAGGAATCTGCATTCGGAGAGCGGGTGGTCCCCTCCACATCCAGCACACTGGAATTCTTGCCTCCTTCCTCTATTTTCCCGCCGATTCCTTTCTGACTGAAGCCTATGTATGTCTTCATTGTCATCATTGGTGTCGCTTGGGGAGTCGAGATCTTCATGGTGGACAGTCGTGGTGGTTTGTTTTTGTGTTCCCTCCACCTTCTTCTCTCAAGCTTGGTTCTGTGATTCTGGATTTGTTGAGTTTATTTGGTGCATGGTGGCTGCAGATTTCTTTGCCGCTTCAGTGGCGGTGGCTTCTGCGATGGCCTCAGCCACTGTGATATTCGGTCTGTTTAGTAGCTTGCTTTGGAATGTAGCATCCTTCAACCCGAGGACCACACGGTCTCTCATGGCTTCGTCCATGTTGAAAAACTCGCAGGCTCCTCCAATATCTCTTAGGGCTGCTACGAAATTTCCGAGGCTCTCGTCTTCTCGTTGAACTCGCTTGTAGAATTCGTGTCTTCTAATAAGATTGGAGACTACATGTGTGTAATGGGCTCATAGCATTCGTTTTAAATCTGGCCATGCCATTTGTTTTTTGTCCCGCGGTTTGGCTAACGTCTTGGCCATCTTGAAGACGGTAGGGCCACAGTGTGTGAGGAATACGGCTTTCTTCCTCTGGTCGGTTATTCCTTGTAGCTCGTTGCTTTCTAGAAACATCAGGAAGCAGTCAGTGTATGACTCCCAATCTTCTTTGGCTGGGTTGAACGGTGTGGGCGGCGCATTGTTTCCAGCCATTTTGGTTGCTCAGTTCTTGTTGCTGCGTGCTTCGGTCTCACTCTTCTAAAACAATCCCACCTTCGTCACCAGTGTTCTGTCCTGAGAATAGGAGTACTCAAGACTGGTGTTCATCAAACAGCTCTTTATTCTTAACTAATTCAGTGACTTCGTAACAGAACATTGCCAGAGCCGCGGCAGCCCTTTTTATAGTGACTGCTTGCAGCTTGCGGCCAATGACAGCTCTTTAAGTTTTCCTGCCATAAGGGGGGCCAGTTGCAATGGTACTTTACTTACCAATCCTATTGCGGCCTGCTCGGTCAATCAGATTAAGATATTTGGAGTATTCCAATTTTTATACACAACAGTTGCCCTTTTAATTTTTTTCCTTTTAATCTCTGAAGCCACCCAGAGTCATTTTAGTCTTGAGTAGCCTACACATTTGAAAGACAGTTAGACAGGCAAATAAGCAAACATTGTCCCACCCCATGGAAAAAGTGGGTGTCATTTGCTCTTATTTGTCTCCCCCCACCAGAGAGATGCAAATATCATACAGACCTAAAACAGATGTTTCTATAACATAATTCTAGAGATTCCCAATGGATCAGTAACACTATAACAGTTTCTCTAAGCCTACTTGTGTTCACCTATGACACTGTTGTTTTCTAATCTAGTGAATGCTATTTTAAATAGATATCTTTGCTTATGTATTATGTCTTGGAGATAGTAATCTCAGAAACTGGGCCTTTGCAAATTACCTATCCATTATTGGGCTTAAACCAGGGGCGGGATGCCCAGCTCTATAGAACTGGTAGCTCTGAAGAGCAGCAGACACAGAATCAGTTCTATGTTTGCTGCTGTTTGGCCTGCCCGCCTGTCCGGGCTCTTACCTGACCTTTATATCCTGCTTTTTCAACCTCAGCTGCTTTGCGTGGCACAGCTGAGGTTGAAAATACAGTAAAAAAATATTTGCAAAACACAAATACTGAACTGGTAGTAATGTCGGTTGAATCCCACCCCTGGCTTAAACTGACCATTTATTAATGAAGAAAAAGGTGTTTTCATCCTTTTAGCCTTGATTGTTCTTAAGGCCCGGTCCCACTGGCCGACGGACGCAAAACGTATGCATAAAGGACACAGCGGACGAGCAAAATTTTGGGGGTGGCTCCATCCATTGTCATCCACTCAAAAAGTGCCAAAAATTTGCATAAAATTTTCCCAATGGTCATAAAATTTGCATAAACAGAATGGAAAAGAACGGAAAAGAATGGACGTGGGTAGTATGTAGCGGGGATGTTAAATGGATGTTCATAGGAAGCCTATGCTTCCTATGAAAAAGCGGATGGAAGTGGATGATACCTCTGAAGGGGTTCCAGGGGATAATTTTGAAGCGGATGCATAGCGGATGAAGTGGATACATCACGTATACGCCTAAAGGAAAGAAAGGGGATGCCGTAGGGATGTATATCGGATACAAACCTTTCACTGCGCATCCTTTCTATTTCTGTGCTATTAATGCTGTGTAGACGTTCCATGTACCTTTTGTTTCCTCCATCTTTCCATTTTCAGCTGCAGCGGATGTGAGTTGCGAGGATGCCCAGAGGATGCAGAGAGGATACAGCGGACGTTTAATGGATGATAAACGGACATAGAACTTTTGTTGCTCATATGTCACGGAATTACATCGTACACAGTGGAAAGTTCATCCGTTCACAAAGTTTTGTGCAGCTCAAAACTTCTTGCGCAGATGAAATCGTAGTGGACGGATGCTCAACGGATAGAGCATATAAACATGTATGCAATGAGTACACAACAGATACATAGCGTTTTCCAGCGGATGGCAAGCTTTTTTTAACATTTTACATCCTCTTTGCATCCGGAAGTGCAGTGGGACCGGGCCTTTTAAATCTCTGGTTTAAGGAGAAGAAAAGAAGTCGTCCCACTGAAAGCAATCACTGGCTGTATCCATTGCAGCTGGCCCTGGATGAGATCTGATACTCAGGGAATGAGACCCTTTACAAGCCCTAATTCACAGATTCAGATATAATAAGCTGTTGTTTGAGATTTGCCCATTCCTCTTCCTTTTACTGCATTTTAGTAAGTTGGATAAGAGCAGAACTGAATATCTGGCACATGCCACTGCAGGTATTAAAATGAATGATCAATGCTTTCATTATGACTGAAGCATGCTTTGCAAAAATAGAGAATTCATGCAGTCTCACATATTGACTCTTTAATTTTTATGCCAATGAAGAAAAAGCGGAGAAATGCATAGTGGATTAGCATGTATTTCACTGATACCATTATTTGGAACAATACAAAAAAAAACTCCTGTTTGGTTGTGTGGGCTTGTCTGTTATTTGCTAGTTGTGGTTCCCCTTTCCTTCCACAGGTCAGGAATGTAACACTACCAGAATTGTTTTATGAATAATCTAATGAACAGCTTGCTTCTTTGTGCAGTTTATAACAACTCTAAAGACTAGAAGAGCAATGAAAATTTCCTAAAAAACAAAGGTAGAACTCTATATAATATTTACAGTTCTCCATGGAATGCCAGCCACTCTTAATGGCACCTGTCAGTTGGGACAAAGGCTGTCCGCAATAAGCTTTAATGGGAAATATACATGAGGAATTAATAGCTGAAACAGCACTCCTATTTCAGAGTGGGGTGGGAGTTCTATGTTTAACTACTCCAACTCCTTCCTGATGCAAGAGATCAGTTGTTCAAATTCCGTTTAAGGGTTTCTAATGCAGGACAAACCACTGCCCTGCAAGCAGTTTTCTTCTTCTGTAGCTTACGCTATCATATTTGTTTCTTTGTTCAATTTCAACATTGTCCACCTCTCCTAAGTGACCCTGGGTGCTTTGCAATACAAGACATCCTTCTATGAGGATATTTAATATACAACATAGGGTATGAAGTCAGCCTTTGAATTATTCATATGGATTTCTCTTGGAATGTGAATTAATCGCTTCAGATCTTGCTCTAAGAAGTGTTGGAAGAAATATCCTTCTGGGTTCAGTTCCAAGTGGGGAGAAAGGCACTGGAAACATTGAGGCTGTTTGAAAAGATGGTTTACTGGTGGACAGAATCACATGCCTTGGAGTTCTTGGGTGAAGAAAAAGGGAAGAGATGCTGAGTCTCTGGGTTTATACTCTCTCTGGCTTTGAATGTCCTGGGGCACAGAATGAGTATCCTGATTGGTTGCTGTCAGGAGTCATAGCTAGCTCTGTAGGCTGTCTGTGTGTTAAGTTTGGTTGAAACTTGGTGGGTGGTTCAATGAAGGGCAATTAAATGGCTCTGTCTGAAGGAGGTAGATCTTTGTTACAGAAAATAAACTGGCCGGGGCCTTAATGGCCCATTAACAAAGGTGGGGGAGGGCTGAGTTTCTGCCTTTCTGAATTTCTACTTCTCTTTTAGGCGAAATATTATGCCTTTTCATTTTATCCTCAAATATTTCATTTTTCTAGGAGAGAAACTTCCTACAGAAGTAGCAGAAACCCATTTTTCTCCTTCACTTTCTGACAACCTTTTAAGCCCATGTCACACAGCACCAATGGATGGAAAGAGGATGTAAAATGGAGAGAAACACTTGCCATCCATTGGTTAAGGCGATGCATCCGTTCTGTACTCACTGCGTCCATTTTTCATACTCTCTATCCATCCAGCATCTGTCTACTGAGATTTCATCCATTCAGAAAGTTTTGAGCTGCACAAAACTTTTTGAGCGGATAAAGTATCCAACGCATCCGTTATACATCTGCTACGCATACAGGGAACATCCGTTATACGTCCGTCGTCATCTGTTACGCATCCGCTATATCCGCTAGGCATCCGCTGCACATCCGCGCAACTCCCATCTGCTCCAGCGGAAAACGGACACAGGGAGGAAGCAAAACGGACGTGGAATGGACACACAGCATTAGTAGCATGGACGTAGAAAGGATGAAAGCGGATGCAGCTCACATATAAAGCATTAAAATGGAAAAAATGTTCGTATAGGGGACGTATCTCAGATATTTAGGATGTCTGCAGGATGTCTATAACCTATATTTCCTATAAAAAGGGGGAGAAATCACCTGGATCTCACTTTCAGTCCAGCAGCCCTGTGGTGCAGACCTCTTCAGCCTTGATTTTGCTCTTGCTCTTCCACAGCATCTTCCACAGCTCTTGTCCTTCCACTGGTGAACCATCTCCACCATGGATTGTCGCACACTCCTTTTGGTAGCCGTCATTCTATATCATTCTACAACAGTGCGAAGCCCTCTACAGGCTCTTTCACCTGTTCTACGGGAAGAAAAGGAGGCGTTCAAGAAGTGTCTGGGTCCGAAGATGGATCATGAGAAGAGCCGAGTATGGATTGTATAACAAGATGATGGTGGAGTTGAGGAACGAAGACACTCGTGCATTCCAGAACTTCATGAGGATGCCGCCAGCCACGTTTGACGAAGTTGTGGAGCGGCTGAGACCCAGGTTCACTAAGGCAAACACCAACTTCCAGCCCAGCCTGGATCCTGGGCTGAAGGTGGCACTGACTCTGAGCCACCTGGCCTCAGGGACCACGTACAGGAGCATGCAATACACCTGGAGGGTGCCACACAACACCATCAGCATTGTGGCCAGAGAAGTGGTGCAGGCCATCATCGAAGAATACCTGGAGGAGCTCCTCCAGTGCCCTTCCACTGAAGAAAGATGGAAGAAAGTTGCAGAGCAGTGGTATCAGAAGTGGAACTTCCCCCAAATCATAGGAGCCATAGATGGCAAGCACGTGGCCTGCAAAGCTCCAGCCAACTCAGGGTCCACTTATCACAACTACAAGGGCTTCTTTAGCATCATCCTCTTCACCATGGTCGATGCTGACTACAAGTTCATGTACATCGATGCTTCAGGCAACGGGTCAGCTTCAGATGCCCAGGTATAAAACGTCAGTCACCTCAAGGAGGGGCTGGAACGCAACTTCATCATGGGCTTCCCAGATCCAGACCCCCTGCCCAACGACACACAATATGTGCCTTACTTCATTGTGGGGGATGACGCCTTCTCCCTCAGAACCTACCTCATGAAGCCCTACACTTCCAGATGCCTCACCCGTGAACAGAGGATCTTCAACTACAGGCTGTCCAGGGCAAGACGGGTGGTGGAGAATGCCTTTGGCATCCTGGCCAACAGGTTCCAGGTACTTCTCACCACCATGCAACATCGCCCACAGACCGTGAGGAGGATCATGGAAGCTTGCTGCATCCTGCACAATCTCATGCGCACCCGCTACCCAGTGTTGCAGAACAGGCTTGTGGACCACCAACAAGGCAATGGGGACATGGAGCCTGGTGAATGGAGGCAAGGGCGAAACCTGATAGATACTGTGGATGTGCAAGGCCCCAACAGAGCTTCACGTGAAGGGAAGAGCAGCGCAACCTCCTGAGACACTGGTGCAACTCCCCAGCTGGAGCAGTGGAGTGGCAAGACAGGATGGTAGATGCTTAATGGATGCTTCCTTCAGCCTGTCTCATCACACTGATGAGATTGTGCCATGTAAGTTGAGTGGCCCTACAATGAACAGAGCATTTAATAAAGAGTTGTGTTTATATTGAAATATGTTGATGAATGATTAAATTGTTATAATAAAGGCCCATAGGTGTGGCACCTGGGAGGGTGGACCATACAGTCCCACTATGCTTGCACTGGAGGTTTATCTATCCCACTGCTATCCTAACCCATCCCACAGGTATTACCCATCCCACAGGTATCCCTGCCCATCCCAATGCTATCCTTACCCATCCCACAAGCATGCAAAGGCTTAAACCGTTTCTAAAAGTTTCCACCAAGACTTTATTTACTAAAAGAACTGAACCAAATGTGTGAAGCAAAGATAAACTTTTTAAATAATAAACTGTAAAAGCAAAATGACCCAAGTAAAGTGTCCCAAGCAAAGATAAAGTCAACAGGTAGCAACCCAGTCTCTGGCACTCTTCTCAGTCACTCTGAAGCGTGCCCATAGTCTCAGGGGTGAAGGGTCCAGGTGCTGTGGAGGTGGCTGATGCTGGAGTGCTGGTCTGAGGCACCATTGGGGTGCCTGGTCCTGAGAGGACAACAGAGGATGGTGTGTGGATGAAGCTCTCAGAGAGCTGGCTCAGTCCTGTGATGTTGAGAGCCCCTTCCTCCATGACATGGGGTGACAGTCCCAAGACCGATGACAGATGTTCTGAGGCCAGGCTTAGCTGTGGGGTGGAGGAAGGAGAAGTGTTGTGGGGCTGTCTGGTCTGCAGGTGAGCGAGGTGAGGCATCGGTGGCATCTGTGGTGTTGGTGGCATCGGTGGCGTCGGTGGTATCAGTGGCATCGGTGGCGTACAATGAACCTGTGCCTGGACTGGGAAGGGCTGCCTGTGCTCCTGGAGCTCCTGATAGCCGTAGCCTTGGTAGGTGAGGGCCTGTGGAAAGCCTTGGAAGGGCTGTGACATCATCTGGAGTGGAGGAGCAGACCTGGACTGGGTCAGAGCAGGTTCAGCTGGGCCTGGAGGGTTGTGCAGAAGACCTGTGATCCTCTCCTTGATCACCTGGTACTGGGATTCGGACATGTCCATGAGGGTCTGGTTGACGTAGGTGAGGAAAGGTTTTCTGTTAGAGGATGGTATGTCGGTGTTTACCAGCTGAGAGAGGAGATCTACGTTGCTTTTGATGGTGTCCCTGATCTCCAGCAGGACAGTGTGGCTCTGTCCCTCCGGTCTGGCTCTCTGCCTGCTTTCTGTGGAGGTGGAGCTGGGTGTGGGTGTGGGTTGGTCTCTGGTGTCAGCACCCTCTCCTTGCTCCAACTGCGTCAGGGGGTCCTCCACATGCTCCGCATGGGGAGTGCAGCTTTTGGGGGGGTCTCCATCATGGGGCGCTCCACAGATACCTGGACACAGGAGCTGACTCTTGGCCAGAAGAGGACTGGCTGTCTGTGGGCTGCCTGGAGAGACGGTAGTCAGAGGGGCTGCTCCTCGGTGGCAGACCTCACCCTCCAAGAAGCTGCACTTGGCCATCACGTAGGTCTCCCGGTTGGTGAGCTTGACCGCGGCCTGGCCAGACTTCTTCAGGTGCAGCTTCCTGTACCAGGTGTGCATGTGCTTCCACCACCCGAGGAGGACCTCTGAAGTGTAGCCCAGGCTCTCCGCCTTCTCTCTCCAAGCCACCTACTTCTGCTTGGTGTCTCAATAGCGCCTGTGTCCCTTCCGCCAGAGGTACTCGTTCTCCCTCAGCCATTCGAGCACCTCATCCTCATGTTCCTCTTCGATGGAGTACTGTCTCCTCTCCCTATCACGCAATTGCCTCTTCCTCCCTCTGGCAGGGCCTTCTGAGCCCTCATCAGAAGGGCTTTGAGCTTCTAGGGGCTGGTCCACCACACCACCACCAGCAGCAGCAACAACAACAGTAGCAACAAAAGCAGGACCAGGAGCACCACCAGTACCAGGAGCACCAGCAGCACCAGCAGCACCAGGAGCACCAGCAGCACCAGCAGGACCAGGAGCAGCACCAGTAGAGTAAGCACCAGCAGAAGCACCAGCACCAGGAGCAGCACCAGCAGAGTAAACACCAGCAGAAGCACCAGGACCAGGAGCAGCACCAGCAAAGTAAGCACCAGCAGAAGCACCAGGACCAGGAGCAGCACCAGCAGATTAAGCATCAGCAGAAGCACCAGCACCAGCAGAATCAGCCCCAGCAGCAGAAGCCCCAGCAGAAGCAGAGTCAGTGCCAGGGGGTGGGATGGCGGCCCTGTCCTTCTTGCCAGGGCTGGCAGGAGTAGACAGGCTTCCTCTTCTTCCCCATGGTTGTTGACTGGAGATGTGTCTGGCAGCAGGTCTTTCCTCTGAATGGTGACCTGCTTGCGAGCTGCATCCTTTTATATCTGCGGGGCTGACGCAATGCATCCTCCCCGCATGCACAGTGAATGCTTTGCATCCGCTAGGCATCCGCCAGGCATCCATGATGCATCTGCTTCATCCGCTAGGCATCCGCTCTGCATCCGTTCCTTCTGCTGCGCGTCCACTTCGCTGTTCTCCCCCGGAAGCCCTGCGGATGTGCCATCCGCTTCCATCCACCTCCATCCGCTAGGCTTCCGTGGAGCATCCGCTTAACATCCTCGCTATGTCCTCCCCACGTCCGTTCCTTTCCGTAGTTGTCCGCTCTGTTTATGCAAATTTGGGGCACTTTTGAGAGCAGATAACAATGGATGGAACATTTTCTCGTCCGCTGTTTCCTTTTTACATACTTTTTGCATCCATCGGCTGATGTGACAGGGCCTTTAGATATTTGAATGTCATTATAATGTATCTTTTCGATCAAAACGTATCAAGTACTTTAACTTTTCAGGATGGTATGAGGATTCTGGGTTGGTAGGTACAGGCTTAAAACAGAAAAGCTCCAATTTTTATGTGGTTTGGTTGTTAGATCATTGTTATCATTTTTTCTGCATGTGCAATAATTTGTGAATATTTTTCTTATCTCGGACAAACCAGAATAATAGGGTACCATCAGTCCATAACCTTAATACTGTTTTTCTTTGATGCAAACTGCATAAGAATTACAATTAGTTTTTTTTTTTTAATTATGTTGTTATGTCATGTCTGAGTGCTTAGATTTGGAACTAACTGAACACTGTGTATGAGCTCAATGCAGTCTCCAGCCCATTTTTATGGCTCATGAACCCTCAGGACCTCAGTTTTGAAACTGTGGCAAAATGCAATTTTTCTGCAGCAATTTTTGCCTTTTGTTTTTAAAGTGTTGCAATGCCGATAGGTGTATTACATGCCCTCTTGGATTAACATAGTGATCAGTGGTGGGATTCAAATTTTTTTACTACCAGTTCTGTGAGCACAGCTGGGTGGGCATGCAGGGGAACAATACTGTAAAACCTCCAGTCTGAGGTGGTATTTGCTGGTCCTCTGAACTATTCAAAATTTCTGCTACCTGTTCTCCAGAACTGGTCAGAACCTGCTGAATACCACCTCTGGTGGTATTCAGGGTATCGTTGATATCCTAGCAATACAATGGTCTCCATGTTTCAACTCTAGTGATCTCCACAGCATCAATCAAGGCCATCAGTCAAATGCCAATAACTAGAACTAATCAATTATATTGAGTTACATAAGTATTGGGCTTGGGTGAAGACACCTGGGTTTATATAATCCTTATATATGCTGACATTCAGTAGGATAACCTTGGATCAGATGCTACTTTAAATCTATCCTACAACATACTGTTGTTAAAAAGATAGTAAGGGCAATGGCAACTGTTAAATGCATTGGATTTTTCTTCATATTTAAATGAATTTCAAATTCCACCCTTTTAAGAATTTCTAGAACAAAATAATATTTGGGAGGTTTCTGTATAAAGCAACTGGACGATATGGTGGAGAGAAAGAAAGACCCTGGAGGGCTTCAAAGCCTTTGTAAGTATTATTTATATTTCATGTTTCTAGAATCTAGATCAGGGGTGTCAAATTCATGTCCTCACAGTGGCATCATGGAGTTACTTCTGTTGTTCACAGTGACTTACTAGAAGAGCCATCTTGTATAAAAATTTCATTTAGTGCCTGAGAGTGGGGAGGAAAGCTAAGTAATGAATTAAAAAATAAATATCAATGTTTTGTTTGGTTGAATTGCATTGCTTCCTAGAGGGGATAGGTCTATTAAATTTTTTTCATTGCCCATATATGCTGTTGCATGTGCCTCAGATGTCAAGTGGTTACACTAATGGCTAATTTCCAACAGCTCCCTTTCAACATTTCTTGGCATTTGGATAAATTCTTGTAGATAAGATCCATAAACTATGCACATTATGTCAGGAGACAGGAGAAACAGTAGCATATAAGTCAGTCAAACTTTTCTCCCTTTTTCCTACTTCTGCATAACATAAAGGCTGGATTTATAACAAGACAAATACCCATGAAGATTCTGTGAGATCCAAGTATGATTCAACAAAGGAATCCTTGAAATTCAGACCAATTGATGGTAACTGGAGATAGCATCTGGGTTTTCTCTATGTTAGTAAACAGTCAAGAATAATATTGTGTTGGGAGGAATCGTGGTCAGATATGATTTGCAGATCCAGTGTCTGAATTTTGGCAGGGAATTTATAGTAGAAATAATCTTGAAAACTGAGCTTTTAATAAATGTATGTGAAAGAGATCAACTGTCAGATTTGGGTTTGTCCCTGCTGAAACCAGCTGTGTTAATATCATTGAAAATATTAGGCAACTGCTATGAGTTGTCCAAACCGCCGCTAAAAGTGATTTTCTCCCAACAGACATAGTGTGAGAGTAATCACTGCCACCTTTGCAGAACTAGGATTAAATATCTTGACTTTTCTGTCATCCACTTTCCAACAAGTAACAAGAAAATAGGTTTGCTCTTCTAAGTGAAAACATAAGCAGACTCTGTGACATTTCATAAAGTCACATAAATAAGAAATCAAATATTTCATGAAGAAACCTGTTCAAAATGAGCAAATGGATACAAAGTAAATGGAACCAAGATGGATTGCTTCTGCATTTGTGTATTCTTGAAATGTTTTGTTTTATTTTCCATGTTAGATGGAGTAATGCAGCCTTCCTTGACTGGTCTTATGCTTTCATATGATGCCATACAACCTTCCAGATGTTGATCTACAACTGGCAGAGTTCCCAATGGTCATGCTAACTAAACATTGTGGAAGTTATAACGTAACACATTAGAAGAACCATATTTGGATTTAGGCATGGATATCAGATAGCCAGTGCTTGTAAGGCAGATCCAAGACTGATAGTAGTAAAATGTTGCAAGTTTGGCCTCGTAGTAGTGGTTCAGCAACATCTTTCCCAAAGTCTCCACTACTGCCCTATCAATTGCTAGTCTATGGAATATATTTTGATTGGTAGTCTCTTTATTATTGAAAGCCAATTTTAAAAAGGCAAATCTATCTGCCATGAAGGGAAAATGGTAGCCTCCTTTTGAATAAAGGAAGAATAAAGGAATTAGTGGCAAAGTATGAGTATCTGAAGACTTTTTGCCTGTTGAGCATAAAGGCCACTCTGAAGAAGAGGTTGAAGAAGAGGGAGATGCCAGAAGATAACAAAAAGAGGTCTGTAGAGAAAACACTTGCTGGATTATTCTTATCAGGCTTGTGCAAACCAAGTCTCCTAACCTTCTCTGCAGGTGGTATTGACACATTTTATTGTCCAGAAAGAGAAAAGAGTTGGTTCCTTAAATTGGAGAGCTTCCCCATGGGGAAGGAAGGGGGTCAGAGACTACACAAGTAAGATGTTGCTTCTATGTTCAGAATTTAAGCTGGAAAGTTGGTTGAGATTGTTGGTGTAAAAGAAGGATAATAAGTCTCAAACTGCTACTGCTGAATCAGTTTATCTTCCTGGTTAGGTATTTTATTTTGAATGTTATTTTGAGATGTTCTGGGATTTTCATTTTCCTAAGCACAATTTGACTTGATTGATACAACCTAAAGACCTTTCCAATAAATCCCATATTGATTTCTTGTTGGCATTATTTAGTGCGCATCAACAATACTCTTCTTTCTTTTCTAAAACCAGTTTGAACATCTGGCAACTCCGTTTCCATGTAGAACCCTAATTTGCATTGGATGATTTCAAGCTTTTTTTTTTTGCTAGCCTGTGTAATTAAGGCTATTGTATAATAGTTCGTACACTTGTCAACTTACCTTTTCTAAATTGATATTTAAAGGCCCTGTCACACTGGCTGACGGATACAAAACGTTTGTAAAAAGGACACAGCGGATGAGAAAAATGTTCCATCTGTTGTGATCTGCTCTCAAAAGTGCCCCAAATTTGCACAACCAGAGCGGACAACACGGAAAGGAACGGACGGGGGGAGGACGTAGGGCGGATGGAAAGCAGATGCTCCACGGAAGCCTAGAGGATGGAAGCAGATGGGAGCGGATGGCACATCCGCAAGGCTTCCGGGGGACCGCAGCAAAGCGGACGCAAAACGGAAAGAGCGGATGCAGCGGATGCACAGCGGAAGCCGAGCAGATGAAGCGGATGCAGAGCAGAAGCCTAGCGGAAGCCTAGCGGATGCCTAGCGTTCACTGCGCATGCGGGGAGGATGCATTGCGCGGATATAAAGGGAGGCAGCTCCCAAGCAGGTCACCATTCAGAGGAAAGACCTGCTTCCAGACACATCAACTGCCTGCCAGCCTTGCCAACCTGCCTGCCTTGCCTGCCTGCATGCCTGCCAGGCTTGTTGCCTGCCAGCCTCCCTGCCTGCCTGCCTGCCAGCCTGCCTGCCAGCCTCCCTGCCAGCCTTGCTGCCAGCCTGCCTGAAAGCCTACCTTCCAGCCTCCCTGCCAGCCTCCCTGCCAGCCTTGCTGCCTGCCTTGCTGCCTGCCTGCCTGCCAGCCTTCCTGCCAGCCTGCCTTCCAGCCTCCCTGCCAGGCTTGCTGCCTGCCAGCCTTCCTGCCAGCCTTCCTGCCAGCCTTCCTGCCAGCCTTGCTGCCTACCTTCCTGCCAGCCTTCCTGCCAGCCTTGCTGCCTGCCTGCCTGCCAGCCTTGCTGCCAGCCTGCCTGCCAGCCTTGCTGCCAGCCTGCCTGCCAGCCTTGCTGCCTGCATGCCTGCCAGCCTTCCTGCCAGCCTTGCTGCCAGCCTTGGTGCCTGCCTTCCTGCCAGCCTTCCTGCCAGCCTGCCTGCCAGCCTTGGTGCCTGTCTTCCTGCCAGCCTTCCTGCCGGCCTTCCTGCCAGCCTTGCTGCCTGCCTTCCTGCCAGCCTGCCTGCCAGCCTGCCTGCCTGCCAGCCTGCCTGCCTGCCTGCCAGCCTTGCTGCCAGCCAGCAACCCCACAACCATGGGGAAGAAGAGGAAGCCTCAGCCATCTGCTGCCAGCCCTGGCAAGAAGGACTGGGCCACCATCCCACCCCCTGGCCCTCACTCTGCTTCTGCTGGGACTTCTGTAGCACGGGCTCGCTCTTCTGGGGCTGGGGCTTCTGCTGCTTCTGCTTCTGGAGGAGCTGATGCTGCTGCTTCTGGCGGTGGTGCTTCTGCTGGTGCTTACTCTGCTGTAGCTGCTCCTCGTCCTGCTGGTCCTGCTGGTCCTGCTGGTCCTGCTCATGCTCCTAGTCTTGCTGGTCCTGCTGGTCCTGCTCGTGCTCCTGGTCCTGCTCGTGCTCCTGGTCCTGCTGTTGATACTAGTCCTGCTGGTGCTGCTGCTGCTGCTGCTGATGATGATGATCCTGCTGGTACTGCTGCTGCTTCTGGTGGTGTGGAGGAGCAGCCCCTACAACCTGGAAGCCCCTCTGATGAGGGCCCATGTGGTCCTGCCAAAGGGAGGAAGAGGCACATGCAAGAACGGGAGAGGAGGCAATACTCCATCGAGGAGGAACATGAGGATGAGGTGATGGAGTGGCTGAGAGAGATGGACTATCTATGGCGGAAGGGACACAGGCTCTATCGAAAGGAAGCAGGATGCTTGGAGAGAGAAGGCAGAGAGCCTGGGCTACACTTCGGGGGTCCTCCTCAGCTGGTGGAATCACATGCACACCTGGTACGGGAAGCTTCACCTCAAGAAATCTGGCCAGGCCATGGTCAAGCTGACGGACCGGGAGACCTACGTGATGGCCAAGTGCAGCTTCTTGGAGGGTGAGATCCACCACCGAGGAGCAGCCCCTCTGTTTACCCTCTCTCTCAGGCAGCCTGCTGAGAGCCAGTCCTCTTCCAGCTGAGAGTCAGCTCTTGTCTCCAGGCAGGTGTCTGTGGAGCATGCCATGATGGAGAACCCGCGGACAGCTGTTCTAACCATGGCAGAGCATGTGGAGGACTCCCTGGCGCAGTGGGAGAAAGGAGATGGCACTTCCACCACAGTCCTACCCACATCCACCCCCAGCTCCACCTCCACAGAAAGGCAGAGAGCCAGACAGGAGGGGCAGAGCCACACTGTCCTGCTGGAGATAAGAGACACCATCCGGAGCAGCATAGATATCCTCTCAGCTGGTCACACCGACTCCTCATCCTCTAACCACAAGCCCTTCCTCATCTATGTGAACCAGACCCGCATGGACATGGCGGAACCCCAGTACCAGGTGGTGAAGGACATGATCACCGATCTGCTTCACAACCCTCCAGATCCAGATGAACCTGCTCCCACCCAGTCCAGGTCTGCTCCTCCACCCCAGGTGATGTCCCTCCCATTCCAAGGCTTTCCACAGGCCCTCACCTACCAGGGTTATGGCTACCAGGAGATCCAGCAGCACAGGCAGCAGCCCTTCCCAGTCCAGGCACAGACTCATCAGACGCCACCAATGCCACCCACACCACTGATGCCACCGATGCCACCCACGCCACTGATGCCACCGACACCACCGATGCCACCCACATCACCGATGTCACCCACGCCAGTCCTCACACAGCTGCAGACCAGACAGCCCCACTACACTGCTCCTTCCTCCACCCCACAACCAAGCCCGGCCTCAGTACATCTGTCATCGGTACTGGGGCTGACACCCCATGGCATGGAGGAAGGAGCTCTCAACATCACGGGGCTAAGCCAGCTGTCTGAGAGCTTCCTCAACACACTGTCACCTGTTGTCCTCTCGGGGCCAGGCACCCCAGTGGTGCTTCAGATCAGCACTCCAGCAGCACCCACATCCACAGCACATGGACCCTTCACCCCTGAGACTGGGCACACCTCTGAGTGACAGAGAAGAGTGCCAGAGACTGGGTGGCTACCTGTAGACTTTATTTGGACACTTGACTTGGGTCCTTTTTCTTTTACAGCTTGTTATTAATGTTAAGCCTGGGTTCCCCAACCAGGGTTAGGTAGACAAGCTAAACAGAATGTGCAGCGTTAGTCAGATAGGCACACAGATAAATGAGTGAGCTAAGCTTGTTTGTTTATTAACATGCAGTAAAAATAACAGATACGCTTGTGCTATCAAGAATATATTTTATTCCATTATAAGTTAATAGCATAGTCAAATAACAGTCCAATATTCATTTACCATGTAGTCAGTCCATTCAGGGGTATTCAGTTAGCAAAGTCCATGTAGAATATCCTATGTCAGTTCACATAAAAATCAGTCCTTTGTTGTCTCTCCCGTTCGAGCAATGCAGTCTTGATTCCAAGCAGTAATCAGGGATCATCAAAGCCAGAGAGAGAGTGAGCAAGCCGTAGACTTGCTACTTTTAAATGGTTTTCATAACCACTCCCACAATTGCTATTTCACAGTTAAAGCTGCAGACACTTTAACATACACTAACTATGATTCATAGTTATTATTTCACCTAAACCAGTTAGGGTGAACAATGTTATCCCTAACATTCTCCCCTTTTAGGTTACATAATAACTATGAATCATTTACATCTTTAGAAAATATTTTTCGCAACTTTCTTTAAACTTAGTTGCTCCTTGAGCTTTTGTAAATTGGTCTGCAATGTTTTCTTCTGACATGCAGTATTCCAATTTTATTATTCCATTTTTCACTGATTCTCTTACATTCAAATATCTTAAGTCAGTATGTTTTGATCTAGTTTTTACAGCAATACTAGTAGCTAACTTTACAGCTGCTTGGTTATCCTCATATACCATAATGGAATCTTTTATATAGCTTCCATCGTGGATAAGCTAATATGCTGTTGTCTGATTGACCTCCATCCTATTAGTATCTTACCAAATAAGATAGCCATCCCAGATGTTGATTTTCTAGTGTTTATATCAGTTGCAAAACTTGCATCTGCATAAGCACTAAGACTCAAATCACCCTTTGGTTCTATATATAATGCATGGTTTATTGTTCCCTTAAGATATCTCAATATTCTTTTTAAGGATTTCCAATGATATTCTTTTGGATCTGAATTAAAACGTGCCAGCTGATTTACACTATAAGCTATATCTGGCCTTGACCAATTGCTTATATATGATAAGCTACCAATCAAAGATTGATATATGGACTTATCAAATTTGGGACTTTGATCATTAGTTTGGCAAACTTCTTGACTCATTGGAGTCTTTGCTGGTTTACAAAGTTCCATCTTATAAGTTTTAATTAATTGGCAAATTTTATCTTCTTGAGATATCTTAAAACCATTATTTGTTTTATTTATTGTCAATCCTAGATACCTTTTAATTTCACCTAAATGCTTTATTTTTATCTTTTTGGCTAATAATGATATAATCTCATTAGCTTCATTATTAGTTTTAGTTATTAAAGCAATATCATCTGTAAATAATAATAATAATGACACCGTTCCATTATGTTCTCTTTTAAACACACACGGATCTGCTAAACCAGATTTAAAACCTATATTGTTTAACTCTTTCACAATACATTGGTTCCACTCAAACCCAGATTGTTTCAACCTGTAAAGACTCTTTTTGAGTTTCCAACAATCATTACTATTTATTTTATTGTCATTTATGCCAATTGGTTTCCTTAAATATATAGTGTGCTGCAATGGTGCATGTAGATAAGCAGTTTCTACATCTAAATGGTTAATGACATAGTTTTTCTTAGCTGCCCACACTAATGCTGCTCTTAAAGATGTAGCTTTAAGGCTTGGCGCAAAAACTTCATCATAATCAGATGCAGTTTGATTAAATCCTTGAGCTACTAACCTAGCTTTATGGGTAACAGTCCCATCATTTCTAGTTTTCATTTTAAATATCCATTTGCACCCAATGGATTTTTCTCCTGGAGATAATTTGGCATCTTCATACACTTTCATTACCTTTAATGAATTTAGTTCTTTTTCCATTGCCTTTTGCCAATTCTCCTGATCCTTAGCAGGATACATCCTAAGTTCATCTACACTAGTTGGAACTTTAGTTACTTGGCAAACTATACTTGCTTGATACCTATCAGGTGGTCTAGTTACACGTGTAGTACGTCTAGGTATTATAGGACCTACAGGTGGACTTTCCTCTATTAATTGTTCTTGATCATGTAACTCTTCCTGATCAACTATTTCCTCTTGTTCTGGTCCTATTTGCTCTTCGTGGACTTCTTCTTTAATTGGACTCTTCTTATAGCTAATCTCATCTTTCTGCCTTTTGTAGGGTTCAATAAATACTTCATTATTTAAATCTTGCTCTAATCTATTCCATCCTACATGTTCGAGGAATTTTGCACTAGCACTGGTGTAAACTCTAGATGTACCTGGTTCCCAGAATCTATAGGATCTATGATTAGATGTATATCCTACAAAAGTCAATCTTTTAGCTCTATGCTGTCCTTTGTATCTAAGTTGTGTAGGGATATGCACCCATGCTGGTGCTCCAAATGTGTGCATGTAACTTAAATCAGGTTTTGTACCATGCCACAGTGTGAATGGTAATTCACCTGTTGTTGAATTAACAACATTATTTAATATATGATTACCACACATTATTGCTTCTCCCCAAAAATTGTCAGGTAATCCTGAATCAGACATCATAGTTTGTGCCATTGATTGTAATGTTTGGCCTCTTCTCTCTATAAAGGCATTATGTTGTGGCCTATATGGTGCAGACATTTTATGTTGAATACCTAACATTCTAAGTCTGTTTTTAAATTTATTATTTGTAAATTCTGTACCATTATCTGTGATGAGAGTTACTAATTTCTTTTTGGTTTTTCTTTCAGCAAATTTTAACCAATTAAATAGATTTTGATATGTTTCAGTTTTGCTCTTCATTAAATAGCAAAACCCATATCTAGAATAGTGGTCCATTATACTTAGTATGTAGCGAGCTCCTCCTACACTTGGTTTTTTCGGACCTATTAAATCAGCAAATACTACTTCTAAAGGCTCTTTAGGAGTAAATCCATCAACTCTATTGGCCGGTATGACCCTGCTCTTATTTTGATTACATGCATTACATTGCAAATACTTATTACAAGATTTCAAACTTATTCCCTTAGATAATTCAACAGTTTTCTTAAGCATTTTAAAATTTAAATGCCCTAGCCTTCTATGTAACAAGTGAATACATTCGTCATGAGGTTTCTTATTTTCATAAATTGTGTTAGCCACCTTTAAACCATCATCATTTAACACATATAATTCACCTCTTAAAGATGCAGTAATTCTCTTATCTTCTTTTTCTATTATGCAGTTATCTCCTCTAAATGTAACTACATATCCTAGTTTAACTAAAATTCTAACTGAAATTAAATTAAACTTAAGTTGTGGTACATATAACATTTTTATATTCTCTTTTATAAAAGAACAATATGCTATACCTTCACCTTTAGCTTTCAGTTTCCAGCCATTGGTTAACGATATCTGCTGTTTACTCTGGGACATTTTTATAAAATTTTTGTAATCATTTGTTATACAATGGGATGCCCCACTGTCAACCACCCATAAATTATTTTTTACACCTCCGTTAGTATACATGGCTAACTCTAAATGTTTATTTATCTTTTGATGATTTTTAGTATTCTGGCCAGCGTTCTGGCGCTTTGCCTTTTTACAAAATCTTGCCAAATGTCCTCTTCCTCCACAATTAAAACACTTTTTAATTGCGTATGCAGTAGGAGGTTTATTATCTTCTTTTTGAGGTTGCTCCCTCCTTAATTCATCTCTTTCATGCCTTCTTCTGGCCTCTTCAATCAATCTGCCAGTTATATCAGTTAAAGTTAAATTTTCCTTTGGCAAAATTTCAAGTGAAGTTACGTAGTTATCATAACTTTCATCAAGGGAAGATAGAATTATATAAACTTGATGTTGTTCAGAGAATATAAGCTCTTTCTCGTGTAATTCTTGGAAAATGCTTTGCATAGTTTTTAAATGACTCTGCATATCACCATTTGTTTGGAGATGTGTCCTGAAAAGCTTCCGTGTTAGATTTATGTGAGCACCAATATGATCTCGAACATAAATTCTCTTCAGCTTCTGCCAACACCCAAAAGCTGTTTTCTCTCCGTGGATATAAACAAGCTGTTGATCAGTTAAGGTTAACCCAATTATGCAAATGGCTTGTTGATTTTTATGCATAAATTCTTCTATCTTTAGTCTGTCTTCCTCATCCTCTGGATCCCATTCTTCTACGTTTGGTGGATTTTCAATTATGTTCCACAGACCTTCTCTTCGTAGAAGTAGACTACATTTTGTAGACCATGATACATAGTTTGTTCCATCCAGCTTGGATATAAGGGACAAACATTGTAGATTGACTTGTGCCATGTTTTCTTATATGGATATAAAAATATAATTAATAAAACACAGCTGTCTGTTTACTGTAATGTATAACAACACAAACTCTCACTTTTTACATAAATCTGTTTTATCCTATTTAAACTGACTTTGTAGCCTCTGGGCCCATAACCAGTGTTAAGCCTGGGTTCCCCAACCAGGGTTAGGTAGACAAGCTAAACAGAATGTGCAGCGTTAGTCAAATAGGCACACAGATAAATGAGTGAGCTAAGCTTGTATATTTATTAACACACAGTAAAAATAACAGATACGCTTGTGCTATCAAGAATATATTTTATTCCATTATAAGTTAATAGCATAGTCAAATAACAGTCCAATATTCATTTACCATGTAATCAGTCCATTCAGGGGTATTCAGTTAGCAAAGTCCATGTAGAATATCCTATGTCAGTTCACATAAAAATCAGTCCTTTGTTGTCTCTCCCGTTCGAGCAATGCAGTCTTGATTCCAAGCAGTAATCAGGGATCATCAAAGCCAGAGAGAGAGTGAACAAGCCGTAGACTTGCTACTTTTAAATGGTTTTCATAACCACTCCCACAATTGCTATTTCACAGTTAAAACTGCAGACACTTTAACATACACTAACTATGATTCATAATTATTATTTCACCTAAACCAGTTAGGGTGAACAATGTTATCCCTAACAATTAATAAAGATTATCTTTGCTTCACACACTTGTTTCATTTATTTTTGTAAATAAAGACTTGGTGGAAACTTTAAGAAATGGTTTAAGCTTTTGCATGCTTATGGGATAGGTAAGGATAGCAATGGGCTGGGCAGGGATACCTTTGGGATGGGTAATATCTGTGGGATGGGCAGGGATACCTGTGGGATGGGCAGGGATACCTTTGGAATGGGTAATAGCTGTGGGATGGGCAGGGATACCTTTGGGATGGGTTGAGATATCTGTGGGATGGGTTAAGATAGCTGTGGGATGGGTTGAGATAGATGTGGGGATAGATAAACCTCCAGTGCAAGCATAGTGGGACTGTATGGTCCACCCTCCCAGGTGCCACACCTATGGCCCTTCATTATCAATACTAATGTAATCATTGATCCACACATGTCAACATAAACAGAACTCTTTATTAAATGCCCTGTTCATTGTAGGCCCACCCAACATACATGGCCCAATCTCATCAGTGTGATGAGACAGGCTGGAGGAAGCATCCATTAATCATCTATCATCCTGTCTTGCCACTCCACTGCTCTAACTGGGGAGTTGCACCAGTATTTCAGGAGGTTGCGCTGCTTCTTCCCTTCATGTGAGGCTCTGTTGGGGCCCTGCATATCCTCAGTGTCTATCAGGTTTTGCCCTTGCCTCCATTCCCCAGGCTCCATGTCCCCATTGCCTTGTTGGAGGTCCACGAGCCTGTTGTGCAAGACTCGGTAGCGGGTGCACATGAGATTGTGCAGGATGCAGCAAGCTTCCACGATCCTTCTCACGGTCTCTGGGCGATGTTGCATGGTGGTGAGAAGTACCTGGAACCTGTTGGCCAGGATGCCAAAGGCGTTCTCCACCACCCGCCTTGCCCTGGACAGCCTGTAGTTGAAGATCCTCTGTTCACGGGTGAGGATTCTGAAAGTGTAGGGCTTCATGAGGTAGGTTCTGTGGGAGAAGGCATCATCCCCCATGATGAAATAGGGCACATCTTGCGTGTCATTGGGCAGGGGGTCTGGATCTGGGAAGCCGATGATGAGGTTGCGTTCCAGCCCCTCCTTGAGGTCACTGGGGTTGTATACCTGGGCTTCTGAAGCTGACCCGTTGCCTGAAGCATCGATGTACATGAACTTGTAGTCAGCATCGACCATGGTGAAGAGGATGATGCCGAAGAAGTCCTTGTAGTTGAAATAAGTGGACCCCAACTTGGCTGGTGCTTTGCAGGCCACGTGCTTGCCATCGATGGCTCCAATGCTGTGGGGGAAGTTCCACCTCTGATACCACTGCTCTGCAACTTGTTTCCATCCTTCTTCAGTGGAGGGGCACTGGAGGAGCCCCTCCAGGTATTCTTCGATGATGGCCTGCACCACTTCTCTGACCACAATGCTGATGGTGTTGTGTGGCATCCTCCAGGCGTACTGCATGCTCCTGTGGTCCCTGAGGCCAGGTGGTCCCTGAGGCCAGGTGGCGCAGAGTCAGTGCCACCTTGAGCCCAGGGTCCAGGCTGGGCCGGAAGTTGGTGCTCTGCTTGGTCAACCTGGGTCTCAGCTGCTCCACAACTTCATCAAACATGGCTGGAGGCATCCTCATGAAGTTCTGGAATGCATGAGGGTCTTCGTTCCTAAGCTCCACCATCAGCTTGTTGTACAGTCTGTACTCTGCTCTTCTCCTGATGCATCTTCGGACCCAGACGCTTCTTGGCCACCTCCTTTTCTTCCCGTAGTAGAGTTGACAGAGCCTGTAGATGGCTTCGCACTGTTGTAGAACGATGGTGGCTACCAAAGGGACTGTGTTACGATCCATGGTGGACATGACTGGATGTTGTGGAAGAGCAAGAGGCAGATGAAGGCTGCAGAGGTCTGCACAGCAGGGCTGCTGGTCTGAAAGTGAGATCCAGGTGAGTTGCTCCCCCTTTTTATAGGCAATATAGGTTTTCCACTAGGTGTCCTTTTGCATCCTCTAGGCATCCTCTAGACATCCTTAATATCCGAGATAGGTCCCCTCTGCGAATGTTTTTTCCATTTTAAATGCTTTCTTTGCAAGCTGCATCCGCTTTCATCCTTTCTCCGTCCGTGCTACTAACGCTGCGCGTCCGTTCCGCGTCCGTTCTGCTTCCTCCCTGTGTCCTCTTTCTGCTGGAGCAGATTTGAGTTGCACGGATGCACAGCGGATGCCTAGCGGATATAGCGGACATGTAACGGATGCCGACGGATGCAGAACGGATGTTCCCCGTATGCCTAGCGGATGCAGAATGGACGCTTTGGATACATTTTCCGCTCAAAAAATTTTGAGCAGCTCAAAACTTTTTGAGCGGATGAAATGTCAATAGACGGATGCTGGACGGATAGAGAGGAAGAAAAACAGACGCAGCGAGTTCAAAACGGAAGCATCGTGTTAACCAACGGATGGCAAGTGTTTTTCTCCATTTTACATCCACTTTCCATCCGTTGGTGCAGTGTGACATTGGCTTAAACTGATTTCTTTTAATCTTTGCACCACTGTATCATTCTTCAGATCTTCTGGCATAGTTTTATTACAACCTTTTCTGATTTTGTGATTTGCCTTAATTATGTAGCTGTTCCATCAATACCTATAGCCTTCTGATTTGGTGTTAATTTCATTTCTAATACTAAACTTTTTTATAAATAGAGAATATCTTCAAGGTATCTTGGATGTTGTACAGACTTACTCCTTCCATCATCATTAATCTTTGAAATCAATTACTAGTACACTAGCCTAAGTTGTAAAAATAATCAAAATAATAGTAATAATTACTTGTCACTTGGCATACTTTAATATACCAATTTAAGGTTCTTATTTTAGAGATTTTAAAAGATTTCCCTTGTTTTCTGTCGATTTCATCTTTGATACCATTACAATATCACCGTAATGTTGCTTCCTCGTCTTCTGCATGTTATCTGAAATTCTTTGTTAAGTTTCTTTCTGAGATCTTCGTCTTTCTTGGATTTGGCTTCTCTTCTTGGCAATTTCCACTATCTGTTTTGACATTTAGTTTGTTTTCTTCTGTTTCTTGGTCTTTGACAACCTCTTTCCACATTCTTCCTTAACAACTTCTTGGATTTCATTTCATGATTCCTCTGGTTCCCTATCAATAAGGTTCAGGACTTTTGAAAGTGATTGTTAGTGTTAACTAACAACTAACAATTGTTAGTAACCTTGAAGAGATAAGTATATGCTCAGGAACTATCATGGGAACTGATTGGCTGATTTGGCTCTTTAGTTTGACTTGGAAGTTACAAATGAATAGTGCATGGTCTGTTCCATAGTTGATCGCTGGCCATATCTTTGTTGTTACAATTGAGCTGTTCCATGCCTTTCTACCCAGCATATAGTCAGTTTGATTTCTGTGTACTCTTTCTGGTAATGTTCATGTCCTGTATATAGGCACTTTTTGATCGAAGGCTGTGTTAGCACTAGATTAGCAGAAACTAATAAGTCACAATTCTCCTTCATTTCTGTTTGCTAGGCCAGCCAGATGCATTTCCTTCATTAACATTTCCAATTTGTGAATCATAAGCAACACGTCTTACGCTGATTTCAGATTAAATTTAATTGTAAATTTGTCAATCTCTTCTTCTGCATCAGTGGTTGGACCATAAACCTGAATTGGATAATCATGGTATTAAAGTTTTGTCCATGACATCTAACTTATATTATATTAGCAAATATTTTCTTGACAATATTTTTCATGACTATGACAGTAACACCACTCCTTTATTTTTCATGTTCTAAGAAGTAAACAAGAAGATTGTCTGACTGCTTATCCAATTCCAGTCCATTTCAATCCCCTAATGTCAACGTGCAGTCAATTCATTTCATCTTTCACAATGTTAAAGTTTCCTAAGTTGGCAAGGAGAAAATAAATAAACAATGCAAAGAAGACAAGAATAATAATCAAATGACTGGAACAAGAGATGTATTAAAGAAAATTACAGAAATCAAAGA
Source organism: Laticauda colubrina (assembly GCA_015471245.1). NCBI lineage: Eukaryota > Metazoa > Chordata > Lepidosauria > Squamata > Elapidae > Laticauda > Laticauda colubrina. The sequence goes on along the minus strand of BLBF01000003.1, from coordinate 42,969,743 downwards.
AAACTTTTATGCAAACGTGAGCATGAAAAATTCAAGGAAAGACATACTGGGGAAAGAAAATATAAATAAGAGGTAGTAAGCATGTACGGAAACACTGTACATAATTATTTCCAAATCAAGGCTATGTACAAAGGTTTGATCACCGAACTAGAACCAGGCATTTTGGAAAGTGACGCTCTTGAAACTATTGCTAACAACAAAGCCACAGGAACTGATGAAATACCAGGAGACCTGTTTCAAATTTGAAAAAGGATGCAGTTAAAATGTGTATATTTTGTAAGGAAAAATGGAAAACATACCAGTGGCCTAGAGACTAGAAAAGATCCATCTATATTTCAAAAACCAAACTTGGGCAATTGTAAAAAATACTACTGAAGAGTTGCACTTGTCTCATATGCCCATAAGATAATTTTGCAGTTTAGGACTTTAATGATATATGGAATGAGGACTACCAGATGTACAGATTGGATTTACGGTATTCAAAGATGCTTGCAGTCACATCATTTATATGTGATAGATTATGGTAAAGGTAAGGATATTCCCTGAACTGTATTTTAACTTTATGGGTTAGATAAAGACTTGATTGTACAGAGAAACAAGTGATCAATAGCCCTTATTGCACCTCATCTGCCCACTGCATGGTGACCAAGAAGTAACAGAACAGAATACAAAGCAACTAAGGTCACTCTGGGAAGGAGTCCACGAAGATTGTAACTAGTACAAATTAAATTAAATGTACCTCTTTGTGATGTTTTGTGAATATATGTACATTAATATACTACATCTTTGTACATTTTATTCACTTATGATTTATAGGGATGTGGTAGTACATGAGCCAGAAAGCTCTGGATGTGTGTGTCTCACAGACAAACCATATCCATGATAGAATAAATCTCTGAGACCATAAATGAAGAGTATGGAAAAAAAATCTTCGTCCATAGCTGTGGGATTTACAGGTCAACAGTGCATTGTCATTAATCACTGCATTGTTCCTCAACTTGGTCCTTTCAGATTTACAGGGATTCAATCCCAAATAGTATTGCCACACTAGCTGACAATGATGAAGCCATCATCCATTATATTTACAGAAGATCAGGTTGGAGAAGTCTTACATAGAAGAGTAAATATTGTTCATAATATCAATTTCTTTACTGGAAAGATCACTGGATCCACTAAGCAATTTGTGGAACCTACAGAAATCTGCCTTGAAAGTAACATTTGTGTAGCAGCAATACTATCAGCTTTTCATACTTCTAATACTAATTGGTTCTCAAAGAAACTGCACTAAAGAGAAGTCCATAGTATGCCTTAAAAGGAAAGTAGCTGTTTCCATGCAGAAGCTAAACTAATAATGGCCTTGATGGTATAGGATTCTGAAATATTTAATACAACTTTAATCTATGCTATAAAAAAATAAGAGTGACCTCTGGTGGCCAGCTCAAAAAGATGTCAGTTCTACTTTATCTCATTAATCAGGTTGCTTACATAGTAAAATATTATTTTATGGTTTTATTTTATCTGCTTTATAGGTTTTAAATATGTTATATATTCTTACACTCTCCTCACATGTTTGTTATCTTACTTAGATGCCTTTTCCATAGAAACTGAAGCCTACAGAGCTAAAAAGAATTGTATTAAATGTGATGCAATTTAAACTGTATTCATACAGGACGAAGTAATAAAGGAACTACAAAAAGATAAACAAATGTAATAGAGGTAGTTCAGTTTCCTCATCCTCTTAAATCACATAATGAGAAATGTAGGATTGTTTTTCTCATAAAACATCTTCACTGAACTTATATTTATGATAATAAAAAAGATAAGGAGGTGGCCAATTTGTTTGCCCCTCTTATTATTGTCCATCCTGACTGGTAGACAGTTTTCCAAAATTTCAGAGAAAAGATTTCCCCAGGACCTGCTATCTGTTCTTCTACTTGGAAAGGTCATGAGGTTGACTTGGGATTTTCTGATTACTAGCCTTCTCCAAATAATAGATGATTTTTAGAGCAAATCCCACATTTCCGGGAATTTAAAATGATATATTCAAGAGACTTTATTTTTTCATTGTATATCATGAACAGATGCTGATATGTCTTGATAAGAAATTTAGATGAACAATTTCAGCCAGGTATGCAATTTTTTTGCCTCATTTAACAGTTGGGGCAGAACAAATATTACTTAAGCATTATTGGAGCATAATTATTTTGCTTTTCTTCTTGGCCATAACTTCATAACCAAGAGTACACATATGTGGATTTATCCACATATGTGCTATTGTCCATCAAAATAATAGCAATAGCACTTAGACTTATATACTACTTCACAGTGCTTTATAGCCCTTTCTAAGTGGTTTACAGAGTCAGTGTATTGCCTCCAATTATTTTACCCATCTTGGAAGGATTGGAAGGTTGAGTCAACTTTGAGCAGGTGAGATTCGAACTGCCAAACTGCTGGCAGCCAGCAGAAGTAGCCTGTAGTACTGCTTTCTAACCACTGCACTCCCTTGGTTCATAATGCTTAGTTTGATTTATTATTATACTACAGTTCTGTTTGTTTGTTTTCTACAACCCTGTAAATCTCTAAATTTGGGGTAGAGTCAGGGTAACAGAATGTAGCTGAGCCAGATGCCCAGATGCCCAGAATAGAATAGAATGAGCTGGAAGGAAGCTTCTAGTCCAGCCCCCTGCTCAGGCAGGAGAACCTATTCCATTTTAGATAAGTGACTGATTCTTCTTAAAAACATCCAGTGATAAGCCCCCATGTTTTTTGTAGGCAAGCTGTTCCACTGGTTAATTGTCCTCACTGTTAGGAAGCTTTTCCTTAAGGCCCTGTCACACTGCCCAACGGATGCAAAATGGATACAACGGATGAGCAAAATGTTCCATCCGTTGTTATCCACTCTCAAAAGGGGCAAAAATTTGCATAACCAGAGCGGATAACACGGATGCGGGGAGGACGCAGAGTGGATGGAAAGCGGATGCAGAATGGAAGCCCAGCGTATGGAAGCGGATGGGAGTGGATGGCACATCCGCTAGGCTCCCGGCGGGCCTCAGCAAAGCGGACGTGGAATGGAAAGAGCGGATGCACAGCGGATGCACAGCGGATGAAGCAGATGCACAGCGGAAGCCTAGCGGATGCACAGCGGAAGCCTAACGGATGCCTGGCGTTAATTGCGCATGCGGGGGGGATACATTGCGTAAGCCATGCGGAAATAAAGGGAAGCAGCTCGCATGTGGCCAGCATTCGGAGGAAAGACCTGCTGCAGGATACATCGAGTCCTTGCCTGCCCTGCCTGCATGCCTGCCTGCAAGCCTTGCTACCAGCCTTCCTGCCAGCCTGCCTCCAAGCCTCCTGGCCAGCCTTGCTCTCTGCCTGCCTGTCAGCCTTGCTGCCAGCCTGCCTTCCAGCCTCCCTGCCAACCAGCCTTGGTGCCTGCCTGCCTGCCTGCCTTCCTGCCAGGCTTCCTGCCAGGCTTCCTGCCAGGCTTCCTGCCAGCCTTCCTGCCAGCCTTGGTGCCTGCCAGCCTCCTTGCCAGCCTCCCTGCCAGCCAGCAACCCCACAACCATGGGGAAGAAGCGAAAGTCTCAGCAACCTACCGCCATCCCTGCCAAGAGGGACAGGGCCACCCTCCCGCCCCCTGTCCATGACTCTGCTTCGGCTGGGGCTTCTGCTGCTCGGGCTCGCTCTTCTGGTGCTGGAGCTTCTGCTGAAGCTGTTTCTGGTGGTGGTGCTTCTGCTGCTGCGTACTCTGCTGAAGCTGCTCCTGGCGGTGGTGCTTCTGCTGCTGTGTACTCTGCTGAAGCTGCTCCTGGTCCTGCTGGTCCTGCTCGTGCTCCTGGACTTGCTCGTACTGCTCGTACTGCTCGTGCTCCTGGTCTTGCTCATCCTGCTCATCCTGCTCGTGCTCCTGGTCCTGCTCGTGCTCCTGGTCCTGCTGGTGCTGCTGCTGGTGGTGGTGCTGCTGGGGCTCCTGGTGCTTACTCTGCTGCTGCTGATTCCTAGTCCTGCTGATCCTGCTGCTGCTGCTGCTGCTGCTGCTGCTGATGATGATGATGATCCTGCTGGTGATGATGATGATGATGATCCTGCTGGTGCTGCTGCTGCTGATGGTGTGGAGGAGCAGCCCCTACCACCTGGGATCCCCTCTGATGAGGCCCCATCTGGTCCTGCCAAAGGGAGGAAGAGGCGTATGCGGGGACGGGAGAGGAGGCAATACTTCCTTGAGGAGGAACACGAGGATGAGGTGCTGGAGTGGCTAAGAGAGAATGACTATCTGTGGCGGAAGGGAAACCGGCTGTACAGGGACACCAAAAGGAAGCAGGCTGCTTGGAGAGAGAGGGTGGAGAGTATGGGTTACACTTCAGAGGTGCTCCTCGGCTGGTGGAATCACATTCACACCTGGTACGGGAAGCTGCACCTCAAGAATTCTGGCCAGGCCACGGTTAAGCTGATGGACAGAGAGACCTACGTCATGGCCAGGTGCAGCTTCCTGGAGGGTGAGATCCGCCACCGAGGAGCACCAGGAGCCCCTCTGTCTACCCTCTCTCTCTGGCAGCCTGCTGAGACCCAGTCCTCTTCCGGCCGAGAGTCAGTCCCTGTCTCCAGGCAGGTTTCTGTGGAGCGTGCCACAGTGGAGAACCCGCGGACAGGTGTTTTAACCGTGGTGGAGCGCGTGGAGGACTCCCTGGTGCAGTGGGAGAAAGGAGACATCGAGTCCACCACAGTCGTAGCCGCATCCACCCCCCCCAGCTCCGCCTCCACAGAAAGGAAGAGAGCCAGGAGGGGCAGAGCCACACTGTCCTCCTGGAGATCAGGGACACCATCCGCACCAGTATAGATCTCCTCTCTCAGCTGGTCAGCACTGACTCCTCATCCTCCAACCACAAGCCCTTCCTCACCTATGTCAACCAGAACCTCAAGAACATGGAGGAACCCCAGTACCAGGTGGTGAAGGACCGGATCACCGAGTTGCTTCACAACCCTCCAGATCCAGAGGAACCTGCTCCCACCCAGTCCAGGTCTACTCCTCCACCCCAGGTGATGTCCCTCTCATTCCAAGGCTTCCCACAGCTCCTCACCTACCAGGGCTATGGCTACCAGGAGGTCCAGCAGCACAGGCAGCAGCCCTTCCCAGTCCAGGCACAGTGTCATCGGATGACACCGTTGCCACCGGTTCCACTGATGCCACCGATGACAGCAATGCACCCACGCCAGTCCTCACCCAGCTGCAACACCAGACAGCCCCACTACACTACTCCTTTCTCCACCCCACAGCCAAGCCCGGCCTCAGTACATCTCTCATCAGTACTGGGGCTGACACCACATGGCATGGAGGAAGGACCTCTCAGCATCGTGGGTCTCAGCCGGCTGTCTGAGAGCTTCCTCAACACACCGTCCCCTGTTGCCCTCTCGGGGCCAGGCACCCCAATGATGATACAGACCAGCACGCCAGCACCACCCACCTCCACAGCACCTGGACCCTTCACCCCTGAGACTGGGCACACCTCCGAGTGACCAATAAGAGTGCCAGAGACTGGGTAGCTGGCTACCTGTGGACTTTATTTGGACACTTGACTTGGGTCATTTTTTTTTTACAGCTTGTTGTTCAATAAAGTTTATCTTTGATTCACACACTTGCTTCATTTCTTTTTTTTGTAATAAAGTCTTGGTGGAAACTTTTAGAATTGGTTTAAGCCTTTGCATGCTTGTGGGATGGGTTAAGATAGCAGTGGGGTGGGCAGAGATAACTTTGGAATGGGTTAAGATAGCTGTGGGATAGATAAACCTCCAGTGCAAGCATAGTGGGACTGTATGGTCCACCCTCCCAGGTGCCACACCTTTGGCCCTTCATTAGTAAGCATTGATCCACACATTTGAACATAAACACAACTCTTTATTAAATGCCCTGTTCATTGTAGGCCCACCCAACATACATGGCCTAATCTCATCAGTGTGATGAGACAGGCTGAAGGAAGCACCCATTAATCATCTATCATCCTGTCTTGCCACTCCACTGCTCCAGCTGGGGAGTTGCACCAGTGTCTCAGGAGATTGCGCTGCTTCTTTCCTTCACATGAGGCTCTGTTGGGGCCTTGCACATCCACAGTATCTATCAGGTTTTGCCCTTGCCCCCATTCCCAAGGCTCCATGTCCCCATTGCCTTGTTGGAAGTCCACGAGCCTGTTCTGCAAGACTGGGTAGCAGGTGCACATGAGATTGTGCAGGATGCAGCAAGCTTCCACGATCCTCCTCACGGTCTCTGGGCGATGCTGCATGGTGGTGAGAAGTACCTGGAACCTGTTGGCCAGGATGCCAAAGGCGTCCTCACCACCCACCTTGCCCTGGACAGCCTGTAGTTGAAGATCCTCTCTTCACGGGTGAGGCATCTGGAGGTGTAGGGCTTCATGAGTTAGGTTCTGAGGGAGAAGGCGTCATCCCCCACGATGAAGTAGGGCACATCTTGCGTGTTGTTGGGCAGGGGGTCTGGATCTGGGAAGCCGATGATGAGGTTGCCTTCCAGCCCCTCCTTGAGGTCACTGGTGTTGTATACCTGGGCATCTGAAGCTGACCCGCTGCCTGAAGCATCGATGTACATGAACTTGTAGTCAGCATCGACCATGGCAAAGAGGACGATGCTGAAGAAGCCCTTGTAGTTGAAATAAGTGGAGCCCGACTTGGGTGGTGCTTTGCAGGCCACGTACTTGCCATCTATGGCTCCAACGGTGTGTGGGAAGTTCCACCTCTGATACCACTGCTCTGCAACTTTTTTCCATCCTTCATCAGTGGAGGGACACTGGAGGAGCTCCTCCTTGTATTCTTCGATGATGGCCTGCACCACTTCTCTGACCACAATGCTGATGGTGTTGTGTGGCACCCACCAGCTGTACTGCATGCTCCTGTAGGTGGTCCCTGAGGCCAGGTGGCGCAGAGTCAGTGCCACCTTGAGCCCAGGGTCCAGGCTGGGCCGGAAGTTGGTGTTTGCCTTGGTCAACCTGGGTGTCAGCCACTGTAAAACTTTGTCAAACATGGCTGGAGGTATCCTCATGAAGTTCTGGAATGCCCGAGTGTCTTCGTTCCTGAGCTCCACCATCAGCTTGTTGTACAGTCCGTACTCTGCTCTTCTCCCGATCTATCTTCGGACCCAGACACTTCTTGGCCACCTCCTTTTCTTCCCGTAGTAGAGTTCACAGAGCTTGTAGATGGCTTCACACTGTTGCAGAAGGGTGGTGGCTGCCAAAAGGACTGTGTTACGATCCGCGGTGGACATTACTGGATGCTGTGGAAGAGCAAGAGTCAGATGAAGGCTGCAGAGGTCTGCACAGCTAGGCTGCTGGTCTGAAAGTGAGATGCAGGTGAGTTGCTCCCCCTTTTTATAGGCAGTATAGGTGTCCCTTTGCATCCTCTAGGCATCCTTAATATCCGAGATAGGTCCCCTCTGCGAACGTTTTTTCCATTTTAAACGCTTTGTTTCCGTGCTGCATCTGTTCTGCATCCGTTCTGCATCCATTCTGCGTCTGTTCCGCTTCCTCCCTGCGTCCGAGAGGACGTGAGTTGGGCGGATGCGGAATGGATGCCTAGCAGATATAGCGGATGCGTAACGGATGCAGAACGGATGCGTAGTGGATGTGTAGCGGATGCAGAACGGACGAATTGGATACATTTACCGCGCAAAAGTTTTGAGCAGCTCAAAACTTTCTGAGCAGATGAAACGTCAATAAATGGATGTTGGACGGATAGAGAGGAAGCAGAACGGAGGCAGTGAGAACATCGCATTTTCCAACGGATGGCAAGCTTTTTTGTCCGTTTTTACATCCTCTTTGCATCCGTTGGTGCAGTGTGACAGGGGCTTAAATTCCAGATTGCTTCCCTCTTTGATTAGTTTCCAATCTTTTTTTCCTTGCCTTTCCCTCTGGTGCTTTGGGCAATAACTTAACCATCTCTTTTTTGTGGCAGCCCCTCAAATACTGAAATTCTACGGTACATTTGCACTACATTGTTCTATGCTTCAGAGTCAATTTAATTTAGTGATTAAAATGGTAAACTATGAGTAGGAAAACCTGAGTTCTACTCATGCCTTCAGCATGAAAACCAGCTGACCTTGGTCCAGTCATTCACTCCTACTCTTAGGAAGAAAGCAATGACAAGCAACCTCTGAAAATGCTGCCTATGTAGCAATCAGGATCAATCTCACTTGAGAGCAAAACAAAATTATCTACATCGGATAAACTTTCCTATCTTTCCTTTTCTGTCCTTTCCAGATGAGTCAGAATAAACAGAATAAATAACAAAACAAATAACAAAGTAATAGATTCAGCAATATAATCCCCAGCAGTAGTGACCTACTGTAACTACAGTACAGTGCAGTAGTTACCTACTGTAACTACTTCATTTCCTCCAAGTCAATTAGTCAAGATCAAAAGGGTTCATTTAGCTTCACTAATATCTAGCATGGAATTACTATAGCATTGGAAAAAAAAGCCACATGTCCATTGAATCCAAGTCTTCCCAAAGGGGAAAAGCACTATTTTGATGAATTTTCTGTTACAATTCAAAAGAAAATAAATTAAAAAAGAAAGCAGGTATTTTGGAACATATGATCATAAATGGCTAATTTGAGAGACAGAGGAGTGGACTGAATAAATATAGAAGGGATTTATTATAAAATTCTTTAGTGTTGTTGGCAACAGAAGCAAATTGCTGGGCAACCTTATTTCACCAAAATCCAGGAAATAGCATAAACACCAAACCACAATATTTTCAGTGACAATAATGAGAGGCGCTTTAGCATTTGGTTGGCATAGCCACAAACAGCACATATTGGCATGTTCAGGAGCCCGAATGATAGATTTGCTGTTCGACACTTATAATTATTTAATCAACTCCAGATTGTGGAACCGGGAGGAATATCAGGCATCTTTGTATAAGAAGCAAAAAGGGAAAACGAAACCAGAATATCTTCATATAAGGATGGAGTATATTGTTCCCTAGGTGTTCTCTGTCCTGCATGTGAAATTGGTGGATAGATAGTTCTGCATTTTATTTTCTTTCTTTGGGTGATCTTTAGGGTCTGATATGGTAATGTATGTTAAGTGTTAATAAAAAAAGGGGTGAAAAAAGAAAAACTGGCAACTGTTGTTGCATCTAGATGGATTTCCATTTTTTTACAGAGTAAATGAAACACTCAAAAAGAACATTACTCTTTTTAAACAAGAAGCTTGTTAGTCTCACAAGAAAAAAACAAAACAACACGCAAGCAAGTTGCTTCAGATTTCCAGGCTTATATTTCATTACCGCAGTGCTGTATTATAGCACTTTTCATCTTCTCTCTTTAAATACAACAGATATGTATTTTCAGAAATAAATAAGGACAGTACTGTATATTTTCCATTTTATAACAAACAGGAGAATTTGCACATCTGTTCTGCTCTGAAGCCAGGCTTCTCATTGTCATGATATTCCATTTAACAACACTTCAATGGAGAAAACATAGGGCTTTTTCTAAAAAAACAAAAAAGGCAAATATATTTTTTAAATGTCAAAAATATTGTGTGAAAAGCAAAAAACAAATTGGTAAATTGTATTAATGTTGGATATATTCCCAGAATTTTAGGGAAAGAGACACTGATTCCTTTGTCTATATTCTCAGTTAATATTAATATTAATAAAAGAATCCAGCAAACATTAAACATTTTTATTATGAACTCATCTCCTCACTCCTTACTTAAATTACTAAGATTTTAAAATACATAAAAATCTGTAAACATAGTGACCTTTCAGCTAAAATCCTAAAAATAATGAACTGTTAGGATAGTTAACAAAATATATTTACAAGATATTTTCTTTCAAGCTACTCAAAATTAGTTTCATGAGTTAAATATAATTTATGTGTCCATATTTTACTTCATACTTGCAATTTAATTAAGCAACAATTAATGATAGCTGATTATGATCATTTTTACATACTTAGTTTTTTTATGGATTGAATTAGAAATAAGACCTTTGGCAAATGCTGAAAATAAGCATATTGCTAATGCATTTACTTTTTATTTTATTGCTTTAAATAATGACAAAAATAAATGTGAAATAAAAATAAAAATTCACATATTGCCAAGGAAAATAAATTTTAAAGAGTGCTTTTAAAAGAAAGTAAAAAAAACAAAGGGAAAAGAAAAAATAAAATATAATTTCAACAATAGCTACAAATCTTTTACATTAAATTAGCTGTAAAAGCTAATTTAATTTAATAATTAAATTAAATTAATAATTAAAGCTAATTTAATAATTAAGTATTTAACTTTTTAACAGTTTAATATTTTATGAAATTAAAAAACATGGTTTTGAGTAGCGTTTTTATGAAATTTAAAAACACGATTTTGAGTAGCTTTTTTGGTTTAATAAATAATTTGCTTGCATTAGCTTTTTAATAGATCACATTCTATATTCATTTATATCTATTTCACAAGACTGCATACTTCTCTAATAGTTATTTCCATTTGCACTTTTTAATTATAATATATAAGTCACAAATTCCAGATATTGAATGAAAGCAGTGAAATAGTGGTTATTGTAATTCATGTTAAACCTGACCTGAAAATGTAGGGATTTCATACTTAAATGCTTTAATTGGAGTTTCCCACAAGAACATAATATTAATTTTGTACGGTAGTTATAATATTTTGTATGGTAGTTTAAATATTTGGATAATGAAAATGTTCTGGCAAAATGTACAAAATTTTGCAGTTACACGAATCTAGCATACAATTGACATGTAATCACACAATAATATCATATTTTGCCCATTTATGCAGAAAATAATTGACAATATACACTTAAACAGGCTTATACAAGAATACATTCCATATCTGAGTTAAAATAATTACCAAATATTTTTTGTAGAATGCTTTTTCAGCTAAATCTGTTTTTTAATGTTATCCTTGCATCTGAATATAATTTACGTATAGACAGATATAATTATATATAGATAGTTCACTTAATTGTGGAAACGAACACTATTAAATTAAAAATGATCTTCAGTGCATAGTTCTGATCTTGTTATTTGGAAGTTCTTATTAACTCTTTGTTATCCTTGAACCTAATTTCTTATAATTTCCAAGTTTTTAATAATCCCATTCAAATGTACAAGTTCAAGCTGGTTTGCTTATGCCCAGAGCTAGGAATATTCTCAATATTTATATTCAGAATATTTCCCCTAGATTTTCATGCAAATATTTTTTCTGCTTCTGAAAAGGATTTCATCTCAAACAAACTCCTTTCTACAGCACTAAATCAGATTGGTATTCTGTATCTGAGCATGTTCAGAAAACAATAGTTTTTTTTTTACAACAACATACTAATTGAAATAAATGAATGATGTAAGAAGAAATCCCCAAAGAATGAGGTTAAGACATAAAGTTGTCTAATAACTAGCTTACTTCTACCTAATTATCAAGACCAATCAGGATGACTAGCAGAGTGGGATGATAGTGAATTACAAAGCATCAACATTTGGAGAGTTTCAGGTTGCTCATCCTGTTCTTTAAAAATACAAATAGGAAGGAGGAAGAAAGAAAAGAAAAGCAGACAGGAAATCCCAACATACCAAGTCTACTAATGTGGATTCAGGATTTTTTTTAAAAAAAGTAATTCACATTGTCCCTGAAATAACATCGCCAACTTATCCTAGAAGGAAATTTACCTCATTGATTTTTGGAATATCTCTTTTTGGGACTAAAAAATTATGCTGCCTAATAGTGCCAGCATTAGTGATGCTGCTTTCTCTCAAGTCTTAGTCAATGTCGAACAAAGCTGCCTTTGCTATCTGAGTATGGTTCTTTGTAAAGATGATGACCTTCCCTTCACCCAAGTTCTCATGTACAAAATGATAATCCTTGATCATATTTGTGGGATATCTCTGAATGTCTCTTTGTCAGCCAACAGTTGACTCCCAGCCCCTGAAATTAGGCAAGGTAGGCAATGATTGAAGCACATTAATCCTGCTTTAGTTATGGCTTGTGCTAGATGTGGAGGCAAGAATTCTAACTGGTTCAGTTACAACCATCCAGACTGGCAAGATGAAATCATAGTATCTGGAAGTCCTTTCCAAGTCCTTCCAACTTGGAAAGGACTTTTAGAAATCAGTCTCATCTATTGTTTTGCTCAGGTAGCATTTAAGGAAGGGAACTGAGAGCACAGCAACCGGAGGTAGAGGCATACAGCTAAAAAATGCTCCCCTTTCAACAACATCATTAGCAAAACAGCAGCAATTTTAAGGTGGATGAATCATCTCAGTTGTCTCCAATCTGACAAAAGCTAGCAAACAAAAGACATGTTCAGCCTAAAAGCTCTGCCCAAACTTGTTGATGGGTAAATAAATAATCGTTAGATACTTCGCAACAAAATGCACACTTCTTTTGGGAAGTGCTGCTGAAAATGAAAGATATTTCTACTGGGAAAACTTAGATCATAAGAATTAATTTTACAGAGGATTCTGTAGATCAATTTTTCCACATCTTCTTTAAGAAGGAGACTTTGAGTCATTCAAAGTTGCTTATGTCCCACTCAAGAAATCACCAATGTTCAATTTCTTTTCTTATGGTCATTTGATTCGATCCATTTTTATCTGGTATAGATAATTTAAAATTTTGGGGAGTGGGTTTTCAAATTTTAAAAATGAACACTTACCATGGAAATCTGATTTTGAGCACTATTCTAAAGACACTGGTAGAAATCAGTATTATAGTTCTGGAAACAAATGTAATCATTTTAAGAACATACTTGGTCAAAGACCCTGTTAATGTCCACCCTTCAAAGTAATCTAGAACAGGAAGCCAAAGTTATGAATGCTAACACTATTTTTATTATAAAATTATAGTAACAGAATCTTGCATGCCTGAAAATATGCTTCTTCCCTCCCTGGTTTTAATAAGCAAGATAACTAGAAGGTCAAATCTGAGATTTTTTTTTTTCAAATTACATGACTACTTTGGACTCAGATTTCTCTTTATCTGGCCATTCATTTGGGCTGTAGCTCTTCCTTCTATTCCTCAAGGTTGTACTTTATCTGACCTGCCTCCAGCCCTGTTTTATTGGAGCCCAATATTATACAGAATAATGCTAGCATTGAAACAAATCTTAGTATATTTGTATTTCAGCCTTGATATGAGTTCAAGAAGAATAAGGCGTAAGATGGCAGGATACAGAAAAGACCAAGAAAAGCTGAACAACAAAGGTAACTGTTAATAAGGAATATAGACAGCTAACCTATTGATAAAAGCAGAAAGCCAAGCTCCCAAAGAGATTCATGTGATAGGGACATTTATGGGTAAAGACACACTAGAAAGTGTAAATTATTTTTTTGTACGTGCCAGTTACAAAATAGGTTTTGTGTTTTCTTTTACTTAATGAAATAAAACTATAGTAATTAGAATAATTTAGTGGTATGCTTTTTCAAAGAGCAATAACATTGGAAGATAGACTCTGAATAGAACAGTGAGTATGTTCTAAGTAGAATTATTGTAGACACATAATATATGTTCATTCTTGAAATTTTCATTCTCTAGAACCAGGGGTGGGATTCTACCAGTTCGCACCTATTCACTAGAACTGGTTGTTAACATTCTAAGCAGTTTGGAGAACCAGTTGTTAGAAGAAATTACTGGCCTAATCCTGTAAGGAAGGCAGGAAGGAAACATTCTGGTGTTCCTTACAGAAACTGCCTCTCCCTTATTACATTCTTGGCAGGAGTAGACTTCCTGTCTCAGGAACGCCTCTGGAGTTTTTTCCCCCTCCTTTGCTGGTACTTTGCTTGTGTGGAGTGACCATTATGACCATTGTTCACACTTATGACTGTTGCAGCATCCCCACAGTCTTGAGAGGCCAGGCGAGGAGATGTGTGCCTCCACATGAGTGATATTGAGTTGGTCACACCCAGCCAATAACATGACCACAAAGCCATGCCCACCACCTAAGCCATGCCCACAGAACTGATTGTTAAAAATTTTGAATCCCACCCCTGTCTAGAACCATAGAAAATACAAATTGGCAGACTCCCAAGAATCTTGGGAATAAATGTCTTTATTAAAAAACTAATATTATATTAGTTTCAGAAAAATACTCATGTTCTTCAAATCAATGTAGTTTTCAGAAGCCCCAGTCTGATTTTTAAAAATCTTATATATGACTGTATGGAGCAAAGATATAAGGGACACTGTTCATATAAAAAACATGTCTCTACTCATCCTTTGCGTTTTTTGTACATCAGAGCTTTAGAAGTAAGAAATTTGCATGGGCCAATAAAAACGATCAATTTGTCCAATTCAAATTGATCATTTTTATTGGGCCATGCAAATTTCTTACTTCTAAAGCTCTGATGTGCAAAAATTGGCTGGTAATTATGATTTATTCATGTAATAGTACTGTTCAAAATTCAAACTGTAACACATACAAAGAAATGATATTAAAATATTACTTAATCATGAGACTGTATCACTGGAGCATTATATTATTTTCAAAATCTGCAGCCCTAAAGTTGATACTTCAAATAAAAATAGGAACTACTTAGCCCAATTCCTGGTATTTATATAAATAAATAAAGTCCCATAGCAGAGATATTTTTGGATTTGATTTTTATATCAACTACCATCTCCTGGAAACTATTCAGCAATCATTAGAAAAGCCATTGGGAAAGTTTAATTACTAATTTTTGAGACCACCATGTGCGTAACATTTCATTAACATCTTCAATAAAGTTTTATCATGCCAAATTATCTCTTGCCTCTGGATAAATTCCTACCTGCCCCGATCTTTGATCTTGTGAAGAAAGGCTTGTAAAGCTTGTAGTTGCTGAAATATAGATTTTCTGTAACTTGTCTATTGCCTTGAAAATGCTAACCCCTGATTATGTTGGGTGGCAGTTGTGAAAGTTGAGAAAGATTACAATGAACCATGCAAGGTTGTTTTGTTTGCTTGCTTGCTTGTTTTCTTGTCTTTTATAAAAAAATCAGAGAGTGAAACTAATTCCAGACTGGAAGGAGGGGACCAAGGAAAGACCCAGTGAATGCAAGGAAATGAAGCCAGGATTTTAGTAGAAGAATAATTATTTAAAATTTCTGATACCTTTGTAATTCATAAAGAATGCATCCTGTAGATATGTGGGATCCTACTGACATACCAACTGGTTTGGTGTGCATGTGCATGTGCATGCACAGTACTTGTAAATCAACTTCTCCTGCAAAGAATAACCTCCTGCTGATGCATGGCATTCAGCTGTGCTGTGCAAAGCAACTAAGGTTGCTTTAGCAGGGAATAAAGGACAGTCTAGAGCCCAGGCAGGCAGCTGAGCCCAACCAAAGATAAGATATTCGGAGTGAGCCAGTTTGATGTCAGCTGCTCTTCAGACCTACCGGTTCTATAAACTGGGCTGAACCAGTAGAAACCCACCCCTGATGTGAAACAATGTCTACACATTAAAGGCAATCTTTTTCTTTTTTGCTCCTGCTTTATGAAAGGTAAATTCAAGATCTTCTAGTTTATCTATTGATTTTTACTTCCAAGGTGTATAAGAGCGACAGGCCAAGTTTGCAGAAGAAAAAAAATCCACGCAAGGAGTAACAAGAAAGGCTTGGTGGAGCAAAGAAAGCTTGGTGGATCAGTTAAACTATGGTCTCAGACCTTGATAAAGGGTCTTTGTGTGTAACCATCATGACCTCATAATAGCCATCTTTATGTACACTGTATTTGGCTGCTATTCATATTCCCCAGGAAAATGAATTTTTGTATCCACACTAGTTTATATAGATTTTCATTTGTTCTGGGCAAGGAGGAAACTAAATCTGTACTTTTTTTTTCAGTGCAACAAGCATTATTTCTGCTCTTGGTTTATAGCATTTTGACTCAGACTGATTAAGCAAGGCATTCACATTGAATCTCAACCAAAATTCTACCAGATCACAAATTGCTCTAAGCAACACTTTGGTTAACCACAAACTATTCAAAAATGCACAGTTGGCTGAGTTCACACATAGCACTAAGCCATAAACTATGGCTTACAAAACATAATTATCCACAAAGCAAGCAGACTATATTCTGGTTTGCTACAATATATAAAACTAGTCATAGTCTGGTTGCTTAAATTGATAATGTTTGGGGGAGCTAACAAATGTTAGGTATTGTTATCATACTTGTTCCTTTATTATCAATAGTCTACACTAATTGGAAAATGAGACAAATATCCCACAGTGGATATAATTAGATTTCTGGAACTGATTATCTATATCAGTGGTGGGAATTTTAAGAGTCATCTCTATTGTGTATTTATTTATGTATTTATTTATTTAATTTTTATTTATTTATTTTTACTCCCTTTATTATTTTGCTAAATAACTCAAGGGGTTATGAATATATCTAAATAATCCTTCCTCCTCCTAAATAATCCTTCCTCCTCCTAATCAGGATTTAATCCATTGTATTAAATGTATATTATTGGATGAATTTCATTTTTGTCCTAAGAATTATCTGGCAAGACAATTAGAACAATTTTATTAAATATTATAATTACAACAGTTAAAAACTAATATGCTATGGGGAAAAAAAGGTTAAAATGAGTAAAAGGTGCAGAAAAAAGAACAAAGGAAAAATAGAAAAACAAAGAAAAAATACAAATATAGCAGACAAATAAAAAATAGAGAGAGAAGTGACTTCACACCTTCATTCCAAGTGCAAACCATTTTAGTAACATTTTCTCTTAAAATATAAGAAATGATCTCCCCATATCCCATCATTTAACAATAAACAAATCCACAAAGTGTCATCATTCCACTCCTGATATCAGTGAAAGTCCATTAAGGGTTTCCAAATTTAAAACCTTTTTTTGTAAATCCAATTTAGGAAAATTATCTAGATCACTCTCTTGTGTTTGCTGTTTTGATATCCCATTTAATCCCTTTTGATATCCCTTTTTATTAAGACATTATTAAGAAGTTGATTTATTTTGTATGTCCGATATAACATCTTTTTCCATGTTATTCTCATACTCAGACTCATTCTTGTCAGGAAAAACTTGATCCTCTTCTATATAATCTTTTAGACACTGTCTATCTGTAGAAGTGGACAGTATTAAAATTAACTTCTGAATCCACTTTTCAAAAAGATCATTCAGCATACCCAAGGTTAATTTTTTTTTTGCTTCAGCCCAAACTCTTAGATCAAATTTATCTGAATCTGTTTGTAACTTTTTAAAATCATTTTTTTTTGCTGTTCACTAAAAAAATAAAAGTTCTTAAACTTGTAGCGAAAGCTTCTCGCACTAAAGATTGAAGGAAATTAACTCCCTGTTTTCAAACTTGTCAGGCCAAAGATTTGCATAACAACTTCTGAAATTTATTGGAAAAGTATGTAAATTTAGTGTGTTTTCAAAGGCATAGACCTGATTTAAGCAAGATCAATATTCTCTCATCTCCTAGAGCATTAAACCCACCAGAGACCACTACATTGCAGTCTCCTCATCTCCAGAAGCAACTGTCTGGAATACTTCTGGGCAAACTTAAATCCTTTCCTTATTCAGAGAAGAATTAAGAAAAGCTGGCCTACTGTTGCCACTTTTTATGCTGATTCTGCTTTTAATGAAGTTGTCTTCAGTCTTCCCCAAAAGTCCCATCTGGCAGGACAATTTTAAACACATTGTTATTAGTCTATAAAGATAATAAACAACAACAAAATGCCATAGATTAAAATCTAACACCTTTTTATCAAGGAAGAAAAAAGATGGGGTCGAGGACAACTCACCACAGGCAACATACCTTGGCCAGCTTGCCATGGCCAACTCACCATAGCCAACTTGCCACAAGACAATTTACCATGGCCTACTTACCTCAGGACAATGCTGCAGGATAAAAGGCAGGGGTGGGATTCTACCGGTTTTGTCCACTTCTTTAGAACCGGTTGCTCTGAAGAGCAGCAAACAGAGAGCATACATAGAACTGGTTCTATGTTTGCTGCTGTTTTGGCCCACCCACCAGCCTGGGCTCTTACCTGACTTTTATTTCCTGCGTTTTCAACCTCAGCTGCTATGTGCGACACAGCTGCAGTTGAAAAAGCAGGAAAAAAATGCTTTTCCAACTGCTGCACACTTGCACACAGCACTGCTCAGCTGTCCAGGCAGCTCAGCAAGTTGTAAATTGCACTCATGCGACTTGTGAGACTCAGGCATATGTGCATGCGACGCACAGCAACAGAACTGGTTGTAATACCGGTCAGATCCCATCCCTGATAAAAGGTACATAATATTAAAGAAATGGTAAAATAGAATAATTTAAAAAGTATGAAAAAAGAGGGGCAAAAAGAACTGTGAATGACAAAAACTAAAACAGTTTTTTAAAATTATTTTAAATAAATAAAATTGTTGAATTGTCCTGCATCAAATTTTTCTGTGGCAAATTGGTTGCAGCAAATTGTCCCATGGTGAGTTGGCCATGGCAAATTGTCAGCATTGAGCTATTTGTAGCAAATTTGCTGTGACGAGTTGTCCCATTCTGAGAAAGATGAATAAAAAGTAGGGGAAGAAGAATTAGGATGCCGAATAGTTTTATTAAATGTGATTTGCCATTATTTATATAGAACCCTGTAGCCTATATTATATTATAAAATAGTTATGGATCTCCTTGGATCTACTTGTTCAGATTTCTACACATTACCTTAGATATAATAAGAATATGTATTTTTTATTATTATTCGTCATTCCTTTTTCTTTATGAAAAGTTTCATTTAATTCCTATTGCATTAGAATTACAGAAATTCTAATTTGAAAAAAAATATATTTTTTTTCAGCTCCTCATTTCTGTTTTGCTTATCACTGATTTTAATAGAAAATCCCACTCATCTTCAGATGCCTGTTGGGTTAACATACATCATTTTGGAATTCCTAATCTTCATTGATGCATCAGATTTGCCAGATGACCTAAGAATAGCACAATTGTTGCTCATTTTATAAGTTGTCTTGGAAAGTTATTCTCCTTGTAACCATACCTGCTGTTGCAGCAGGTATTTTTAATTCTATTAAAAAATTCTTTTTAATAGAATTAAATGAGTAATGAATAGGATTTCATTTAGCACTGATGTGATTGAATTCAGTCAGTTCCACAGGAATGAAATGAATGAGTTTATGTTTAATTTTGCATTCATTAACAAAAATAGAAGAGACGTATACTGTACCAGTTACAGCTGGGCATTTAAGAATGCCTTTTCCATTCTTGAAAACAGTCTAAGGATTTTTCATGAATTTAAGACTTCTTGTGAAAACCTTGATTGCAGGTAGCAGTTGTTTCTCCAGAATTGGCTGTTAGTATCAACATTTCACAAGAATAGAAGCGAGACTGAGCTTTTTTGTAGCTACCACAATTCTTTGAAAAACATCAATACATTTTTATTGATTTAAAAAATGTAACATGGCTGGATCAAAGCTCATAGAGTCTCCAAATGATTCCCCAGCCCGTTAACATCTGGATTGGCATGAGCATGCTACAGCTTGCTAAGGCTGATGAGTACTCATTACACAATGTAGGTTGGTAAGTAATCAATCAAGGTCATTACTAATACTCACTGTTTACACATATACACATATGGTTTGTCCCAAGTAAACGTGTTTATCACAAATCCAGGAGAAGTCAGCTCCATTTCAAACTCAGACCATGACAGAGCCAACTCCATTTCATAAATATAATCATGACAAAGACATAAGTTGGATTGGAACACTAGCCTCATTTCTGGTCAGAAAGAAGACTGATTATTTGCCTTTATCCCTACAATTCAAGTGCAGGTGGCATCTTCTGTTGCCTTGTGGGAGCTCATGCATTAGAAAGTGCAGAATCTGGGGAGAACGATGTCTTTGGAATTCAACTGTAATAATATAAATAACAATAATGCTAAATAATCATTCATTTTTTATTTGCTGTGTTAAAGATTGGAAGTGACTATCTATTTTTTTCTTTCTTTATCATATTCTTATTTTTCTCTCTTTTTTGTTGCTCTCCTCATCCTTCCTGTACTTATGCATAGCTTGTTTCAGGCCTCTCAAGAGCCTTTGTTGCTCCTTCCATGGTAGCTGCAGGCTCCTTACCAGGGACTCCCAGTGCTTCCCAAGTAATTATTTGCTCATCTTGGCATTATGACAGCCAATGGGATTGTCAGGATTGTTGTTGCTAAGCAATGCAGTCACATGATATCTCACTTTTTACTGCATTGCTGTTTGATAGCAATCCCGGTTCCCATTAAGAAGCTTGATTTCTGAAATTCCTTTCTGAACAAGTGAGATAGTTGAATAAATGGCAGAAATGTACAGAGTTAAACAAATGTAAATTCCACAGCATGCCTTCTGCATCCTTTCAAAGCATATTTATCGACAATAATTACTTCCTTTCTTTGGCACATGGGAGCTTAGCAGACTTGTGGGGCAAAGAATAACATGGCAGTGGCCTTTAGGTTTACATACTACATAATTTTTACAGCACTGTCTGGGTGGTTTACAGTGTTCAAGCATTACTTGCATATTGCCCCCAACAATCTGGATCTTCATTTTATTGACTTCAGAAAAATGGAAAGCTAAGTCACCCTTGATCCCCATCAGGATTGAACTCTAGGCTGTTGATAGGGTTTGCCTGTAATACTACACTTTAACCACTGTGCTCTCAAAATTTCTCTAAGGGTTATGCGCTAATCCAAACATACTAATCTTGATACTAATATGCTCTTTTTACAATAATTAATAAGGCACTGCTGGGAGGACTTTTTTTTTAAAAAAAAACTTGAATAGAAAACAAATTGAATTGCAGATAAACGAGATATACTGTAATATACATGAAGGTAGTTCGATATTGTATTATGTTATATTAGTGTTTTCTTTTTCACGGGATAAGTTTCAAATATCCAGTCCTGCTCTTGAAGGGCTGCTATGAAAAATAATAAGCTTTTTTCTTCTTATTGAAGAAATGGTCGATAATTCTGGATGTTTCACAGTGTAGAGATCACATAATCTAAAAAGTTCCAAAGTTTCATATAAACAGCTCTGTAAAACATCCATCCAAATCGGATAAGGATTGGGAAAATAGTTACAAAGCTATTTGTGTAATTGCCACAACTGATCACAAAGAGTGGTAGAATGGAAACTCCAGAAAGCAGGAATTGGTATTTTTGTCCTTCTTGTTGTAACTGCTGGGGAGGAGCGAGGGAAGAGGTTGTAAGATTTAGGGTAACTGTATCATGAGCCTTGTTTGCTAATGCAAGTGAAAAAGGAAAAAAGAATTGGAAACTTAAGCCCTGGTCCGACTGCACTTACGGATGCAAAGAGGATGTA
Organism: Laticauda colubrina; assembly: GCA_015471245.1. Taxonomy (NCBI): domain Eukaryota; kingdom Metazoa; phylum Chordata; class Lepidosauria; order Squamata; family Elapidae; genus Laticauda; species Laticauda colubrina. Next base: position 42,948,400 of record BLBF01000003.1, on the reverse strand, counting down.
AAACATTAAAAAAAGCTTGCCATCCGTTGGAAAACGCTATGCATCCGTTGTGTACTCACTGCATACGTGTTTCATACACTCTATCCGTCAAGCATCCATCCACTGAGATTTCATCCATGCAAGAAGTTTTGAGCTGCACAAAACTTTGTGAGCGGATGAACTTTCCACTGCATACGATGCACATCCGCGACACATACGGGCAACAAATGTTATATGTCCGTTATCATCCATTAAACATCCGCTGAATTCTCTCTGCATCCTCTGGCCATCCCCTCTACTCACATCTGCTGCAGCTGAAAATGGAAAGAGGGAGGAAACGAAAGGTACACGGAACATCTACACAGCGTTAGTAGCACGGAAATAGAAAGGATGTAAGCATATGCATCTCGTATATAAAGGATTAAAACGGGCAAAACGTTTGTATCTGGGATGTATCTTGTATATTTAGGATGTCTGGAGTATGTCTAGAGTATGTAGAAGGACACCTAGTGGACTACCGATATTTCCAATAAAAAGGGGGAGAAAATCATCTGGATCTCAGTATGAGTCCAGCAGCCATGGTGTACAGACCTCTTCACCCTTGGTCTTGGTCTTCCACATCATCAATTGTTCTCCACCATGGATCATGACACAGTCCGTATGATAGCTGCACTCATTCATCACCAGAACCAAAACCTGTTCAGACTGTTTCATCTTTTATACAGAAGGAGAAGAAGGAGACGTCCAAGAGCTGTGTGGGTCTGAGGATGGATCATGAGAAGAATGGAGTTTGGACTGTATGACCAGTTGATGGTGGAGCCGAGGAATGAAGAGCCACGTGCATTCCAACACTTCATGAGGATGCCACCAGCCATGTTTGACAAAGTTGTAGAGCATCTGAGACACAGATTGACCAAGCCTAGCACCAACTTCTGTGCCAGCCTGGACCCTGGACTGAAGGTGGCACTGACTCTGCGCCACCTGGCCTCTGGAACCACAAACAGAAACATGCAGTATGCGTGGAGGATGCCACACAACAGCATCAGCAAAGTGGTCAGAGAAGTGGTGCAGGCCATCATCGAAGAATATGTGGAGGAGCTCCTCAAGTGCCCCACCACTGAACAAGGCTGGAGAAAACTTGCAGAAGAGTGGTATCAGAGGTGGAACTTTCCCCATACTGTTGGAGCCATAGATGGGAAGCACGTAGCCTGCAAAGTTCCAACCAACTCAGGGTCGACTTATTAGAACTACAAGGGCTTCTTCAGTATCATCCTCTTTGCCATGGTTGAAGCTGACTACAAGTTCATGTACATCGATGCTTCATGCAACGGGTCAGCTTCAGATGGCCAGGTATACAACGCTAGTGACCTCAAGGAGGGGCTGGAACACAACCTCATCATGGGTTTTCAAGATCCAGACCACCTACCCAATGACACACAAGATGTGCCCCACTTCATCATGGGTGATGACGCCTTCTCCCTCAGAACCTACCCAGGCTGTCCAGGGCAAGACGGGTGGTGGAGAACGCCTTTGGCATCCTGGCCAACAGGTTCCAGATACTTCTCACCACCATGCAGCATGATCCAGAGACTGTGAGGAGCATCATGGAAGCTTGCTGCATCCTGCACAATCTCATGCACACCCGCTACCCAGTGTTGCAGAACAGACTTGTCGACCGTCAACCAGGGAATGGGGACATGGAGCCTGGTGAATGGAGGCAAGGACGAAACCTGATAGACACTGTGGATGTGCAAGACCCCAACAGAGCTTCACGTGAATGGAAGAACTTTCTTAGGTAAACTTTCTTAGGTAAACTTTATGACTTTATTCAAAAAGCAAATTGAACCAAGTAAAGTGTCTTCAGCAAAGATAAACTTAACAAGTAAACAACTCAGTCTCTGACACTATTCTCAGTCACTCTGAGTCATGTCCATGGTCTCAGCTGTTAAGCGGGCAGGGACTGTGGAGGTGGCTGTGGCTTGAGTGCTGGTCTGAGGCACCATTGGGGTGGCCCCGAGATTACAACAGGGGATGCTGTGTTCAGGAAGCTGTCCAAGAGCTGACTCAGTCCCGTGAGGTTGAGAGGCCCCTCATCAAGGACTTGAGATGTCAGGCCCAATACTGATGACAGATTGTCCGTTGACGGGCTTGGCTGTGGGGTGGAGGAAGGAGGAGTGTAGTGGGGCTGTCTGGTCTGCAGCTGGGTGATGAGTGGCATCTGTGGCGTGTGATGAACCTGGGCCTGGACTGGGAAGGTCTGTTTTTGCTGTGGGAAGTCGTGGTAGTCATAGCCTTGGTAGGTGAGGGGCTGTTGAAAGCTTTGGAAGGGCTGTGACATCGCCTGGGGTGGAGGAGCAGACCTGGACTGGGTAGGAGCAGCTTCAGCTGGGCCTTGAGGGTTGTGCAGAAGTGCTGTGATCTTCTGCTTTATCACCTGGTACTGGGCCTCAGGCAGGTCCCTCAGGGTCTGGCTCATGTAGGTGATGAAGGTGTTCCGGCCCGAGGATGCTCTTTCCAAGTGGACCAGCTGAGAGAGAAGTTCTGTGCTGGTCTTCATTGTGTCCCTGATCTCCAACAGCACACTGTGGTTCTGGCCCTCCAGTCTGCCTCTCTGCCTGCATCCTCTGGAGCTGGGGGTGGGGGTGGGTTGGCCTCTGGTGGCTGCTGCTTCTTCCTCCATTTGTGACAGCAGGGCGTCATCCCCCACGGGATCCTCCTACTCTGCCAGCATGGGGAGTGCAGCTGTTGGGGGGGGGTCTCTGCCATGGGGCCCTCTGAAGACACCTGCCTGGACAGGGTAGCTGGCTCCTGGCTGGAAGAGGACTGGCTGTCTGCGGGCTGTCTGAGGGAGAGGGGTGTCAAAGGGGCTGCTCCTCGGTGGCGGATCTCACCCTCCAGGAAACTGCACTTGGCCATGACGTACATATCCCAGTCAGTGAGCTTGACAGTGGCCTGCCCAGATTTCTTGAGGTGTAGCTTGCCATACCAGGTGTGCATGTGCTTCTACCATCCCAGGAGTACTTCTGCAGTGTACCCCAGGCTCTCTGCCTTGTCTCTCCAAGCTGCCTGCTTCTTCTTGGTGTCGTGATAGAGTCTGTGGCCCTTTCTCCAGAGGTACTCATTCTCCCTCAGCCATTCCAGCACCTCCTCCTCATGCTCCTCGGAAACGGTGTACTGTTTCCTCTCTCCCTTCTCCTTCCCTTGCCTCTTCCTCCCTCTAGCAGGGGCTTCAGCAGGGCCTTCAGGGGCTTGAGCAGCAGGGCTTTCAGGGGCTGGAGCAGCAGGGCCTGCAGGGGGCTTGAGCAGCAGGGCCTTCAGGGGCTTGAGCAGCAGGGCCTTCAGGGGCTTGAGCAGCAGGGCCTTGAGCAGCAGGCTTTGAGGGCCTTGGGGCTGGTCCACCACAGCAGCAGCAGCAGCAGCAGCAGGTTCAGAGTCAGTGCCAGGGGGTGGGATGCTGGTTCTGTCCTTCTTGCCAAGGCTGGAACAAGTAGGCACAGGCTTCCTCTTCTTGCCTGACTGATGAACCATGGTGTTCCTGCTAGATGTATGTGGCAGCACGTCTTTCCCCTGAATGCTGACTGCGTGCGTGCTGCATCCTTTTATATCCGCGGAGCTGATGCAATTCATACTCTCCGCATGTGCAGTGAACGCTTTGCATCTGATATATATCCGCGCGGCATCCACTTTGTTTCCTATAGGCGTCCGTGATGCATCCGCTTCATCCGCTATGCATCTGCCCCTTCTGCTATGCGTCCGCTTTGCAATTCTTCCCTGGAACCCCTTCGGAGGTGTCTTCCGCTTCCATCCACTTTCATCCGCTAGGCTTCCTATGAACATCCGTTTAACATCCCGCTACATACTACCCATGTCCGTTCTTTTCCGTTCTTTTCCGTTCTTTTCCATTCTGTTTATGCAAATTTTCACCACTTTTTGGAGCGGATGACAATGGATGGAGCCACCCCCGAAATTTTGCTCGTCCGCTGTGTCCTTTATGCATACGTTTTGCATCTGTCGGCCAGTGGGACCTAGTCTTAAGTATCGTAGCTGAGAAATGCAGGCAAATGGTTTATGGTATTCAGAGTAAAATGTACTCAGTATCTCAGAGAATAAATTACATTTCAGAAAAAAGAACAAATCTTATGCACACACAAGCTAGATAATTCTTCCAGCATTTATATCACAGTTAATTCCTTCTTAGCATAGCAAAGTTCTAAATGTGTAAGCTCTCAGAAATGTTTTTTTTTCATAATTCTGTTTCGACATTTTTTTCTCCACAATATATGAGAATGGCAATCCATATCTCTCCTCTCTCTTTCCCTCTCCCCCACTCTCTCTTTCTTCTTTCCCTCCCTCCCTTTCTCCCTCCCTCCCTCCTCAACAAATCTCTGTTGTTTGTGTATTGGTTTCAACCTCATCTTCTTTTTACATTGACCATTTAAAAATCAGAATAGGAAACCCCTTTTTATGGCAAAGCCTCTGGTAACATGAAAGTGTTTTATACTGAACATTTGATAAAGAGAAATATGGGGCTTGATGTTTTAAAAGTTGACTGGAAGGTAGGGAAAAATTTAAATATAGGAGGAATATTGGAGGAATGAAGAAAAGACTTATTTTGGAAGATGCTTGAAAGCACTGTTTCATCTGTAGTGATCACTCAGTACCATGGAGGGAAGTTACATATCTAGTATACATGTGCTCTTGTTGAACAATCTTATCTTTTTTTTTTCCTTCAGCAGTTTAAGTGACAAAAATCCTTATGATTTCTACAGCTCATTCATTTTCTTCTAAGGGAATAGCCATATTTTAATAGTCATTTGTCTTTCTAATGTTGATACTCATGGGACATATGGTAAAATTTTCTTAGCTAATAGGAGTATGTGGAGCAAGGGATATATACTCATCAATTAAAAAAAAATGTCTGGAACATCTGGATCTGTATAACAGGAGGAGAGTTATCCGAGGCTAACTCTTTATTTTCTAAAGAAATATGGACTCAAAAAAACCTCTTGTCCACAATCCAAGTCCTGGTGACTTCACAAAGTTGTCCACATAATTTTCTTCGTGTGAATATGGAAATGGATGTCAGTGCTGCCTCTTGAACTGGTTTTAGACTAACCTACATCAATGGTCATCTCCCATTCAAGTAGTAATCTGTCTGATCCTGCTTAGCTTTTTGAGGTTAGCCATTGCGCTTTTATTCTGCAAATGCTTATAAATATTATAGACAGGAGTCCTTGAGTTATTACTGTAATTGAGCTCCACAATTAGGGACATGAGTTGTGACAGTCATAAAGCAAGTCATCTCATCACAGACTCTATTTTACAAACATTTTTTGCAGAGGTTGTTAAGCAAACATGGTACTCGTTAAGCAAATGTTTGCTATGGGTGGGCTTTGCCTGAAGCCAGAACTAAATGCCAAAACAGGACAAAAACTTCATAACTATGGTTTGCTGCAAATGGCAGTAAATGCTGGTCATAAATTGAGGACTACCTGATATGTACTGTATTCCAGAATACTGAATATATATGCATACGTACATTTGATTGCAGTTGAGCAGTTGATTATAAAAAGCTCTCATTCATTTTGGAAAAAAATATTTCCATTTTCTCCAGATGATGCTGTTTAGGTATGCTCCCGTTACAAGTCCCTGTTACAAGTCCCAGGAACATAGCCATCCTAGCTGTGCTTTCCGCTGCCAGTTCTCATACAATTTCATGAATTACTTTACAAAGGGGAAGAGTATTTTAGAAAAATTCCTGCGGGCAGAATGTGGTCTACTTGCACCTATTTAGTTAAGAAGTGGTCAAAGGGTGTGTCTTGGATGATATAATTATCTCTCCAGCAGTCTACAGCCTTTCTGACTTCCTAGGCTTCAATTATATGCCAAAGAAAGACCTCATGAGGAAACTCCTCTCATGGGCCTTTTTCTCAGTAGTGGTGCTGCTCCTGTGGCTATGGAAGAGGCTGTCCATGAGAAATTGTTGAATAATATATTCAGCCAATGGAAACTTTCAGAGAAATCACCCATCCAATTTACAGTTCTGGCATGGCAGAAGAATGGAAAAGAATCAACCAAACCTCAGCCAGCACTAGATAATTAGAGATCCAAGAATGGAACTTGGTTCTTCCTTTTCACTCTAGATAGTCACTTTTGTCATTTCTTCTGGCAGAATGATCCAGCTCCTCCTCCTTTCTCTCTTCTCTTCCCAGTAAGTAAAATATTTTCTCTATCATTTTCTCCATCTTTCTTCTCCCAACTCAGTTGGTTAGAAGGAGCACGTGCTTTCTGGTGTCCGTTACCATAATAACTTTGTCTTTTTTTGCTTTAACCGAACAATAGAATGATGACCAGATGACAGGCAGCCATGCTTCCATATACAGAATTCATCGGTGCTGAAACTGTTGGAAAGAGTGGAGAGAGCAGATTATATTTCTTGTACGCTCAGAATTTGTCACTAAGAAATGACAATAGTAAAACGAAGAAGCCAGCAAAAGCAATAAAAGCAAATGTTAGATGATGATGAAGAGGCAAAGCTTTGGTTTCTTAAAAATGCTGGCTTAAAAACACTTAACACAGGTTGGCCAGCCTAACACCATCTTGCACACATCTTTGTTAGGTTAAATCAGTACTGATGCACCGAAAGAGTCCACTTGCATACTAGCTTATCCTAATGGTTTAAATAAGACTGATGTATTTTGCTCAGACATTGATTAAGAAGTACCATATTGCTAAATAATCACTAAGTCCATGAATGGACTCTAGGGATATTATCTGTCCAAAAGGAGCTGGTGGAATGTTTGGCCATTGATGAGCTATGAGGATGGTTGCTGACCTTTTCATCCAGACACAACAAAAACCTTCCAGCTAACCAGAGCAATGGACAAGCAAGCTGGACAAACTGTGGAATATATCTCCCTTGATATATGTCAGGCAGGTTAGTGAAATAGTTTTCTGACATAATGGAGTAGGCATCTCTTCTCAACTTCTCAGATCTGTTCTAACTTACTTTACTCTGATTCTGTGAGAACAGTGTTATACTACAGCCTGGATGCCCTGTGAGTACAGAATTTTGAATTCTGTTATTGATCTGAATGAGGTATTTCACAAATTTCTGTGATATAGCTTTATGATTCTGTTAAATAAGTTCAATTTGCCTCTGGCATTCTGTTTTGAATACTGAGGTAATATATTAGTGTTACAATACAACTTCCATGTTGTCATCTTTCTCGATGTGTTAAGACTCAATGTCCTTCCAGTTTTTAAGCCTTTAACCTGAGCACGTATTAAAGCTTTATTTCCAAGTATTTTAACTGCTCCAGACTAGAATATCAGCATTCTGCTCAGCCAATTGGAACAAAAGATCATGCGTGTGGCTAACTATGTAGCCAATGCTTGGTCCAGATGTTCTTCCTAAATAATATATTGATGTGAGCAGACAACTAAAGGGGAAAATGGTTCCTAGTCTGTGGTCAAACTCAAAATGACTTTTTGGTGTCCACAGCTGGAAGCCTGCCTTGGAAAATAAAAAGGAGCAGAAGAATCTTGAGGGACAAGTAGACACGAATTGTAGAAAGATGTTTGCTTTTATACTTTCGTGTCTCACCGAAGCACACATGACATTTCCTTTTGGAATTCTCCAAACTGTTTTCAGAGCATAATTATAGACCTATCATTCTACATGCAAAAGGACATGTTTATATCGATGTGCACATCTTCAGCCAAACAAACAAGGTTTATGAATGAGGCAATACACACATTTTTTCACAGAACGCTGGCCCATTGCTATGACAAGGAATACACTTCCTTGTACAGAAGGGAGGTTTCTGTACAAACCTCCATTTATGGAAACAGAAAATTGCTGTGATATAGCTTTATAGCACATTAAGGTCAGGATAGATATCAATTAAGTTCCAAGCAGGAAGGCTCTTGTCTCAAGGATTAGTTTATTTTTCCATATCCTGTTGAACCATAGCTTAGATAGCAAGGAAACGGTTGGATTGCTAAGCTTCATTCATGGTTTTCAACCCTGCAGTAGCCTGGGTTACTACAACATGCAAAGTCAAACCAAACCAATCATATTATAGCTTGGTGTGATATAAAGTTTGGAGTGGTTAAAAAAATCCCTGATGTAGCATTATGAGCATTATTTAATTGGACCAGAGGACTGCTCAAGTTGCAGGTTGAAAAGAAACTTGCTAAAGTTTTTTTCAAAGGAAGAGCAGGATACAAAGTCAGCAATGACTGAGGGACTAATATAAGTCTCTCATATCAATATAATAGCAATTTTCAGGACTAGCTGGCATACATATTTGGCCTTTTTTTGGGGGGGGGGACAAAAGTGCCTTTGAGGCGGATAATCATTCAAGGGGATGATCATTGCATCTTGTTTCTCTGAACCTTTCTGATCAGATTCTTCTCCAGCACTTATTCCAACTAAAGCCCCTGTCACACTGCACCAACAGATGGAAAGAGGATGTAAAATGGAGAAAAACACTTACCATCCGTTGGTTAACGCGATGCATCTGTTCTGTACTCACTGCCTCCGTTTTTCATCCTCTCTATCCGTCCAGCATCCATTTATTGACGTTTCATCCGCTCAGAAAGTTTTGAACTGCTCAAAACTTTTGAGCGGAAAATGTATCCAATGTGTCCGTTCTGCATCTGCTAGGCATCCACTAGGCATCCGTTCTGCATCCGTTCTGCATCCGCTATATCCGCTAGGCATCCGCTGCGCATCCGCGCAACTCCATCCGCTCCAGCGGTAAACGGACGCAGGGAGGAAGCGGAATGGATGCGGAATGGATGCAGAACGGATGCCTAGCGGATGCAGAATGGAAACAAAGCATTTAAAATGGAAAAAACGTTCTCAGAGGGGACCTATCTCGGATATTAAGGATGTCTAGAGGATGCCTAGAGGATGCAAAGGGACACATAGTGGAAACCTATACTGCCTATAAAAAGGGGGAGCAACTCTCCTGGATCTCACTTTCAGTCCAGCAGACTGCTGTGCAGACCTCTGCAGCCTTCATCTGGCTCTTGCTCTTCCACAGCATCCAGTCATGTCCACCGTGGATCGGAACAAAGTCCTTTTGGTAGCCACCATCATTCTGCAACAGTGCGAAGCCATCTACAGGCTCTGTGAACTCTACTATGGGAAGAAAAAGAGGCGGCCAAGAAGCGTCTGGGTCCGAAGATCGATTGGGAGAAGAGTAGAGTACGGACTGTACAACAAGCTAATGGTGGAGCTCAGGAACGAAGACACTCGTGCATTCCAGAACTTCATGAGGATGCCTCCAGCCATGTTTGACGAAGTTGTGCAGCGGCTGACACCCAGGTTGACCAAGGCAAACACCAACTTCCGGACCAGCCTGGAACCTCGGCTCAAGGTGGCACTCACTCTACGCCACCTGGCCTCAGAGGCCACCTATAGGAGCATGCAGTACGGCTGGAGGGTGCCACACAACACCATCAGCGTTGTGGTCAGAGAAGTGGTGCAGACCATCATCGAAGAATACATGGAGGAGCTCCTCCAGTGCCCCACTACTGAAGAAGGATGGAAGAAAGTTGCAGAGCAGTGGTATCAGAGGTGGAACTTCCCCCACACCATTGGAGCCATAGATGGCAAGCACGTGGCCTGCAAAGCACCAGCCAAGTCGGGGTCCACTTATTTCAACTACAAGGGCTTCTTCAGCATCATCCTCTTCGCCATGGTCGATGCTGACTACAAGTTCATGTACATCGATGCTTCAGGCAATGGCTCATCTTCAGATGCCCAGGTATACAACGCAAGTCACCCCAAGGAGGGGCTGGAACGCAACCTCATCGTGGGCTTCCCAGATCCAGATCCCCTGCCCAATGACACGCAAGATGTGCCCTACTTCATCATGGGGGATGATGCCTTCTCCCTCAGAACCTACCTCATGAAGCCCTACACCTCCAGATGCCTCACCCGTGAAGAGAGGATCTTCAACTATAGGCTGTCCAGGGCAAGGCGGGTGGTGGAGAACACCTTTGGCATCCTGGCCAACAGGTTCCAGGTACTTCTCACCACCATGCAGCATCGCCCACAGACCATGAGGAGGATCGTGGAAGCTTGCTGCATCCTGCACAATCTCATGTGCACCCGCTACTCAGTCTTGCAGAACAGGCTCATGGACCTCCAAAAAGGCAATGGGGACATGGAGCCTGGGGAATGGAGGCAAGGGCAAAACCTGATAGACACTCAGGATGTGCAAGGCCCCAACAGAGCCTCACATGAAGGGAAGAAGCAGCGCAACCTCCTGATACACTGGTGCAACTCCCCAGCTGGAGCAATGGAGTGGCAAGACAGGATGATAGATGATTAATGGATGTTTCCTTCAGCCTGTCTCATCACACTGATGAGATTGGGCCATGTATGTTGGGTGGGCCTACAATGAACAGGGCATTTAATAAAGAGTTGTGTTTATGTTGACATGTGTGGATCAATGCTTACATTGTTATTGATAATAAAGGGCCATAGGTGTGGCACCTGGGAGGGTGGACCATCCAGTCCCACTATGCTTGCACTGGAGGTTTATCTATCCCACAGCTATTACCCATCCCAAAGGTATCCCTGCCCATCCCACTGCTATCTTAACCCATCCCTCAAGCATGCAAAGGCAAACCATTTCTAAAAGTTTCCACCAAGACTTTATTAAAAAAAAGAAATGAAGCAAGTGTGTGAATCAAAGATAGACTTTATTAACTACAAGCTATAAAACAAAAATGAGTCTCTGGCACTCCTCTTGGTCGCTCAGTCTCAGGGGTGAAAGGTCCAGGTGCTGCGGAGGTGGCTGTTGCTGGAGTGCTTGTCTGAAGCGCCATTGGGGTGCAGCATCAGCATAGTCACCAGCAGAAGCACCACTGCCATAAGCAGCAGCAGCAGCTCCTCCAGAAGCAGAAGCAGCAGCAGCAGAAGCTCCAGCCCCAGAAGAGCGAGCCCGTGCTACAGAAGCCCCAGCAGAACAGAGTGAAGGCCAGGGGGTGGGATGGTGGCCCTGTCCCTCTTGCCAGGGCTGGCAGCAGATGGCTGAGGCTTTCTGTTCTTCCACATGGTTGTGGGGTTGCTGGCTGGCAGGGAGGCTGGCAGGAACCAAGGCTGGCAGGAAGGCTGGCACCAAGGCTGGCAGGAAGGCTCGAAGGAAGGCTGGCACCAAGGCTGGCAGGAAGGCTGGCAGGCAGGCAGGCACCAAGACTAGCAGGCAGGCAGGAACTAAAGCTGGCAGGCAGGCAGGCACCAAGGCAGGCAGGCAGGCACCAAGGCTGACAGGCAGGCAGGAACCAAGGCTGGCAGGCAGGCAGGCACCAGGGCTGGCAGGCAGACTGGCTGGCAGCAAGGCTGGCAGGCAGGCAGACAGCAAGGCTGGCAGGGAGGCTGGCAGCAAGGCTTGCAGGCAGGCAAGCAGGCAGGGCAGGCCAGGCTGTCAATCCATCCGGCAGCAGGTCTTTCCTCTGAATGGTGACCTGCTTCCGAGCTGCTTCCCTTTATATCCGCGGGGCTTACGCAATGCATCTTCCCCGCATGCGCAATTAATACTAGGCATCCGTTAGGCTTCCGCTGTGCATCCGCTTCATCCGCTGTGCTTCCGCTGTGCATCCACTGTATCCATTCCGCGTCCGCTTTGCTGAGGCCCCCCAGAAGCCCTGTGGATATGCCATCCACTCTCATCCACTTCCATCCGCTAGGCTTCCATTCCGCATCCGTTTTCCATCCACTCTGCGTCCTCGCCCCATCCGTTCCTTTCCGTGTTATCTGCTCTGGTTATGCAAATTTTGCCCCTTTTGAGAGCGGATAACAATGGATGGAACATTTTTCTCGTCTGCTGTGTCATTTTTACAAACGTTTTGCATCCGTTGGGCAGTGTGACAGGGCCTTTATATACCTTGGGACAAGAAGAACGAGCAGTTCAAGTTCAAAAACCCCAAAGGTGTAGAAAAATAAGAAAGTGTGTTAAACACATTCATCCTGAGCAGAGGAAATGAACACATGAACTTGCATAGTCTTTAGTTTAGTTTCTATGACCCTAATAATATTAGAATTTTTTTTTAAATTAACAGTAACAGTTTTGCTTTCTTTTATGAAATAACTTCCTTCCCTTTATACACATGCAAAAGTACTACACACATTCTCAGATTTACCTGACATTGTTCTGACAGAAAATGATGAATGGCATCATTAGTAAATCACGTTTATAGAAACAAAATAAATCTAGCACCTTTTTTAAAAAGGTGCAGTTACAGCAATTACTGCCAAATTACTTCTAAATTATAGCTTGCATGGCCACAATTGCAGGTGAACAATTGAGAGCAATGATTTTCTGGAGCCCTTTTCAGTTGTCTCCATGCCCATGGCCTTCCCTTCACCCATGAATGAGCTGACTTCTAAAACCCCTTCCAGAAGTCATTGATCACATCCCAACACTGGGGAAGAGAGCATAAATGTTCCTCAGAGCTCAGCTTTGCTTCTCTCTCGTGTGTAGAAGCTGATCAGCTAGAGAATAAAATGGATTTTAGCCCTACTGAGATTGAAACTCATCAGGTTTGGGTAGCTGATCACTAGTTTTATGGTCATACTGTTTTATCTTGGCCTTATTTGAAAATAAAGGGCATGTGGGCAAATAGAAGCCACTCGTGGGACATGTACACCTATAAATGCCTACCAGCATAAAAATCTTGTTTCTTCTTGCAGCAGGCCTTTTAATTAATAGTTTCTTCCTAGAGGTTTTTCTTTTCTTTTCAAGTAAGTGGTCTCCCCTTCTTACCAGTAGGTACTGTTCCTTTAATGATGGTTTTCTTCCCATTCATTTGCAGAGCCATAACATGCCTGGATTGCAAGGTTAAAGGTTAATTACTATTTTCCTTTTTGTCTCCAAAACAACTGCCTGTTAATTGGTTTTATCTTTATTTTTTTAAAATGTATTGCCAAATTGCCTTTCAGCTCTCCTTTCCATTTTAAAAAATGAACAAAAAATATGAAAAATCCATTGCTCTGACTGCAAAGAGAAAACAATCTGTGTATGACCAGGGAGCTGCCACAGTTCTGGAGAACTGGTAGCGGAAATTTTGAATAGTTTGGAAAACTAGCAAATACCACCTCTGACTGGCTCTGCCCTCATCTATTCTCTGCCTCCCAAGTCCCAGCTGATTGGCTGGGTCTTCTTTTGTTGCCCTGCACAGAAGAAGGAGCTGGAAAGCAGCTTAGTGGGGTGGGGAGGGAATGGTGATTTTGCAATAACCTTCTCCCAGGAGTGGATAGGGAATGGAGATTTTACAGTATCCTTCCCCTGCCATACTCACCAAGCCATGCCCACAGAACCAGTAGTAAAAAAAAAAATTGAACTGGTGTTCAAAAAATTGAACACTACTGTGCCACTCCATCGGTCAACCTTTCCACAGTGAAGAAAATACTGTGCAGCAGAAACTGTCCTTTGACTTTGCAGAGAATGTCAGATGAAAAAAAGCTTTTGATCATTTCCTTCTTTCCCACCTCTGCTTTGTATACAGACAGTGAGATATCAGAGAGCTTTATTTTTTTTTATAAAGAATTTTATTAATTTTTAACAAACAAACATGTACAAACAAACACAAAACATAAAAAACATAAAATATCTTTTTGGACGGCAGTTTGATCCCGAGTTACATCTTTTTGTACAGAGATAAATTCAAGTTCATGCTTACTTTTAAATAACATTCCATTTCTTATTTATTATTTTGCATTTTCTATATAGCTTCTCCTCTCTTTTCACTCTCTTAATTCTATTATATTTATTTCATCTCAATTTAAATCATTATACTTATATCCTTTGTCTGTTCTATTTCAGCTAGCTATTTATATTTTCTCATTAACACAAAGTTTCTTCTGTAATGACTGATTGGAGTATAATACCTTGTCATACTTATCCCTCCCCTAGTTTTAAAGCTTAACATGACACATAATTTTCATTCGGATTCTGCGTAGTACATTCTAAAGATAAACTCAATATTTTGAAACTATATTTAAAAAGTATAACATAATTAAAACAACAATCCATAGCAATTAAAGTTATATCATTCAAATTAATATTCATTTAAATCTTAAACATTTTACACAATCCTTTCTAAATAAGTATCATGCTTCTATGGGAACACTTATAGATTTTACTTGATTACTTCCCCCTATTTCACTTATATTTTAAAATATTAAACAATAACAATGTTCCCATTTTTCTTTAATTCAATTCTCTCATATTTGATTTCATTTATTTTTATTTAAAAAGAAAAAATTTCGCTAAGTTACATTAAATATTTTGTCCCATTTTATAATCATATATTATTCCAATTTTCTAACATTTCAAATACAAATACAACAACACAATCTTATGTATCTTTGCAGAATCTCTTTTTCAGTTATATGTTTACCCATTATCTCTAAATAAATTCTGTTTCTTTACATCTTGTTTCAAACCTTTGTAACTTCTCTTCCCTTCTTTCCTCCCTTGCTTCTCCACTCTACCCTTTTTACCCCCTTGTCTCTTAATCTCCACCTTCTTGTGTATTCCTCTTTTCTGTTGCTTTCTGATGTTGTGTCCACTATTCACCTTGTTTTTCCCTTTTTTGGTTGTTTTTTTAAGTCTTAAATTCTCCATTCTCTTTCTCCCCTTTCCCCTTTCTTCCCCAAATAAAGTTGCTTGTTCATTAAGGATGGTTTCTTCTTCATCCCAATCTTCTTGTTCTTGTAGTTTCTCATATGTAGAAATTGCCATTTCTAAAAAATTAAAAATAGAGCCAAAAGAATCCTTCCCTTCTTGTTTCTCTTGTTTATATTTTATAAATTCCATTTTCAGTTCATCCATAAGTAATGCCATTGTAAAAGAAAAAAAGAAAAAAAAAATTCAAGCGATCCAAATGATTTTAATCATTCAAATAAGAGTTTCCAGAAGTCCCAAAGTCAGCAAACAATCCAAATACACACTTTCATTTCATTTCACACAAATGAAATGAATATTTCATTTCACACTTTCTTCTTTTTTTTTTCCCCTTTTTTCCACTTTAATGCTTCAAAAAACTTCAAATTCTTTTAAACCTTCAGTCCATCTGATAGAGTAGCCAATTATGATCCAAAATGGAAAAATCCAATAATAAAAATGGCCCAAAGCCAAAGAAGAAGAAGGATAAAATAACAAAAATAAAAATATTACTAGAATTGAAATATACAAAAAGGCTGGCGAGTAGAGATTTCACAAGTATTTTATGACTCTCTTCTCCAGCAGCTTCAAAGCCAAACCTCAAGTGTTGAAACATTGATAAGAGTCCAGGAAAACACCTGTAATAATATTTTTCTGTGCTCTCCCTCCATCTTATCACATTAAAATGTCCTTGAGAAGGAGTGTTTATACATTTCTCCCCAGTTCAAATAAAATATTTTCAAGCCTCTAGTTGGCAGTGTTGCACAGTCTCTTAATACTTTTTTCCCCCCTCAGCCAGAAAAAAAAGTAATGTATACAAAACTCAGAGGGAAAAAAAAGAAACAAAGGGGGCCTCTATCCTAAAGAAAATTAAAAAATCAAAAGAAGCATAAAAATATATATAAGAAAAAATTCAATCTGATTAGCTACAAAATCACATTAAATTCCTCAGAGAAAAAAATAGTAAGGAAAGAATCCAAGCCTCAATTTGACATCACTTTAAAAAACGCCGCTCAAAGAGATTCCAGTCAAAGAAAAATAAAGGTTTCTTCTTTGTTCAGGATATCCTTTCAGGTCTCAGCCAATTTGCAATACAAAAGAAAGTTTCTCACCCAGCCGACACACCCTCTCTCCAGCCTCTTTCTTTTCGGAGCTGTCCCAACTTCAGCAGCTTTGGAGGCTGCCTTTTCACCGCCAGCAAAAGGGCTTCTCCCGGATCAAACCAGAGATTTTGCGATATCTCTGGGATCCTGGGACTGTGCCCTTCACAATCCCCGTCTCTACGGGACGGTTTAGGTCCGTTAGGACCGACCAGGGGTGAAAATATCAGCTGCGATCTCAGAGCCCCGAGATTGCAGCTGTAGCACCGAGACGAGGCTCCGCCTTCTCCTATCAGAGAGCTTTATGTTTGCCTTCAACTTGATATCTGATCATCAAAGAGAAGGACAAGGAAAAATAAGGCAAAGCCAGTATTTGGACAATACTTCTATCCTGGGAAGCAAAGAAAAAGCTAAACAGACTTTTTCTGTCATCACAAAATAGGTTATTGGTTTCCTTCTTTTCTGTGATTCAGGGGGTGGAAAGCAGTTAGGACTTTTGGATTATCTGAATGGAAACCCAGGCAAAACATTCAGTTCAATTTCTCATTGTTAGTTTTCTTTGAATCATTTTTCATCCATTAGGAAAAGAGGGCAATGAAGAAGAGGGTTGCAGAGGGATGAGGGGTGTGTGTCAAAAAAACTCATGTGCAAGGAAGCCTTTGTGCGAACATGAAGGCTCCCCAGAACTGATTTTGGATTGTATAGATCAGAGGTCTCCAAACTTGGCAACTTTAAGACTTGTGGACTTCAACTCCCAGAATTCCCCAGCTAACATAGCTGGCTGGAGAATTCTGGGAGTTGAAGTCCACAGGTCTTAAAGTTGCCAAGTTTGGAGACCCCTGGTGTAGATGGATGTTCGGTTCTTTTCTGATGCTACAGTACTAACTTGCTGTGACTGACCATTGTTCTTCAGAGGTTGTAATCTACATACACAATTATAATTTGGGCAGGGCATATACATGCATAGCAAAGGCTGCACACGGCTTATTTTTGCATCAAGACATGCATATGAACTTTAAATTATAATAATGTGCTTTGAATTGTCTATAATTCTATCCTAGTTTAAAGACCTTTTTAAAAAAAATAGCATCAGAATTTCTGTTATGCTATCTAAAAAATACATCCTATTATTTAGCCAATAGATTCTCTTCTCTCTTCCATAGAACTACTATGTTCACAGACCATCTTCCTGGTGGAGAAATGTTATATTCTACCCAGCAGCCTTTTTATCTCCTGTCCTCTTTGGTTTCACAAGGGTATGATATTTCATAAGCACCTGGTGATTCAGTTAAAGTAAGGAACTGGGTGCTTTTTACAGACTAATATTCTTAAAAGCTTGGCATTCAGATACAAAACAGATGTTTAGTGTGCATCTTGGGGAGGGCAGGCTGTCTTTCTAGGAAATATTCGTATAGTCCTGCACATTCAATATTTTATGTAAAATGGCAGAGAGGTTTTTTAAAAAAATACAGTAGCATATACATTGACCTCTTTAATAAATACATTTCTTCTTGAACAGATCTGGATAGGGATGCTAAGGTTCAAATGTTTTGAAGTATTTGAATCAGACTTCTGCTGGAGGCTTGTTGCTTATTAACAAATTTAACAAAAGAATTGCTGATTGACACAAAGCATGTCATGCAGAGATCATTTTAGATTTACCTGTGCCTTCTGCAGCCTAGATTTATCAATGCTCACTGTGCATTAGGCATTTGCAATATAATATCCAATCCAGGGAGTTATCTGCCCCAAACCACACATATTGAGGGGCTCTGGGAATTCTCAACAATTCAGAAATTTGTAAGTGAGTATATTGGGTTAGATGAAAAGGAATTAACATCCATGCAATTTATTTGAAATGTGTCTGGACCTGATTAATTTTCCTTTAATATTTATGAGTATTCGTTGTTAGCTAGACAATTGATATGAATGGTCCAATAACTTATAAAGCCATTTTATATAGGAAGCTATCACTCTTTTAAGGTAGACCAGATCAACAGCTGGCATTGTATGGCATCCAGAAACGCTACTTTATTGTTACAGGGTACATTAATAAAATCTTCAGAGACTACCCAAAACCTTCACTCTTCCTTATTAGGGGCAATAAGTGCCATTGAACTTAGACAGTCACTAAATGAATGGTTGTAAGTTGAGGAGTAACTGTAGATAAATACCAAGTATATTAAATATTTGTCTTTAGGGACAAATTAAAATAATAATTATGGTTGCATTGCCAATATGCTTTCCCAGCTCCATTTTTAAAAACTTTTTAAAACTAAACTTATACCAGAAAAAGAAATTGTAAATTAAACATTTATCTGGTACTTGAATTATTTAATGTACCATGGACAACAAAAACATTTTTTGTGCCAACTAGCTTGACAATAATGTTCTTCAATAGAAATATCCGTGAAAGCAAAGGATTTAAGTGGTAAAGAGAGTTCCAAAGTTAAAAAAATCCAACTTTAGATATTCTTCTCCTATTTTCTAATTGTACTTTTTTTCTATGAATACTTGTATGAGATCACAATTCCATTAAACCCAGTGTATGTATCTTACATCCACAAATACAGTTCAGTCCTGTTTTCATATATTAAGAATATTCATTTTTCTGCTTATATTATCACTTGCATCAGTGAACTACCATTTCCCCTAAAATAAGACTCAACTGGAAAATAAGCCCTAATATGATTTTTCAGGATGCTCATAATATATAATCCCTACCCCAAAAATAAGCCCCAGTTAAGATCGCCAGATGAACGGATGCATTTAGTACCATATTTTCCTGAAAATAAGAGCTAACAAGAAGACCTAATGTATATTTTAGAGCAAAAAATAATATAAGACCAAGTTTTATTTTGGGGGAAACTCCACAGTATCCAGCCACTGGCTTATTCACATATTCCTATTGATTATTTGAACACAGGGGCAGCCAAAACCAAGTGATGTGATGAATGGGTTCCCTCTGATGGTACAGATGGGACATGATAACTATGGTGGCAAGCAGGCTCCTAGCACATTCTGGAAAGAGGCAGGTAGACTCAAATACACATGAAGAAATGGATGGAGAGTTAAGCAGGTTCTCACCAACTGTATTCTGGCACATAAGAAGAGGCTATTTTAAGGGGCAAGCAGGCTCTGAATCATGAATGTGAGGAGGCTGTGGATCATCAGTTATCCATGACTGCACCTTAAGGACCACTAAGTTGAAAAGAGCTAGTTTCAGTGGCTAAGGCTGCATTAAGTTGGAGTTGAGAGAACAGCAAAGGAGAACCATATAGACTCCAGGAATGTTTGAGGCAGATTTTTTTGTTTGTTTCTTTTTTACACTGTTAATGCTATTTGGAAATTCATTGTGAGTTTGTGTATTTAACCTCTCAAACTAACAGGAATTGCGATGCAATATTCTTGAATTTGATGTGGTTCCAACAACCATAAAAAGTAGTTTGGATCCACATATAAATTAAGAATCCATCTCTCAACTAAATGTAGCATGCGGCTAATGTTGCTTCTTTTGGCAAAGTGAATACTTGTACAGCATGGGAAATCAGTTACTCACCATGTTGACTGACAATGCTTTTCAGAAGTTAGAACTATTGCTCTATGGACTTTCAGCAGCCCGTGTCACAATCTGCCATTCTGACAAAATCCTAAAGCTGATGAGAATCTTCTGATCTACAATTGTTAGTTGACTTAATGCAACTCTTGCCCAATAGCTCATTAAAAGTTTTTTTTTTAATATAGTGCCTTGAGGCAACAGTTGAATAACTTTAGAACTGCATATTTACAACCTATAAAACATGCAATCAAGTTCTTTGTATAAGGTAGCTTTCTCTGGTCTCATATATTATCTATTTCCCCAGTTTAGCATCTCTAAAAGCACTTGATTTGGGTAAACCAGCTTAAAGAGAAATGGTGGAACTATCTAAGTTTTGTTTTAGGGCAGAGGTGGGGAATGATGGCCCTTTTATGACTTGTGGACCCTAACTTCCCGAGCCAACCATTCTGGCTCTGGAATTCTGGGAGTTGAAGTCCACAAGTCAAAAAGGGACAATTGTTCCACACCTATGCTCTGGAGGAGGGGGATTTCCTATTCTGCCCCACCCAGTTTCTTGGTGTGAAAGACAACTGCCTATTCAAGAACAGGATTATCTGTCATTCTAGCTCTCTGAGAAATTTTCATTTGGGGAAATAGCTATAACCAGACTTTAAAAACTCAAGTAGAGGAGATCCCAGGGGGGGTTTGGCAGACTGGTGTGAGTATTGATAATGGACAACCCACCTATATAATTTTCAGTTTTTCTAAGTGGTGGATGATGCGAGAATGAGAAAAAAGGATACTTCCTTAAGACCAACTACTGTTCAACATACAGATATCCATACTAAACATCACCTCAAAATATCATTGAGTATCTGTCTGGACACACAAAAAGGTATCCACTCCCATAATGATGGATCTCAAAACAGTATTGAAAATGTTACATATAAAATTGGATAAAATAGTTGGATTTGAACAATATTCTTAATATTGGAAGGATTAGTTTCCCTGCAAACATAAATTCCAGTCAGTGAAGCAGAAGAGTCTTAGGCTTAACCCTGAAAAGCCTGGCATTGCAATAGCACTTAGACTGCAATGACGACATCATTAAAGCCAACCTCTTTAATACATTCTTTGGCTCAGTATTTGTAATAGTAATGGATCATGCCCAGTATTTCCTAGTTGAACCACAGGCAACTATAATGATCTAATGCGTATCAATTTTACAGAAGACAATGTTGAAAAAGCACTATGCAATCTAAAACCGTCTCTATCTATTGGACCAGATGGAATATGTGTCTACTTCTTAAAAAAACTATCCACTGCCATAGCCGAACCTCTAAGCATAATCTTTGAGGACCAGCTCCTTGCCAAAACTATGGTCACAAGCCATGATCATCCCCATCTTCAAAAAGGGGGACCCCAGCCTAGTTGAAAATTATAGACCAATCTCTTTATGCTGCATCACCTGTAAAGTCATGGAAACAATCATTAACCAATCCATTATCCTCCACTTAGAGACAAACAACCTACTCTCTAATAAACAATTTGGTTTCAGAAAACAACTATCCTGTAATCTGCAGCTCTGAAAAACTGCAAAACTGCAAAAACATATGGACTACATAACTTGACCAGGGCAAAGCAATAGACACAATCAACATAGACTTCTGTAAAGCCTTTGATTCAGTGATACACAACAAACTGCTACTAAAACTAAAATCCTATGGTATATCTGGATACCTGCATAACTGGATAGAAGCATTCCTCTCAAACAGACAACAAATGGTCAAAATTGGGAGTGTCCTATCAAATTCTGTAGCTGTCAACAGTGGTGTCCCCCAAGGCAGTGTTCTTGGACCAACTCTCTTCATATTCTACATAAATGACCTCTGTGATCATATTAAGAGTAATTGTGTTCTCTTCACTGATGATGTAAAGCTGTTCAACACCACAGACAATACTGCTACCCTTCAAAAAGACTTTGACTATGTATCAGAATGGTCAAACAAATGGCAACTTCAAATCTCAACAAATAAATGCTCTGTCTTACATATTGGGAACAAAAATCAGAAAATAAATTACAATCTGAAGAGTCAAGACCTTGATGATGATTCAAACTCTGTCAAAGACCTTGGAGTACTCATCTTCAATGATCTAAGTGCTAGAGCCCATTGTTGTAATAAGTGGACCCTGAATTGGCTGGAGCTTTGCAGGCCACGTGCTTCCCATCTATGGCTCCAACGGTGTGGGGAAAGTTCCACCTCTGATACCACTCTTCTGCAAGTTTTCTCCAGCCTTGTTCAGTGGTGGGGCACTTGAGGAGCTCCTCCACGTATTCTTCGATGATGGCCTGCACCACTTCTCTGACCACTTTGCTGATGCTGTTGTGTGGCACCCTCCACACATACTGCATGTTTCTGTATGTGGTTCTAGAGGCCAGGTGGCACAGAGTCAGTGCCACCCTTCAGTCCAAGATCCAGGTTGGGACAGAAGTTGGTGCTAGGCTTGGTCAACCTGGGTCTCAGACGCTCTACAATTTCATCAAACATCGCTGGTGGCATCCTCGTGAAGTGTTGGAATGCACGAGTGTCTTCATTCCTCAGCTCCACCATCAACTGGTCATACAGTCCAAACTCCATTCTTCTCACGATCCATCCTCGGACCCACACAGCTCTTGGACGTCTCCTTCTTCTCCTTCTGTATAAAAGGTGAAACAGTCTGAACAGGTTTTGGTTCTGGTGATGAATGAGCGCAGCTATCATACGGATTGTGTCATGATCCATGGTGGAGAACAATTGATGATGTGGAAGACCAAGACCAAGGGTGAAGAGGTCTGTACACCATGGCTGCTGGACTCATACTGAGATCCAGATGATTTTCTCCCCCTTTTCATAGGAAATATTGGTAGTCCACTAGGTGTCCTTCTACATACTCTAGACATACTGCAGACATCCTAAATATCCGGGATACATCCCAGATACAAACATTTTGTCCATTTTTATCCTTTACATACGAAATACATATGCTGACATCCTTTCTATTTCCGTGCTACTAATGCTGTGTAGATGTTCCATGCACCTTTTCTTTCCTCCCTCTTTCCGTTTTCAGCTGCAGCAGATGTGAGTTGAGGGGATGGCCAGAGGATGCAGAGAGGATACAGTGGACGTTTAACAGATGATAACGGACATAGAACGTTTGTTGCCCATATATGTCGCGGATGTACATTGTACGTGGCGGAAAGTTCATCAGTTCACAAAGTTTTGTGCAGCTCAAAACTTCTTGCACGGATGAAATCTCAGTGAATGGATGCTCGAGGGACAGAGCGTATGAAACATGTATGCATTGAGTACACAACGGATGCATAGCGTTTTCCAACGAATGGCAAGCTTTTTTTAAATGTTTTACATCCTTTTTGCATCCGTAAGTACAGTGGGACCGGGGCTTAAGTTTCCAATTCTTTTTTCCTTTTTCACTTGCATTAGCAAACAAGGCTCATGATACAGTTACCCTAAATCTTACAACCTCTTCCCTCGCTCCTCCCCAGTAGTTACAACAAGAAGGACAAAAATACCAATTCCTGCTTGCTGGAGATTCCATTCTACCACTCTTTATGATCAGTTGTGGCAATTACACAAATAGTTTTGTAACTATTTTCCCAATCCTTATCCAATTTGGATGGATGTTTTACAGAGCTGTTTATATGAAACTTTGGAACTTTTTAGATTATGTGATCTCTACACTGTGAAACATCCAGAATTATCGACCATTTCTTCAGTCAAGAAGAAAAAAGCTTATTATTTTTCATAGCAGCCCTTCAAGAGCAGGACTGGATATTTGAAACTTATCCCGTGAAAAAGAAAACACTAATATAACATAATACAATATCGAACTACCTTCATGTATATTACAGTATATCTCGTTTATCTGCAATTCAATTTGTTTTCTATTCAAGTTTTTTTTTTTTTAAAAAAAAAGTCCTCCCAGCAGTGCCTTATTAATTATTGTAAAAAGAGCATATTAGTATCAAGATTAGTATGTTTGGATTAGCGCATAACCCTTAGAGAAATTTTGAGAGCACAGTGGTTAAAGTGTAGTATTACAGGCAAACCCTATCAACAGATGATAACGGACATAGAACGTTTGTTGCCCATATATGTCGCGGATGTACATTGTACGTGGCGGAAAGTTCATCCATTCACAAAGTTTTGTGCAGCTCAAAACTTCTTGCACGGATGAAATCTCAGTGAATGGATGCTCGAGGGACAGAGCGTATGAAACACGTATGCAGTGAGTACACAACGGATGCATAGCGTTTTCCAACGAATGGCAAGCTTTTTTTAACGTTTTACATCATCTTTGCATCCGTAAGTGCAGTGGGACAGGGGCTTTATATTGATTGCAACCCAGAATTACAGAGCTGATATCCATCAAGCTCATAACAAACTGAGATTGATGAACGATGCTAATGCTAGCTTTCAAAACAGCAGTCAGGAGAACTCTTCAGATGCTTTATATTTTATTCAGTTAACTTGGAAGAAAAGTCTCAGACATGACTTGACTAGAATTTTTTTTTTATAGCAGACAAGAATGAGGTCTTTAGTGCAACAGTTGGTAGCTTACAGATGACTGCAGAGCAAAGCATCTAGAATCTTGGCCTATACAGCCTGGGTTCAAAGGATTTGTGTCTTTGTCCACCTTTCCAAGACAGCAGACATGTATAAGTCTCCCAGATAGATGATGGGATTCTCTTCATTGTATCATTCCTTGCAGAGGATATCAGAATTCCTGCATTGAACAGCAAGGGGACTTGATAATCCCTTCCAACTCTAGCATTTTTCTGATTCTATGGCATGTCCAAAATATCTTTGTTCCCTTAAATGACAATTCTTAGCCAAGGCTGTGAGATTTTATGCACCTGAGCTGACAAAGCTATATGTCTAGGTTATTTCTTATTAATATTATTATTATGGCATACCTTAATATGGCATACACATACCAATGGAAGACTTTAAAAAATGCAAAACACATTCAGCATAAACTGGAGCCTAAGAGAAAATAATTTTGTTTGTGCAATATGATTGACTCAAAATGTTTTATATAAAAAGACAGCCTGTTTTCTGCCAATGTGGAGCTGATTCTGTGTTGGAAGCTCTGCTGTCAATTAAGCTTCTCTAGTATATTTATGAATATGCAGAGCAGTAGGTTTGTGTACGTTTCTATATATTATTTACAGAAGGTTGCCATGCCTGCTGAAGAATTGCTGAGTGGAAGCAGTAACTGGCATATTTTCTGTATTGAGCAATGTCAGCCACTCCCCGCACCCCAGTCACCACCAGAGGCATTGAAATTTAGTCTGCATGTCCTTTACTTTTGAGTTATTCTATTCTTTTGAATCCTGTGACTCCAGACTTGGGAATGTGAGGATCACAGCCCTACATTCTCTTGATGCAACCCATTTAAAGTTTACAAGTACAACTGCTCTATCTCTTCCAGGAAGGGAAATTAAAGAGCAAAGGAAGAATGTGACTGTTCACTTCTTTTAGTTTATGATGTACAATAAGATGCAGGCTTCTCCTAGTCCCTTGGGGCAAGTCACAAACACAGATTAGCAAAGCATTGATTTAATTGTCTCTTCCCTCAGGAAAACTGCAGTATGCCTGTTTAAAGTTAAACTTAACAAGGATTCTTATATCAAAGGAGCATCACTCCTACATTTACAGAGTACTTTTGAAATATTTTACAGATGGATCAAAAAAGAGGCAAGCTAACATTGTGTAATCAGCTCTCTGACTTTTGAAGTTTCTTTCACACAACTGAGATTGTAGCTAGATTGTGTCTCAGATGTCAGAGTCTGTCATATGCTCTTCAGAAATAATGTTATAATATTTAGTATTTGCGATAACAGTCATTCTCTGTAGGAGGTAGCAGGGGATGAGTGGGCTGGCCAAGTGGTGAAATGTATGTTGGGATCTTGCAAAGCAAACTTTGTCCCTTATATTTGTGTATATATCACAGTGCAAGTACAAAAGGCTAAAGCTTCCATCACAACACCATGACCAGGGGTGGGTTTCTACTGGTTCTGTCCACCTCTATAGAACTGGTAGCTCTGAAGAGCAGCAGACATAGAACTGGTTCTATGTCTGCTGATATTTTTGCCTGCCCACCCACCTGGGCTCTTACCTGATCTTTATTTCCTGATTTTTCAACTTCAGCTGCCGAATGAGGCACAGCTGCAGTTAGAAAAGCAAGAAAAGAGGGCTGTTTCAAAGGCTGCTTCTCTGCAGGCAGCTGCTGCTGATGATTTACAGGCACGCAGCTTGCAGCCTGCAGGGAAGCTCGTAAATTCCGAACCGGTAGTTAACCCGGTCATATCCCACCCCTGATAGCCATAATAGGCCAGATCAATAGCATATATTATTCCTGTAAGAGAACAAAATCTTTGGGGCAGCAGAAGTCCATTTAGGTTAATCCAGAGAACTGGGGTGTAGCAGCAGATTATTAAACTTTTTAAAATACTCACACTAATGAAATGCAACTGTATTTTTTTAAAAGTCTCCCTCACACAAACGTATCTAGGCATTAGAGCTAATTCATTTTCAAGGTGGATTTATCTTTGATAGAAGCTGTTAATTAGTGGTAGGGAGTCACCTATCAGGAATGTTGCATCAACTTAATATCTGTATCAGCATGTTGATTGGAGGACCTTTAAAATACTCTTTCAGTAGATGGTCTTATAACCAAAGGTAGGATTCTACCAGTTCGTACCTATTTACTCGAACTGGTTGTTAACATTCTAAGCAGTTTGGAGAACCGGTTGTTAGAAGAAATTACTGGCCTAATCCTGTAAGGAAGGCAGGAAGGAAACATTCTGGTGTTGCTTACAGAAACTGCCTCTCTGTTAACCCTTATTACATTCTTGGCAGGACTAGACTTCCTGTCTCAGGAATGTCTCTGGAGTTATTTTTCCCTCCTTTGCTGGAACTTTGCTTGTGTGGAGTGACCATTCAAAATTACTGTGGCACTGAAAAAAAGTGACTTATGACCATTTTTACACTTACAACTGTTGCAGCATCCCCACAGTCATGAGAGGCCAGGAGAGAAGATGCATGCCTTGATGTGAGTGATATTGAGTTGGCCACACCCAGCCAATAACATGACCAACAAGCCACATCCACCAACTAAGCCATGCACACAGAACTGGTTGTTAAAAAATTTGAATCCCACCCCTCCTTATAACTAATTTCCACCTTAGTTCCATTTCTGTACCTACAATCCATTCTTATTTGAATGCTTATGTCCTTAATTATCTACATTTCTAAAAATAACTTCATTTCCTTTCTAAAGAATATTTTACTGTAAACATTCTGCTCTCTGGGTATTTTTTAGATCAACTGAAATTGACTTTGGAGGAGGCCCTTTTTCCTTTACTTTTATTAATCTTGAATTAGACCAGGATAATTTGAGAGTATTTTATTTATTTTTATACCACCTTTATTATTATTATTATTATAAATAACTTAAGCTGGCAAAACATATTTAATCTTCCTTCCTTCTCCTATTTTATCCACTATAACAACCCTGTGATGTGGATTGTACTGTGACTGGCCCAATCAGTTTTCATACCAAAGGCAAGACTAGAAGTCACAGTCTCCCAGTTTCTAGCCTGGAGCCTTAACCCCTCAGCGAAGTAAAAAATATATTTGCTCAGATGATAGAGTGGTCAATGTAACCAAAAACAGTGTAATTATTCCCTTCTGCTAGTACTACATATGGGTATCAAACATGTAATTATTTGATGAAAGGATATGACGGCTCAAAAATTTTTTAGTTATGTGCAATGCATATACATTTGTATTGCGGTTATGAATTCTTAATATTTTTACTAATTTGCTTAATAAATGCATGATACTCAAATTTGGTACAGTTCCAAAGAATATTTTTAAAATATTGTTGTTGATGCTATAAGACTAAACATTATTTCTGAGTTTTGAGAAACCCTCAAGGAAATTAGAAAATCTATTCTTCAAATAGCATTAAAACAGTATATAAATCTACTGGGTGGGTGTTAAATTTCAGTTACATGATTATTCCACATACATAGAGTATCTATTTTGAGGTTGGAGGGAGCATGTTAAGACTTACATCATGATGATATGGTGTAAAATAATGTGGAGAGCAGATCACAAATTATATAACCCTTTCATTTTTATGACATCCAGACACGTGTCGCTTTAATATCATCATGCCTACAGTAGATACATCAGTGACAACTATTGCAATAATTTATTAAGTTTCAATAAAATTTAGTTCAATAAAAAGTAAAGTTGGCCTGCTATTTCTGGGCACCCATTATTTTTGAAGAATTGATAAACTCTTCATTATAAAAACAAATGAAATGCTATCCTTAATCTGACAAACAAATATATAGAAACTGCAATGCATTGAGCTCTACTGAGGCAACGTGCTACACGGAAGATTTCTGGAAGATATCTTTGATATTTTCCTGTTTATATTGTGCAGGTCTTGACAGAACAGCAGTCAAGCCACCCATTTTTTCAATCCCAGGATTTAGATTCTTCTTATTAGTGTTGGATTTCGAGCATCAAAGGCTTCACTGTACTGAGGAACAGTTTGGATTACTTAAAACTTGCACACTGATGCATTTTATATACTGTAGTTGTACTGGGGCACTATTTCCCAAATAGCAGGCAAAATTTTCATATTTTTAGTCACATTCAGATCTATTTAAACTGTGTAGACCTGAAAAACATTTTTATAATTTGAGTGAGCAAAACTGATTTTTAAAATGTTAGAACACAATGGAGTCTGAAGTCCAAAGTATTTATCAATTGATCCATTATAATTTGAGGAAATGAATAAGTAAGATGCGTGCACGCATTGCATGGAGTATAACAACAGAAAATAGAGACTCCTAAAATACACCACTACTTTCCTCTTATACCAATTTCTTCCTAACCACTCATCACACTAGCCTTCACATTCCTTTCTCATCCCTGGCTGGCATCCTTGAACATCTCCAACTTCCATTAATATTGCTACCTTCTCCCTACTTTTCCCTTTTTCCCTTTCTATTTTCTGGCATGTGGAAAGTTTTGCTTCCAGTCAAACTTACATCTAAAGAAATTCACTGGTCTCATCTTGATGTGAAAGGCATTAACACGATTTCAAAATGAAAAGTGGAGGATTTAGCTGCATTTAGAAAACATCACCACTCCTTTAAATATTTGGTTTTTTTCTTTTATACAATTTGAAAACTTAAAAAGGAAAGGAACCCGATGACAATTCAGGTACCCCTGCCTAAAGCATATGTGTCACATATTTCAAAGGCTTCAGTGTACCACATACAGCAAACAATACACAAAGAGAGCTACATGTGGCCCAGCTTTCTTGATTTGAAGAATTTTCTGAATATATAAGATTCATATGCTGTACAATTCCCATGTTCAGTATTGATAAGCAAGCTTTCAAATAATGATCCATATTTGTAACAAGATCTCTTGAGACATTAGGACACAGTTGTAGGGTATTCAAGGACATTCTTAAACCCTGTTTTGAATCATACAGTACTGAAGCAATGTAACTAATAATAGGGGGAAAACCCTGTCCTCCATTTCTCTTTTATTAGCTTCCAAATACTTTAGCCTGTGGGGCTCATTTGTTTTTGTTTGTGTAATCATTACGTGGTGGCCTTTTTAGTCCATCTTTAATCAACATGGCAGAAGAATCTTCATGCTACATGTGGTACTCATATGCTATCCTTTCCCTCTTCCATTAAATGGAACAAAACAAAATGTCAGCCAGATAATGGAACCAATTCAAGTTCAGCTGCACACATGTTCACCAATTATGTTGTTTACACACTATCACTTTCTGTATCAATGCTTCAGTGCTTCTCAATTTTCAGACCTATGGAGTTTAACTCTAAGATTTCTGGGACCAAAAAAATACATCCTCATTCAACTATATTACCATATTTTTAACCTGGATGCAGAAGATCTCACCTTAAATATAAGCAGCTGATTTCTTTAACTACTTTAATTCCTTGTTTGGGCATTAATGCATTAATGTATTAAGACGTTCATCAAAAATGATGATCATTAGTTGACAGTGGTTTATTTGCTTAGCAGCCCTGATAATCAATCATCAGGTTTCACCACTTGTCTTGTGGCATTTTATTTCATCACTAGGCGCACTATGTAATAGTATAATTCCTTACACAAGTTTATTAATGGCATATTTATTTGAGTGGGTTCCACTATAAATAGAATCTATATATTTTCTAGCAAGAGGGTTTATTATTCCATTAGCTGTTTGCTTTCCTTTCCAAAAATCTCAGTCAAAGAAAAACTAAGATTGGGGAATCATGAAACAGTATTCTTTCTTTCTAGAATAGCTGATCTTTCAAGGTCAAATAAAGGGCTTTGGATGTGATGTTGCATCTGTCTTTCTAATCCAAGAGAACTTGTTTACCTCTGGCCTCATATGACTTATGCACAGACATACTGAAACTATTAAAATGTCACCACATTAAATAGATATTTGATACTTGGTATACTCATAATCTCTACTTCTTTGATTATTTAGGGTTATTTAGGATTATTTTTAAAGCATGTAAAAATGCAAGTAGAAAAATAGGGACCATTTTGGTGGGAAGGTAGCATTGTTCTGTCATACCAGTCATATAATATGGAGACGTTTTTGGACAGCTCTGGCTCTTTGGCTTTGTAACGGAGATGAGCACCACCCTCTAGAGCAGGAAATGACTAGCATGTATATGCGAGGGGAACTTTTACCTTTACCTTTAAAGCCATCTTAATAAAATGGGATTTCTATATTCACATAACATACAGTATTTTGTCCAAGCAATATGACTTAAAATGATGAAGTCATATTGCTTGGGCACAGAATGGTTGATGTGACAATGGTTGGGTTCTCATAGCATGTAAACCAAACACTTCCCAACCTATTTTAGCCTAAGCTAGCATTTTGTCATTGTGTTTCTTTCTCTTTTTCTCTCTCTGCCTTCCTCCAGAATACCTTACTAGAGTTTCCACTCTTTTTGACAAAATTATCAGAGCTGCATTTCTTAACTTTTGATTTCCCTCCCAGGTTTAATACTGAGATATGAGGACAACAACATCCTGTGTTATTATGAGTAAAATCAGCTCAAGAGAAGTGAAAGCATTGTCCAGATTCATATGAGTAGCTTTCATTGACCTGTTTTCAGAATAAGGGGAGGAATCTTGGTGTTGGGATGTGAGCAAAGATGAAAACCATACTTGTCCTTATTGTGCTTACCTGACATGGATAATAGCATTTATATTCTCAGCAGTGAGACTATAATTTCTGGTGGAAGTCTTTCCCTTCCTGTGATTGAATTAAGCCCAGATCACAAAAAAAAATGCATTAACAACTAAGAAAGAACATATATTTGGAAGATATATACAGCTGAATTCTCCTTCACATACTTTAATGATCCCAAGATTAGAAATGGGGGAATTTCACTGACAGCTAAGAACAAATATCTGCTTGTAGAATGCACTAATATGTTATATGCATTAAATAGGACATAGCTGCTAAGGGCAGTATAAAGTTTTGTGGATATCATTAGCATGCATCCTGTATTTTCTTCATCTAATTTTGTCATTTCAGATTTTACATTCAAATGTTGGAGAGGAAAAACTTGGTGACTTATTAGTTCTTAATATGATCCCATATGCCTTCGGGCGTATTTTCAAAATGTAAATTTCTATGCTTTTAAATTCTGAGCCTAAAACCTTTTTCCCAAACAAATGGTGTGGCTATTGATTGCTCTGAGTCAACTACATACTGTATACTCATGATTAAATTAGGGTTTGGACTCTTAAAAATGCAAAATTTAGTCCATGAATAAACAGTAATCATGTACTTTTCTTCACTGGATTCATTTCATTTACAGTGAAGTAAACTAAGACAGAAAACCTAAGTTGGAGAAATATTATTAATAACCTAATTTCTTAACTTTGTGTGAAATGTTGTACACTAAGATGATTCTAGAATTTTCAAAACTAGTAAGAGACCATTAAAGTCATAGTTTGTTTGCCTGAGATCTTTGCTTGGTTGGAAATATGACAACTTCCACAGTTTTATTATTATAGCTATTATATTACAATGTGCAACAAATCTTACTGATGGAAATGGAGAAATCTCCTTTATTAAACTCTTCTTCAAGTCAGATTCTTATCCTTCCAAAATATTAACTGGATTAAAAGTGTAAAGCCCATGTCACACTGCACCAACGGATGGAAAGAGGATGTAAAAAGGAAAGAAACACTTGCCATCCATTGGTTAATGCGATGCATCTGTTCTGTACTCACTGCGTCTGTTTTTCTTCCTCTCTATCCGTCCAGCATCCGTTGACTGAAGTTCCATCCGCTCAAAAAGTTTTGAGCTGCTCAAAACTTTTTGAACGGAAAATGTATCCAATGCGTCTGTTCTGCATCCGCAACGCATACGGGGAACATCCGTTCTGCATCCGTCATCATCCGTTACGCGTCCGCTACATCCGCTAGGCATCCGCTGCGTATCCGCGCAACTCAAATCCGCTCCAGAGGTAAACGGACTTAGGGAGGAAGCAAAACGGATGCAGAATGGACGTGCAGCGTTAGTAGCATGGACGGAGAAAGGATGAAAGCGGATGCAGCTCGCATACAAAGCATTTAAAACGGAAAAAACGTTTGCAGAGGGGACCTATCTCGGATATTAAGGATGTCTAGAGGATGACTAGAGGTTGCAAAAGGACACCTAGTGGAAAACCTATATTGCCTATAAAAAGGGGGAGGAACTCACCTGGATCTCACTTTCAGTCCAGCAGTCCTGCTGTGCAGACCTCTGCAGCCTTCATCTGGCTCTTGCTCTTCCACAGCATCCATTGATGTCCACCATGGAACGTAACACACTCCTTTTGGAAGCCACCATCGTTCTGCAACAGTGCGAAGCCATCTACAGGCTCTTTCAACTGTTCTACGGGAAGAAAAGGAGGCGGCCAAGAAGCGTCTGGGTCTGAAGATGGATTGGGAGAAGAGCAGAGTACGGACTGTACAACAAGCTGATGGTGGAGCTGAGGAACGAAGACCCTCGTGCATTCCAGAACTTCATGAGGATGCCTTCAGCCATGTTTGACGAAATTGTGGAGCGGCTAACACCCAGGTTGACCAAGCAGAGCACCAACTTCCGGCCCAGCCTGGAACCTGGGCCCAAGGTGGCACTGACAGGAGCATGCAGTATGACTGGAGGGTGCCACACAACACCATCAGCATTGTGGTCAGAGAAGTGGTGCAGGACATCATCAAAGAATACCTGGAGGAGCTCCTCCAGTGCCACTCCACTGAAGAAGGATGGAAGAAAGTTGCAGAGCAGTGGTATCAGAGGTGGAACTTCTCCCACACCATTGGAGCCCTAGATGGCAAGCTCGTGGCCTGCAAAACACCAGCCAAGTCGGGGTCCACTTATTTAAACTACAAGGGTTTCTTCAGCATCATCCTCTTCGCCATTGTTGATGCTGACTACAAGTTTATGTACATCAATGCTACAGGCAACGAGTCAGCTTCAGATGCCCAGGTATACAATGCCAGTGACCTCAAGGAGGGGCTGGAACGCAACCTCATCATGGGCTTCCCAGATCCAGACCCCCTGCCCAATGACGCGCAAGATGTGCCTGACTTCATCGTGGGGGATGACGCCTTCTCCCTCACAACCTACCTCATGAAGCCCTACACTTCCAGACTCCTCACCCGTGAAGAGAGGATCTTCAACTACAGGCTGTCCAGGGCAAAGCGGGTGGTGGAGAACGCCTTTGGCATCCTGGCCAAAAGATTCCAGGTACTTCTCACCATCATGCAGCATTGCCCAGAGACCGTGAGGAGGATCGTGGAAGCTTGCTGCATCCTGCACAATCTCATGCGCACCCGCTACCCAGTCTTGCAGAACAGGCTCGTGGACCTCCAACAAGGCAATGGGGACATGGAGGCTGGGGAATGGAGGCAAGGGCAAAACCTGATAGACACTGAGGATGTGCAAGGCCCCAAGTGAGCCTCACGTGAAGGGAAGAAGCAGCGCAACCTCCTGAGACACTGGTGCAACTCCCCAGCGGGAGCAGTGGACTGTCAAGACAGGATGATAGATGATTAATGGATGCTTCCTTCAGCCTGTCTCATCACACTGATGAGATTGGGCCATGTATGTTGGGTGGGCCTACAATGAACAGGGCATTTAATAAAGAGTTGTGTTTATGTTCAAATGTGTGGATCAATGCTTACATTGTTATTGATAATGAAGGGCCAAAGGTGTGGCACCTGGGAGGGTGGACCATACAGTCCCATTATGCTTGCACTGGAGGTTTATCTATCCCGCAGCTATTACCCATCCCAAAGGTATCCCTGCCCATCCCACAGCTATTACCCATCCCAAAGGTATCCCTGCCCATGCCACTGCTATCTTAACCCATCCCACAGGTATCCCTGCCCATACCACAGCTATTACCCATCCCACAGGTATCCCTGCCCATCCCACAGCTATTACCCATACCAAAGGTATTCCTACCCATCCCACTGCTATCCTTACCCATCCCACAAGCATGCAAAGGCTTAAACCATTTCTAAAAGTTTCCACCAAGACTTTATTTAATAAAATAAATGAAACAAGTGTGTGAAGCAAAGATAATCTTTATTAATAACAAGCTGTAAAAGAAAAAGGACCCAAGTCAAGTGTCCAAAGAAAAAATAAAGTCAACAGGTAGCCACCCAGTCTCTGGCACTCTTCTTGGTCACTTGGAGGTGTGCCCAGTCTCAGGGGTGAAGGGTCCATGTGCTGTGGAGGTGGCTGCTGCTGGAGTGCTGGTCTGAAGTGCCACTGGAGTGCCTGGCCCCAAGAGGACAACAGGGGACAGTGTGTTGAGGAAGCTCTCAGACAGCTGGCTCAGCCCCGTGATGTTGAGAGCCCCTTCCTCCATGACATGGGGTGTCAGCCCCAGTCCCGATGACAGATGTACTGAGGCCGGGCTTGGTTGTGGGGTGGAGGAAGGAGCAGTGTAGTGGGGCTGTCTGGTCTGCAGCTGGGTGAGGACTGGCATCGGTGGCATCTATGGCGTGGGTGGCATCTGTGGCGTGAGTGGCATTGGTGGTGTGGGTGGCATCGGTGGCGTCAGTGGCACTGGTGGCGTCCGATGAACATGTGCCTGGACTGGGAAGGGCTGCTGCTTGTGCTGCTGGACCTCCTGGTAGCCATAGCCTTGGTAGGTGAGGGCCTGTGGAAAGCCTTGGAAGGGCAGTGACATCACCTGGGGTGGAGGAGCAGACCTGGACTGGGTGGGAGCAGGTTCATCTGGGTCTGGAGGGTTGTGAAGCAGATTGGTGATCCTGTCCTTCACCACCTGGTACTGAGGTTCCGCCATGTCCATGAGGGTCTGGTTCACATAGGTGAGGAAGGGCTTGCGGTTGGAGGATGAGGAGTCGGTGTGTACCAGCTGAGAGAGGAGATCTACGCTGCTCCTGATGGTGTCTCTTATCTCCAGCAGGACAGTGTGGCTCTGTCCCTCCGGTTTGCCTCTCTGCCTTTCTGTGGAGGTGGAGCTGGGGGTGGATGCGGGTTGGGCTGTGGTGGAAGTGCTGTCTCCTTTCTCCCACTGTGTCAGGGGGTCCTCCACGTGCTCCGCCACGGGTAGTACAGCTGTTGGGGGGGGTCTCTGTCGTGGCACACTCCACAGATACCTGCCTGGAGACAGGAGCTGACTCTCTGCCAGAAGAGGACTGGCTCTCAGCAGGCTGCCTGAGAGAGAGGGTTGTGAGAGGGGCTGCTCCTCGGTGGTGGATCTCACCCTCCAGGAAGCTGCACTTGGCCATGATGTAGGTCTCTCTGTCCATCAGCTTGACCACAGCTTCCCGTACCAGGTGTGCATGTGCTTCCACTAGCCGAGGACCACCTCCGAAGTGTAGCCCAGGCTCTCCGCCTTCTCTCTCCAAGCAGCCTGCTTCCTTTTGGTGTCCCTATAGAGCCTGTGTCCCTTCCGCCATAGATACTCATTCTCTCTCAGCCACTCCAGCACCTCATCCTCATGTTCCTCTTCTATGTTGTATTGCCTCCTCTCCCATTCTTGCGTCTGCCTCTTCCTCCCTTTGGCAGGACCACATGGGCCCTCATCAGAGGGGCTTCCAGGTTCTAGGGGCTGCTCCTCCACACCACCACCACCAGCAGCAGCAGCAACAGTAGCAGCAAAAGCAGGACCAGCAGGACCAGGAGCACCAGCAGGACCAGGAGCACCAGCAGGACCAGGAGCACCAGCAGGACCAGCAGGACGAGGAGCAGCGCCAGCAGAGTAAGCACCAGCAGAAGTACCAGCACCAGGAGCAGTGCCAGCAGAGTAAGCACCAGCAGAAGCACCAGAACCAGGAGCAGCGCCAGCAGAGTAAGCACCAGCAGAAGCACCACCGCCAGAAGCATCATCATCAGCTCCTCCAGAAGCAGCATCAGCAGAAGCCCCAGCCCGAGAAGAGCGAGCCCAAGCAGCAGAAGCCCCAGCAGAAGCAGAATGAGGGCCAGGGGGTGGGAGGGTGGCCCTGTCCCTCTTGCCAGGGCTGGCAGCAGATGGCTGAGGCTTTCTCTTCTTCCCCATGGTTGTGGGGTTGCTGGCTGGCTGGCTGGCTGGCAGGCAGGCTGGCAGGCAGGCTGGAGAGCTGTGTCTGGAAGCAGGTCTTTCCTCTGAATGGTGACCTGCTTGGGAGCTGCTTCCCTTTATATCCGCGGGGCTGATGCAATGCATCCTCCCCGAATGCGCAGTGAATGCTAGGCATCCGCTAGACTTCCGCTCTGCATCCACTTTATCCGCTAGGCTTCCACTGTGCATCCACTTCATCCACTCCATGTTCGCTCTGCATCCGCTGTATCCGTTCCACGTCCACTTTGCTGCACTCCCCTGAAAGCCTTGCAGATGTACCATCCGGTCCCATCCACTTCCATCCGCTAGGCTTCTGTGGAGCATCCGCTTTCCATCCACCCTACGTCCTCCCCCCATCTGTTCCTTTCCGTGCTGTCTGCTCTGGTTATGTAAATTTTTGCCCCTTTTGAGAGCGGATAACAATGGATGGAACATTTTTCTCGTCCGCTGTGTCCTTTTAGAAATGTTTTGCATCTGTCGGCCAGTGTGACAGGGTCTTAAGGTTTTTAGGTGGGATACATATGACTGATTCTGTATAACTACACTATTTTCACATAGTAAAAGAAAGTCAATCACTATATTTTGCTCAGTGGTTAAAGTGCAGTATGGCAGGCAAAGTCTGCCCACAGCCTTGAGTTCAATCCTGATGATGCTCAAGCTTTCCATCCTCCCAAGATTGATAAAATGAGGACTCAGATTATTGAGGGTGGGGTGGGGGGAGAATGCAAATAATGCTTCTACATTGCAAGCCACCCAGACAGTGCTGTAAAGAGCTAAGAGATGGTATATAAGCCTAAATGCTATTGTTAGTGCTATATCAAATTGCTGATCCAGCTTTAATGGAGTTAATTCATTTTATTGTGATGAACTGGGTTTACTTACACCCAGAATGGTTTCTTCAGATTGACTTTTCTGGCTGAAACTGCAGAAACTGTAGCTCAGGAAGAACTTGAAGGCCATATCTGAGTTACTGAAGTGGCAGATGAACATTATTACAACAGACTGAATTACAGTTCATTTCCACCACTTGGCTCAATTTTAGAACCTACTATTTGAGATCTCTGGTCAATATCAGCTAATTTAAAAATGAATCTTACTGCATATGTACAAAGGCTTCCCATCCCTTCTGTCCTCTTTTATTCAGACTTGAATTTAGATTTAAAATTTCCAGAGACATTGGTTTAAGTTTAAGATGGCCTTAGGCAGTAATAGATATATCATACTAAAAACACATTTACTGAGTCAGGAATGTAAAGGATCTGCCTGCTATGATGGAATCAAATAGTAAAATAAATAGGAGGGGGCTGCTGAAATGGCTGCCCTGCATCACATTTCTCTTTCATTTGATGCTTGCCATAATATACAGTACCTTGCATTCTGGCAATGTTCCAATGTTCCAGTTGTCAACAGCAGCCAATTATATGGACATGTGCACAGTTAACACCGCAATAATGTCATCTGGGGAAAGTTGCCCTAGACCACTTCAAGCCTAGATCTGAAAGGTTATAGATATGATTGTGGAAAGCTGTCCTAGATATTAGAAGAGAAAGAAGATAATTTAGCACAGCTACTGTATCATATAGGAACGGAGGCAACAAAGAACAAATGCATACCCTTTGAAGCACACCAGTCTACTTTTGATCTCTGTACTTCAGGAGTAAAAGATAGCTCAGTATTGAAGGAAAACATTGCAATTAATACATACCATAATGTTTATTTCCACTTGATTGAAGCATAGTATGTTCAATTCCCCCTCCTCTTCTTAATCAGTTTATTTTGGCCAGCATTGCATAATAATCTTTTCCTTCCAACAAGAGTCACATACAGCCTTTCATTAGATTGTGACTTCCAAGACAGTGACTTGCCCTTCATAATGACCTGTGGGATGTTATAAATCTGGTTATTGTTATACAGTCACCTTGTCTGGCTGAATTTAAATTTTGAAAAAGCTGGCTCCAGTTAATCATGTTGACTGCCTCTGTTTCCTATCTGTTTTCATCATAAGGCAGCACCTGTTCTCAATAAATTATACTCAGAGTGACTCCTTGAAAACAGCTCTCTCTCCCCACATCTCTGTCAAACATCCCCTCTTACACACACACACACACACACAAATGCCATCACCTCAAGTGCTCTTTATCATTTGGAATCTGATCTGCAAGAATAGAAATAGGGGAAACAGTGCATGCTAAATATTATGGAAGGAAGTTTTCCCTCTATATTCCAATCAGATTTGATTATGTGACAGGCTAATATAAACAATTAATACCCTCTAGATTTTCCAGCCACTTGAGGTAAGCCAAGTGAAGAAACAGATACTACAGGGAATCCTTGGAATGCTTGATTGGTCAATTAATGCTTCTTCTTCTCGAGTCACTACACAAGTCCTGTCCAGTGCAGAGCGC
>BLBF01000003.1:42855080-42909580 GCA_015471245.1 Laticauda colubrina | reverse complement strand
ACTGTATCGTAGGCCGCAGAGAGGTCAACAAAAGCTGCTCCAGTTATCAGCCCTTCCTCAAACCCATCTTCGATGTACTGTGTGAGATTCAACAGTTGGCCAGTACAGGACTTTCCTGGCCTGAAGCCTGCCTGCTCAGGAATGAGGAGCTCATCTACAAAGGGGGCGATACGGTTGAGTAGGAGCCTTTCAAAGAGTTTGTACGTGTGGCAGAGCAGGGAAATAGGTCTGTAACTCTTTGGGCTGGCTGGATCTTTGCCTAGTTTGAGTAAGGCGACTACTCTGG
Source organism: Laticauda colubrina (assembly GCA_015471245.1). Classification (NCBI taxonomy): domain Eukaryota; kingdom Metazoa; phylum Chordata; class Lepidosauria; order Squamata; family Elapidae; genus Laticauda; species Laticauda colubrina. The sequence goes on along the minus strand of BLBF01000003.1, from coordinate 42,909,294 downwards.
ACTTCCTCCATAGCTTTGGCAAGGTGTTGTCACTCAGACATTTGTTCAGCATGTCAAGCAGCCACTGGAGTGCAACAGGTCCAAGATGTTTGATCTGCTCACAGAGGATATCATCTAACCCAGTCAATTAATGCTATCAAGTCATTTCTCACTCCTAGCAACCATATAAAAAGATTTTGAATATTTTCTATCCATGTGGTTTTCTTGTTAAAAATAGAATGGTCATATGCCATTGCTTTCTCTCTCTATAAATTTATGCTTTTGCTGTTATCACAAAAGTGATAATCCCTCTCTGGCATCTTCTTATAACATCGACCCCTGCTTGTTTTAGCTGGGTAGCTGCTTATAACCTTTATATTGTGGGTGATCCTACTGGGAATATATATACTTGGCATACACTTCCAATCAGTGGTGGGATTCAATTTTTTTTAACTATTGGTTCTGTGGGTGTAGCTTGGTGGGCATGGCTTGGTGGGCATGGCAGGGAAAGGATACTGTAAAATCTCCATTCCCACCCCACTCCAGGGGGAAAGTTACTACAAAAACCCATTCCCTCCCTACCCCACTAACCTCCTTTCCAGATCCATTCTCCTATGCAGAGCAACAAAAGAAGACCCAGATGATCAGCTGGGACTTGGGAGGCAGAGAATAGATGGGGACGGGGCCAGTCAGAGGTGTATTTGCTGGTTCTCCAAAATACTCAAAATTTCCACTACCAGTTTTCCAGAACTCATCAGAACCTGCTGAATACCACCTCTGATTCCAATACTTTTCTTTCATCCCTCCCAGGAACAAACTTTTGCCATAGTAGCAGATACTGGTGGGTATGGGCGTGGGTGGGTGGAATGCTACTTTATTGTTATAAGATGTAGTAGCAGAATCTTGAAGTCCTGTCCAGGTTCTCTGTCCCATCACATACTAAACAAAATCAAGGTGAGGTTATTTTGAGTTTCTTTCTCAAGTTTCATTCACTTCTTAATATCTCTTCTTAAAAGCTTATTCCTTTCTCTTTTCTCCCATTAATCTTCCATACATGCCCCAAGATAATTTCTTTACAAGATTGATCTACTTTCCATTTGAAGGTTCTGATTCTACACCACACAGAGAAGCAGATGGTATTTGTTCTGTATGGAACTTGGTAGGTTCCAAGTTCCCTATTCTGATTGGCCGAAAAGGCCATTCGTGGATTGGCTGTTAGAGAACCAATCCAGTTCGCCCGCCAAATGACGGGAACAGTTAAAGCGGTGTCATTGGCCACAAGCTGCGGGCAAGCCACTATAAAAAGGGCTGCCGCGGCTTGGACTGTTGTTCCGTTACCATTGCTTAGTGAGTTTAACAAAAGAGTTTATTGTTGGAACCCGGTCTCACGCACTTCTTTCAGGATGGAACATTGGAGAAGAAGGTGGGATCATCGTAGAAGAGTGAGACTGAAGCACGCGGTGATCTGAACCAAGAGAGAGAGATGGCCGGTAACAACGCGCCATCAGCACCATTCAATTCTGATGAGGAGGATTTGGAGTCGTATATCGATCGCTTTCTTATGTTTTTGGAAAGCAGCGAACTGCAGGAAATCTCTGACCAAAGGAGGAGGACTGTCTTCCTTACACACTGCGGACCAGCCATCTTTAAAATGGCGAAGGCGCTGGCTAAATCCAGAGATGTCAGACAGATGACTTGGCCCGAGCTGAACAGAATGCTCTGAGCACACTACGCACCTGTGGTCTCCAACTTGATAAAAAGACATGATTTCTACAAGAGGGACCAGAAGGAAGATGAAACTGTCGGAGATTTTGTAGCAGCCCTGAGACACATTGGAGGAGCCTGTGAGTTCCAGAACATGGGCGATGCCATGAGGGACCATGTGGTCCTCGGCTTGAAGGACACTATCCTTCAGAGCAAGCTCCTGAATTGAGCAAACATAACCATGGCTGAGGCCATTGCAGAGGCAACCGCCGCTGAAGCAGCAAAGAAGTCAGCAGCCACCATGTGCCAAATGAATGCGATCCCAGATCTGCCAAACCAAGCCAGAGAGAAGAAGGCAGACAGAGGAAAGAAACAGCCCACAGCGACAGCCCACTACGAAGATCTCGAATCTCAGAGCGATACCGAGGATGAAAATGAAGATGTCCATAGGCTTCAATCAGACAAGAAATGGCGCAAAAAGAGGAGAAACTGGCAAGAGTTTAAATGTGCGGGATGCGGGGGCAACCACCCGTGAGCTGAATGCCAGTTCCTCGACGCAATCTGTAGGGCTTGTAACAAACGGGGCACATCGAAAGGGTCTGCCACAACAAAAAGAACTATAGTCCAAAAAGACGCGGCAGCACCCCTCCCTCAGACATGAAGAAAGACAAGCCGGAAGCAGATGGAACCGAAGCAAAAGAACCAGTGACAAAGAGGAAACACATCAGACAGTCACCATCGGAAATGCCAGGGCAGAAAATGGGAAGAAGGTCTGGATAGAGGTGAGCATTGAAGGGAAGCCCTGTGAGATGGAAGTCGACTCAGGATGTTTCCTATCTATGGTATCCTGGAATACCATCCGGCGCCTGATACCGTACATTAAACAAAAAGAATTACAGAAACAAAGACTGATTTTAAAAGACTACCAGGGAAATCGAATCCTGGTAGTAGGCCTAGGATATTTCCTCGTCAAATTCAAGAACCATGCTGAAATCTTGCCTCTGACCATCATCGACCATGATCGCCCTAGTCTGCTAGGGATTGAATGGTTTATGCCCCTGGAAATCAGGATGACCGGGATCAACCGCATTGCCAGAGCCAACTGGGAGGAGAGCCTGATACAAGAATTCCAAGATGTTTTTGACAGGAACCTAGGCAAGTACAAGGGCCCCCCAATTTCATTTAGCCTAGACCCGAAAATAGCCCCTATCCATTTAAAGGCCAGATGTGTCCCGTTTGCTTAAAAACCAAAAATTGATGAACAACTGAACAAATTAACAGCTCAAGGGGTTTTAGAGCCAATTGACCATGCCAGGTGAGAAACGCCCATCGTTATTCCTGTGAAATCAGATGGGTCAGTGTACATCTGCGGAGACTATAAGACAACCCTGAACCATGAGCTCCAACAAAGCGCATACCCAGTATCGATAGTGCAACATTTACTGCACTCACTAGGGGGAGGAAGAATTTTTGCGAAGGTTGATCTCACACAGGCGTATCAACAACTACCCGTTGACTCCATTACTGCAGAGGCACAGACTATTGTGACACATAGAGGGGCATTCAAGTGTAACCGTCTCCAGTTCGGCATTAGTGTTGCCCCAGGCATGTTCCAAAGCCTCATGGAATGCCTGTTAAACAGAATCAAGGGAATCGTCCCTTATTTTGATGATGTTCTGGTCTCAGCAAAAAACACCAACCAACTAGAGAACAGATTAAGAGCAGTTTTAACAAGATTTAGAGATGCAGGCCTCAAGGTAAAACGAGAGAAATGTGATCTAGCTACCAACCAGGTCAAGTTTTTGGACTATTTAATTGATGAACAAGGCATACACCCTACCGAAAAAAAAATAAAGGCAATCAAAGATGCTCCTAGACCTAGGAACAAAACTGACCTTCAAGCATTCCTAGGTCTCATAAATTTTTACAATGTGTTCCTGCCCCATAAGGCAACCATAGCAGAACCCCACATCGGCTGCTAGATAAAAAAACTACTTGGACATGGGGCCACCGGGAACAAGCAGCATTTCAGGGTATCAAAGACCTATTAACGTCTGACACCGTTTTAATCCAGTATAGCAATACCCTGCCCTTAATGGTCACCTGTGAAGCATCATCTTTTGGGATCAGTACCATCCTGAGCCACAAGCTACCAGAGGGCAGAGAGGCACTAGTCGTTTTTTATTCAAAGACGCTTTCCAAGTCAGAACACAATTACAGTCAACTCAACAGAGAAGCCCTCGCAATCATCGCCGGAGTCAAAAGATTCCATGAGTACCTTTATGGTAGAACTTTTTTGATCATCACTGATCACAAGCCCCTTTTAGGAATCCTAGCAGGCAACAAGCCAGCCCTGAACATTCTGTCACCTAGAATGATGAGGTGGTCTGAATTCCTCGCTGCCTACTCCTACACGCTGATTCATCGCCCCAGACAAGCCATCACACATGCCAACGCCCTGAGCCATTCCCTGCTGCCCATCACAGAAGAGGACCCAGCTCCAACCATCTCCACACTCCAACTAGAGACCTGCCTGGACCTGCCGCTAACCGCAGCAGATGTTGCGAGAGCCACCGCTAAAGATCCTTTGACAGCACGCATATTGAATTGGGTAGGTAAGGGCTGGCCGGAGGAGAACAAAACTGAGACTTTTAAGCCATTTCGCACCCGACAGACCGAACTGTCTATAGAAAAAGGTTGCATTTGATGGGGTGACAGGGTGGTTATACCAAACAGTCTCCAGGAAGATGTTCTGTGCATGTTGCACGAGGGACACCCGGGCATAGTCAAAATGAAAGCCCTGGCCAGGAGTTACATCTGGTGGCCAGGGCTGGACAAAGACATTGAACATTGGGTGGCAACATGCCATGACTGTCAAAAATTGAGGCCTACCCCCCCCCCTGCCCACAGGCACCAGTCAGAGAATGGGAAACTCCCTGGGGTCCGTGGTCTAGACTACATAATGACTTTGCTGGGCCAACAAAAGGAAACACCTTCCTAATAGTTGTGGATGCCTATTTAAACTGGTTAGAAGTCATCCTTATGGCTTCCTCAATCACCGAGGCAGTAATGAAACAGCTAGACAAATGTTTCGCTACACATGGGCTGCCTGATGTACTGGTGTCAGATAATTGGCCCCAGTTTACAGCATTAGCATTCGAACAGTATTTGGCTGCCCAGGGTATCTGACATGTTTTAACAGCACCAGCCCATCTGGCTGCAAACGGCAGGGCTGAACGCATGGTTCGGTACACTAAGGAGGGTCTAGATAGAATGGACAAGGAGCACGTGCAAGACAAACTAAACCGACTACTAACTCTACAACATATTACCCCTAGCAGCACAACTAACAAAAGCCCCATAGAACTCCTAATGGGTAGGAAATTACATTCCTATCTAGACAGACTGTACCCCACTTACACCTGGGACAAACCCCCCGACTCCTCCCGCAAATACCGAACATTTGAAATTGGCGACCTGGTCTATGCGAGAAACCTCACCGGGAAACCGTTGTGGCTTCCAGCCACAATCACCCAAATTACAGGCTCCTGGTCTTACTGACTACTCCTAGACAACGGTAGGGGATGGAAGCGGCACATAAACCAGCTTCGTTCTCGCAACCTTGAATGAAAAAACACCACAGAATCAAAAAAATATAAATATCGACCAAAAAACAAACGAGATGGGGGGGAAAATACAAAATAATAAAAAAGGGAGAGATGAACCTCCCATAAGAAGGCAACAAACACTACACAAAGACTCTCAAATAAATCAAAAAGAGCACTCACGATTAGATGAACCCCAAATGAAAAGTCCGGGAGCAGGAGAATGAAGCGAGGCCTTCCTGGAAGGAAACAGCCAGGCCAGCTCAACCAACCCGGTCAAACTCAGGCAGGAGCGGCAAGGCTGACTCACCCTTCCAGGAGGTTCCATGGAGAAGGACCAGAGAGACAGCGATCCCGTCCGAACTGCTTGAAGACCATGCCAAGATTGAGCTGCGCAGGTCAACCAGGACTCGAAAAAGCCCCACCTACCTGTGTGACTACATGACGCATGATGGACTTAAACAAGGGGGGAGGGGTGTTCTGTATGGAACTTGGTAGGTTCCAAGTTCCCTATTCTGATTGGCCGAAAAGGCCATTCGCGGATTGGCTGTTAGAGAACCAATCCGGTTAGCCTGCCAAATGGCGGGAACAGTTAAAGTGGTGTCATTGGCCACAAGCCACGGGCAAGCTGCTATAAAAAGGGCTGCCGCGGCTTGGGCTGTTGTTCCGTTACTGTTGCTTAGCGAGTTTAATAAAAAAGTTTATTGTTGGAACCCGGTCTCACGCACTTCTTTCTGGACGAAACAGTATCTACAGAGGCCTCCTGATTGTGTTTAATCAGAATTCCAGAAATGGGCCATTCCTGCTATATATGATTGATAATGGAATATTGTAGTTATCTAATCATGGTAGAGTCAAAGTGTTTGGAGCATTAGGAAGAGAGGAAACTAATGACAGGTTGCCTGAAAAAGGGGATGGTTTGAAAGAGATGGTAGTGCCTTCTCAATAAGACTTTGCTGAATCCAATGATTCTCAAAACGATTAAAGGGCTTCAACTTTCCTTTATGGGAAAGCTGGCTGGGAAGGTAGCTGGGTTTCAGTTTCAGAAGATCCTGTATGATCTAGAACTTTTTATTTGCATTTCAGGCTAGGAGGTAGTTACAGAGCCTGCACTGATAGCATTTATTTATGATCATGGAGGTTTTGAGATGGGGCCATGCTGCCATGCTGGCCTTCCTTGAATTTTCAGTAGATTTTTGATACTACAACTCATGGTATATTTCTGGACTAGTGTGGAGTCAGAGTGGGAGCCCCTGGGCCCCTTCTTTTGTGTTTTGTGGTGGTGCTTTTCATCCTGTCTCCAAGTGTGTTTTGAGTCTATGATGATAGGAAGAGAAAGATCAAGTTCAAAGTTCCTGATTCTTCACACACTTCCTATTTAACTTCAACCTGAGCAGTGGTGGGTTTCAAATAATTTAACAACTGGTTCTCTGCCCTAATGATTCCTTCCAACAACCAGTTCACCAAACTGCTCAGAAAGTTAACGATTGGTTCTCCCGAACTGGTGCGAACAGGCTGAATCCCACCACTGAACCTGAGGCTGCTGGTCACAGTCATCTCTTGGTTCAGATTCAGGTATCATCAGTATATAGATAATACTCACTTGTATGTCTCAACTTCAGGATGGCCAAGTGATGCTTATCAAGATCGATTCTAGCAAGACTGAATTGGTATTGGGGGAATTCAAGTCTGGAGAACTTTCAATTTTAGTACTGGATGAGATCATATTTCCCTGTTCAATCTAGTTTAAGGTGCTAACTGTAGCCAGAAAGGCCTTCACACCTTCTGTTTGCTAGTTATGTTTATTCGTCATAGTCACTGTGCACCCCTGTATAATGCCTTATAATGTACAGAGAAGAGCGACAAAGATGATCAGGGGATTGAAGGCTAAAACATGTAAAGAACGGTTTCAGGAATTCGATATGTCTAGTTTAATAAAAAGAAGGACTAAGGGTGGCATGATAGCAGTGTTTCTATATCTAAGGAGCTGCCACAAAGAAGGAGGGGTGAATCTATTCTTCAAAGCACCTGAGGGCAGGACTAGAAGCAATAGATAGAAACTCTTCTTTTTAAGAAGAGATCGCATAACCATTTGTTTGAAATGGTATAGGGTTTCCTGCTTGAGCAGAGGGTTGGACTAGAAGACTTCCAAGGTCCCTTACAACTCTGTAATTCTGCATTTTGTATGTGGACTACTGTAATGCGCTCTATATGGAGTTCCTCCTGAAATGAAGGTGAGTGAAGGGATCTTTGGGGATGGAAATGATTGTGGGTTGTCCTTCAAAATAATTTTTTCTTGATTCTTAGTTTCATGCTTGTTTTATTATATCACCCATAGTCAATTGGAGATAGGCAGCATCATAACAATAATAAATAAACAAAACAAATAAAATGAAAAATAGTAATGAAATAAATAAAGGATTTTTTCTAAAAATACTGAAACTGTTTTCTATGTTGTTTGACATACGTGTATGCTTTGTCTTGCTGCCAGATAAAGCCAGGTCCTTTTATTGGTTATTTGTATGTGTTTGTACAAAAAATTATGCACATATGTGTTTCTTTGGACATTAATACAGAAAAGCGAAAGAGAAGTCAAGGCTTTGGAATGTAGGCCTAATCTTACTTTGCCCCTTTTTCAAAAGGTTTTCATTCAGCTTGCTATTTAATTTATATTTTATTGAGGAAAAATGCACACCTGTAAATTAGCTCTTGTGGTAAAGAAGGAATGTCTGACTAGTTCCTGGAACACCATATGAACCTAACCATGTTTTTGTGTTAAGACTCCCCCCTCTCTGTGGTATGAAATCCCATCAAATTGCTTGATTGTAGGGCAAGGAGGAAGAGCTGAGAGAGAACAAAAAGCCTGGTGTAAAGAGCCTTTTAAAATATTCTTAGGGCTTGTTTTCTAATTTCACGGAAAGTGATTGTTAAAAAAGAAAGTAAAGTAGATTTATTAGGGATGTGACTCTGAAATATTGAGTCAGCTTCTGTTCTCTGTATGACAATCTGTTCCTTACTGTGTGGAAAGGTGAATTTATTGTATCACTCAGAGGGAAGAACAAAGAATTAGCATTTGCTGGGACACATCCATATGGCCTGTTTACTATGAAATGGTCATGGCTACCTCCTTCATTCCTATTGGACAACTTCACAATGTCATTAGAAAATCATTTTTCTCTTTGTAGATTTTGCTGTCTCCTTCCAAGTGCACATAATGATACTCGGGAGGTGGGGGAGGAGGAAGAGTAATGCAAACACCACAACTTTTGATTGCTTTATTCTAGCCTTTCCTTCATTTAAGGATATTGATTTTTCTTTTATGTATTTCTAATAGATGAGTTCACTATTTCTCTTGAAACTTTAGCAAACTTTCATCAATCAGCTTATTGTCTTTATTTATTAAACCTCTTATTTTGTACCTACTTTTACTACATTTTTACCAATGAAATCTTTTAAAAACTGTTCCTTTGATGAGATATTAATCAAGTACACATTTGTAAATTAACTTTTTCTTTTAGAAAAAAAGGATTATTACTAATATGTGTATGTGTTTGTGTACTAATGCATACACACACACTACATTAGTGTGTGTGTGTGTGTGTGTGTGTGTGTATACATACACACACATATACACATAAACATATTTCCTTTTTTTTGACCGACACCTTGACCAGGGGAAGGGGTTTGTATGTGTAAATAAAATTGCGCGCTATGTTGTCAGACATGTATATGTCCATAAGGGTCACCCAAGGTGAACAGGCCATGATGGATACCCCAGACTAACACCAGTCACATCTGCCAATCTGCATTGACCACTGTAGCAGACTATAGTCTATTCCTTCAACAAGTCAATACAACCTCAAAAATGGTCCTCATTCTCTAAATGCCTTAGGGCAACTACTGATAGCAATGGGAAGATCTGCCCAAGGCAGAGGGTGTTAAAAATTGCAAGGCTAAATCAGGCTAAGGAACAGCCATAGGAATGTCCAAAGTATTGTTGGTCCAATTGACAAAAGAAAGCTCAAAACCATATTGATTTGAAACATGAAGAAGAGGCCTTCATCCTGCATATATGCTGGTATATATGCTGGTTGTTTTGGTTGTTTTTGCCCTTTAGAGCAGAGATCCTTTTAAAGTCAGGATTCTCAGGTAAAGACAGCATAGGTAGTCCTCACTTAACAATCAGTTGCTTAGCAACCGAAGTTATGACACTTATAGTATTACTTACAGTATGACCTGCTTTCAAAGTTTTAACAGCCACACACCCCTCCTATGGTCACATGCTTGCATTTTGGTTTCAGTATTTTATTAGTTTATCAAACTATAAATTACAGAGATGCAAAGAAAAATGAAAATAATGGGAAATCAGGGTAGGAATGGGGGAGGAGGAAGAAGAATGAAGGAGAAAAGAAAAAAAAGTATTGACTTCCAATGTCTTTTGGTGCAATAAAATAACTTTTACATGATAATATCCACTAGCTATTTATATATCAAGAAATCTATCTAATCAGAAAAACCCAAAATCAAAGTTTCATATTTTTCAACTCAACCACGAAGTCCAAAAAAGGTTTTCAAGTAGAAACAAAATTAATTGTACTCTTTTCTTTAATCAAAGCAGTCAATTTAGCCACGTCTGCTAACTCTATCAACTTTTGCAGCCATATTGTTCCCTTTTTGTGCATTAGGTATTCTTGCTGCTCTCAGCATATATCAAAATCCCATTTTCCCAAGTTCTTTATCCATTAAACCTAAAAGAAAAGTCTCTAGTTTTATCTTTGCATTCACTTTAAGAGTCTTCTGTATTAAGATGTGAATCCTACTCCAATATTTCTTTGCTTTGTCACATGTCCACCATAAATGGTAAAAAGTTCCTTCTTTACATTTACATTTCCAACATTCATTTGAAATAACTTTATACATTGTTGACAATTTATCCAGAGTTAAATACCAACTGTACTTCATATAAAATTTTTATTTTAAATTATAATTTAATATAAATGTTAAACCTTTCACCTGCATGTTTTTCCATTGTTCAAGCACTATGTTATACCCAAAGTTCTTTAGCCATTGGGTCATACAGTTCTTTACATACTCATTCTCCAAGTTTAATTTTAATACCAATTGATAAACTGTAAAATTTCCATTTTATTTTCTTCAAAATAAAATGCATAGATTTTTTTAAATCTAGCTTAAATCTTTCTGTCTTTTTAAAATATAACAAATATGTCCTTTAATTCCACCTCCTCTTTAGATATGAGGATAGGGTCATGATAATTGAAAAATATTATTTCACCATAAGTCCACCAATTTGGCCTCGCCACGATTTCTTTTCTAAAGAAAAGCTTTTTGGGGAAGGGCGTGTGTATGTGTGTGTGTGTGTGTGTGTAACACCCAAAGAGGCATCTTCACAGAGAATCTTACTTTGCATTTATTCTAGACTCCTGGATTGCACATCTAACAAAGTGATTGTTGAATTCAACATTTACTTTAACCTTATCATACCATAAATAAATGTGCCATTCCAATCTTAATTTGTGGCCCTCCAGCTCAGGTAACCTCTTACTTTGAAGAGTCACCTTTTCTTTTAGCCAGAATAAACAACAAGCATCAAAGTACAATTTCAGATCTGGCAACCCCAAACCTCCTCTTTCGTTAGCACATGATTGCATTTGGGGAGCATGACAACTGGCTTGCATTTACTGCTGTTTACGTCATCTCATGTTTTTGCCAGGGACCCCTATTGACTCCCATTTTCTAGAAAAAAAAATCCATTGCATGCAATGGGATTGCTTAACAACCACCACAAAAAAGGTCATCAGATTGGGTGCAGGCATCTGGTGATTCACTTAAAGACCAGCATAACTTTTAAGTGTAATTCTGGGTTCAATTATGGTTGTACATTGAGGGATACCTGTATTTTCTCACTCCAGTCTCATCAGTGATCCCATTTGCCCCATTAAATCAGTCAGCCTTATTTCTGGAGGCTTTCCCTGGCAGCCAATCTGAACATCTGCATATGAGCTAAAATTGCAGTGAATTCAGTATATGCCAGCACAACCCAAAGGGTAGCAAATGTTAGGGGAAATTGTGTTGCTTTGTGAAAGCTTCAGGTTGGACCACTTTGCTCAAAGTATCATCGAAACAAAGCAGCCCTTCAAGGCTTTGCACGGATACAATCCTGAATCTCCTTGTGTGGCATCTCTCCAGTTGTCTGCAGCCTCCCTAGCTTGCAGGGAAATCCCAGGGAAAGATGTGGCCTTTTAAAAATTAAAAATGGGAAACAGTGTTAGCCAAGAAGTCTGTAGGATAAGGAAATGTGTTGTAATAAGGGAAAAAAAGCAGCCATACCTTCCACTCCCTTGAGACAAAAACAGAACAAATCAAAACAGGTAAACACAGTTAAAAGCTATTATCAAACATCCTGAGGAGAAGGTAGAAAACAGAAAGGTTTTTTTTGCAGTGGAACAAAATTGTAAAGAAGCTGAAAGATTTCGGTACAAGAGTAGATTATTGTATACCTGTATGAGCCAGAGTTAATACTTTGTTTTCTGTGCATTTAAATATTTCATGAATTACATATGGTATGTTTAAATATTTGCTTATCACATTCAAAAGTAGAATATCCTGACTGGAAGACTGCTGTGTTTTCTTATGTTTCCATTTTGAGTCAAAAATAATCTCCCTTTTTAAGTCTGGCCTCTCACAGGATTGCATGACAAAGAATAATTTCCTGTGTATGGGCTGATTAGTATTTTATCTCGATAACATTTTGCCTCCTAGTACCACTTTGAGGTTCCACTTATTCCTTTGGTTAATCATCTTTTTTGGCTTTTATTTTAAACCAAGTGCCCCCAAGTCAGGAATGTTCAAATGAGATGTATTTTGTTGCTCTTGAAACCTGATAAATTAATTATGGGAGGTACTTTTTAAAAATTAAATCCTCCTGTAGTAGTTTTCAGACAACTGCACAACAACTAAAACTTCTGTTTGGACAATATATTAAAGAGCCAAGATGGAAAAACAAAGAATTTAAGAAGCTGAGTACAGATTGAAGAAGAAAATATTCATACATGCGACAGATTTAGGGAAGGAGAATTAAAACAAGTAAACAAATAAACATATTCATAAGAGTTTCAAATCTTGTCTTTGCTTGAACTTTAGCCTTCCAGTGAAGGGACAATGAGAATTCCTGCACTGTTTGTGAGCTTCTCCCAAATGTTTCAAACATGTTGGGTGTTGCCAAAATATTTCCAATATATTTTTCACTAGCCTTCCATTCCCGATTTTTCTGATGACTTCCTATTTTTGCCACAAACCTTTCTGCCAGACTCCTTGTCTGAAACATACGGTATATAAAAATGTTGACAAAAGAGGAGGTGTGTAATGGGGAAGAACATTTATAAATGGTTGATATAAACTAGACCAAATAGGTTCAATCAGTGGTTCCCAAACTTTTTCAGCCGACTGCCCTCTGGGTGCTACAAGCTCAGTATCCCCCACCCAGGGGTGGGATTCAAATTTCTTAACAACCTGTGGGCATGGCCTAGTTTGAGGGTGTGGTTTGGTGGTTTGCTGGGTGTGGCTTGCTGGCTGGGCGTGGCTTGAGGTTACATGACCGGGTGGCGTGGTTTGGTGGTCATGTGACTGGGTGGGCATGGCCAGGTGGCCATGTGACTGGCACACCAAATTCAAGTGGTCCTCGCTTAATGACCGGTTGCTTAGCAAGATTTCTAATTTATGACTGACCTCCTCAGAGCTACTTGGCCTGTTTTTGGAGTTTTGACAGCCATGCACAGACACACACACACACACACACACACACACACACACACTCCCTTTTAACCCTGCTGGAGCAGGTGGTTGGACGAGATATCTCATTCACTTTCTCCTCCCTTCCTTCCTTCCTTCCTTCCTTTCTTTCTTTCTTTCTTTCTTTCTTTCTTTCTTTCTTTCTTTCTTTCTTTCTTTCTCTTCCTTTCTTTCTCCCTTTTTCTTTCTTTCCCTTTTCTCTTTCTTTTCTTTCTTGTTTCTTCCTTCTCTTTCTTTCCCTTTCTCCCTCCCTCCGTCCCTCCATATGTCCTATTCACTTTCTCCTCCCTCCCTCCCTTCCTCTCTCTTTCTTTCTCTCTTTCTGTCCCTTCCTTCCATCCTCCCCTCTTTCTTTGTCTATCCCTTTTCTTCCTTTCTCTTCCTTTCTCTCTCCCCTTTTCTTTCTTTCTTTCCCTTTTCTTTCTTGTCTCTTCCACTTTCTTTCTTTCATTCTTTCTCTCTTTCTCTTTCTTACTCTCTTTCCCTCTTTCTCTTTCTCTTTCTCTTTCTCTATCCCTTCCCTTCCTCCTTCACGCTCTCCTCCAAAGCTAGGAAACCCACCTGAAATACACTCTCTTTCTCTCTCTTCCAACAAGGTAGTTACCTGGCAGCATCACTTGTGATGAGTCTCCCAGAGTCTCAGGGACTGGGCATGATTGTCCATTCATGCCTGGACCCATGTTGCCCAGAAAAGCTGGCAGGCAAGGCTTCCGGATCCAACATAGGGGTCACAGGCGGGACTTCCACCTCTCCCTCTTTTGTGAAAAGGACTGGGAACTTCAAACGAGGCTTCAGCCTCACCCACCTGCAGGAAAGGTGAACCAGCCCACCTTGACTGGCTCATCTTTCCCTTTGCCACCAGCCGTGGGAGGAAGGTAAATCTGAGGCAGTTGGGAAAGCCCAAACTGCAGTGGTCTGGGGTTTCCTGACTGCCAACAAACTTACCTTCCTCCTATGGCTGGTGGCAGAGGGAAAGGTAAGCCAGTCAGGGCAGACCTGTTGCTACTTGGCTCCCCACCAGCCTACATCTCATCAGCTGCTGGGGTTCGTGGGTCATGGCTGCTGAGGGGGAGTTTGGGAGGCAACCAGGAAGCATGAGGCTTACACTGCCTGCATCACCCCTCTGCCAGCCACCCCTCTGAGCATTTTAGCCAAGTCTGGGCTGCTGCTATGCAAACTCGATGGGTGAAAGATCCACTCTCATGTGGCTTGACTCGCATCATTCTATTCATAGTGGTAGCCCACATTCAGTCAAAGAGTGCAGGCTGGCAGGTAGCAGAGGGAAGGGGCGGCAGGTAAGGGGCGATGCAGGAGGCATTGTATTGTGCTCCCTGGTCGTTCCCAGCCCCCACCCCAGCCCCTCGCAAGGCCCAGCAGCTGCGGAGAATCCAGGCAGGACTCAAGCAGCAATGGGTCAACCCTGGCTTGCCTTCCTCTTGGCCACCAGCAAGCCAGGCAAGTGCAGTGGGGGGCAAGCTGAATTGAGCCCTGTGAGGGACACACCTCCAGCACTCCTCTGCCATGCCTTTACCTCTTAGCACCCTCCTGCCTCCCCCTTGCCTCTCATCACCCCCTATGTCATCCCACTGCCCCCCAGGGGGTGGTACTGCCCACTTTGCGAATCACTGGGCTAAATAATGCCAGTCTGCTTTTAAAAAACTGTTTTCTTCCCAAATGTATTAAAAAAATAGATCTTAATTTCTTGGCAGTTTACTATTGGAATCAAATGTTCTTTTACAATGTCATTCAGCAGCAAGTTAAAAAATAAATAAAAAGTGTTGTAATGGTTTTTCTTTAAGTCGATAGTGGCGAAGAGAAGAAATCAATCTCAAGACCATTTCTTTGCAAGTTTTCATTAGGCTCAACCCACTTCCCAACTTCTGATGCCATGATTATGCACAAGTCTGGGCTCATATAACATTAATGAGCACTTGATACCCAATTGTATATCTTGATCCCTGTAGCTGATTTAATTAAGGTTCTATCTCAGTTTTGGGGGCATTTATGATCTGCGTGGTCTCTACCTCAAACCTAGCAAGACTGAGTGGCTGTAGATTCACGGGACCTCTGCTTTCAGGAACTTTTCCAACTTTACTTCTGGAAAGGATTGCACTTCTCCAGATGGTACTGATATGCAATTTAAGGATCCCCTTGGACTCATGGCTCTACCTCACTGCAGTTTTGAGAAGTAGAGCAAAGGCAACAAGTATGTCCCCTTGAGAGAGGGCAGGTAGCAATGTTCCTAATCAAGCTATGTCAACAATGTAAGAGCTACCTCCAGGGGGTTGTGCCTCCAATGATAATAATTCTCCAACAACTACAAAGCTGCATTCCTGTTACTCTTACCCTAAGCTTGGCATTTGAATTGGCTCATGGAAATCTCTAGTGCTTGAATCTGGATCATTACAAGGCAGCCCTGCCTCTGCATCTCTCTGACTAACAGGTCACTAATTCAATTACAAAACAAGTTATAGACTGTGAACTTGTGAAATCTTAGTTACTCTATTATCAGAAAGTTTATGACATGGCAATAAAGCCTGCATTTGCCTGGCTTTCTGATTTGCCTCAACTGGGTACAGGACAGATTTCTTCTAATCCATATAAGAAGGGGCTTTCCTCCTTTCTGCCTTTAAATCCTAAACAGAGACTCTATAGGGTGAATGTGCACAGTTAACGGAGAGCTTTCCAATCATATTGATAGTTTGTATTCTAGGAAAACAAGTCCATTGTTTTATCTCTCTTCCTCCCATCCATTATATGAAGAGAAATGAAAAGAATCTTTGGTTTCTAGCATTCCTGGACATGTTTATATGAGTCTTTTGCTTGAAGATTTTAATACCGATCAGATCAAAATAAGCTTAATAATTAATCAGCTATCTGGGCCACAAATGCACTAGGATCCTGTTCTGCTGCTATAACAAAATGCTCTGCAGAATAATTTTAATGAGATTATAAAATAATTAAAATTAATGTGTGAAAATCCCATCAAGACTGCCTCTTCCAATCATCATACTAATAGCTACATTATGGGGCTATTATCTATCATCTCTGTGTGTGTGTATGTGTGTGTGTGTCTGTCTGTCTGTCTGTCTGCTATCTACCATATACTTTTACTAACTGGACTTTGGTGTATCAAAAGCTAACAGAAGTGTTAGCTGGGGGGGGGGGAGAGGAAGTTACTGCTTCCTATTTATTTATTTACTGATAGAATCTGTTGACTTGTCTAAAATCTTGCTATAAAACATCTATTACTAACCATAATTTATTGGTTCTACTTATGTTCCTTCCTCCCCGCCATTAATCTTCTTTTAAAAGATCAGTGATCACAATAACCAAAATCAGATACAGAGGATGTATCAAATATTTGTCTTTCATTGTGGAATCCAGCTCACTCCCTTCTACACATATTTTGCTTTTGTTTCCCCTTCTGTACCCTTCTGGATATTCTTACATTTTACTAGACTATTTAGGTGTCCTTTCCACATGAAAGTCTCATAATCTTGTTATAGGTAACATATCTGTTACCTTGCATGCTAAGTTTTTATAAGCTTTCATAGCTCTAATAAAAATACCATACATGTGGGTATTGCAAAACAACAATATTTTTGCTGTAAAAATGCCATGTATATGTTTTTAAGAATGGGGGTGTGACAGAAGATCTTATCATATGTAAGGAATCACTTGTATGCAGGGAATATTTCAATGCACATGAAGGAGTCAAAGAAAATGCTTGTGTGATCTGACAGTCCCATAATCTACTTCTCTGGTTATACATCCTGATTCCATAAACATTGGAATTGCAATTGTTTGTGCTTGCAAAGCTCATTTGGCATTATTTTTGTCTGCTTCAATGGATATAGTTGTTGAATATTAAATCTTTTAAAGCCATTGGTAGGTGTACCTTGTCAGTCTCCATAAGCATTTTGGATAAAAAAATCGAAATCTAATTGATCATTCTAATTTGTCACTATGCACTTATTAACAGAGCTCTATTTAGTGTTACTTGCATACTGAAAAAAATCCTAAATGGTGCCATCACAGCAGGACATAGAAAGTTAGTGAAGAAGATACAGTGCTTCACTGGTTGTAAAAGAATGTGCATTTTCAGTTCTACTACAGACATTCCTGGTTTAGCAACTATCTCGGTTAACAACCATTTGCAAATATGACTATAATAAAAAAGACTTTTTTTTTCAATCAGTCTATGCATTTACAGCCATATTTTGTGTACCTGACAAAACACTCACCGAAATGAGAGCAACCCAAGCATAGCTGTATACCTTTACCACTTTCTCACTCACACGTTCACCTAGCGAGCGACCATTTTGTTTAATGACCCTAATTGTTGGAAGAGAACTTTGGTTGCTAAACAAGGAGTAGACAACTTTAGATTTAAGTTTTCTAGAAATACCAAATCAAGGTTCTTCATCAGGGCTGTCAAACTCAATGCCCGTGGGCCAGATGCATAACGTGCTGGTTATGCCCACGGCCAGTTTTGCAAAGGGGAAAAAAGTCCTGATACATCATGTGATGACGTGTGATGACTCAAGTTTGACACCCCTGCTCTACATAGAGAAGGCTGCTCTAATTACACAGTACAATATGGCACACTCAGGCTACAGTTTTGTGTCTTGATGTGCCATCTCTTGTTTTTATTATGTCTCTAGGAATGAAAAAAAATGAAACAAAACAAGGGGATTCATCAACTGGAGAGCCACTTGGCATCATTAGCTTCAATGGACCAAGCCAAACTTCTCTACAAGCAGGTACTCCAACAGCCATGCCATGAGCAATTCATCGAAATATGCCAGAAGTCAAGCAATGCCTTGTTGGATGAAGAGAATAGTGCAAATATCCAGAGTAGTGGCATAAATATATGAGATGGTTCTCTGAATGCCAGGTTGGAGGATGTTGAGCTAGTCCCAGACATGTCAGGTGGAAGAGGTGGTAATATATTCAGAGGCAGCTAGGGGCCTCAAGCCAGGATCAGCAAGACCAAGAGACATGGAGTGGTTGCAAGGGAAGCGACTGAATGAGCAGCCCTCTGAATGTGCAACAGTCAAGACACAGCTGCAGCAGAACAGCATGAATCAGGAGGAACTCCTGATCCAAGAGTACACAAAGTGGCAAAAAGGCAAGAGCAATGGCATTCAGCCTGGCTATTCGTGAGGTAGCAACCTCACGGCTCTTGATGGACTGCATTGGGCAATGACTATTTGATATAGCAAGAGTAAGGGAACAACACTGGCAACAATGTGTCCATTTTGGTGCCTAGTGTTTGCCAGTTTCTTTATTGATGTTCCTGACCCAGACTATGGACTTAGCCCCCAGGTTTGACTTTTGGACCTACTTCTCAAATTTTGGTTTGGACCTTGAAAGTGGATTTCGGAGTGTGTGTGCCTTGCTTGCCTATACTTTGTCCTTGCCATGTGGATGGTTCCAGCTTCATGGATTGGTGCGGGAATAATTTTTGAATTGGGAAACTCATTGGGAGCTGCCTTGTCACTGGACTGGGATTCCTGGAGGAAGATTTTTAGAGGGTTTCAAAAGCCTCAATAAACTCCTTGAATCCTCTGTGTGTGTGCATTGTGTGAGCAAAATGTTTTTGCTTCAATAAACTGAGCATCAGGCATTATTTTTATGGCAATCTTTATTAAAATCAGGAATGGGTCCACATTATCCGAGGAACCATCTCACTGCAATGGGATTGGCCAGCCTTGCCTGCACCAGCAAAAGGGGAATGCTATGGACCCTGTCAGTCAAGGAATTGTGACTGGTAGGATCCAAGAGAAGAAACTTTTCTGCCATGGCTCCCACCCTCTGGAACATTGTGCCTCCCAAGGTGAGTTCTACACCCACCCTTTTGGCATGAAAGGGTCTGCCAAATGGCCTGGGCCCCCAGTGGGAGCCTGTTTTTCTGAAGATGATTAATGCATTAGATAAGACTGTACCTTCTCCCTGTGTTCATCTTCCTTCCTTTGTCAATTTTAAATAGATTTTTGTACAACTATTTATTATTTTAATGTTTCATGTTGTTATTTCTATTGGTCATAAGCTGCCTAGAGTTGCTTCAAAGAGAGATGGGTAGCATATAAGTGTAGTACATAATAAACAATAAATAAATATTGCCTTCCCATGGGGGACATTGAAAACCCAACCCAATCATTCTATTTATCTTTATGATGTGTAACACCCACTTCTGGAGGAGTCAACAAGGGAGTTTATTTTTGTACCATAAGGTCTCAAACAAAAAGTTGTACAGTATGGTGGGGGGGGGGGAAGCTACACCATTTATTTATTTGTTTGTTCGAGTTGAGAGAGGTTGAATAAAATGCCATGGATGCATCAAACTGTTAAATTTATTTTTCTTTTGCTAAAAGGCAAAAAAAAAAAAAAAGTTATGCCCGCTTTCAAATGTTTGTCAATATATTCAGAGTTGGAATCTGGGACCATTCCAGGGTACTAAAGGTATAGTATGTTGTATATAAAGGAAGAGCTATATGAATGATAATGAATATGAATGGGATATACAGTTATACATATATACTTTTTTACAGTAGCTGGATATTTATCCAATCTTCAGATTCTGGTCTTTTAAATAAAATGAACATTTAGGTTCACCAGATAAAGAATTAACATTTATTTTGGCCTCATGATTTGTTTGCATGACTTGCCCATTCACCCCTAAGGAACAGCCCATGAATGATTCAAAATGTTATTAAAAAAAAAAATGAAACCAGATGAAAACTGATAACTACTACAAGTTTCTCACTTCATACTCCCACCAAATGTCACCAAATGTCAGCCAAGATGAAAATAAAGGAAACATTAAAATCTTTTCCTGTTCCAAAAACCTACTTAGACTAAGTCATGCTCTAACCATTCTGGTGAGTCCTTCTTATGAGCATTATGTCATGTGTGAAATAAGCCAAACATGCAATCCCCTTTGGAATAATGACCCAATTAAAATCCTAGAACTGTAACACAGCAAAAATGGGAATCCAAATCCCATTTTGCCTCTATTCATGAAAAAAGATCAAATGGAACAGTTTTCCATATAAACCTACTAATTTAGAGGCCAGAGAGATTAAATGTTAGTGTGGTTCTCCACACTATATTAAAGATATTATCCCAATGAAATTGATATATATTGATGATGATGGAAGAATACTAATGGTGGAAATAATAGACAATAATATAAAAACACTCCTGATTGCAATTTATGCCCCAAATGACAATCAAGAAGAATTTTACAAAAAATTCCACATGAAAATAATTGAACTGGACTATGCCAATATAGTTTTGATGGGAGATTTCAATGGAATTGTAGACAATAAACTGGATTATACAGCACAGAAAACAACAAAGCAAAACAGAAAGACTCTCCCTAAATGTTTTTTTTTAAATGGTGGACGAAATAAAATTAAAAGATACATGGAGAGAAAGAAATGCTAAAACTAAACAATACACTTTCTATTCAAATTGACATTTATCATGGTCCAGAATAGATGACATGGATGTTAACAGAATTGTTAACTAATATTCAAGAAGTAAATACTGAAACAAGTACTTGGGCAGATCACAATCCAATGACAATTAAATGGAAAGGACAAAGAAGAAGATCTAGATGGACGTTAAATAATACTATTTTAAAGAAGAAGACTTCACACAGTGGATGGAGAAAGAACTGGCTCTTTTCTTTGGAGAAAACAAAAAAGAAGATACATCAATCCAAAATGTATGGGATACAATGAAGGCAAATGCCAGAGGCTTGATAATAGACTATACAAGGAAAAGAAATACCATGTGAAAAGATTAGCCTCAAAGGCATTAGCGGATGAGTATAAAGGACTTGAAAAAGAGTTACAGAAAATGCCACAGAAAAAGGATACCAAGTTAAAAATGGATATAATTAAACATGAAATGGGTTTAATAGAAAAAGAAGAACGAGCACAGAAAATTAGAGATACTAAACAGAACGACTTTGAAGATGCAAATAAACCAGGAAGATGGCTAGTATATAAATTGAGAAAGGAGAAAGAATCAAGGAAAATTTTGCAACTAATAGAAGAACAAGGCCAAGTTTGTTATGGTAGCAGAGAGAAGAAGGAAATCATACGAGACTATTATGAGAAATTATACACACAAGAGAATATTGATGAGGAAAGAGTCAAACAGTATTTACAGGATGCTAATCTATCCCAGATACCTAAAGAGATTGAAGCAATGTTAGAAAGCAATATAACGATGGAGTTAACTGAAGCACTTAAGAAGCAAAATAATGGAAAGGCGCCAGGCCCAAATGGACTTACGGCAAAATTTTATAAAACATTACAAGAATCATTGAATCTTTCATTCTTAGAAGTCATGAATGAAGAAGAGGATACCAAAAACATGGTTAGAAGCTTATATTACACTTATTCCAAAAGTAGAGGCCAATTTATTACAAATCAAGAACTATAGACCTATTTCTTTACTAAATGTAGATTATAAATTTTTTGCTTCAATATTGGCAGAAAGACTTTAAAAATATTTAAACAGTTTTATTCATCCTGATCAAAATGGATTTCTGCCAAAGAGACAAATTGAAGACAATATGAGAGTAATTTTGGACACTCTGGAATACTATGAGGTTCATCCTGAAAAACAAATGGCTTTGATATTTCTAGATGCACAGAAGGCATTTGATAATGTGAAAAGGAACAAGACAAGGGTGCCCACTGTCACCTTTGTTGTTTGTGTTAACTTTGGAAGTGCTAAATAGAAATATTAGAGAAGAAAATGACATAAAAGGGATGAAAATTAAAAAGGAAGAATTTAAATTGCAAACATTTACAGATGATTTGGTTTTCATCTTTGAAGATCCATTAAAAACAGCACCAAAACTGATGGAAAAGATAGAGACATATGGAAAGGTGTCTGGCTTAAAAATAAATAAAGATAAGACAAAGATTCTGACAAAGAACATGTTATCAAAACAAAAGGAAGAATTAGCAGACCTATTGAAAATTCAGGTCACGAATAAGATTAAATACTTGGGGATATATTTGACAGCAAGATGCAGTACATTAAAAGAGAATAACTATATTAAACTTCAGCAGCAGATAGTGCTAGATCTGGCGAAATGGGAAAATTTACAACTGTCATTAATAGGGAGAATATCAACAATCAAGATGAATATATTACCCAGAATTTTATATTTGTTTCAATCAATTCCAATTAGGCTTGGAAAAGATTATTTTGAAGATTTAAATAAAATCGTGTTGAAATATATATGGCAAGGAAAGAAGGCTTGAATAAAGTTAAAACTTTTGCAAGATGCTAGAATAAGAGGAGAATTTGGCTTGCCTAACTGGGAGTTGTACTATCAAGCTACAAAACTGATGTGGGTAAAGGAATGGATAACATTAAGAAATACTAGATTGTTGGCATTAGAAGGACATGATTTGTTGGGGTGGCATTCTTTTTTATGGTATAAAGGAACTAAAACACAGGGGTACTTTAGAAGACATGATATACAGGAGTCTCTGTGGTTAAACTGGGAGAAGATTAAAAGACAATGTTATTTGAAAATTCCAGTCTGGTTATCGACTATTGAGGCATTTTCTTATCCTATAATATACTAAAAGGAACAAACAGTTAGATTTGGTTGAAATATTGAATAAAAAGGGTGAACTTAAATCTATACAAAAATTAGAGTAACAAGGTATAAAGATGAATTGGTTTTCATATGTGCAAATAACAATCAAGGTTTGATAAAGATTTTAAAACAGAAGGTTTTTATGATAAATTGACCGATTTAGATAAGATTTTGACAGGTGCTGATGAAAAGGTGATTAAAAAATTACATGGATATTTATTAGAAATTAAATTAGTAGAAGAACAAGTTAAAGAAACTATGATTACTTGGGGGAGAAATTTTGGATATGGGATTGATTTAGAGAAATGGCAAAAATTGTGGTTTCAAAATTATAAAATGACAATGTCAACAGCATATAAAGAAGATTTGTATGAGATGTTTTACAGGTGGCACTTTCCCCCGACAAGAATAGCAAGGATGTTCAAGAATAAGTCCGAAAAGTGTTGGAAATGTCATCAGACACCTGGCTCATATTACCATATGTGGTGGACATGCCCAGACGCTAAAAAATATTGGACTAAAATTCAAATGTGGCTTGAAAAAATGACACATAAGCATGTAGA
The DNA here is from genome assembly GCA_015471245.1 of Laticauda colubrina. Lineage (NCBI taxonomy): Eukaryota > Metazoa > Chordata > Lepidosauria > Squamata > Elapidae > Laticauda > Laticauda colubrina. The sequence goes on along the minus strand of BLBF01000003.1, from coordinate 42,885,994 downwards.
CTTGAAACCAGAGATTTTTTTATTTGGAATTTTGCCTGAAATATATGGTAAAGATTTGAAATATCTGATTGTAAATGTATTAACAGCGGCTAGGATTGTATTTGCTAAAAACTGGAAAAATGAGGAAATACCATCACAGGAGGAAATCATTAAGAAAATATTGGAATGTGCTGAAATGAGTAGATTGACATTTGAAATTAGAGAACAAGATGATGAACAATTTTATAAAGTTCGGGATCTATTCTATCAATGGTTAGACAATAAAATATAATAATGAAATATGTAGACTTTTAGAAAATAATAAATATATAAAGATGTATTCTTTTCTTATTATATCTACAAAATGATTCTAGGATAAATCTGGGATGATAATATGAATTGTCATAAAACAAATTAAGTAAAATATGATGTATATGTATATGGAAGATGGTTTATTTTTTTATGTTATGTTTGTTTATGTTTGTCTTAAAATCAATAAAAAATTTTTTAAAAAAACAACAACAATATTTAGGATCATATCTTGGGACCATCATGCCCCCCCCACCACAACCCCACAACAAGGTTGTTCTGAATGTAAAATGTATCCATAACTATGTTTATACTTATACCTGTTATCTTATAATTGCTTGACTAAATAAATGAATGAATAAATAAATTAATTAATTAATTAATAAAATGTTAGCGACAGTGTGGAGTGTCAGCTTCAGATCTTTGGAAGAAAACTATGATATAAATGTGGTATGTAGCTAAGTAAATAAATCGGCAAACGTGTCTGTTGTCAAGGTAAATGCCAGTTTGTAGACTTCATTTAGGCATGCTAGATTCCATGGGGAGGGGATATGGAAATATTGTACCAATAAAGGAGAATATTTGTTGCTCAGGGTTGCAATGAGGAGTCCTTGGTGCTCTCCGATGATTTTATTGGAGACATTTCATTACCCTAACTAGGTAACATCATCAGTGCTAGAAAGGAGTATTGTTTACTCTCAGTTTATTCACAGATTATCAGAATTGGAAGAGATCTTGCAGGTCATCTAGTCCAACCCCCCTCCACCCAAGCAGGAGGTGCTGAAAAACAGTAAAAAAAAGAATAATCATCCTTGTCCTTTGCTTCTGAACATCCTGGGTGCAACTGGCTGGCCACCTTGTGACACATTAGACCACATGGGAACCTAGTCTGATCAGAATGACCCATCCTATTTTCTTGTCTTTTTAAATTGGGAAAGGATATGACAAGATTGAATTTTTTTACTTGTGGGTAAGTCTTATTGAATCTGATGCAAGTTAAAGTTCTGAATTTATCTGTCAAAGGATTATAATATTAGCAAACACAGCACTTTCTATCAAGTTATTCAGAAATTAAAGATTTATTAAAAGTTTGTTCAGTTTACATGGGAGCCTGTTTGCCAAATGATTCTCTCCTTTGGAGCAGATGAGACAGTTTGCCACCCACATTTTCCCATTGTTAGTTTTTCTTTTCAGCCTTTTTTGAAGTGATATTAAGCCATTCTCATACTATTATTTTGGCAAAATAAATTGTGAGATGATTCTAAAAGATGCTATAAGTCACTAGTGGGGAAATGGCCAAAGATAAGCAATCCTCTCAAGGATTAATAAGTGAAGGCAGGAGGAAAATCCAAGATGAGACAAGACTCAAAAGAAAATCTCCCCTGTTGATAGAAAGCAGCAGATCTATTAATTCCAGATCATTCTGCCTTCTTAAAAACTATCAAATCTTGCTTGGACCATGCATTTATGAATATCTTCAGATCTGAAAAAGCCTAAAATGTTTGAAGAGAACTATTAGCATGCATGTTTTAGCTTAATGTCTTTTTCATGTTTAGCTCTTAAGAGGGAAAGAAACATCATATTTTGATATAAACATCTGTTTTATGTTTCCCTAAATGCTCACTTAGCATGATGAGCATTAACTCTAGAGGATTTTGACTGTGCAAGACTTTTTAGCCCAATCCCAGATCTGGATTTGGGACTGCTCAAATACATTGTTATGGCACCAATTGAACAGATGACTTATGCACATTGAAACTCATATCTACATATTTGTAATAGGGAAGGAGGGGAGAAGAATGATGATGAAAAGGTTGGAGAATCCTCAGACATTTGATTACATGACCTCCCTGAATATGCTCAAAGGCCAATTCCCTGGTCTCTCAAACGTTTAAAAAGGAAGAAGATGGGAACTGAATCAGATATGTCCGATCTACCACCCCCAGCCTCTTCTTCTCATAAAAATCAGTTCTGCAGAGTCCATATTTTTCTTTGTGTTGTTGCTCTGCAGGTTCTGTCTGCCATATTTAATGTTTTAAGCTAACCAAACAACTTATTTTTTATATACTGGAACTCATTAATATAGGGAGTCACCCAATGCCCAATCATTCTTACTCAGTTAATGAATAAATCATCTTCATCTTTGGGCCAGAGATATTTTTGCACATATTTATTATACATTCATATTGTTCACTAGGATACAAGAGGATGGAAGCTGAGAATACCTGTTTTTCTAAAGCATACACCTAAGAGCAGACTCAAGAATTGAGAATTGAAGTTCACAGGTTGTAAAGGGGCCTAGTTGCACACCTCTGCCCAAGAGGTTCAACTTATTCTTTTTTCTGCTAAGAATTTGCTCTCTGGTATCATAGCAGTTATGATGCGTAAACCAATGCAACCTTTAGATGTGAATCATCAATTACAATTTCATTGTTATATTACCAATATCAAGTGATGAAAATCATGAGAACTGCAGCCCTAGTACAGCTAGAAGATGCCAGGTTGGCTTCCAACAACTTCCCAAGCTATATAGAAGGATGACAAAAAAAGCTTCTTGGTCCTTGGCATTTTTCAGATGCCAAAATAAAGAGCATCTCAGCATCTAAAAGCTAAGAAAGCTGCAAAATAGGGGTTAGTCTTGGTTTAGGTTAAAAAGTAGAATAAAGAGCCATTTCATTTACAACAAATAAAATGAGATTTGGTGAATATGATTGTTTTGTTCATGTGTTTTTCCCTTTTTTCCTTTTCCCCAAATGGTAAGTTACAATTTTGTGACAAACTGAGGAAAAGGGATCAAAATTTCCAATGCATCTGTGCAGGCCTCCATCTTGTGCGGGCCTCTGGACAATATCTGTAAATGTATTGTCTTATCCAGATCACGTATCCATCTCACTCAATATTGCCTAGTACAATTGTCAGAAACTCCACCATGTCTCTAAAAGAAGTCAGTTATATTACCTGATATCTGATTGTTTTAATCAAGCAATTCTGACATAGGGAAAATTCAGAGGTTCTTCCTTTCCACCTTCATTCTTCTTTTTCTGATAGCCTTGTCCCAGTTGCTTCTTTATAGTAGTTTAGATTTTTAGATTTCAAATTAATATTTGAACTGCATATAATTTTTTCATGAACTGCCATTCATGGCATGGCAGCATCTACTGATTAGAAGAACTAGAGTCTTCTGCAGAAACAATATTCCTTTTCCTGACGGCCATGATTTTCTACTCCATACTTATTTCTGACCTTGCTGTTTGTCTTCATACATATTCTAGGTTCTTTATGCCATTAAATCTTATAACAGCGCAAGGCCCAAAATAATTGGTCCTCACAGAGGCTAGCTTTACACTTAATTGACTTTTACATGTAGGCCCCATCAGAACAGCTGCCAGCTTTACTACCAAACCTGCCAGCAAGTAATTTTTTTTGTAGTAAAGTGTAGCATTTTACAATTCATGATCTTCCCATTAAACCAAAATTAACTCTGGAGGGGAACAGCCAGAAATGGCAGTGAGCCACCTCTCTGTCCCCTTCCTTATTCTTTTATTCCTGCATTGGCTTTTCAAAATGTTTTTTAAAAGGGGGACATGAAAAAGGGTCCCCTCCATCTGGCCAGGAAACCATGGGAGAATGGTAGCAAAGCATAGAGCACTTTGCTTCAGACAGGTGGGGACATTCCAGGAGGCTGGGCAGGATAGGAGTTCCTGCTGACAGCTTCAGAGTTACAGAGGAAAGATTGCAAATCTCTTTGCTGCCTGTTCTCTGTAACAGCAAATTAATTGAGTCAGCATACAAAGATTGACATAAAAACCATGGTATCATAGGGATCAGTACTGCTCTGGCATGCAGAAGAGGAATAATAACATTTAATGGTGTCAAATAAAAATTCTCAGTCTCCTTTTTAATACAACATGCTGTGTTGAGCATTTGGAAATGAAAGAAACTACATTCCAAATGTGCAGATTAACACTCCTCATATCAGCAGTGTTTTAGTTTGAAGTCTTTCTTTCTTTCTTTCTTTCTTTCTTTCTTTCTTTCTTTCTTTCTTTCTTTCTTTCTTTCTTTCTTTTTCTTTCTTTCTTTCTTTTTGTCTGACTTTCTTTCTCTTTCTTTCTCTTTCTTTCTCTTTCTTTCTTTCTTTCTTTCCTTCCTTCCTTCCTTCCTTCCTTCCTTCCTTCCTTCCTTCCCTGCCTCCTTCCTTCCTTTCATTATTCCTTAAAAACAGGTGACATTAATTGTGTTCAAGAATTTTAAGAGAAAATTCCTTTTTTGACAAACAGAACTGAGTTACCATTCAGCCTTTGGGCAGAGTGTAGTGTGATTGTGGTTTGTTATCATTGTTGCTGTTCTGGCATTACAATGATCACAGCCGATATATTTCTACTTGATTTCACCCCTCATGATAAATTGAATTTGTGTGCCTTATGGAGTAGGGAAGATTCTGAAATGATTTTCAATAAGTTGTCCAGTGGCTGCCTGCCAGCCTGAAAAACTCCATGAATGTAAAGCAAACCTCAGTGGTCTACATAACAGACAAGGCAGAATCCAAAAAGCATTTTGTAATATTTATTTATATAGTCTGAATGAGAAAAACATTCCATAGTGTGGTGATGGGGCCCTAATTCTCCATCTCCATCAAACAGATACATATTCAGGACTCCTTTCCTTTCCCTCCTCCCCTCCCCATGTGGTCCTATAGTGCCAGAATAGTCAAGAGGAAAAGAATAAAGTATTTGGTTTATACGCCATGTAAATTATAGGAAATGTCTCTGTTTAATTTGCATTATGTAATGGCTTTTGGGAAAGTGATATTAGCTTTATGTCACAATGTAACATTTTAATTTAATTATTAGCAGGCCAAAATTAAATTGTAATAAAAAAAGGACTGAGAGTTATCCACAATTCTTGATTTGGTCCCTTCCGTTGGCCAGAGGAGCACATTGAGCCAAAAAAGAATTTAGGCTGTGGCTTGAGGGAAGTTCAAATATGTGTATGTTGTTGAAGAACAGTGAGGACAAAGGTTGTTGAGTTTGGCTTGCAGTTTTTCCAGTTGAAAAGAACTGGAAAGGGTGAGAAAAGGGGGGAAGGGGTGGAAAGTCTAGTTAGACAGACTACTTCCAAAAGAAGGTAGAATGACAGCCTTCTAAACTTTTGAGTGAATGTCTGTGAAGAGGCAAAATTGTTAAACAAGAGGAGGCTGATACAGAGAGCAAGAGAGACCAAGAAGCCATTTTAGGGCACACAATAGAGGTATAACAAGACAGATCTCTTCATATACTATAAGGATTATTATTATTTCTTTGTTAAGGCACAGCTTACATTTAGAATGAAATAGAAAGAGATGACCCTTCATGTCTTTGGAGTTTATCCTTGCTTCATATATTTTTGGGTAAACTTTTATCATTCTCAAACTACAAAACAGGCATTTAATCTTCAGAAAAGCTGCTTCTCCTCTGCTATTGCAACAAAAACATTTCACTGGATGCACAAACGTCCTTCTGAAGAAAACAAAGCTTGTTTAATCAAGAAGACAGACTGGGCACAAGTCTAATAGACCTTCCATTCTGAATCTGTGGATTTTCATCAATTGGAGGCTTATGCAAAAGAAACTGGGGACACTTGGTCCTGAGCTTTTCAACTGTATCTAGAATAAGTGGTGGGATTCAAAAATTTTTTACTGCCGGTTCTGTGGGTGTGGCTTGGTGGGCATGGCAGGGAAAAGATACTGTAAAATCTCCAGTCAGAGGTGATATTTGCCTGTTCTCCAAACTACTTAAAATTTCCACTCCAGAACTGGTCAGAACCTGCTGAATACCATCTCTGTTCTAGAAGTTATATGGCTGCCCATCTCCACATTGTGACTCCGGGTAGCTGACAACCATGTCATATTGTTGTCTCCTGAGGTAATTCTATCTTGCCTTTCTCTAAGAAGCTCAAGGCTGCATAAAAAGTTATCTCCCCCATTTTACCCCTGCAAAGTAGGCTTGATTACACTCTAGTGGATACCATAATAATCACTTTCTTGACCCTCCTTCTTATGAATGTCCCTGGATGTAAACCTTTCCAGTAAACAATATACTGTATGATGCTCTGAATCTAAAGTTGTACAAGTCCTGCTTTGGCATTACGATACCCACACTCAGAAAATCCAATTTTTGTGATTTTTTTCAGAAATATTATAAAGATTTTTTATAATATTTTTCTTTATAATGATAAAGAAACAGAGAGTGAGGCATCAGAGCCTTAACATTATTTTTTTTTTAAAAAAAAAATCCTGTTGTCTTATATAATTGTCATTGGGTAATATTTTCAGAGTTAACAGTGAGTATGAAACAAAGGACATTGAACACTATTGAGTGCAAATTTACTACTTATTTGTAATGCTGGCAGGTATTCAACATTTTTATACTAGTATAAATGACTAGACAGAGACTTCAATAAAACAGACATGACTTGTGTTCTATTTTATGCTTATGGAGCAAATGCACTTTCGAAGCAAATTACTCATTACACCAATTTTATGAGACCCCATAGGCATAACATTTATTATGTTACTCATTTTCTTTCCGAATGGGAAATGCCGGTCCTAGTTTCTCTATATATTTGAGGTTTTATGAGTATTGTACTTCATTAGACTTTATCCAGGGGAAAAAAACCTTTCATTCTAAGTATTTTTTTTTTAAACAGAGTAATGAAAATGAGTGGCTTGCAATAAAATTCTCACTGATGATTTCCCATAAGTTAGGTTCAGAAGAACAAAAAAAAATATTTATAATATGCATCCATCCACAAGCAGCCCAGCTACAGTAAAATTAACAAATAAAGATAAAATACCAGTTCAAATTGCTCATGATGAATAAAAGCAGTATGTTTACTATTATAGCCATTGGACCCTAAATGTGCATAAGATCTCCCTTTATTTATGCAATGTATAGTAAACCACCCGACTGTCATCCTGGGGCAATCCTAAATCCTGGCAGCCAAAGGTTCTTAAAAGCCTGGAGGAAATTCCACCTTCCCAGATGGGTTGAAGAGATAGTCTCACAGTCAATATAACTCTTGTGCTAGATACTATAAAATATTTGACATAACAAATATCATTTAGACTTTACAGTGAATATCGGTGTAATTTAGTTGTAAGAGAAGGAGAATGCATAAATGCTGTTGGCTTGTGGTTTTTACACTTCTCCCTAATACAAAAGCCCAACAGAGCTGGGCTGGTAGAGTTGCTTGTACAGAGTTGCTGATAGGCAATATTCCAAGACCACACTTGAAATATTGCATCCAGTCCTGGTCACCACAATATTAAAAAAAAAGATGTTGAGACTGTGAAAATTGTGAAGAGAAAAGCAACAAGAATAATGGGGGGCTGGAGGCTAAAACATATGAAGAATGGTTACAGGAATTGGGTATGTCCAGTCTTATGAAAAGAAAGACTAGGAGAGGCATGATAGCAGTGTTCCAGTATTTGAGGGGCTCTTCCAAAGGCAAAAGAGTCCAACTATTTTCCAAAGCACCAAAAGGCAAGATGAGAAACGATGGATGGAAATAACCAATGAGAGAAACAATCTAGAACTAAGGAGAAATGTCCTAATGGTGAGAGCAATCAACCAATAGAACACTTTGCCTTCAGAACTTGTGAATGCTCCATCATTGGAGGCTTTCAAAAAGAGACTGGACAATCATTTATCTGATTATCATTTAACACTGATAGGGCAGTGTTGGTGAACCTGTTTGGCACCGAGTGCCGAAATGGGATCATGTGCACCAGAAACAGGAAGAGTGGCTGATCTTCCTGTTTCTGTCATGTGGCCACCTGGTCTTCCGGTTTCTGGAAGACAAAGAAAGACCTTTGCATGGTCTTCATGCAAAGACCAGCTGGCTGTTGCACATGCATGTGCAGGAAACCGGAAGAGCAGCCGCCCAGTGCACACATGCACACTGGGCGCCTGCTCTTCCAGGTTCCAGTGCTCTCATGTGCATGAAGACCAGCTGAATATGGTTGCATCTACATTGGCAGCTTGGTTTAGTTGGGGATTTCCTGAAGAGCCAGGAGCAGCTTTATTCAATTTCAGCTACTACACCAACTAAGTCCAATTCTGAGAAACTTATTTGATCCCAGTAATTACCTCTCATTTTGCTCGTGGTGCTCTTTTATAAAAACCCTTGAGATTTTTACAAATGGCTTTGAAAAAATCTAACACAAAACTCAATGATTACACTGCTATAGGGTGTATCATTTATAAAACCTGCAGTGTCTGCTTTTAATTCATTATCCTGACTGACCTATCTGATTCCAAGACTAGTTCATTAAAATACCCAGTGAGGCTCTGGATTTAGATTGTTTCCTCTCTTTGAGTCTTTCCAAAATGCAACTTAATGAAAAAACCTGTTGCTTGTCTCACCTATGAAGAGAAATTAGAGAATAAATTATTAGAGACAGATATATCTTTTTTATATCAGTATCCTTCATCTTTGCTAATTGCACCAGGTCTTTGAAGGATTTGAATACAGTTTTCTAAATTATCTTTAAAGACATTCAGTTTCAGTTTTCATTTTGTTATTGGGATGTTGTCATATTGACATGTTGTCAATGTTTTACATTGACCAAAGACTTCTGGGGGTACAGAAATGATTTCTATGTGTTATTCATTCTTACATATATGTATGTGATGGAAACATAGCATCTTCTAGTCCCACTGAACCTTTATAAACTAGCACACTTAGGAAGGCAGCAAATATTTAGTCTGATGTGGCCCACAAGTGTTCTTTTTTATTTCCTAACAACAAAAACTATGCTTTAACTGGTCTTTGTCCTTTGAATACATACACTGCATGAGATCATGGCAAGAAGCCTTCTTAAATGTTTTCTCAACAAAAATAATTTTAATCGCTGTTTGATTCCAATGTATTGTAGTGAATTCTAAGTGGGTTGCTTCTAAACAGTAAATCTATTTTCGCCTTATAAATTGCCCTGAATTTATTTTTGGCAACCCAAATCTAGCATTTTCAACTCAAGGGAAACTTGCTTCTTTAAAAGGAAGCAGCCAAGTTAAACTAAATAGTTAGGAATTAAACAAAAAAAAACCTTTTCCTTATGTTTGCAAGCAGGGGGTTGGTTCCTTTGTGGACATTGTGTGAAACATATAGTGAAGTGCAGTGAAGACTAACGTTTTCAATAAAAAAGAGGAGGGGACTATCCACACATATTATAGAAGTCAGCAGGCTGCTTAGCAGTTAGACATTCTCCTTGGAGAAATTGATAATGCCCAAATGCTCTTGATTCAGTAATGCCAAATCATAATCACAGAACAGATTTCTATGGGATCAGTTGAATGGATCCACAGGAACCCATTCCCTGCTGGATAGAAGAAAAGGAGTAAGGAGGTGGGAGTGCAGGGGGGAGAGGTTTCTTTTAAAACATTCATTCTGGATTCAAGAATTAAACATTGCCTCTGTTATTTGAGATTCCAAAATGAAAGGACAATTATTGAGTACGCCTCCCATTCCAAAGAAGTTCTCTAAGAGTTAGCTGCATGGTTTGGCACAAGCATGTAGCGTAGCCCAGAAAAAGCACTAAAGCCAGCACTGGTGAAATAGTATTACACCTTCCTTTCTGTTAACCAACACAAGCCATCTGTGACTACACTTTGGGATGCCCCACAACATGACATTTGTGATTTATGTGGTGACTGGTTTATCCTAGGGAATACATGACACCTATTTCTACAGCAGCTGGAATAGCCTGCAGGGTGTTCTGTGGTAGAGTGATAGAACAAACTGTTGCCATAAGTGTTAAGCCTGGGTTCCCCAACCAGGGTTAGGTAAACAAGCTAAACAGAATGTGCAGCGTTAGTCAGATAGGCACACAGATAAATGAGTGAGCTAAGCTTGTATGTTTATTAACATACAGTAAAAATAATAGATACACTTGTGCTATCAAGAATATATTTTATTCCAGTATAAGTTTATAGCATAGTCAAAAACAGTCCAATATTCATTTACCATGTAGTCAGTCCATTCAGGGATATTCAGTTAGCAAAGTCCATGTAGAATATCCTATTGTCAGTTCACATAAATCAGTCCATTGTTGTCTCTCCCGTTCGAGCAATGCAGTCTTGCTTCCAAGCAGTAATCAGGGATCATCAAAGCCAGAGAGAGAGAGAGCAAGCTGTAGCCTTGCTACTTTTATATGGTTTTCATAACCACACCCACAGTTGCTATTTTACAGTTAAAGCTGCATACACTAACTATGATTCATAGTTATTATTTCACCTAAAACAGTTAGGGTGAACAATGTTATCCCTAACAATAAGGAACTGTCCAGGTTCAGTCTCTGGCTGGAAAATCTTCTGCCTTCAGTCCTGGAAAGCAGTTGCCAATACATGTTACCAATAGTAGGCAAATGGACAAATGGTCTCTGATCCCAAAGTAAAACAAAACCCTAATCAGCATGCTGGTCATTAATGAGAATGGATTGAGATCTTCCATTCTCATCTAAGCCTCCCTGCTCTTCAAACGCTCTCCAGAAATGCTGTGCCAGAGGCTGCACTTAGATGAAGAAAATCTTTATCACAGAATTACAGCTGACTTTCCTTTGGGCTCCTTCTGCCCTTGTGAGACAATTCAACAGGTTTTGAAAGCAGCCTTTCAATGGATGTCAGGTTTTGAAAGCAGCCTTTCAATGGATGTCTAGTAAGGTTCTCATTCATTCAGGTCATAATTGTCCCAAAGGAGCTTTTATCTCAGTCCAGATGTCTTTAAAATAAAAATATTTCTGGGGCCTTTCAGTGGATGTTTCTTTATATTTTAAATCTGTGTAGAGAGTTGTGCAACTCTCCTTCTTATCAAAACTTGATTTTGGGACTTCTTAATTGTTCTATATAAAATGGTATACTCCAAATGTCTCAAATGTGATTGGCCAGAAAGGCCTGCATGGGATTGGTTCACTAAGAACCAATCCAGGAGAACCGCCGAAAGGTGGCAAAAACGAGTAACTGCCATTGGCTACAAGCCGGCAGGCAAGCCGTATATAAAGGCTGCCGCGGCTTGAGCCAAATGGTTCCGTTGTTGTAAATAATTGAAATAAATACATTTGCTGTTGGAACCCGGTCTACCTCATGTTTTTCTGAATGGAACAGTGGTGACGAGGGTGGGATCATCCTAAAATGTGAGACTGTGCACGCGGCGAATTGAAATCCAGGCTAGAAGTGATGGCCGGAAATAATGCACTGCCCACACCCTTCAATCCCAATGAAGAGGATTGGGAATCCTACGTAGACCGTTTTCAAATGTATTTAGAAAGCAACGAGATGGAGATCTCAGACCAGTGGAAGAGGGCTGTCTTCCTAACGCATTGTGGACCAACTGTGTTCAAGATGGCCAAAGCATTGGCGAAGCCCAGAGATGTAAAACAAATGACCTGGCCTGAATTCCAGTGGATGCTAAAGGCCCACTACGCACCAGTAGTGTCAAATCTCATCAAACGGCACGAGTTCTACGGAAGGGACCAAAAAGAAGGCAAGACCATCGCTGACTTTGTGGCAGCCCTCCTACAACTGGGGGGAGCATGCGAGTTCCTGAACTTAGATGAAGCGATGCGTGATCGAGTGGTCCTAGGTCTAAAAGACTCTAATTTACAAAGTAAATTGCTAAAAAAAACCAATATAACAGTGGCTGAAGCAATTGCAGAAGCCACAGCTGCAGAAGCCGTGAAAAAGTCAGTGGCAACTATGAAGCAAATGAATGCGAATAACGACAAAATGATCCTAGCTAGAGGAAAGAAGCAACTTCCCGCCACCACACATCACAAAGATTTTGATGAATCATCAGAATCAGAAGATGATGATGATGAGGTCCACCACCTATACGCCAACAAAAAAGGCACAAAAAAAGAAACTGGCGGGAATGCGCCGACTGCGGAGGAAACCACCCTCGAGCCGATTCAGATTCCTTGATGCCATCTGCTGTGCTTGCAAGAAGAGGGGACACATCGAGAAAGTCTGTAGGAATCGCAAAAATAACAGCCCTAACACACGCAGTAACTCTCCACCACAAACTGAATTGAAGCAAGCCGAGAGAAAGTGGGAGCGCAACAAACGAGCCAGTAACCGAGAAAAGACCCATCAAACTGTCACTATCGGAAGCGCTCAGACGGAAAGCGGAAGAAAAGTAAAATCATCGTAAAAATTGAAGGAAGCCCCTGTGAGATGGAACTTGATTCAGGATCTTTCCTGTCAATGGTGTCTTGGGACACAATCAGACGACTGGTCCTAAATATCAAATTAAAAGAACTCCAGAAACAAAAGTTAATTCTAAAGGACTACCAAGGTAATCGAATCCCTGTGATAGGTCTAGGACATTTCTGAGTCGCCTACAAGCAGCACGTTGAAGTCCTGCCTCTAACAATAGTTGACCGAGACCGACCCAGCCTCCTGGGCATCGAATGGTTCGCACCATTGGGTATCGGAATGACCAGAGTGAGCCGAGTAGCCACAACCTACTGGGAAGAAAGCCTGGTACACGAGTTCCAGGACGTTTTTGATGGCACCCTAGGCAGGTACCAGGGGACCCCAATTTCCTTTAGTTTAGACCCCCAGGTGGCCCCTAGAAGATTAAAGGCCAGACAAGTTCCCTTTGCATTAAAAGCAAAAATAGAGGAACAATTGAATAAATTAATTGACCAAGGGGTCTTAGAACCTACTGACCATGCTCTGTGGGAGACGCCAATAGTAACACTGGTTAAACCTGACAGTACGCATCTGTGAAGACTACAAGGCTACCCTGAACCATGCGCTACAACAAAGCGCATACCCTGTGCCAGTCGTACAACATTTATTACACTCACTCAGGGGAGGAAATTTTTTTGCCAAACTTGATTTAGCACAAGCATACCAACAGCTTCCAGTAAACCCATTAACGGCCGAGGCACAGACAATATTAACTCACAGAGGGGCATTCAAGTGTGACAGACTTTAATTTGGAGTAAGCTTTGCCCCAGGCATTTTCCAAAGCCTCATGGAACACCTATTAAATGGAATAAAAGGGGTCGTACCATATTTTGACTACGTCCTAATTTCGGCTAAAGATACAACCCAACTAGAAAAAAGACTAAGAGAAGTGCTAACAATATTTAGAGAATCTGGCCTGAAAGTTAAAAAAGGAAAAATGCTGCTTAATGACTGATTGCGTTGAATTTCTGAGCTACTTAATTGACAGAGAGGGTATACACCCTACAGAAAAAAAGGTCAAGGCTATTAGAGACGCACCACAACCAAAAAACAAAATGGAATTGCAGGCATTTTTGGGTCGAATAAACCTCTATAACGTATTCCTCCCCCACAAAGCAACGATAGCAGAACCATTACACCATTTGCTGGATAAGAAAACTAATTGGACTTGGGGTCATAGAGAACAAAAGGCATTCCAGAGAATAAAAAATTTATTAACCTCAGACACCGTTCTTATCCAGTTTAGTAACACACTTCCATTGACGGTCACCTGCGATGCCTCACCGTTTGGAGTCAGTGCCATCCTGAGCCACCAATTGCCAGATGGGAGAGAGGCACCCGTCATCTATTACTCAAAGACTCTTTCTAAAGCAGAATGTAACTATAGTCAACTAGACAGAGAAGCCCTGGCAATTGTCGCCGAAGTGAAATGTTTTCACGAGTACCTCTATGGAAGAACATTTTCCATTGTAACTGACCATAAACCATTACTAGGAATTCTGACAGGAAACAAACCTACACTGAACATTTTGTCCCCGCGAATGACTAGAGGGTCAGAATTCCTAGCAGCATACTCTTACACATTGATACATCGACCCGGGAAACAAATCTCCCACGCAGACGCATTAAGTCGAACACCGCTGCCAACGACAGAGGAAGACCCGGCATCAACAATGACCACCCTGCAAATAGAAACATGTCCCGAACTACCAATATCTGAAAACAATGCCGCCAGAGCCACCGCCAAGGACCCAGTGACTGCCCGCATTTTAAACTGGGTAGGTAAAGGCTGGCCGGAAAACCAAAAAACTGAAAACTTTAAACCTTTCCGGACCAGACAGACTGAACTTTCAATTCAAAAAGGCTGTTTATTGTGGGGTGATCGGGTGGTAATTCCTGCTAGATTACAAACTGGAGCGTTGGGCATGCTTCATGAGGGTATTGTAAGAATGAAAAGCCTAGCTAGGAGCTATGTCTGGTGGCCTGGTTTAGATAAAGATATCGAATACTGGGTTGCTACTTGCACTAAATGCCAGAAAACCAGACCTTCCCCACCACAAGCACCCATAAGGGACTGGGAGACCCCACGAGGCCCCTGGTCTCGGATCCATATTGACTTCGAGGGTCCTACTGGGGGGCATACCTTTTTGATTGTCGTAGATGCATACTCAAATTGGTTGGAAGTTGTAGTAATGTCATCTATGACAACCGATGCGGTTATTAAACAACTCAACAAACCATTCGCAACCCATGGATTGCCAGACGTCCTAGTGTCCGACAATGGGTCTCAACTAACCGCTATACAAGTTGAGCAGTACCTAGCCTCCCTAGGTATACGCCATGCACTAACCGCGCTGGCCCACCCGGCAGCAAATGGTAGGGCCGAGAGAATGGTCAGGTTTATGAAAGAGGGTTTAGAAAAAATGGACCTTGGGTATGTGCAGGATAAAATTAACCGTCTACTTACCCTCCAACATATCACCCCCAGCACTGTAACTAACAAGAGCCCAGCAGAATTGTTAATGGGGAGAAAACTTAGGTCACATTTAGATAGGTTACATCCAAATTACACTTTGTAAAGACCCCCCCGATTCCTCCAGCCATTTCCACACGTTTGAAATCGGTGACCTAGTCTACGCAAAAAATTTCACCGAGGATCCTCTATGGCTTCCAGCCACAATCACACAAATAACAGGCCCCCGGTCCTACCGCCTAAACGTAGACGATGGCAGGGAATGGAAGCGGCACATAGACCAGCTTCGTTCCTGAAATATTGAACGAAATACAAATACACAACCTCAAATAATAAAAATCGACGAAAACAAAATCAAAGGGGGGGGGGAATACAAGAAAAAAATAATAAAGAACTTTTTAAAATAAATCCAGAACATCTAACCAATCAAAAAGAGCAAAAAGAACAGTTACGGTTAGATGAGACTTGCAGGAAAAATCCAGATGAAGAGAAACCCGTCCTGGAAGGGGCCAGCCAAGCCAGCTTGACCTGCCTGGGAAAGCCAGGAGGGAGTGGCAAAACCACCGGCCTGAGCAACTCAAGCGGAAGCAAAATGGCTGACTCACCCTTCCAGGCAGTTCCATGGAGAAGAGCTGGAGAGACAGCAATCCCATCCGAACCGGTTGAAGTCTCCAGCGAAAATGAACTGTGCAAGTCCAGTCAAGTCAGAAGAAGCCCCACCTACCTGCATGACTACGTCACCCACATAGGACTAAACTAAGGGGGGAGGGGTGTTCTGTATAAAATGGTATACTCCAAATGTCTCAAATGTGATTGGCCAGAAAGGCCTGCATGGGGTTGGTTCACTAAGAACCAATCCAGGAGAACCGCTGAAAGGCAGCAAAATCAAGTAACTGCCATTGGCTACAAGCCGGCAGGCAAGCCGTATATAAAGGCTGCCGTGGCTTGAGCCAGACGGTTCCGTTGTTGTAAATAATTGAAATAAATATATTTGCTGTTGGAACCTGATCTACCTCGCGTTTTTCCGAATGGAACATTCATCATCATCATTATCATCATCATCCCTCCTTCCAACAAAAAATATACATTCTATCTCCCTGAGTAATACGTTGAGAGTAGAAGAATAGATTGTAAGCCCTCTTTAAGTGTAACTGGTAAATGGCATTCTCCTCCTCCCAATCTGCAAAATGAATTTACCACCAATTGCTTTGAAGAAATTAGAAAGGAGAAGGAAGCAACCTGAGATGTCTTAGGAAAAGTGTGGACTTGAAAAGCAAAAACAATGTGTTTAATAAATGAAGACATACAAGCGCTGGCACAAGAAACATGTTTCATTCCGCATAGCCTGCGGTTAACCCCAACATTTCTTGTATACCTGTGGATCTATTGCAGGCAGACTATATTTGCCAAATGCTTTGTTTCAATGCTTTGGACTAAAGACTGTGTAATAGCTGCCACAGTTACTGCACAGGCTGAAGTTTGGATGGAAGCTATATATGGCTTTATACTACCTGTAGTTTCATATGCCACACAATAGCTATTGCAGAACTATTGATGAACTAGCCTGCTCAGAGCAGTTTAACAGCCAGGGACAGGAATGCACTACAGAGAGTGATTAATTCAGCACAAGAAACCATTGATTGCCCCCTTAACACCACCAGAGGTGGTATTCAGCAGGTTCTAACCATTTCTGGAGAACCGGTAGCAGAAATTTTGAGTAGTTCGGAGAACCGGTAGCAGAAATTTTGAGTAGTTTGGAATATTACCTCTGACTGGTCCCACCTCCATATCTTCTCTGCCTCCCGAGTTCCAGCTGCTTGGCTGGGTCTTCTTTTGTTGTCCTGCACAGGAGAACGGAGCTGGAAAGCAGGTTAGTGGGATGGGGAGGGAATGGGGATTTTGCAGTATCCTTCCCCTGCCACGCCTACCAAACCACGCCACATGCACTAAGCCACGGCCACAGAACCGGTGGTAATTTTTTTTGAATGCCATCACTGAACACCACTGGATGATATCGCCAGGTCTCACTGTTTCAGCATAGTAAGGAAGATACTTAGGGATGATTCACACCTGGCCAGTGTCTCTTTTCACTTTTACCATCGGGCAGAAGACATAGAAGTATAGCCAGCCAGCCAAACAGGTTTAAAAACAGCTTCTATTCATGGGCTGTCAGACTCCTAAACACAATATAGCACCACAAACAGATTAATATGATTCATTTCACAAGTGCCAGTATAGTGTGTAATATGAATATACCATGATATAAGATCATACACCAGAGTAATATTCATATTGTACAGAATATGTCATATCTATGGAAATGTATGACTAATTTTTTCCCCCTCACTATTTGTATAAGGATTATTCTTTATACAGTATTATTCATGTTGTCTTGTATTCTTGCATGGACTGCATCAGTAGAGACTAAACCAATTTCATTGTATACATGGTGTACAATGACAATAAAGGCTTTGAACTTGAAATAAGGTTGGTAATTACCCATCCATTACACTATTTTATTTTGGTACAAGCAATGTTATGTAAAAGACAGAAAAGGAGCAGGTACATCAAAGAAGATTATATTTCCCTTAATTTTAAGAAAATATCATCAGACTACCTATATATCAATATATTCATTATACTTTTTCATAGCTTTTTATCCTTTCAAAATGTTATTTCATTCTCCACATTCATATATTTCTTCACTTGTTGCCTCTACTCTGAACTTTAAACTTTTCATCACTTTCTCTTTCAGGATTTTATCAACTCCACCCAATCAGTCTTCCCTTTCCTTTCAACCCATTCATATATTTGTTATGCAATTCAGCTTCCTTTATTTTGTCCATATTACCTAACCACTTCAACATACCTCTTTTATATAGGTTATACATCTTTGTATTCAATCCATATTCATTCTTAAACCAGTTTCTTGTCTGACTACACACACCTTAGTTATTCATTCCATTGCATTCAATTTACTTTTAAGCTGACACACTCAACTTTTACTTCCATATAAGGAAAAAAATTATGCTGTTATATACAGTCATCTTCATTTCTTTCTGCAAACATTCATTCCTTGCAATATCTCACATACAATTCATTATGTTCTATCAGAATTTGGGCAACTTAAGATTCCTATGTACATTTTCCCATCTTAAGGAAACATTCTACTAGATACATAAGTTCATATATAGTACATGCTTTTTATAAATATTTATGTACAACTTTTATTTCTTTCCTTCATTTTAGGTTTAAAAAGTTGCCTTGCTCTTTGGTACAGCAATTGTCACAATCTTACTTTGGCTAGTATAATCAGAGTTATACTAGTTGTACTGCCCAATGTTTGTTGTAAATTATTTGTGTTCTCAGCCAATAACATGGAACCACCTGCATACTAAATTATACACAACATTGCATTAATCTTCTTTTTTTACAATTATCAATAAATATTTTAAATAACCAGGTGAACTTTCTTCCTTCTTAAGGGTTTATGGTTTACCCATTTAAGCAATTGAAATGTTCAATTTATTTATATCACACATTTATTGCATTTATCAATCAAACTTTAATTCCACATATCAAAAATCAGGCCTCATAGATAAAGTCAGGCCCATAAACAATCTATTATATAAGTTAAATTAAAAATCTAAATTGCTTGCCATTATTTTATAAGCATTTTCTGACTTGATGCATAATTTTTGAACGTTTCTAAGTGCACTGAAAAAAAATGAATTGAAACCTACTGTGATTGGCCTGTGGGACCTGTCTTTGACTATACCCTATTTAAAATGCTTTTCCATTATGTACAATAAAGTTGCTTTTCACATCCATCATTTCCCATTGACCTCCTGAAAAGCAAAAATATGGCATACACATGCCATACCTAGCAAACTTCACTCCCTCATTTTGCTTATTGTTAGCTCTTGTCCCGTATACAGAGTACAGAGAAGAGCAACAAATATGATTAGGGAACTGGAGGCTAAATTATATGAAGAATTGAGTTGCAAGAATTGAGTATGACTTGTCTAGTGAAAAGAAGGACAAGGGGTGACATGATAGCAATGTTCTAGTATTTGAGGAGCTGTCACAAAGAAGAGGGGATCAGCTTATTTTCCAAAGCACCTGAAGGCAGGACAAGAAGTAATGCATGGAAACCAATCAACAAAAGATCCAATCTAACACTAAGAAGAAACTTCCTGACAGTGAGGACAATTAATCAGTAGAATGACTCCAGAAGTTGTGGGTGCTCCAATACTGTAAGTTTTTAAGAAGAAATTGGACAACCATTTGGTTGAAATGGTCTAGGGTTTCCTGTCTGAGCAGGGCATTGGACTAAAATACTTCCAAGGACCCTTCCAACTCTTTAATTCTGTTATTTAGTCATAATTATGCCAAATACTTTCCTAGGCACATTCACTAAATTATTATTTTTATTTATTTATCCTATTTTTCTGTTTACTTATTTATTATTTCCTCCTGCTATCATTCTCTTTAACTATAAGTGCATTCTTTCAATCATCTCACATAGATGCAGTCTTCAAACATCACCACAAATCACACAGTCACCATTACACAAGCAATTCTCCATATATACTAATTACAATTGCAGCCTTACCAGTTTTCAACATTTTTTCTGAGTATTTATGGCTTCCTTTTCATTATTTCTTTTCTTGAATGGTAACATTTACTAAATTTATTTCAATCCTTCTTTTTGGCATATAATCCCCATACAAATTTCTAAAATATTCCTTCTGGTCTTCCCTCACTTCAATCTCATTTCAAATAATTTCATTGCCTTTATTTTTAATTCCACTCATTTTCCTGGAATCTGTTTTTCACCCTCTTTCAGAACAATTTTTTAATTTTATTTTCACCAAAATTCCTTTCAAGTTTCTCTGTCCCTTTTAATTTTAACCATTGCTCTCTCTCTGTGACTTTTCTCTGTCAATTTATCATACAATATTTATGGTCATTTTCATTTTTTTGTAGGAATTATTTTCTTATGCAGGTAGTCCTAGACTTCAGAACTTTCATTTTCTGATCTTTTATGATGGCCTTAGAAGGAGTGACTTACTATTTATCCTTGCACTTATGACCATGTAACCACCTACAGAGTCACATGAGTGCAATTTGGACACTTATCAATCATCTCACAGTTACGACTGGTTGCAGTGTGATCACATGATTGTGATGTTTTTACCTTTTTCTGGTGAAAAATGCCCATTAGGGGAGCTGGGTTCACTTAAAAACTGTGTGATTTGCTTAAGGTTTGTGCGATTCACTGAACACTTCTTGTAAAAACTGTCACAAAATCAGAACCAATTCTCAGTAGAATGCTTGCATGCTTGGTGCTCTCTAACACAGGGGTTGCTAACCTTTTGGACCTCAGGGACCACCAAACTCATAATTTTATATCCTGAGGACCACTAATATGACTGACAGTGGCTTGCTGACATTGGTGGGAGAGAGAGAGAGGGAGAGAGATCTGATCTAACCTCTCTCCCTCCCTCTCCCTCCCTCTCTCTTTCTCTCTCACACGCACACACACACACACACAAACACAGAGGAAGGGGATTCAAATTTCTTAACAACCGCTTTTGTGGGTGTGGCCTAATTTATGGGTGTGGCTTGGTGGTCATGTGACTGGCTGGACATGGCTTGTATGTAAATATTATAAATAATTATGTCAATATTGAATTTTTTATTAAAAAAGAACAACTTTTACCCAAAATCAGGCAAAGCAGGCAGGCAGATTGAGTTGCTCATAGAATCACAGATTCACTTAGAGATCTATGATTCTGCCATTGGCTACCTGCACTGAATAATGGAAGCTTCAGTCCTAAGAGAGGTTCGGCTCTGCTTAAAAGATCTAAAGATTTCCTGTTTTTTTATTTTATTTTATTTTATTTTTTTTATACATGCTATTGTGAACAATAGTCCACAAGGCGTGACACTAAGTATCAAGATCATGCATACAATGCTGTGCACTATACATGACAACCTCATGGCCTAATCAAGGGTTCACAGCAGCTTAAGAGAAGAATAATGACAAAAAGAAAAAAGTGGGGCCTAATAAATAATATACTACACAATCTGCAGAAGGTGGTTGTGGACGCGACTCTTGAATGACTGAGACCCTCTGTCACTAATCATGCCTACAATGTCTTCTGGTAAGCTGTTCCAGACTCTGACTGCAGTGTGTACAAAACTCCTGCCAGTTGAGTGTGTTCTGGACTTGGGTTCCACAAGAGCATGTCTCGGAGTTGACACACTAGAGCGAGTTGTTCTTCTCGTTGTATAAGGTGGGGGAACCAGCTTTTTCAGGTCTTGAGGGCAGAGGCCCATCTGCATTTTGTACAGGGCAACTGCAGCTGCAACTTGATGTCTATTGTGAAGCGAAGGAATATTGAAGTTGGAGCGTGCCTCGTCCTCATTTATTCCGATTATGCATAGGGCCTTCTTCTGTATACGATCAAGTAATTGAAGTACTGTAGGAGATGCATTCAGCCAGCACAGAGAGGCGTATTCCATGATACTTCTTATCTGGGCCTTGTACACTGTGGCTCTCTCAGGGGCATCCAGTTTAGATGCTACCCTCCTAAGAGCACCAAGTCTCTGTACAGCTCTGGATGAAATGTTCCTGTTGTGCTTATTCCAGGTGAGCTTCTTGTCAACCGTGATGCCCAGTATCTCCAGTTCATCTACCTCGGTGATTTTTGTGTTTCCAAAGTGCAAGTCTACCCTCGATGGTTGTCTCTTTCTTGATATTGTTAGAGCCTTGCACTTGGCTGGCTCAAAAGACACCCTCCATTTATCAGCCCATTGCTTCATGCTTTCCAGGTCTCTGTTTAGGCTTGCATTAACTGGCTCCGCTTCTCCTGATGATCTAATTTCACAGAACAGGGTGGAGTCATCAGCATACAGATATAGGGCATTCTCATAGAGATCACCCAGGTCATCAATGAAGACTGAGAACAGGGGACCTAGAATTGATCCCTGTGGTACTGAAGCATTGATGGATGTAGTTGTGGATGACTGGCCTGACAAGACAACCTTTATTGATCTATCTGACAGGTAGCTTTCAATCCAGCTGAGCAGTTTTCCTCTGATACCCTTCCCTTCCAGCTTGGAACAGAGGCCGTTGTGTCAGACCTTGTCAAAATCTCCCTTAATGTCCAGGGCAATGAGTTGAACTTCATTCCCTCTGTCTAGTGTGTTAGACCATTGTTGAGAGAGGAGGGCTAGCAGATCTGCAGTACTGTGGTGAGGTCTAAAGCCAAATTGTCTGTCTGAGAATGCCCTATATCTGTATGCTGATGACTCCACCCTGTTCTGTGAAATTAGATCATCAGGAGAAGCGGAGCCAGTTAATGCAAGCGATTCCATAACCTTATCGATTCCATAACCTTGCTTATATTACTCAGAAGAGAGATTGGGTGGTACATTGCAGGGTCAGACTTTGCTTTTCATTTTTTTGTTTTAGCGAATCTAAATCTCCCAGCACAGCAGAACAGCTGATGGTTGGAAAAAAGAGCAACTTAGCAGGCAAGTTTGCCAGGTAAGGAGTAAGTGGGCAGGGTGGGTTCCCATAGACCATATGGACGGTGCAGCCTTTGTGTTTCTGTGCAGCCTGGATTAATTGCTTTGGGGAATGCTTTGGGGTGACATATCTTTGCAGACCGCCAACATTTCTCATGGACCACCAATGGGCCATGGCCCACCAGTTGGCAACCACTGCTCTAACATACTTGTTTTTACTCTGATCCGAGCAATGTTCACATCCATTTTCTTCACATGCATCTTCTATTAATTCCATCTTCTAATATTTTTAATATGGGCTTTATGTTTTCTATGACTACAACTGTTCTCTTTTTACTCCAATTTCTTTCACTTGTTTCATTGTCTTTTGCATCTTTTTTTGTAAGATTGTCTGTTGACATGTTATGGTCTGTCCTGTAGTCAGAAACTCTCATCAGCCTTGTATCTTTCACTATTTTTTTTCAATCTTCCATCATACACCATATATTTAGTTTTAAATGTATTCCTCTACCATGTGCACATATAAATAGATTTACCCTTAAGCTATACATTCGAAACAAATGCTTCTACAGACTTCTATTCTCTTCACTTTCCTTAATGTTTCAGTTGTTTTGAGAAACCCTCCTTTCCATTTTTTTATTCCCATTTGGCAAAAGAGGAGCCTTTCAAACAAAATGTGTGTGTGTGTGTATGTGTATGTGTGTGTGACAAATAAACTATACATGAGCAAAATGTAAGTCACTTTTAAAAAAAAAAAATCAACATTTTACTTTGTGTTGCATTGATGGTGCATTCTTGGTCTACATTTTATGTCTGAAGATACCTAAAAGTGTGGCTGGTCTATACAAAGTCTGAGTACAAGTCTATGGCCTTGCTTTTATAATCATCCACATTAGTCCTTCTACCTTTATTTGTAAAGAGCCATATTGAAATGTTCAGTTTGCAACAGTTATGTCAAAAACAAACACCAGGATTCAGCATTTCCTGATGGAATCTTCTGAAATGGGGTGATTTCTGCCAAAATGTCATGAAGATTTATGGCTTAACATTTGTGGATTAAATTGAGGACAGGTGGGAGAACATTCAAGCATGCAAAAGAATGATAGGAAAGCTATATGTAAGAAAAGGGTAGTTATTCTGTTAGATAAATGGATACATGTCTTCCATGGGAAAGGCAAAGGAAAAACACCATGTTCAAAAAACAAGGCTTTAACAGACAGATAATTACCAGTGAGACAGTCTTTCACCAAAGCAAAACTAAAAAGCACACTGGATCTGAAGGCACAGTCTGTATTCCATATAACCGCAAACTCTAAAAAAGCCACTCACTTGGCTTTTGGATCAGCTGCACAGACATTTCAAGGTAAGCGAACCGCTGACATATTGCATCCCCAGAACTCTGGTATCATACCACTAAGCAGGCAAATACTGATGCTCAACTGATATCCCAGTTCTCAAGGAAACCTGAAATATGGAGACAACAAATTGCATTTTCTTTGGAATTGTCTTTACAGGGTGTTTTTAAAAAAAATACTGAACTTTTTATGCTGCATTAGTATAGAAGCCTGTTTTTGCTTGGGTTCATCCAGTGTTCCTGAACAGAAATGGAAAGATTTGAAATGTCCATTTCCTATGTGGCTTAAAATTTCTTATGTGGCTTTCTTTGTTCTTAGTTGTCCTTTGACCTTGTATGCCTATGATGGATGATGGATTTCTTATGAACTCTCCCCAACGTGGCATTCACCAGATGTTCTGGGCTACAGCTCCAATCATCCTCTGACAGCATTAGTTACTATAGTCCAATAAACCCAGATCATAAGTTAATGGCTATCTCCTCTATTATCTGCAACTATTTATTTGTTTCTATTTTAAAGAAGGATATTTAGATTGATCTCCACACATCTTATCTATAAAAGAACCATAGTCCAAATTCAAACAGCAAAATATAATTTAGAATATCCGTTAACCCAATTCATCATTTACACATTTATTTACACGGCTTCCCCTCCCACCCTCGGAATTCTGGATGGCGAACAGCATGTAAAATTAAAACAATACTATACCTAGAAAAATGCAACCTATCCTCAAAGAAAAGAAATGGGAGACAAGAACTAAAGAAGAACCTTAAAATAATAACAAACCACCCAGACCTTCCTAACTTTCTGGCTTCCCACAATAGGCCTTCAATGCTTTTTTTCTGTAGGACCAGGAAATTTGGGACCAATTTAATCTCATGTGGTAAGGTATTCCCTCAGTAAATCAAGGACATGATGATGGTCCCTCAGCAGCTGAAACCTGGTCTCAGAAAATTTTTGGTCTATACCAAGGTTCTGTCTTAGGCCCAGTACTCTTCATTATCTTCATTAATAACTTAGATGAGAGAATAGAAGGGGAACTTACCAAATTTGCAGTTGATATTAAGCTGCCAGGAATAGCTAACACCCAAGAAGACAGGCTCAAGATCCAGATGGAACTTGACAGACTAGAACACTGGGACGTATCTAACAAAACGAAATTCAATGTAGAGAAAAGTAAAGTCCTACACTTAGGCAAGAAAAACCAAAAGTACATATATAGACTGGGTGAAACCAGGCTCAGTAGCAGTAACTATGAGAGGGATCTTGGCGTCTTAGTGGACAACCAGCTAAATATGAGCCAGCAGTGTACAGCAGTAGCCAAAAAACATAATGCAATCCTAAATTGCATTAACAGAGGGATACAATCGAGATCAAGTGAGGTACTAATACCACTCTATAAAGCCTTAGTAAGACCACACCTAGAGTACTGTATCCAGTTTTGGTCACCATATTATAAAAACGATGTTGAGACTCTAGAAAATATACAGAGAAGAGCAACCAGGATGGTTAGGGGACTGGAGACTAAGGCATATGAAGAATGGTTACAGGAACTGGGCTTGGCTAGTCTAGTGAAGAGAAGGAACAGGGGAGACATGATAGAAGTCTTCCAATATTTGAGGGTCTGCCACAGTGAGGAAGGGTCAAGCTATTATCTAAAGCGCCTGTAGGCCAGACAAGGAATAATGGATGGAAACTGAACAAGGAGAGATTTAACCTGGAAATAAGGAGAACCTTTCTGACAGTGAGAACAATCAACCAATGGAACAGCTTGCCCTCAGAAGTTGTGTGAGCACCATCTCTTGAGACCTTCAAGAAGAGATTGGACTGCCATTTGTCAGAAATGGTGTCAAGTCTCCTGCTTGGGCGGGGAGTTGGACTAGATGACCTACAAGGTCCTTTCCGACTCTGATTATCTGTTATCTGTTTTGTTTTTACATTCACTGTAAAAATCCTGCAGAATTATCACCATCATATGAGGGTTATACATAGAGATACTACAGATATATATAAATTAATCTTTTTTTTTTAATTAGCCCTCTCCAATAATCCCAAAATAATCATAGAATCCTTGGGTTGAAAAGGAGTTTGAAAATCTTCTCGTTCCACATCCTACCTCAGGCAGAATCTCTCATAGTAGACCAATGGCTCCCCAACTTTGCTTCAAAACCTCAATTGATGGAATACTGATGACTCCAGGAGGCAGGCAGTTTCCCTGCTTAATAACTTTCACAATCAGGAAATTACTTTTTATTTTGAATCTGAATTTCCCTATGTAAAGTTTCCAGCCATCCTCAAGATTCTTTTCATGCTTTTTCTGGGCAATACTGCATTTCAACAAAAAACAGGAGAAAGGGGAAATGATCAGTAGATTTGCGTCTTCATCATATCCTGGATCTTTGTGGCTGGGAAGCAATGCACTTCCCTTGATATCATATCCAGCCTACAGATTGGTGGTTCTGTTGATCACAGGTCACTTATCAAAAACACATGTATTTTGGAGCAGCCATTTGATTCCTCACTTCATGGAAGTTCATGTTTCTTTCCTTACCATCCCTGCATCATTGGGCAAAAACTTTTCTCCTAAGTCTATTAATTAGTCTCCTGGGAAACAGCAAATCTGTTTGTCAGGGTGCCATGGAATAAGTTAGCAATGTTGAGCAATGTTATGGAAACAGGCAAATCAACAAAATGGATAGGAAAACCTTGGTCCAGAAAAATGTTTTTTATTTATATGTTTTTTATTATAGAAAAATGTTTTTTATTTATAATACCATTAGTAGCAGGCCCCCTTGTACACTAAGATAGAAACACTGACTGCTTGTACACATCTACATGTATTTATGTGCACAGATGTAAACAGCCCCTGATCCACAGCTCAATGTGTTATGTGCCACTTGAGAAAAAATGATCGAAAATATTTGTAATTGCAATCAATTGCAACCAAGTGACTTAAAGTAAGAACAGAATTCTAATTTGTAATTTCAATACATTATTTTAAAATCAGATTAATTCTGAAATGTTGTGTTCGGCATCAGTTTCTGACACCTGGCAAGTGTCTGGAAAAGTTCCTGAAGATTTCTTGTCAAGGTTTTTCAGTAGTACAGTATTTTTCATTCCCTCCTTTCTAGGGCCAGGAGTGAACAACTGGCCCAAGGTCACCTCAGGGGAGGTGTGCTCAGGGGAGAGTAGAACTCATGTTCTTCTACTTTCTAGCCTGATATCTTATCCAGTACACCTAACTGGTTCTCAATTCTGAAATAAACTAAACTTTTTTATTCTTTCCTGTATTGATAATAATTGTGGCTGTAAGCATTCTAGTGTAGTAAAATATTATACAGTTGATTAGGACTGATGTCTTCAGAAAAAAATGTTCATGAGTTCTTTCAATCTTAGGTCAGTTTCTTCAGCAGATGGACAAAGAGCAACAAGTTGAGGGAGGGACCTTTATAAATAGGGTTTGTAAAGAATTAATGATTTGTTTAGATATATTAAAGGCAGAGAGCCAAGAGGAATTATAATATGACTAAGGACTTAAACAAAATTTTGTTGGAGAAAAAATACAAATGAGACTTCCAAACTTATATTCTGATATTTCAACCTTGTTGAACCTTGTTGAGGATCCAAACTCTGTCAAGGATCTTGGAATACTCATCTCTAATGATCTAAGTGCTAGAGCCCACTGTAACTACATGCCACCAGACTTGAAACTCTAGACCTACAAAACCTAGAACTACGCTGCCTTCGGTCCAATCTAAATATAGTATATAAAAGTATACATTGCAATATCCTACCTATAAATGAATACTTCAGCTTCAATCATAACAATACAAGAGCACACAATAGATACAAACTCAAGGTTAACCGCAACAAACTTGACTGCAGAAAATATGACTTCAGCAACAGAGTGGTCAATGTTTGGAATACTCTACCTGACTCTGTGGTTTTTTTCCCCAAACCCCAAAAACTTTAACCTTAGACTGTCTACTATTGACCTCACCCCCTTTGTAAGAGGACTGTAGGGGGCATGCATAAGCACACCAATTGTACCTATCGTCCCTGTCCTATTATTTCTTTTTATTTTTCTTATAAGTATCCATCTCATGTCTTCAAAACTATATTTATTCTTATACCTGTATCTTGTAAGCGATTGACAAATAAAACAAACAAACAAACAAACAAACAAATAAATAAATAAATAAATAAATATTGCATTTGGGTGTTATTATGTTCCATTTCGAGATCTCAGGGCATCAGAAGGAAGTGTTTGCTTCAGAATGTGATCTTGATCCCTTACTCTACTTTGTTCTAATTTTGTGGAATGCTATATTCTAGTCTTTCCTTACCCCAGAGCTGTTCTGATTATATCCCATTATTTCCAGCCACAGATCTGGAAGACATTAACTTGGGAAACAATAGCCTTAGAGAATGTTCCATTGGCTTTGCTTGCATTTCTGTTCAGATGCTATGTGTGACAAGTACCTATGGCAGGATAGGCACTTCCTTCTGTCATCTCCACTTGATGCTGATAGAGCTACTTTAGAGTAAATTGTTGAGAAGGGAGATTAGAGTTATACATCTTCATGCATTCCTATACCCTCCCCCCACCTCTGAACCAAATGAGACTCCACATGAAGGGGTACAATGACCAGGGTCCCTTTTATTAACTACAATAGTCAAGCAGTCCTGTATCTGAGAGGGTATTCTCTCAAGTATCCTAGCCCCATACACATATGTTAGGAATCAAAAGCAAGATCAGAGCAGTTTTTTTAAAGATATGGTAACAGTTTGGCATACCCTTCAACATCCTTG
Source organism: Laticauda colubrina (assembly GCA_015471245.1). Taxonomy (NCBI): domain Eukaryota; kingdom Metazoa; phylum Chordata; class Lepidosauria; order Squamata; family Elapidae; genus Laticauda; species Laticauda colubrina. The sequence continues at coordinate 42,857,300 of BLBF01000003.1, read as the reverse complement.
CACATATATTTTATGTATGCTGCACTATAAGTACCATGCTTAAAGATAGCTCTACATACCCCACTGTAGCAAATGAGATTTGGCATTCCAAAAAATGGGTCACAGCATCCTACTGCTTCAGTCAAGTTGTTAAAAAGTGTGACTTGGGCCTGTAGTCACTGTTATAGTTCTATGAATGTCACTAAGCAACATACTTTTTTCCTTCAGGTAAAAGCAATCCAGGCCAGGATAGATAAATTACTGTCTGATCACAGATAACTTGAACCAAGTGACCTAATGCTACTGATGGCACAAAACTCAAAAAGCTGTAAATAATATTCAGGCCCAAGTGATGCACAATTATTTTTGGCTGATGATTCAGCTGAGTCTTTAATGTATTATTCCATTTCTATTGTGACTATTCATTCTTTAGAAAAGATAGAGCTTGTTGTAGAGTGGTGGTAATTACTGAGGCGAACACGGAGCTAACAGTCAAGAAACTTTATTGCGAGAATAAAGGGTTGCCGCGGCTGCCGAGCTAACAGGCAGTCAGCTGGTGGCAACAGCTGATGCCGTTTGACAGCTCCTTTTATAGCCGGCTGTCAAATGGCATCAACTAATGAGAGTAGTTCGCGCTCTCGCCAGGGCTGCAGACCGGAGTGAAAACTGCATTGAATGCAGCACTCCTTTCCCCTGGTTAGGAACATGTGTAGTCCTTCAAGTAGGCCGGGTGCCTGCTCAGGCGGCCGGATCGTCTCAGTCCTGGTGGAGCTGCAGCAGAGAAGAAATCCTCCACTTCCTGGGCCATGTCGGAGCTTGACGTGACTGGAACCTCGTCAATGGGTGATTCTGGTAGAGGGTCACGTGATGGTCCAGGTAGGTCCCCTCGCTCGCAGTGCCCCAGAATAGCTTCGGCGAACATCGGCAGGTCCGTGTCGGTTGGCGGGCAACAGGGGGCGTCGATAGCCACTCTCCAGTGCCTCCTTAGCTGGTCGATGTGCCGGTGCCTGATACAATCGTCCTCCAGTAAAACCCTATAGGACTTAGGGCCAGTTACTGCCACGACTTGCCCTGGCACCCATAAGGGATGGCCTGCGTAATTGCGGGTGTACACTTGGTCATGCATGGCAAACTTCCTGGTCTGGCTATCAGACCCTAAGGGGGTGACTGGGGCATAATGCGGATGTAACCTATCTAGGGTGGTTCTTAGGCGTCTGCCCATAAGGAGCTCGGCCGGGGACTTGTTGGTTGTGACACAGGGGGTTGTATGTTGAGCTAGAAGGTACCTAGAAAGTTTAGAGTGCCAGTCAGCTTGGCCAAACCTCTCCAGGGCCTTCTTAACAGACTTGACTGCCCTTTCAGCCATCCTATTACTAGCAGGGTGAAAAGGAGCTGTAAGGGCATGCCTAATTCCCAGGATGGCTACATAAACTTCAAATTCACAGGAGGTGAATTGGGGCCCATTGTCGGACACAATGGTGTCAGGGATGCCATGGGTAACAAATACCCTAGTTAGGGCCTTTGTAACTGCTTGAGTGGTTGTTGAGGGCAGCAGGACCAAGTCTATCCAGCTTGAGAAGGAATCTACCATTACCAGGAATGTACACACATGTACAGGACCGGCTAGATCAATATGCAGCTGGGACCAAGAGGCTCCAGTGTCCTCCCACCTGCCTGGAGTTGAAATGGGTGGAGCTGGCCTGGTAGCCTGGCATGGATGGCAAACGCTCACCCAGCTGGAGATCTGGGCATCCATGCCAGGCCACCACATGTAACTGCGAGCCAGAGCCTTCATCCTAACAATGCCAGGATGGCCTTCATACAGGACCTTCAGAACTGAGCCCTGCAGTTAGGAAGGTATGATCACCCTTGTTCCCCACAGTAAGCAGCCCTGCAGAGACGATAGTTCCTGCTGGCGAGCCTTGAAGGGCAGGACTTCAGGGCATAAGGGATTGCTGGCCACCCCTTTCCCATCCAGTCCAGAACTTGGGCAATTACCTTGTCCCTTGAGGAGTGAGTAGCAATGTCAAAAGCAGTAATGGGAAGATTGAGATCGTTGATCTTGAACACAGCATGGATTGGTGCTGGATCTTCAACAGGAACAGGCAGAGGGCAGTGGCTGAGAGCGTCAGCGTGGCAAAGTTTTTTCCGGGTCAATGGATCAGTATGTATGAATAAGCAGCCAGGAATAAAGTCCATCTGGTCATCCTTGGGGACAAAATCTGTGGGGGGGGGGGGGTT
>BLBF01000003.1:42824212-42854680 GCA_015471245.1 Laticauda colubrina | reverse complement strand
AAAATCGGTGGGGGGGGGGTTTTCAGAAAAAAAGGCCTAACAGAGGCTTGTGATCGGTGATTAATTCAAAATGGTGTCCATAGACGAACTCATGAAATTTTTTGACAGAAGCAACTGCAGCCAAAGCCTCCTTGTCAATCTGGCTGTAGTTGTGCTTGGCTGAAGAAAAGGTTCTGGAGAAAAAGGCAATGGGTGCCTCAGAACCATTTGGAAGTCTATGACTCAAAACAGCCCCTATACTAAAAGGAGAAGCATCTGCAGTTAGCACTAAAAGTAGCTGTTGATTGAACTGTATTAGTACCGCTTTGGATGTGAGCAAAGATTTGACAGCATGGAAAGCATGGGTTTCTTTAGGTCCCCAATGCCAGGGGGATTGTTTGTCCAAAAGTCTGTGCAGAGGCTCCGCAATGGAAGCTTTGTGAGGGAGGAATGCAGCATAAAAGTTGAGAAGCCCTAAGAAGGCTTGGAGCTCAATCTTGTTGGAAGGTGTGGGTGCCTCATGAATGGCCCTGACTTTGGACTCAATTGGGTGTATTCCAGAGGTGTCAATTCTATAGCCCCAAAAATCTACTTGTTTAGTGGCAATGGTGCACTTGTCCTTTTTGAACTTTAGACCATGTTGTCTGAAGTGATCAAGAACTGCTCTGACCCTTTGTAGCAATTGAGGTATGTCTATGGCTGAAATTAAAATATCATCGAAATAGGGGACTACGCCTGGGAGTCCTTGGAGTAGCATCTCCATGAAAGATTGAAAAATCCCAGGGGCTATGCTCACACCAAACTGGAGGTGCCTGCACCTAAAAACACCCCTGTGTGTTACTATAGTCTGTAGTTCTGCTGTTTGGTCATCTACAGGGAACTGTTGGTATGCCTGTGACATGTCTAGTTTTGCAAAAATAGTCCCAGGTTCAAAAGAATGCAAAAGGTGTTGTATGATGGGGACTGGATAAGCGCTGATTTGTAGGTATCTATTCAGGGAGGTCTTGTAATCAGTGCAGATTCTCATGCTACCATCTTTTTTAAGTGGGGTAACTATGGGGGTCTCCCATTTCACAAAGTCCACAGGCTCCAATACCCCTTGTTTGATTAGTTTGTCTAGTTCCTTATCCAACTTGGGGCAAATTGCAAAGGGCACCATACAAGGTTTCAGGCGGATTGGTATTGCCTAAGGATCTACATTGAATGATATTGGGGTGCCTGAGTAACACCCCAACCCTTCATTGAATACATCAGCATAGTCTTTGAATATGGTATCCACTTCAGTATTTAAAATAGAATGGATGCCTGTTACGTTGAGGCCAAGAGCAGGGAACCAGTCTAAACCTAACAAACTAGAGAGAGCACCATCCACTACAACTAGAGGCAAGTGACCTTTCAAGTTTTTGAACTGAATAAAAAACTTGCCTTTTCCAAGGACTGGAATGGTTCTGCCTTGGTAATCATGCAGAGTCAGGTGGCAGTCGAGGAGCTTCTTCTTTGATAGTCTTGGAAGTAGCTTCATTAGGGTCTCTTAGGAAATGATGGATAGAGCAGAGCCTGTGTCAACTTCCATCTTGCAGGGTTTACCTTCTAGGGAAACAAAAATACTGATTTTGTTAGAGCCTTTGTTTGTCTGATTGGAGTGGTAACAGGTATAGCAGTCTTCAACTTGCCTTTGAAAAATGGAGGATGTCTGAGGCCTCTGTGTTAAAGTTTTCCCAGCTTGGCAGACCCTGGCTAAGTGACCCTTCCTTTGGCAATTCAAGCAGATAGCATTCCTGAACTTGCAGGATGCTCTGAGGTGGTTTCCTCCACAGCTCAGGCAGATGGGCTGCTGTCGGGGGGGGGGGGGGGGGGGTGGGTTTTGGCCTTGTTTCCTCTAGAAGGGGTTTCTGTTGTCTTTTTGAATGTTGAATGATTTACATCGTTCGATTCCTCAGAGCCCTCCTCTGGAGAAACCTTGTCAAAATGGACTGCTGAACTACTCTGTCTGATGGGGTTTCCCTGGATTTCTGCTGCAGACAGTGCAGATAGCTCAGCAGCCTGGGATTCTTCAATGGCTACTGCTAGGGTTAGGTCCCTTTTGGCTAACAGCCGCCTTTGCACCTTAAGTCCCTAACTCCACAGACTATTTGGTCTAAAAGCATGTCCTCTAGATAGTCTCTAAACCCACATTGTAAGGCAGCTGACCTCAGGGCATTCACTGATTGTCTCTCCCTCAGCCTGAATTCATCACCTGAAGGCATGCCTTCTTGCAATTTGAGATGAATTGGGGGAATAATGATTGGACAGGATCTCTTGTAACTCCCCCCAAGGAATTTCCCTGACAGGGTGCGGAGCTACCAATGCCATGGCAGTGTCAAATACTGCAGCTCCGCAAAAACTTAAGAAATAGGACTTTTTCCTATGGGCTGAAGCTTCAGTGAGGTCTATAGTGTCCAGGAAGCAGTCAAAACGGTTCCTATAGGACTCCCAGGTCTCAGCCGATGGTCTGAAAGGTGGGAATGCAGGATTTGAAGTCATCTCGTATCGGCGATGTCTGTCTCCTCAGCAGGGAGGTTGAATTTTGCGCTCACAAAATAGTGCCTGCGGCAGTGACAGTCAGCTCGTAGAGGCTTCGGCTCTTTTTGAAAGTGACTGAGCTCAGCTGTTCTTGTCCGGCCGCCTCTTATTCGTATCCCGTCCTCGTCGCCAGTGTTGTAGAGCAGCGGTAATTACTGAGGCGAACACAGAGCTAACAATCAAGCAACTTTATTGTGAGAATAAAGGGTTGCCGCGGCTGCCGAGCTAACAGGCAGTCAGCTGGCGGCAACAGCTGATGCCGTTTGTCAGCTCCTTTTATAGCCGGCTGTCAAATGGCATCAACTAATGAGAGTGGTTTGCGCTCCTGCCAGGGGTGCGGACCGGAGTGAAAACTGCGTTGAACGCAGCAGAGCTACAGGCTGTATTTAGGAATAGGAATAGCGCTTAGACTTATATACCACTTCACAGTGCTTTACAGCCCTCTGTAAGCAGTTTTACAGTCAGCATATTGTCCCCCAACAATCTGGGTCATCATTTTACCCACCTTGGAAGGATGGAAGGCTGAGTCAACCTTGAGCCTGGGGAGATTTGAACTGCCAAATTGCAGGCAGCTGGCAGTCAGCAGAAGTGACCGGCAGTACTGCATTCTAACGACAGTGCCACCGAGGCTCATTTACCGACAAACACTTCCAGGATCCATGGCAGGTTAAGATTGTCCCTCTATTTTCCTATTGTGTAATTTTTACACTTCTATCTTTTTTTCCATTCTTATGTATCACCAATGTACTTTCTTCTCATGTATCGATTCCTAAAATCTATCTCATTTAAAGGTTTTATATCCTGTAATGTACTCCCAACTTCTTATTTGTAGCTTGAATTTCTGTATTTTTCCTATCTCATCCTTAAGCTTACTAGTACAGTGATACTTCTGCTGTGGTCAGATATTCCAATTAGTCATTTTTCTCTTTTATAATAAATAGCATAAAGCATATACTTTGTTTCTTAAACATAGTTTCTTTTGCTAATTTATCACCATCATCATTCTAGGCATTGTCTATCTATTGCAGGATGAAGGCCTCTTTCACATGTTTCCAAGCAATATGGTCCTGAGCTTTCCTTTGACAGTTGGGCCCACAATACTTCATATGTCCAAAGGCAGCCTGATGTAGCCTGGCAATTCTTAGCTATCTCTGCCTTCATGCAGATTTTCCTGCTGCTGTGGATAGTTCCCCTAGGGCCTCCAGGGAATGAGGTCTGGTTTTGAGGTTGTATTAGCATGTGGAAAGAGAGTGGTGTGTAGCCTAAAGGTGGAGTTTATGCCCTACAATCAGAAGGCTGTGAGTTCGATCCCAGGTAGAGACAGATATTTCTCTCTCTGGGTACAATGAGAATATAACAGCTGAAGAAAACTCTGCATTGGTGACAGGAAAGGCATACGGCCAGTAAACATTCAGCTGCATTCAGTTGACCAGATTTCACCCTGCAAGGGATTATGGGGTCATTAAAAGAAGATTGACATATGGAAGGAATAGACTATAATCTGCCACGCTGTTCCAATTCAGGTTGGCAGATGTGATTGGTGTTAGTCTGGGGTATCCATCATGGCCTGTTCACCTTGGATGACCCTTGGGGACATATTCATGTCCAATGTCATAGACCATGATTTCATTTACCCATCTTTTGCTTTGTCAAAGCCCCAATCACAGAAGATGTTTTTGAGCTAATTATCTCACTTGAATTAACTATTTCCCATTCTACTGAAATACATGTCATAAATCCATTGCATATATGTCTCATCTCATGGAAAGCATTCTCTGTTCCTATATTCAACATGATTGGTTGGTTGGTTTATTTATTTATATGTGGATTAGGATCTACAGCAATAGCAGCCAGCAATATTCAACAGCCCAAGTGGGCTGCATAGATTTGTAATCTCCCAGTACATTTATTAAGGACACAATAGAGAATGGACTGTAAAATTCCTTAACTGAAAGTAAGGTTTTGTGTTTTGAAGTGGTCCCCTAATTTCATTTCATTGTCAGCACTTCTTAGAGACAGCATTCTGAACGTTAGCTGTAAACTGAAGACTGCCTGCAGGCACCATATGCCTTTATTTCACTTTCTGGTCATTATATTCACTTATTAATAGTTCCCAGCCAATTCTCACTCACTAGGCAGCAAACATAAATTATGGTGTCTGCTTGCTGCTGAAATACAGATAAACTTTCTAGTTGGGCTAATACAAACAGAACTCTTGCCATACTGCTGAATAATTAGTGTTCATTGCTCTTGCTACTGAATTCTTTTTGCAAATATTTACCGGCATTCTCATATCAGTCAAGTACATGCAAATTATGTAGAGAAATAATTGGCATACATTTCAATTGCCCGTGTTTATCTGAATTCAGTGAATGTAGAGCAGCCTGCCAAGACACTCCATGAAACGCACTCTATGTAGGTTAAAATTTAATATAGAGTTATGCAGATTTAAACCACCTGATATTGGTCAATTTAAGATCACATAATTCTATGCTGGCATTTGGCCATAATGTTCCTACACAGATCATTTATAACTTATTTTTCTTTGTAGGTAGGGCATGGTTCTTTCCCCACAGATCAACTAGCAGAACGGCTTTTTTTCCCCATAATTAACCTCACTTCCTTCTAACTCCTAACCAGAAAAGCAACTTATTTGTCTTCTGTAGACAAAAAAAGAAAGACATATTTGAAGATAATGGATTTTTTTAAAAAAAAGTCTACTTTTTTTTGCAAATCTTTTTTTTTCTCCTTAAGGAACTCTTTTGATCATTCTATGAGGAATGTTTGATAATGATGCTACTTTAAGCCCATGTCACACTGAACCAACGGATGCAAAGAGGATGTAAAACGGACAAAAAACCTTGCCATCCGTTCAAAAACGCGATGTTCTCACTGCCTCCGTTTTGCTTCCTCTCTATCCGTCCAGCATCCGCTTATTGACGTTTCATCCGCTCCAAAAGTTTTGGGCTGCCTAAAACTTTTGCGCAGAAAATGTATCCAGTTCGTCCATTCTGCATCCGCTACGCATCCGCTAAGCATCCGTTACGCATCCGTTACGCATCCGCTATATCCGCTAGGCATCCGCTGCGCATCCGTGCAACTCCATCCGCCCGGATGCAGGGAGGAAGCGGAACGGACGCAGAACAGATGCAGAACGGATGCCTAGTGGATGCAGAATGGAAACAAAGCATTTAAAACGGAAAAAACGTTCACAGAGGGGACCTATCTCGGATATTAAGGATGTCTAGAGGATGTCTAGAGGATGCCTAGAAGAGGCCTAGCGGAAAACCTATACTGCCTATAAAAAGGGGGTGCAACTCGCTTGCATCTCACTTTCAGAACAGCAGCCCAGCGGTGCAGACTTCTGCAGCCTTCATCTGGCTCTTCCTCTTCCACAGCATCCAGTCATGTCCACCGTGGATTGTAACAAAGTCCTTTCGGCAGCCACCATCGTTCTGCAACAGTGCGAAACCATCTGCAGGCTCTGTGAACACTACTGCGAGAAGAAAAAGAGGCATCCAAAAAGAGTCTGGGTCCGAAGATGGTTCGCCAGAAGAGCAGAGTACGGACTGTACAACAAGCTGATGGTGGAGCTCAGGAACAAAGACACTCGGGCGTTCCAGAACTTCATGAGGATGCCTCCAGCCATGTTTGACGAAGTTGTGCAGCGGCTGACACCCAGGTTGACCAAGGTAAACACCAGCTTCCGGCCCAGCCTGGAACCTGGGCTCAAGGTGGCGCTCACTCTGCGCCACCTGGCCTCAGGGACCTCCTACAGGAGCATGCAGTACAGCTGGAGGGTGCCATTCAACACCATCAGCATTGTGGTCAGAGAAGTGGTGCAAGCCATCATCGAAGAATACAAGGAGGAGCTCCTCCAGTACCCCTCCACTGAAGAAGGATGGAAGAAAGTTCCAGAGCAGTGGTATCAGAAGTGGAACTTCCCCCACACCGTTGGAGCCATAGATGGCAAGCACGTGGCCTGCAAATCTCCAGCCAACTCGGGGTCCACTTATTTCAACTCCAAGGGCTTCTTCAGCATCATCCTCTTCACCATGGTCGATGCTGACTACAAGTTCATGTACATCGATGCTTCAGGCAACGGCTCATCTTCAGATGCCCAGGTATACAATGCCAGTCACCTCAAGGAGGAGCAGGAAGGCAACCTCATCGTGGGCTTCCCAGATCCAGAACCCCTGCCTAACGACACACAAGATGTGCCCTACTTCATCGTGGGGGGTGATGCCTTCTCCCTCACAACCTACCTCATGAAGCCCTACACTTCCAGACTCCTCACCCGTGAAGAGAGGATCTGCAACTACAGGCTGTCCAGGGCAAGGCAGGTGGTGGAGAACGCCTTTGGCATCCTGGCCAACAGGTTCCAGGTACTTCTCACCACCATGCAGCATTGCCCACAGACCATGAGGAGGATCATGGAAGCTTGTTGCATCCTGCACAATCTCATGCGCACCCGCTACTCAGTCTTGCAGAACAGGCTCGTGGACCTCCAACAAGGCAATGGGGACATGGAGCCTGGGGAATGGAGGCAAGGGCGAAACCTGATAGACACTGAGGATGTGCAAGGCCCCAACAGAGCCTCACATGAAGCGAAGAAGCAGCGCAACCTCTTGAGACAATGGTGCAACTCCCCAGCTGGAGCAGTGGAGTGGCAACACAGGATGGTAGATGCTTAATGGATGCTTCCTTCAGCCTGTCTCATCACACGGATGAGATTGGGCCATGTATGTTTGGTTGGCCTACAATGAACAGGGCATTTAATAAAGAGTTGTGTTTATGTTGACATGTGTGGATCAATGCTTACATTGTTATTGATAATAAAGGGCCATAGGTGTGGCACCTGGGAGGATGGACCATACAGTCCCACTATGCTTGCACTGGAGGTTTATCTATCCCACTGCTATCCTAACCCATCCCACAGCTATTACCCATTCCACAGGTATCCTAACCCGTCCCAAAGCTATCCTTACCCATCTCACAAGCATGCAAAGGCTTAAGCCATTTCTAAAAGTTTCCACCAAGACTTTATTTAAAAAAAGAAATGAAGCAAGTGTGTGAATCATAAATAGACTTTATTAACAACAAGCTATAAGACAAAAATGAGTCTCTGGCACTCCTCTTGGTCGCTCAGTCTCAGGGGTGAAGGGTGCAGGTGCTGTGGAGGTGGCGGGTGCTGGAGTGCTTTTCATCAGCTCCTCCAGAAGCAGAAGCAGCAGAAGCCCCAGCCCCAGAAGAGCGAGCACGTGCTGCAGAAGCCCCAGCAGAACCAGAGTGAGGGCCAGGGGGAGGGATGGTAGCCCTGTCCCTCTTGCCAGGGCTTGCAGCATATGGCTGAGGCTTGCTGTGCTTCCGCATGGTTGTGGGGTTGCTGGCTGGCAGGGAGGCTGGCAGGAACCAAGGCTGGCAGGGAGGCTGGCACCAAGGCAGGCAGGAAGGCTGGCAGGGAGGCTGGCACCAAGGCAGGCAGGAAGGCTGGCAGGGAGTCAGGCACCAAGGTTGGCAGGAAGGCTGGGTGGCAGGCATGCAGGCAGGGAGGCACCAAGGCTGGCAGGGAGGCAGGCACCAAGGCTGGCAGGCAGGCTGGCAGGCAGGCAGGCACCAAGGCTGGCAGGCAGACAGACATGAACCAAGGCTGGCAGGAAGGCTGGCAGGCAGGCAGGCAGGAAGGCTGGCAAGCAGACATGAACCAAGGCTGGCAGGAAGGCTGGCAGGCAGGCAGGCACCAAGGCTGGCAGGCAGACCTGAACCAAGGCTGGCAGGAAGGCTGGCAGCAAGGCTGGCAGCAAGGCTGGCAGCAAAGCTGGCAGGGAGGCTGGCAGCAAGGCTGGCAGGGAGGCCAGCAGCAAGGCTGGTAGCAAGGCTGGCACCAAGGCTGGCAGGCAGACATGCAGGCAGGGCAGGCAAGGCAGTCGATGTGTCCGGCAGCAGGTCTTTCCTCTGAATGGCAACCTGCTTCCGAGCTGCTTCCATTATATCCGCGGGGCTGATGCAATGCATCCTCCCCGCATGCGCAATTAACACCAGGCATCCATTAGGCTTCCGCTATTCATCCGCTGTGCATCCGCTGTGCATCCGCTTCATCCATTCGGCGTCCGCTCTGCTCCGCTCTTTCCGTTCCGCGTCCGTTTCGCTGAGGCCCCCCGGAAGGCCTGCAGATGTGCCATCCACTCCCATCCGCTTCCATCCGCTTCCATCCGCTGGGCTTCCGTTCCGCATCCCCTTTGCATCCGCCCTGCGTCCTCCCCGCGTCTGTGTTATCCGCTCCGGTTATGCAAATTTTTGCCCCTTTTGAGAGCAGATAACAACGGATGGAACATTTTGCTCGTCCGCTGTGTCCTTTTTGCATCCGTTGGCCAGTGTGACATGGGCTTTAACTTTAGACAGATACATATTTTGACTCTCATGCAGTGCCCATTAAATTTAATGGATATGTTTAATTTGGATAGAGAGTTACAGTCCATTCTGGAGTTGGACACCAAGCATCGTATCGTTTCAATATAAAATACAGCAAAGTTCAGCTGCAAATGTGATGCATTGTACTACATTTCATTGTAAATATATATTTTGTCAAGTATATTTGACAGAAGTTTTGAACATGTTTTTAAAGCAATGTCTGTTTGTCGGGGCACTTATTTGACAGAAGTTGTCTTTCAAATAAGTTCTACAGTGCTGGAGATGATCTTAACTTTCTATCATCTGTCTGTCTTATCTGTCTGTCTGTCTGTCTGTCTGTCTGTCTGTCTGTCTATCTATCTATCTATCTATCTATCTATCTATCTATCTATCTATCTATCTATCTATCTATCTATCTTCTATCTATCTATCTCTATCATCATCTCTCTCTCTCTCTCTCTCTCTCTCTCTCTCTCTCTCTCTCTCTCTCTCTCTCTCTTCTATATCATATATCTATCATCTGGCAGTCAAACAATGGTGTTTCAAAAATGTGATCTCTTCATCTTCCATGGATAACCATGTATTTTTTCTCCCTGCCTGTTCCCTTAGGGGATTAGCACTTAGGGCTATGTTATTGGCACTTTTTGGCAGTGCACTTTATTTTCAGTTCCATAACAATTAAGCAGCAAGTAAAAACACATGCACATGCATGTATTCTGCAACATCTAGATATGCCTAGTATCAGTTGCTCATACCAATATGTCAGAGATTTATTTCTGGTAAACTCTTTGAAATGTGGTTACATACAAAGCATCTATAGCCTCTCAAGAAGATATCATATTACTGATCTGTTTAGATGTTAGAGTCAAATTCTGTTCATGCTTAATTTCTGTTCATGTTTAGAAAAATCAGGAACATTGTACATAAATGATAAAAAAGATATTTCAGTGACTCTTTTTAATCCCCATGGATATAAAGGATATAAAGGTTCAACATATATGATGACAGAATAATAAACAGTGTGAATATATTTACTTTATATTTTACTGAAATGAGTAATGTGTAACTCCAGGGCTTGATAGTTTGGATGCCAAAGATTTCTCACTATTATTTAATTACTTTGTTTTTCTTGCAAAATCTACCAAATTCTGTTGTGTGGAACCAGAAATTATAGCTGGATCAATGTCTTGAACTCAAAAGCAAATACCTTTTGGGATTGCTTCTGCAAACATAATTGCATTTGATTTATAGCTGTATACATACATTTATGATAAAACCCTATTAATCACAAATTCATCAATTCAGAGAGAGAGAAAAAAATGGGATAATGTTGCAAACTTTAGGCACAAATAAAAATGGAAAGAAGCCAGGATCCCCATCTTCATCTGGCCTCTAAAGTTACATAAATGACCGAGTTGTCATATCAATGGTTTTGCATGGAAATATAAACACTACTGTAATCTCATACGCCATAAATGGCTACAGCTCTGGAGTTTTTAAAATAACCAAGAATTGTATATGAGCACCGGACATCCATGAACAGAACAAAAACAGCTGTACAATTTGTGCAACCAACACTAAAGGTTAAAATGGTTGGGATACACTCTGCCACAAAGATATTTTATAGACTTGGGCAAGGTACATCATTTTCTTGTTTTATGAAAATTCTTCAGTTGCATCAGTGAGTACCTCAAGATGAAAACCTTCATCATAATGAGAGCTGCATTTAGGAATCCTTAAATGCACCTGTACTGATCTGTTCATTAATGCAACTTAAAATGGTCATGATCAACCTAAAAACAGAGTAATGTGTCAACTTAGAAGTCATCACATGTATAATGTCATAAACATGGCTTGGCACTGTATTATCATCAGACCAAATTGATTGTATCTAATTGGATATTCAGCACAGATGTCAAATAAGGAGCTATATTCAGTCAGATAAGTATTATCAGGAGTCAAATAGCAATCCTTTTGCTATATTCAGTATGAATTGTTTATCTCTCTGTTTCCTATCTATTTTAGTGCTAATCTTTAGTGGTTGTATTTGGTGCTCAAAATGAACTGGGAATTCTGCTGGGTAAAAGCACCAACTCCATTGCACTGAAGTTTCCCCAGCTGACTAAGAGGGTCTCAGGTTTCTTGCTTAGGTTCCCCCAAACAGTGAATCTGGCATTTTAGCATACATGATGGAAAGCCTTAGAATCTATTTTTTTTGATAGAGGAGGAGGTTCACAGTTACCATATTTTTTGGACTATAAAATGCTCCGAACTATAAGATGCACCTAGCCTTTGGGGAAGAAAACAAGAAAAAAAATCTGCCTCTGTCTCTGCCTCCAAGCAGTTTGCCTCCTTGCAGCAAACAGCAAGCAGCTGGTCGGCTTCAGCACAGCCTGATTTAGCACAAGCAGCTGATAGTCAGTTGGATCTGCCTCCTGGAATACTGACGATCAGCTGTTCCAATCTGCAGGGATTGCCATTGCCTATCACCTCCTCCACGTGTCCTATTTTTTATCTCTGGGCACCCCATTTTCAGCCTCTGCACACTCTGTTTTTGGCTCCAGCATGTTCCATTTTTAGCCTTCACGCAGCCACCTACTTTTTGGGAGGGAAGTGTGTCTTATACACTGAAAAATATGGTATTTCCTTGTCATGAACAGGTTTCAGAACAGCTACTGAAATCTATATGCTAAGATTCTGTTATGGGTAAACAAATCAGAAACTGGATTCTGGATGAATTAGCTTGATGATCCTGCATATGCACTATTTTAGATCACTATCTGATTTTTTTGTAAGCTGCTCAAGTTCTAAGGAGCACTACCGAAATCATGTAATTAAATAAATACATAAACAAATTTATAATGCTGTGCATACAGCAGAAGTTTAGAAAAATGTGTGTTTCACTGGCAGTTGAACAATAAACTAGCTGAAATTCAAAGTGGTTACCTGATGACATGCACTTTTGTATTTGCTGCTTTTCATTCCATCAATTTCCTTATCTTGAACAGCTTCACATCTTACATCATTCTCAGCCTTGCCTATCAAAATGCTTAGGAATGCTACTGTTATAATAATAATGAGCAAACTGGAGATTTCCTTGTCTGCCTTCCCTTCCTCAGATATTTGTGAAAAGGAACAGGGCAGCCAACAGGCTTGGTGTGTGTGTGTGTGTGTGAAACTAATTCATTAGAATCAGCCCACCCAGGGAGAGAGATCTATGACATTTGTTATTAGTTCCCACCATTTTCAAACTTCATTCATTACTGTATTGGAGGTAGGATGAACACAAATATACCAGAAACTGCTATTTTAGCTATGGTAAGATACACTAGCAGAAAAAAAAAAAAGATGAATCTCTCAAATAGAAAGTTTCAATTTCTTCAATTTATTCACATTTTTCCTCAGTGGAGGACTTACTTGGCACACAAGAAAGATCTGGAAGGAATCAGAATAGAACACTCTGCAGTTTCTACTTCCATCTTTCATGAACTAGGAAGGCAGAAGGACCCAGAGGGTTGGGTGGAGTAGGGATGATGAGCATGCCTATGCAACTGAAGTTCATTTTTGTTTTTCTTTTATCATCATCAATGTTTTGACTTGTCCATGTCTTTTGAAAAGAATGACAAATTGACCAGAATGACATCCCTTGATTTCAATTTCCTTTCATTCATATAGAATTGCAAAACAATGTTGTATCAATAAAATAAACCAAAAAATGCCTATCTGCATGAATAACTATTGAGGGAGAATCTTATTGGCTTCCTAATGTAAACCCCTGGACCCTTGAGCTAAGTTTTTTTCTATAGATTTTGATCCATTCCAGGGATACCATAATGACCTGATTTGGAGGACAATGTCACAGCAAGATTCTGACCTGATGCTGCAATTGACTGTCTCTGGTTCCTGTCATAATGTAATATAACCAAAAGATTAAGCACATGAACTCAGATTGATCAGATACTTGGTTGGCTCTCTATGGCTGGTACACTTCCATGGAAAGATCCTGCTCTAGGCAGGGGTGCACATTCAACAAAATACAGAGTAGGATGGCAGCCAGATCCAGGACTCCACTCCCACATTCTATGGATGGACCTGATGGATAGACATTTGAACTGAAGAGGAATCAAAAAAGATCTTGGAGACCATCTAAAGGACTGTGTCGCTCTGACTAAATCTATATGCCATTGCAAGTTTAATTGCAATTCACAGGAGTACTAGCGAGGATTGAAACTGTCACTCAGTGACAGTGTTAGCACTGGGCAAAGATCAATCCCCATAGAACTCAATTCAGCCTTTATCATAGCTTGAAAGTAGTAACACATATGTTCTCTTTGTCTAAAGCAATTCATTAAAAAGAGTGTTATTTTTTCATTTGCAGTCAGGTAAATCTCTTTTTTTTATTTATACACCTATAAATGCTTAGTCATGGTGAGGGATTATGAGAAATATTCATATAAATAATTACTCATGTTTAAGATAATGCAGGCAGGAATGTGCTTCCAAGGCACATTCGTGACAATCTGCCACTTTTAATTATAGCTTATATGGACATAAAAAAGATAGGATTTTGTGACTATTCCTCACACAAGCTCTTGATAATCCCTGTGAACTTTTAAATGTCAAATAATGGGCCACTCCCTTTCCAGCACAATTATATTCCCTTGTCAAGGAAATAGATCTTTAAAGAAATTATGTTCCTATCTCTTTTGTAATAGCTTTTGTGGTTCTAGGTTTTATACCAGGAGGCTTGTAAGGGGAAAAAAAGAGAAACACTTCGGTGCTGTATGTTGTTTTCAGAACAGGAAGACAGCCAAAATATTTTGCTATGCTGTCTTATTTTATCAGGGTTGAACTCAGATGGGCAATACAACTATTTTATGGATAGATGTACTTATAAAAATGTCAGATTATGCTATCAAGGAACATAACTGTAATTATTTGGAGTGTGTTTGCAGATTCAGTGTTATCTAGTCTAACAAACAGAACAGTCAGACTTATCAACAACTCTGCATCAATAATGGGTCTATGTCTACATGGTAATGGGTAGTAGTCTACATGGTAATGAATAAAGGGTCTAGGTCTACAAGTAAGCAGTAAATTAATCCTAAATTGCATTAACAGAAGAATACAACTGAGATCAAGTGAGGTACTAATTCCACTCTATAAAGCCTTAGTAAGACCACACCTAGAGTACTGTATCCAGTTTTGGTCACCATATTATAAAAACGATGTTGAGACTCTAGAAAATATACAGAGAAGAGCAACCAGGATGGTTAGGGGACTGGAGACTAAGGCATATGAAGAATGGTTACAGGAACTGGGCTTGGCTAGTCTAGTGAAGAGAAGGAACAGGGGAGATATGATAGCAGTCTTCTAATATTTGAGGGGCTGCCACAGTGAGGAAGAGGTCAAGCTATTATCTAAAGTGCCTGTAGGCCAGACAAGGAATAATGGATGGAACCTGGACAAGGAAAGATTCAACCTGGAAATAAGGAGAACCTTTCTGACAGTGAGAACAATTGACCAATGGAATAGCTTCCCCTAAGAAGTTGTGGAAGCACATCACTTGAGACTTTCAAGAAGAGATTGGACTGCCATTTGTCAGAAATGGTGAAGGGTCTCCCACTTGGGAGAGAGGTGGGCCATGAGAAAATTTTGGTAGGCCACAGAGAAATCTCACCCCCAGAGCAACCCCCCCCAAAGCAATTAATTAAGGCTGTGCAGAAACACAAAGCTGAGCTGCCACATGGCCCGGAGAACCGTCTCTACCCATTCACTCCTTACACGGCAAACTTGCCTGCTAAATTACTATTTTTCCTTTTTCCGACCATCATCTGTTCTGCTGTGCTGAACAGATTTAGATTAATTTAGATTGGCTAGGTAACAGGAAATGGTTAGATTTCTTGCTTTCTAGCTAGTCTTTAGAACTTCGTCTCTGCTTTTAAGCACAGCCGAACCTCCCTTAGGACTGAAGGTTCTATTGTTCATTGCAGACTCATGGCAAGCAAATTTGAACTAGCCAATGGCAGATAGATAGATCATTGAATGATTCTGTGAGCAACTCAGTCTGTCTGCCTGCTTTGCCTGATTTGAGGTAAAAGTCGCTCTTTCTTGTATAATAAATTCAATATTTACATACATGAGGTGTTGTGAGTTGATTGTTGATTGCTAGCAAATATTATGTGACAGACTGAGCTAGCCAATGGCAAATAGATAGATCTCTGAATGAATCTGTGATTCTGTGAGCAACTCAATCTGCCTGCCTGCTTTGCCTGATTTTGGGTAAAACTTGCTCTTTTTTATTAAAAAAAATTCAATATTTATATAAATATTTATAATATTTATATACAAGCCATGTGTTCTATATATTAACATACTTGAAATACCCTCTTCTGATTGGACCAGAAATACTACTTGCTGATTGGACCAGAAACGCGATCCTGATTGGTTCGCATTACCACCCTATGATTGGCACGCTGGATTGGTGGGGGTTTCAAAGAGCTGTCATTGGCCGCGAGCCGCTAGCAGCTGCTATAAAAGAGGCAGCCGCGGCTCCGCAGCCAGAACAGATTCAAGCAACTAAATAAAGAGCTGAAAAGTCACACTGGTCTCGAGTCTCTTTTCCTGCGATCAAACACTGGTGATGAAGGTGGGATTCTGAGACAAAGGAGACCAGTCGAGCACGTGGCAACGAGGACTGTCCAACCGATGAGATGGCCAGCAGCAACTCACCACCTGCACCATTTGAACCAATGACAGAGGACTGGGAATCGTACATCGACTGGTTCCTTGTGTTCCTTGAGAGTAACGACCTGCAAGAAATCACCGATAAAAGGAAGAAAGCTGTGTTCCTGACACACTGTGGGCCCACAGTGTTCAAAATGGCTAAAGCGTTGGCCAAACCTCAGGACGTCACACAGATGATGTGGCATGGCCAGAGTTGGACCGACTACTGAGAGCCCATTATGCACCGAGTGTCAGCCTTCAAGATCTTCTACTATCACTTTGCATCTTTCGGCTGTCATAAGTAACGGGGTGAGGAGGGGGTGAGTCTGGGAAGCGAGCTGGAGGTGTTACATTCTACTGTTGTATAAAATGAGGAGGGGGGAGCATACATCAGGATTAGGTTTCTATTGCTCAGACACCAGCTGACACCGAGTGTCTCCAACCTTATCAGGAGACATGAATTTTATAAAAGAGACCAGAGAGAAGGTGAGAGTGTCGGGGAATTCGTAGCAGCTCTGAGGGACATGGGTGGTACATGTGATTTCCTCAATATGGACAAAGCCACGAGAGACCGCATGGTCCTGGGACTGAGGGATCTCACATTACAGAGCCAACTACTGACCTGGCCAAACATCACGGTCACTGAGGCCATTGCCGAGGCCACTGCAGCTGAGGCCGCGAAGAAGTTAGCAGCAACCATGCAGAAAATGAATGGGGTGACCCAGCAAACACGGGTAGAAACAGGCCAACACCAGGAAAGGAAGACAGATCAAAGGATCAACCACTCAAAGGAGCACCACTACCACACATCATGAGGATGTCAAGTCCTTATCTGAGACCGATGACGAGGAGGAAGAAATACATAGACTCCAGTTGGAATGGTACAGACAGGAAATGAGAGAACACAAGCTGGGTTTCCAATGCGCCGGGTGCAGAGGAAACCACACCCGATCCAAGTGCCATTTCCTAGACACTATTTGCCGACACTGCGAGAAACGGGGACACTTTGCTAGGGTCTGCCGAAATAAAAAGAGCTACAGCCCTAGGCAATGAGACAGCACCCCCCCCGCCCA
This sequence comes from Laticauda colubrina, assembly GCA_015471245.1. Taxonomy (NCBI): domain Eukaryota; kingdom Metazoa; phylum Chordata; class Lepidosauria; order Squamata; family Elapidae; genus Laticauda; species Laticauda colubrina. Next base: position 42,837,929 of record BLBF01000003.1, on the reverse strand, counting down.
GGACCAGAGACAGACAGGCAGGGAGCCATTGGAGCCGCAAAAGCAGGAACAAGCGGCCCAGCGAACCCTACCAAAAGAAACCATTACCATTGGGCATTCGAGCGCAACAGATGCCCGAAAGGTAATCGTACAGGTCAAAATTGAAGGCCAACAGTGCAACATGGAAGTGGACTCCAGGTCATACCTGTCTATGGCATCTTGGAACACCATCAAACGACTAATACCCAGCATACAGAGAAGAGAATTGGAAAACCAAAGACTGACCTTAAAGGACTACCAGAGGAACAGGATCCCCATAGTCAGAGTCAGCCATTTTCAAATAAGCTTCAAGGAACACGCAGAAATCCTCCTGTTGATGATAGTGGACAGGGATCACCCAAGCCTGCTGGGGCAAGAATGGTTTGCGCCACTCGGGATCGAAGTGATTGGCATAAACAGCATCACTGAGGCAGACTGGGAGGAGAACCTGATGAAGGACTTCCAGGACGTATTTGATGGGAAGCTAGGCAAGTACCGAGGGTCCCCTATTTCGTTTAATTTGAATCCAAACATAGCACCAATCTGGCTAAAGGCACGGCGAGTCCCATTCGCACTCAAACCAAAGATCGATGAGCAATTGGATAAACTCATTGCACAAGGGGTACTGGAACAGATAGACCACGCACTGTGGGAAACCCCAATTGTGACACCAGTTAAGCCAGATGGGTCCGTGTGAATCTGCGGAGACTATAAGGCCACCCTAAACCACACGCTACAACAAAGTGCATACCCTGTTTCAGTGGTGCAACATCTGTTACATTCACTGGGGGGAGGAAAAGTCTTCGCAAAGCTTGACCTGGCACAGGCATACCAGCAATTGCCTGTCGATTCTGAAACAGTGAAGGCGTAAACCATTGTGACTCACAGGGGGGCATTTAAATGCAATAGGTTGCAATTTGGAGTCAGTATGGCCCCAGGGGTGTTCCAAAGCTTGATGGACCGTCTTTTTCAGGGAATTAAAGGGGTGGTGCCCTACTTCGATAATGTGCTGGTATCCACTAAGAACAAAAAACAATTGGAAAGCCACCTCAGGGAGGTCCTACAAAGATTTAAAGAGGTGGGACTCAAAGTAAAAAAAGAAAAATGCCAGCTGGCCACCGAGAAAGTTGAATTCCTGGGGTATCTAACAGAAAAAGATGGAATTCACCCCACTGAAAAGAAAATAAAAGCTATAAAAGAAGCCCCCAGACCACAGAACAAAACAGAACGACAAGCCTTTCTGGGACTCATTAATTTTTATAATGTCTTTTTGCCGCAGAAGGTAACAACAGCAGAGCCACTGCATAGACTACTTGATAAGACAGCTACATGGACCTGGGGCTGACGGGAGGAAGCCGCGTTGCAAGGAGTAAAAGATCTGCTGACATACAAATCGGTACTCATTCAATACAATGAAACCCTACCACTGACAGTGACATGCGACGCATCGCTTTTCAGCACCGGGACCATACTCAGTCACACACTACCGGATGGGAGAGAAGCACCAATCGCATTCTACTCCAAGATGTTGTCCAAGGCAGAGAGGAACTACAGCCAGTTGGACAGAGAGGCACTAGCAGCGATCACTGGAGTAAAGTGTTTTCATGAATATCTCTATGGTAGGACTTTCTTACTTGTTACCGACCACAAACCACTCCTGGGGATACTCGCAGGGAACAAGGCTACCCCAAACATATTGTCACCATGTATAACAAGGTGGTCTGAATTCCTTGCTGCATATAACTACCAATTAATCCACCAGCCAGGGAAGAACACTTCACACGCTGATGTCCTGAGCCATTCCCCGCTACCTGATCTGGAAGACGACCTGGCACCAACCACGTCCACACTACAAATAGAGACCTTTCCAAACCTACCCATAACTGCATCAGATATTGCAAAAGAGACAGACAACTGGCACAGATTTTAAACTGGGTAGGGAAAGGGTGGCTGGAAACCGATGACAGTGAGACATTTAAACCCTTCTGAAACTGACAAATGGAGCTATCGATATTGAAGGGATGTATACTGTGGGGGGATAGAGTTGTTATTCCAAAAAAAATTCAGGAAAAAGTACTGTGCATGCCACATGAAGGACACCCATGTATCATCAAAATGAAATCCCTGGCCAGGAGTTATGTCTGATGGCCCGGGATGGACAAAGACATTGAGACATGGGTGGGAACATGCACAAAATGCCAAAAGTCTACCCTCCTCCTGCACCTACCCGCAAATGGGAGACACCCAGGGGCCCCTGGTCGAGAATCCATACAGATTTTATTGGACCCACAAAGAGTTGTCGATGCTTACTCCAACTGGCTGGAGGTCACAGTCATGCAATCCACAACGACAGAAGCCATCATCAGACAGCTAAAAAAACTATTCACTATGCATGGATTACCGGACTTGTTAGTCTCAGACAACGGGCTGCAGTTCACAGCACTGTAATTCAAAAAATTCCTTGCCAAACTGGTTATACGACATGCCCTAACAGCGCCCACTCACCTGACTGCAAACGGACAGGTGGAACGCATGGTCTGCTATGCCAAAGAGACACTAGATAAAATAGACACAGGGGACATTCAAGACAAAATCAATAAATTGCTAACCATCCAACATTTAACACCGAACATGTCGACTAACGAGAGCCCAGCAGAACTCCTGATGGGCAGGAAACTATGCTCAAACCTGGACAGATTACACCCAACATACAACCCCGAAAAGCCACTGGACTCCTCCAGTAAATACCGCACATTCACAACAGGGGATCTGGTATACGCAAAAAACTTTACGGGAGACCCACTTTGGATACCAGCTAGAATAACTGAAATAATGGGACCCCAGTGATACCGATTAGAAACAGAGGATGGGAAAGCTGGAAGAGACACATAGACCAACTACGGTCTAGGACAAAAGAAAGAAACACCAATAACACCGGGAACGCAGAACAAACACACACACACAAAGACCACACCAAAGAGACTATGACAAAATCAGAGAGGGTAGAGATCACCCAAACATAAATCAAAGGGGAGGAGAAAACCCACTAATCACACAACAACAAACTAACCAACAATAAACACCACCGGTAGGCCCATTGCGAAACCAAAACTACTTACCAGCAGAAGACTTCGGTAGACGGGAACTGAGAGCGGAAAACCAACACGAGGCCACTCCTGAAAGAGGCAGCCGAGCCGAATCAACCAGCCTGGAGAGACCAGGCAGGAGCGGCAGGGCTGACTCACCCTTCCTGGAGGTTCCACCGAGAAGGAGAGGAGAAACCGCGATCCCGTCTGAACCAGCTGAAGGCAACACTACAACTGAGCTGCGCAGGTGAAGTAGACAACACAAAAGCCCTGCCTACTTACGGGGCTACGTAACATAGGTCAGGCTGAACCAAGAGAGGAGGGGTGTTCTATGTTAAGCCCATGTCACACTGGACAACGGATGCAAAACGGACACAACGGACGAGCAAAATGTTCCATCCGTTGTTATCCGCTCTCAAAAGGGGCAAAAATTTGCATAACCGGAGCGGATAACACGGACGCGGGGAGGATGCAGAGCGGATGGAAAGCGGATGCGGAATGGAAGCCTAGTGGATGGAAGTGGATGGGAGTGGATGGCGCAACCGCAGGGCTTCCGGGGGGCCTCAGCGAAGCGGACGCGGAACAGATAGAACGGATGCAGAACGGACGCCGAACGGATGAAGTGGATGCACAGCGGATGCACAGCAGATAAAGCGGATGCACAGCAGAAGCCTAACGGATGCACAGCAGAAGCGGAACGGATGCTGCGTGTTAATTGCGCATGTGGGGGGGAAGTATTACGTAAGCCCCCCGGATATAAAGGGAAGCAGCTCGCACGTGGCCAGCATTCTGAGGAAAGACCTGCTGCTGGACATTTCGAGTTCCTTGCCTGCCCTGCCAGCCTGCCTTCCAGCAGCCTTGGTGCCTGCCTGCCTGCCTGCCTTCCTGCCAGGCTTCCTGCCAGGCTTCCTGCCAGCCTTGGTGCCTGCCAGCCTCCCTGCCAGCCAGCAACCCCACAACCATGGGGAGGAAGCGAAAGCCTCAGCAACCTGCCGCCATCCCTGGCAAGAGGGACAGGGCCAAGCTCCCACCCCCTGCCCCTGACTCTGCTGGTGCTGGGGCTTCTGCTGTTGCTTACTCTGTTGAAGCTGCTCCTGGTCCTGCTCGACCTGCTCGACCTGCTCGTGCTCCTGGACTTACTCGTCCTGCTTGTCCTGCTCTTGGTCCTGCTCCTGCTCGTGCTCCTGGTCCTGCTCATGCTCCTGGTCCTGCTGGCCCTGCTGGTGCTTACTCTACTGCTGCTGATCCTGGTCCTGGTGTTCCTGCTACTGCTGCTGCTGCTGATGATGATGATGATGATGATGATGCTGATTATGATCCTGCTGGTGAGGATGATGATGCTGATTATGATCCTGCTGGTGATGATGATGATGATGATGATGATGATGATGATGATGATGATGATGGATGATGATGATCCTGCTGGTGCTGCTGCTGCTGGTGGTGTGGAGGAGCAGCCCCTACTGCCTGGGAGCCCCTCTGATGAGGGCCCATCTGGTCCTGCCAAAGGGAGGAAGAGGCGTATGCGACAACGGGAGAGGAGGCAATACTCCATTGCGGAGACTCACGAGGATGAGGTGCTGGAGTGGCTGAGAGAGAACGACTATCTGTGGCGGAAGGGACACCGGCTGTACAGGGACACCAAGCGGAAGCAAGCTGCTTGGAGAGAGAGGGCAGAGAGTATGGGTTACACTTCGGAGGTGCTCCTCGGCTGGTGGAAACATATGCACACCTGGTACGGGAAGCTGCACCTGAAGAAATCTGGCCAAGCCACTGTGAAGCTGACAGACAGAGAGACCTATGTCATGGCTAGGTGCAGCTTCCTGGAGGGTGAGATCCGCCACCGAAGAGCACCAGCAGCCCCTCTCACTACCCTCTCTCTCAGGCAGCCTGCTGCCACCCAGTACTCTTCCGGCCGAGAGTCAGTCCCTGTCTCCAGGCAGGTTTCTGTGGAGCGTGCCATGGCGGAGAACCCGCGGACAGGTGTGGTAAGCGTGGTGGAGTGCACAGAGGACTCCCTGGTGTGGTGGGAGAAAGGAGACATTGAGTCCACCACAGTCCTAGCCGCATCCACACACCCCCAGCTCCACCTCCTCAGAAAGGCAGAGAGCTGGACAGCTGGAGGGGCAGAGCCACAATGTCCTGCTGGAGATCAGGGACACCATCCGCACCAGCATAGATCTCCTCTCTCAGCTGGTCCACACCGACTCCGACTCCTCCAACCGCAAGCCCTTCCTCACCTATGTCAACCAGACCCTCAAGGAAATGGCAGATCCACAGTACCAGCAGGTGAAGGACAGGATCACCAAGCTGCTTCACAACCCTCCAGACCCAGAGGAACCTGCTCCCACCCAGTCCAGGTCTGCTCCTCCACCCCAGGTGATGTCCCTCCCATTCCAAGGCTTCCAACAGCCCCTCACCTACCAGGGCTACGACTACCAGGAGGTTCAGCAGCACAGGCAGCAGCCCTTCCCAGTCGAGGCACAGAGTCATCAGGCGACACCGTTGCCACCTGTTTCACTGATGCCACCGATGCCACCCATGCCAATGATGCCACCGACGACAGCGATGCCACCCACGCCAATTATGCCACCCACGACAGCGATGCCAACCACGCCAGTCCTCACCCAGCAGCAGAGCAGACAGCCCCACTACACTACTCCTTCCTCCACCCCACAGCCAAGCCCGGCCTCAGTACATCTGTAATCAGTACTGGGGCTGACACCCCATGGCATGGAGGAAGGACCTCTCAGCATCATGGAGCTGAGCCAGCTGTCCGAGACCTTTCTAAACACACCGTCCCCTGTTGTACTCTCGAGGACAGGCACTCCAGCACCACCTACCACCACAGCACCCCTGAGACTGGGCACACCTCCGAGTGATCAAGAAGAGTGCAAGAGACCGGCTAGCTGGCGACCTGTGGACTTTATTTGGACACTTAACTTGGGTCATTTTTTTTTTACAGCTTGTTGTTCAATAAAGTTTATCTTTGATTCACACACTTGCTTCATTTCTTTTTTTTTTAATAAAGTCTTGATGGAAACTTTGAGAATTGGTTTAAGCCTTTACATGCTTGTGGGATGGGTTAAGATAGCAATGGGGTGGGCAGGGATACCTTTGGGATGGCTAATAGCTGTGGGATAGATAAACCTCCAGTGCAAGCATAGTGGGACTGTATGGTCCACCCTCCCAGGTGCCACACCTATAGCCCTTTATTAGCAATAATAATGTAATTAATCATCCACACATGTCAACATAAACACAACTGTTTATTAAACGCCCTGTTTATTGTAGGCCCACCCAACATACATGGCCCAATCTCTTCCGTGTGATGAGACAGGCTGAAGGAAGCATCCATTAAGCATCTACCATCCTGTGTTGCCACTCCACTGCTCCAGCTGGGGAGTTGCACCAGTGTTTCAGGAGGTTGCGCTGCTTCTTCTCTTCCTGTGAGGCTCTGTTGGGGCCTTGCACATCCTGAGTGTCGATCAGGTTTCGCCCTTGCCTCCATTCCCCAGGCTCCATGTCCCCATTGCCTTGTTGACGGTCCATGAGCCTATTCTGCAAGACTGGGTAGCGGGTGAGCATGAGATTGTGCAGGATGCAGCAAGCTTCCACGATCCTCCTCACGGTCTCTGGGCGATGCTGCATGGTGGTGAGAAGTACCTGGAACCTGTTGGCCAGGATGCCAAAGGCGTTCTCCACCACCCACCTTGCCCTGGACAGCCTGTAGTTGAAGATCCTCTTTTCACGGGTGAGGAGTCTGGAGGTGTAGGGCTTCATGAGTTAGGTTCTGAGGGAGAAGGCGTCACCCTCCATGATGAAGTAGGGCACATCTTGTGTGTCGTTGGGCAGGGGGTCTGGATCTGGGAAGCTCACGATGAGGTTGCCTTCCAGCCCCTCCTTGAGGTGACTGGCGTTTTTTACCTGGGCATCTGAAGATGAGCCTTAGCCTGAAGCATCGATGTACATGAACTTGTAGTCAGCATCGACCATGGCGAAGAGGATGATGCTGAAGAAGCCCTTGTAGTTGAAATAAGTAGACCCCGACTTGGCTGGAGCTTTGCAGGCCACGTGCTTGCCATCGATGGCTCCAACGGTGTGTGGGAAGTTCCACCTCTGATACCACTGCTCTGCAACTTTCTTCCATCCTTCTTCAGTGGAGGGGTACTGGAGGAGCTCCTCCTTGTATTCTTTGATGATGTCCTGCACCACTTCTCTGACCACAATGCTTATGGTGTTGTGTGGCACCCTCCAGCCGTACTGCATGCTTTTGTAGGTGGTCCCTGAGGCCAGGTGGCGCAGAGTGAGTACCACCTTGAGCCCAGGTTCCAGGCTGGGCTGGAAGTTGGTGTTTGCCTTGGTCAACCTGGGTGTCAGGCACTGCACAACTTTGTCAAACATGGCTGGAGGCATCCTCATGAAGTTCTGGAACCCCTGAGTGTCTTCGTTCCTGAGCTCCACCATCAGCTTGTTGTACAGTCCGTACTCTGTTCTTCTCCCGATCCATTTTCAGACCCAGACGCTTCTTGGCCGCCTCTTTTTCTTCCCATAGTAGAGTTCACAGAGCCTGTAGATGGCTTCGTACTGTTGCAGAAGGATGGTGGCTGCCAAAAGGACTGTGGTACGATCCACAGTGGACATGACTGGATGCTGTGGAAGAGCAAGAGTCAGATGAAGGCTGAAGAGGTCTGCACAGGTGGGCTGCTGGTCTGAAAGTGAGATGCAGATGAGTTGTTCCCCCTTTTTATAGGCAGTGTAGGTGTCCCTTTGCATCCTCTAGGCATCCTCTAGGCATCCTCTAGACATCCTTAATATCCGAGATAGATCCCCTCTGCGAACCTTTTTTCCACTTTAAACGCTTTGTTTCCATGCTGCATCCATTCTGCATCCGTTCTGCATCTGTTCCGCGTCCGTTCCGCTCCTGCCTGCATCCTGGCGGATGTGAGTTCCGCGGATTTGCAGCGGACGCCTTGCAGATATAGCGGATTTCTAACGGATGTGTAACGGATGCGTAGCGGATGCGTAACGGATGCAGAATGGACGAACTGGATACATTTTCCGCGCAAAAGTTTTTGGCAGCCCAAAACTTTTGGAGCAGATGAAACGTCTATAAATGGATGCTGGACTGATAGAGAGGATGAAAAACGGAGGCAGTGAGTACAGAACGGATACATCGCGTTAACCAACAGATGGCAAGGTTTTTTGTCTGTTTTACATCCTCTTTGCATCCGTTGGTTCAGTGTGACATGGGCTTTAACATACTTGAAATACCCTCTTCTGATTGGACCAGAAATACTAATTGCTGATTGGTCCAGAAATGCGATCCTGATTGGTTCACATTACCACCCTGTGATTGGCCCGTCGGATCGGCAGGGGATTCAAAGAGCCATCATTGGCCGCAAGCCGCAAGCAGCCACTATAAAAGAGGCTGCCATGGCTCCGTGGCCAGAGCAGATTCAAGAAACTAAATAAAGAGCTGAAAAGTCACACTGGTCTCGAGTCTCTTTTCCTGCGATCAAACACCATGCCCAGCCTGTCACATGATCACTAGGCCACACCCATAAATTAGGCCAAGTCCACAGTACTTGTTAGTAGTCCCTGGGATTTAAAATTATAAATTTGGTGGTCCCTGAGGTTCAAAAGGTTGGTAACCCCTGGACTAGATCACCTATAAGGTCCCTTCCAACTCTGATTATCTGTTACCTGTTAATATTTCCACAAAAGCTCAATGGATAATACTACACTGAAAGACAAAAGTAATAACTATTTCAGAATATATGTGCTCTGAGCCTTTAAGCTGCTCTTGTCCCATGATGCTGGCCTAACCTTAAGCCATTTTAAGAGAAACCTGTGCAGTGTGAGAGACTTTGGCAGCATTGACACTGCTGTTGCTTTACCTTCTTGCTAAACAACAATATACACAAAGTGCAAGCACGATACCCATTTTAAAAAAATAAGACTGTTTTTCTTGCATTTTCCAATACTTTTTAAAGAAGGTCTGCAGCTGTCTGTTAGAACCACCAAACCACCAGGAAAGACTTCTAACACTTACCCTACACACTGAATATCATTGAAAATCAAGCAACAACTTTTTTCAATTACTATTTTTTCTTTCCTAGGATATCCACTGTTGCACTGGGATTTATTTTTTTTTAAATAGAAATATGTCTTCTTAGGTATTGTTCCATTTTTTTCCAGTGATGTCAGAGGAGCACTTGCACAATCCTAATAGCTTACATAGTTAGCATAGGCAGTTGGACCTGCATCTGAAAAACAAATTGATGAAATAACTAGGAGGTTATTCCTTTCTACCTGCCAGTGCTTTCTGATATCAAAGGCATGCTTAATTAAAATCACCACCATCCAATTAAAAAAGTGCCACATTGTTTCGATCATGGATTTGAACTGAAATATAATTTTTTTCCTGAAAAAATTCCCCAGATTTAAAAATTCCATATGATTCTCTAAAGCGTGTAGATATGCACAAACAAAAGTCCACTGGACTGCTAAATTGATTCTAAGGTGCCTGATGTTATTGGATGTGCTTTGAAGATTTGACTCAAGAGATTGATTGGTTTTTTTCAAACAAAGCCTTGGCTGTCAACCAGCATCCATTATTATGTTCCAAAGATTTCTATGGGCTTTAGGTGATGCCCTAAAACATTCTTGTGTGTAGAGACGATACCGAGAGCTACTGCTTTGTTTTTGCAAAAGCAGCAACATCCATTTGTCTATTTGAAAGACTAATTTAAGAATTAAAATCACTTGAGAGGTTGGAACCTGGGAGGCAGTAAGGGAAATATCCACAAACATATTTAGGCAGATGGGCACCACATTGCCTACCTCTGAGCTATAGGAGGATCAACTTTTAAGCCCCTCCAACCAGAAGGTATAAACGTGGCTGAAAACCTGCAGTTCATCTGGCTGGTAGTCAAGATTGATGGAGGTTGCTTCCAAGCACATATTTGTGATTGAATAGCATTCACACAAGCAGCCCAAGCTGCCAGGAACTTTTCATCAGCCTTTTGCAGAAAAACCCATCAGCTTGATATGTTGGGCCTTGAGCCAGGTTGTCAGGTTTTGGGCCCCCAGCCAGACTGTCATGGTCTCAGGCTGGTAGCCAAGCAGTAACTTTGAAGTTGAAAGGGTTAGCCAACTGGGATGTGAGGGTGGCCTATCTGCTTAGAAGTAATATACCACACTCAGAGGTTACAAATCTGGAAATGAATCTTCCTATTGCGTGTCCTGAAAAATAAGGTGTACACATTTTTTATGCTTTTGTTTTTACTTTTCAAATCATTCCAGTTTGACTTTGTTTATGGTTTGTGTGACACCTGCTTTTCATTAGGCAGTTCAATTAGTGCATAAAAGATTTTCTGTTTCAGAATGTTCAAATGAGCATAATTGTTCAATTTATGAGATTACAATGTTTTTATTTAATGAATACTGCAATAAATACCACTCCCTAATGAGCCCCATACTTGGAAGCCATTAGTTATTCCATAAATTTACAGCATGAAGAAGTTTTTGTGTGATCAAGAAGATAAATACAACTATTTAAATGATTATGTTACATTTGTGATGGGAAGCAGCAAAGTAGCTTTTTTCTTCCCATCCATTATAGTTGTAGTTCCAATTATGAACATCTGGAAATTTAATAAACCCGATTTGTTTCAATTACTGCTTTCAGTGTGAATCTGTGAAGTTTGCATCCCCATAATGCATCTTGCATTCTGGGGAAAAAATACATTTGGGGGCAGAAGGCAAGCATCAAGCTCCCATCACTTCCGATGTGAAGTCATATTGGGCACTCATACAGATTTTGCTATGATTTATAGGTTTGTGGTCTTTTGCAAACAATCATAAGGAGAGGGAAATGAACCCAATGAGATCAACCTAACCTCTCACGTGGAAATCAGTGGAGATCATTTAATTCTATGGCAAAGGGATGCTCATTACAAACTTATGGAATCTAAGTGTCAAGGGATTCTTAGCGTAGACCTCCACATGATAGGCATAGATGTCATAGGCAACATGCCAGGAAGGATGAACCTATCTCATAAATTCTGGATAGGAAAGTAAAGTGGAAGAAAAAAGAAAGAGAGAGAGGAGAGAAAGGGAAGAGGGAGTGGGAGAGAGAAAGACTTCAAATAGCATTTTCTGTTGTACAATTATGTTGGGCAGTATTAAAATATATATTTTTTTGGTCTTCTTGTTTCATTGATACAGACACAATTGGGTTATGCATTGAGTGAATCAACATGTTGTTATTTCATCAAATGTATGGACAAAATGATTCATCTCTATATCAGCAGCTCATTGAAATAAAAATTCCTGAATTTGCCTAGTCCTGACTTTGCTGTGCTCATTCTAATTAATGATCAGGGTTCCATTAGAACAATCCAGGAGTTCAGAAGTGCTTTCTTATTTGAGTATATACATTTGATTAAATGTTTAAGCCATAATTATACAGTTTTCTTGGCAAAAACTTTAAAACTTTGTTGGCAAAAAAAGTGGTTTCAGTCATGTCCATATACTTAAAAATCTTGCCAAGAATCTTTGCCGTTGTCTTATTCTAGATTTGATTTTGGAGGTCCTTTTGCCTAGTTCCCTCATATCTGCAGTTTCATTTGTCTTCAACATAGTTGCAGATTATCCTTAGTGTTATCCCATTCTTTTGAGCTTAAAAACTCAAAAGAAATCCCAAGAGGTTGTCAGTGTTGTTCTCAAGTTTATTGAACCCATCCTTGTACTATATCAGAAGGAACATCCCTGGAAAGATCTTAATTTTGTTTTTAATTGTAAGGCAAAGAAAAATGTTAGCATTTGGGAACCCATGCTCAGTATATATATAGGTACATGGTGTACATTTCTCAAATCCCTACTAAGGACTGCAAGGATTTAGCATTCTATTGCTAGGTTGATGTGACTGAAATGTTTCAGAGGTAGAATTCACTTTGTTCAAACTTTGTATCATCACAATGTCATATCCAATGATATCAATTTTGGTGGCAAAATTCATTTCATAACTGCAGAAATTCCAACTTCACAGATGAATAATCTGCCCAAAAGACAATGAAACCACACATTAATTAGAGCTCTCCACAGGAATGGGAGAGACTTGAGGGGAATGGACATTACTAAAGGACATAAAGCAGATGTACAGCATTTTATACACTAAATAACATTTCTTAATAATATGCATTTTGAAAGTTTTCGTGTGTGTGTATGAGCTTGAAATTATTTTTGCTCTGGAAATTCTCTGAAGTAAAGTCTACTCTAGGAACAAATGGTTTCTGAATTATGAGTTGGCCCTTTTAGACCTCTTTATCTGGGTCAAATTTAATCTCAGAGAAATCTTTCTTATGGACCCCATTCATATTTATTTCAATGAAATAATTTATTCCCCAGAAGAAAAACAATATGTTCCCACCACAGAAATGAAATGATCAGCTTTTGTAAAGCTTCCATCATTATTTATACACATGTTTATGAAACAATACCCATCAAATTATATTGCTGTGGATTGCAATTTATTTGTTTTGTAAATGATGGTTCAGAATATATTTTACTTCAGATTTTAAATTGTAACATGACTTTGTAGTCAGGATTTTTATTGACTCAGTATAATTAACTTTTGCTGTAATTTGAGCTTGAAATTAAAAAGAATATTAGCAAGTGCTAAGAATAAGCTTCTGTTATTTTTTTTAAAGAAACCAATCCTTTGGCAGTCTGCATGACTAACTATAGAGTTCTTAGACTGCTCCACATTCCTAAGTACACCTGAAAAAAAAAATGTTTAAAATGAAATTCCTCAGGAGGTCCAGCCACCTGTTTTTATAAATACGCAGGAAAGGAGGAGGGGAAACAGACTCCTGTTGTGCAAAACTGAATTGTACCATTGGTTGGTGTTTTATTAAATATGAGTAATATAACGGCAGAGTCACATAAATGTTTTAACACCAGTCTCCCTCCCTCCCTCTTCTCTTTCTTTTCTGAAGGATGTTTGAATAACAACACGCTTGGTTTCAAACTCTGTTGATTTACCCCAGGAAAAGGAGTACAGCAGGTTTGAAATATCTATGAGCTGGCTGATGAAAACATTAAAGATAAGATTAAAAGCCAGCAAGCAAGCTTCTTTGGGAAGCTAGTGACTGCTTTGTTATGTCCGATTAGTCCAACCATCATAATTTTCTAAGGCTTGCTGGAGAATGTGCCTCTGAATTCATTGTAGTCAATTCATTCCAGTTTAGGAAGTTAAATATGATGATCCTTCTAAGTTGAGTAATCTACCAAAAACTTTTCTGCCACATTTAAATGTCCAGTAAAAAGCCCCATCAGCTTCCATTTGAGAGATCTCCATTTTCAGATATTCTGCAATTTGCTGTGCCCACATCCATTTCCTATGATATTTCAGTCATAATTATATAGCTTTATTTAAATTGTTAAATAAAAAATATAAAAGCTAACAAGAGCTGATGCTTAGAATAAAGCAAAAAGAGAGAAAAGAAAGAATTAAACAGATAAACTCAAAAGTGCAGAAGAAAGAGAAAGAAAGAAAGAAAGGAAGGAAGGAAGGAAGGAAGGAAGGAAGGAAGGAAGGAAGGAAG
>BLBF01000003.1:42806378-42824202 GCA_015471245.1 Laticauda colubrina | reverse complement strand
AAGGAAGGAAGGAAGGAAGGAAGGAAGGAAGGAAGGAAGGAAGGAAGGAGGGAAAGAAAAGAAGTTGCTTCTCGTTTTTTTACAACAGCTATGATTAAAAATGTAAGTCAACTTCTTGCTCTATGATTAAACATAACTTACATTTTTCTACAATCTATTTTTTTCTAATTATCAAAACCATATGTTAAATTTCATTTTTTTACACAAGAAAATCTGTAAGGGATTTCAATCAGCATTAAACTTAGATAATGTCTTTTCCCTTATCAAAGCTGCCAGTCTGGCCATCTCAGCAACCATATCCAACACTTCCTGCTCTTATTTTACCCATAACAATCCTGTGAGGTAAGAGGGAATGACTGTCCCAAGGTTGCCCAGCTGGTGCATGTGGCTAAGGACAGTAAAGGGATAAAGGGATTCAATTTTTTAAAAAATACTGGTTCTGTGGGCGTGGCTTGGTTTGCATGGCAGGGGAAGGATGCTGTAAAATCTCCAGTCAATGGTGGTATTTGCTGGTTCTCTGAACTACACAAAATTTCTCCAGAACTGGTCAGAACCTGCTGAATATCACCTCTGCTAAGGCATGACTAGAACTCACATGCTCCCACTATTTAGCCTGGTGCTTAATCACTCAACCAAACAAGCTCTCCATCATGTTTCACCATCCATTCCTTCATTGAGAGTAATGTCAGAACTTTCCACCTTTGTGCATATGATAGTCTCGCTGCAGTTATCATGTATAAAAACAAAGTTCCATGCCTTTTTTTCCTACTGTTTATTGTTAGTCCCAAAAGAAAATCCACTAGTTTCAACTCTGTAATATTTAAAAAAAATCTTATGAATTAATATGTGTAAATAAGGCCAAAGTTTCTAACGTTCTTGCACATCCCCCAAGTATGATGATATGTCCCCTCATGCTAATTATACTTCCAAAAAACTGAAGTACCTTTGTACATTCTAGAGAATTTTTCTGGTGGGATTTACCAGCAGCACATCATTTAATTTAAAAAAAATCTTTAAAAATATAGCATATAAATTTCAATCCTTTCAATCACATATTCTCCCACTGTTACATTTTTAAACAGTTTTATAATACATCCTTTCACTTTTTCTGTTTCAAATTTCAGTAGATGTTTATACATTTTAGTGATGACATGTTCATCATTTCCACAGTTCTGTTTCAAACTCATCATGTTAAACATCAAAAGTTATTTTATCTAATTTAAATCTTTCTAATAATTATACTTCAGAAAATAATTGACAAGTTTGTCTTTTTCTCATCAGATCTCTTGATTTTATTTTGCAATCTCCTTGACAAGTTCTAATATTTTATCATCAGTGAGACATTTGTGTTTTCTTATCATTTCTCTTCTATAGCATTCTTTTTATGCTGAGAACAGTAGTGAGCTGCTGCCTGGTCGGACTGGTTTGGGTGAACCAATAGTTGAGGTCACTGGCTGGGCCTGCCCACCCACCCTGTGCTATCCTTTCCATATTTAACTAAATTTAGCAAATAAGTAAAGTTGGAGCTGGTGACTGCTTGGATGGAGACTCCTAGGAAATAATGCAGTTGTTGATATAAATTTTTTAAGACTTTCACTCATGACATCTTCCTCAACTTGACTACTGGCTACCATTTCTTGTTTAGGAAGTTTCCAGTAACTTATGAAGAACACTGTTTCCCTTAGACATATACTTTAGTATATGTGTCATTCTCACGGAGTAAACGGCTCTGGCTATTACCCATTTCTAAGACAAGTTCCTTCTGAGCCTCATTTCTAAATGGTTTGCATAGGATACCTGTAGGCAACATGTATCATCCATGAATACTTTTGAGTTCCATAAAATACAAATCAGATAGATACCTATTGCGTAGAAAATATACTGATTATTGTTTCAGTTACTTTATGGTAGGATTGCACTCATATTTCTATCAGTTAACAGTTACAGTTCTGTTGAGCATAACATATTACAAGCACAGACATAAAAACAAAAAACTGGATCCTTCCTTTGTTGCTCTTCTGCCCTTCTATTTTCTTACCCAAAAGATGACTAAAGTGGAAATATCTCCAGAATAGAGTTCAAATAGAGTTCAGAATAGAGTTCATATCCAGAATAGAGTACCCTTTAATCAGGGGTACAAAATCTAGGCCCCACCTTGTGTTTCCTCAGCATTATTTTTATTTCTCCAGAACTTTGCTTCTAAATGCATGAGCAAACAATTTCATCATTTATTATGTTTTGAATCGGAGATGGTTAAAGAGAAAACTATGTCTTGCAGAGTTTTAACACACTCATTTCATTCTGAAGCACCTAAAAAAATATTGTTAGCCCTGCCAACTTCTGGGGTACAGCCTTTGACATGCTGCACAAGGCCTGGTGTGCACCTCATGCTGACTGAAATTCCACATTCCTGCTGTAAATCCTATTCTGGTTATATATTTGAACTAATCAAGTCAACTTCATTCTGTTTCATATCTAGACATTTTGACCTTGAAACTTGAAAAAAGATACATGACATTTTTGGTGTAACAAAATTGAACATAATTTGAGAAGTTATTTGTGCTTCAGTCTTCTGTACTGCAAAGAAAACGAAAGGATGTCATTAATAATACTAAATTATGGAAGATGATTTGACAGACTTTTGTCTCTTGGGTATGTATATCTCTTTTAAAAACATGTTTTAGAAACTTCAGAAATGCCTTGCTTCCTCTAGATTCTTCCTACCTTGACAATTTATGTGCTTGTGTAACATTCTTACTGATTGGAAGACATCCAACCCCTGGGGTGATAGTACTGCTTCTATGCATGATCAGCTCTTCTCTCATATTGCAAAGAGTATCAGTTTTGGAGTGATTTATAACACAATCCTTTCATGTTCTTTCAGAAGTAAGCTCTGGTGGAAATCCATAGGACTTGTTCCGAAGTCAGTTTGCATAGCACTGCAGCCTGGGGCTGCTAATCTTCAAAGTCAACACCTTATACCATATCACAAATGATAACCCTAGAGCAATATTGTGTTAGTTTCTAAACTTCTTAATAAAGAAAACAAATTTGTTGGCAGCTCTTAAAAACAAAATTAAGAACTAGGGTGATAAATCCAAAGGGTGGGTGTCTGGGGGAAGGGAAGTAGTATAGAAACTATTTTCCCTGAAGTTAAATCAGTTCATCTATTTATCTTTCTCTGTGGCTTAATTTTAAGTTGATGTAGGGAGATCTGAAAAACCATGTTGTCTCACATAACAAACTCTCAGTGATGAGCAGCAAAGCCAAGTGAATTAAGATGGGAAAATAATTTGTGTTTTCTGTTCAATTTACTTTAATGAATTGCCATAAGCTAGAACACTGAGAAATTAAGGGGAAAGTCTCCTTTTCACTCTGCTACAAATTACTCTTTGGAAACAAACAATGAATCTTTTCCTATTTTTCTGGACCCATCACATACATTAGAAAAAACATCTACCCTCTCAAGGAAGTAAAGCAAAGCTTCTCCACTTCTCAAACCAGAGGTAGAGATCTTCTTCCTAGCTGGCTGAATTCCAGGCATAGTCTGCTACAATCCAGTCTGTTGAACAATTTGGCAGAGGGAATGGTTTTAGAAGTCATGTTTTGCCCAGTGCGCTGAAGGGCAGCAAGTTTGGGGTTCCTCCTCAACATAAGTGGTAAGGAAATTCTAGAGATAAAAGAACCTATTTGAAAATGTGTGCATGTCAAATCTTGTTATGGTATAAAATATTAAGTTTCCATATACATTAACACATATGCACACCCATATTATTAAAAAATGAATTATTAGATGTATGATTTACTTCAACTGATACAAGATGGACATTCCTGGAGTTGAGATAGATTGTATTCCAGTTGCTATAACAGCTTTTTTCAACTTGGACAACTTCCAGATATGTGGATCCCATTTTCTCAAAATTATCAGCAATAGTGATTACAGAATTACAGAATGACAGATTTGGAAGAGACCTTCAAGGTCTTCGAGTCCAACCCCTGCTCAAGCAGGAGACCCTATAATATTCCAGACAAATGGATATCCAATCTCTTCTTAAAAACCTCTAGTGATGGAGCACTTACAATTCCTGGAAGTAAGCCTTCCACTGATTAATTGTTCTTATTGGCAAGAAATTTCTCTTTAATTCTAGATTGGATCACTCTTTGTTAAGATTTCATCCATTACTTTTTGTCTTGCCCTTTATTTGTAAAATAAGTTGAACTCTCCTTCTCTGTGGCAGTCCCTCAAATATTGTAAGATTGCTACCTTGTTGTAAACCCTTAGTTCTTTTCTTTGTTCAGGTAGACATTCCCAGTTCCTGCAACCATTAGTGATATTTTTAGCCTCCAAACCTCTATCAATTTTGTTGCTCTTCTCTGCATTCTTTCTAGAGTTTCAACTTCTTTTTATGCTGGTGATAGATGGCCATACTGGAGTAGGCTGCATTAAAGTAATATATATTACAAAAATATTACATCTCCACTTTAATAAAGCAATAATGCTTTTATACAGATGGGAACAGAATAATTCAGCTAAATATAGTTTTGTATGGAAGCAGTTGTTGGTGTTTTGGAAGAAAAAATGGAATGAGAGTAGTCTGAAAAAGAAGCTACCTTTATCAGATATCATCAATCAATGCACACTTCTTTATTTATATTGCTGCAGATTTGCTTACATGATTCTGTGCAGCTTGATAAGTTAAACAACTAAAACCAAATGCATAGCATAAAATTTAAAAAGCAATTAAAACAGTTGAAAGCAAATAACAGGAAACAGCAAAGTTCAAGAGTGTTCCAACCTATAGTTCAAAACAAAATGGCAATTTTTCAGGTTCCCAATGTCCACAGAATCCTTATGACTGATGGCATATCCATGTTGTCAGGGATTCCCGAAAGGCCAGCAAAGTTGGGGTCAATCTAACACCAAGAGAAATGATGTTCCAGAGGGTGATGTCACAGCAAATCATCCTCTCCTCCTGGATCCTGCCATATGGAACTTCCTTTGTATCTGGGATGCACGATGTGCTCCTTCTGCTGGACCTGACCCAGCCCCATGCTATATAGGGCTCTAGAGATCATAATTAACACCTCAAAGTAAAGGCCCTGTCACACTGCCCAACGGATGCAAAACGGACACAACGGAAAAGCAAAATGTTCCATCCGTTGTTATCCGCTCTCAAAAGGCGCAAAAATTTGCATAACCGGAGCGGATAACACGGACAGGGGGAGGACACAGGGCGGATGGAAAGCGGATGCGGAACGGAAGCCTAGCAGATGGAAGTGGATGGAAGTGGATGGCACATCCGCAGGGCTTCCGGGGGGCCTCAGCAAAGCGGACGCGGAACGGATGAAGCGGATGCACAGCGGATGCACAGCGGATGAAGCGGACGTAGAGTGGAAGCCTAGAGGATGCACAGCAGAAGCCTAACGGATGCCTGGCATTAATTGCGCATGTGGGGGGGGATGCATTGCGTAAGCCACGCGGATATAAAGGGAAGCAGCTCGCACGTGGCCAGCATTTGGAGGAAAGATCTGCTGCAGGATACATCGAGTCCTTGCCTGCCCTGCCTGCATGCCTGCCTGCAACACTTGCTGCCAGCCTTCCTGCCAGCCTGCCTCCAATGCTCCTGGCCAGTCTGCCTGCCAGCCTTGGTGCCTGCCTGCCTGCCTTCCTGCCAGGCTTCCTGCCAGCCTTCCTGTCAGCCTTGGTGCCTGCCAACCTCCCTGCCAGCCTCCCTGCCAGCCAGCAACCCCACAACCATGGGGAAGAAGCGAAAGTCTCAGCAACCTGCCGCCATCCGTGGCAAGAGGGACAGGGCCACCCTCCCACCCTCTGTCCATAACTCTGCTTCTGCTGGGGCTTCTGCTGCTCGGGCTCGCTCTTCTGGTGCTGGAGCTTCTGCTGTAGCTGCTCCTGGCGGTGGTGCTTCTGTTGCTACGTACTCTGCTGAAGCTGCTCCTGGCGGTGGTGCTTCTGCTGCTCCGTACTCTGCTGAAGCTGCTCCTGGTCCTGCTGGTCCTGCTCGTACTGCTTGTACTGCTCGTGCTCCTGGTCTTGCTCGTCCTGATCATCCTGCTCGTGCTCCTAGTCCTGCTCATGCTCCTGGTCCTGCTGCTGCTGCTGCTGCTGCTGGGGCTGCTGGGGCTCCTGGTGCTTACTCTGCTGCTGCTGATCCTGGTCCTGCTGATCCTGCTGCTGCTACTGCTGCTGATGATGATCCTGCTGCTGCTGCTGATGATGATGATGATTATGATTCTGCTGGTGATGATGATGATGATGA
The DNA here is from genome assembly GCA_015471245.1 of Laticauda colubrina. NCBI lineage: Eukaryota > Metazoa > Chordata > Lepidosauria > Squamata > Elapidae > Laticauda > Laticauda colubrina. Next base: position 42,817,924 of record BLBF01000003.1, on the reverse strand, counting down.
TGATGATGATGATGATGATGATGATGATCCTGCTGGTGCTGCTGCTGCTGCTGGTGGTGTGGAGGAGCAGCCCCTACCACCTGGGAGACCCTCTGATGAGGGCCCATCTGGTCCTGCCAAAGGGAGGAAGAGGCATATGTCGGGACGGGAGAGGAGGCAATACTTCATTGAGGAGGAACACGAGGATGAGGTGCTGGAGTGGCTGAGAGAGAATGACTATCTGTGGCGGAAGGGACACCGGCTGTACAGGGACACCAAAAGGAAGCAGGCTGCTTGGAGAAAGAGGGCGGAGAGTCTGGGTTACACTTCGGAGGTGCTCCTCGGCTGGTGGAAGCACATGCACACCTGGTACGGGAAGCTGCACCTGAAGAAATCTGGCCAGGCCACGGTTAAGCTGACGGACAGAGAGACCTACGTCATGGCCAGGTGCAGCTTCCTAGAGGGTGAGATCCGCCACTGAGGAGCAACAGGAGCCCCTCTGTCAACACTCTCTCTCCAGCAGCCTGCTGAGACCCAGTACTCTTCCAGCCGAGAATCAGTCCCTGTCACCAGGCAGGTTTCTGTGGAGCGTGCCACAGCGGAGAACCTGTGGACAGCTGTTGTAACCATGGTGGAGCACGTGGAGGACTCCCTGGTGTGGTGGGAGAAAGGAGACATCGAGTCCAGCACAGTCATAGGCACATCCACCCCCCCACCAGCTCCACCTCCACAGAAAGGCAGGGAGCCAGACAGCAGGAGGGGCAAAGCCACACTGTCCTGCTGGAGATCAGGGACACCATCCGCACCACCAAAGATCTCCTCTCTCAGCTGGTCAACACCGACTCCTCATCCTCCAACCGCAAGCCCTTCCTCACCTATGTCAACCAGACCCTCAGGAACATGGAGGAACCCCAGTACCAGGTGGTGAAGGACCGGATCACCGAGCTGCTTCACAACCCTCCAGATCCAGAGGAACCTGCTCCCACCCAGTCCAGGTCTGCTCCTCCACCTCCACCCCAGGTGATGTCCCTCCCATTCCAAGGATTCCCACAGCCCCTCACCTCCCAGGGCTACGGCTACCAGGAGGTCCAGCAGCACAGGCAGCAGCCCTTCCCAGTCCAGGCACAGAGTCATCGGGTGACACCGTTGCCACCGGTTCCACTGATGACACCAATGCCACCCACGACAATGATGCCACCAATGACAGCGATGTCACCCACACCAGTCCTCACCAAGCTGCAGACCAGACAGCCCCACTACACTACTCCTTCCTCCACCCCACAGCCAAGCCCAGCCTCAGTACATCTGTCATCAGTACTGGGGCTGACACCCCATGGCATGGAGGAAGGACCTCTCAGCATCACAGGTCTGAGCCAGCTGTCTGAGAGCTTCCTCAACACACCGTCCCCTGTTGTCCTCTCGGGGCCAGACACGCCAATGACGATACAGACCAGCACTCCAGCACCACCCACCTCCACAGCACCTGGACCCTCCACCCCTGAGACTGGGCACACCTCCGAGTGACCAATAAGAGTGCCAGAGACTGGGTAGCTGGCTACCTGTGGACTTTATTTGGACACTTGACTTGGGTCATTTTTGTTTTACAGCTTGTTGTTCAATAAAGTTTATCTTTGATTCACACACTTGCTTCATTTCTTTTTTTTTAATAAAGTCTTGATGGAAACTTTGAGAATTGGTTTAAGCCTTTACATGCTTGTGGGATGGGTTAAGATAGCAGTGGGATGGACAGGGATACCTGTGGGATGGGTAATAGCTGTGGGATGGGTAAGGATAGCAGTGGGATAGATAAGCCTCCAGTGTAAGCATAGTGGGACTGTATGGTCCACCCTCCCTGGTGCCACACCTATGGCCCTTTATTATCAATAATAATGTAATAATCATCCACACATGTCAACACAAACATAACTCTTTATTAAATGCCCTGTTCATTGTAGGCCCACCCAACATACATGGCCCAATCTCATCCGTGGGATGAGACAGGCTGAAGGAAGCATCCATTAAGCATCTAGCATCCTCTCTTGCCACTCCACTGCTCCAGCTGGGGAGTTGCACCAGTGTCTCAGGAGGTTGCGCTGCTTCTTCCCTTCCTGTGAGGCTCTGTTGGGGCCTTGCACATCCTGAGTGTCTATCAGGTTTCTCCCTTGCCTCCATTCCCCAGGCTCCATGTCCCCATTGCCTTGTTGGAGGTCCACGAGCCTGTTCTGCAAGACTGGGTAGCGGGTGCGCATGACATTGTGCAGGATGCAGCAAGCTTCCATGATCCTCCTCATGGTCTCTGGGTGATGCTTCATGGTGGTGAGAAGTACCTGGAACCTGTTGGCCAGGATGCCAAAGGCGTTCTCCACCACCCATCTTGCCCTGGACAGCCTGTAGTTGAAGATCCTCTCTTCAGGGGTGAGGCATCTGGAGGTGTAGGGCTTCGTGAGGTAGGTTCTGAGGGAGAAGGCATCACCCCCCACGATGAAGTAGGGCACATCTTGCGTGTCGTTGAGCAGGGGGTCTGGATCTGGAAAGCCCATGATGAGGTTGCCTTCCAGCACCTCCTTGAGGTGACTGGCGTTGTATACCTGGGCATCTGAACATGAGCCGCTGCCTGAAGCATCGATGTTCATGAACTTGTAGTCAGCATCGACCATGGCAGAGAGGACGATGCTGAAGAAGCCCTTGCAGTTGAAATAAGTAGTGCCCGACTTGGGTGGTGCTTTGCAGGCCACGTGCTTGCCATCTATGGCTCCAATGGTGTGTGGGAAGTTCCACCTCTGATACCACTGCCTTGCAACTTTCTTCCATCCTTCTTCAGTGGAGGGGTACTGGAGGAGCTCCTCCTTGTATTCTTCGATGATGGCCTGCACCACCTCTCTGACCACAATGCTGATGGTGTTGTGTGACACCCTCCAGTCGTACTGCATGCTTCTGTAGGTGGTCCCTGAGGCCAGGTGGCGCAGAGTGAGTGCCACCTTGAGCCCAGGTTCCAGGCTGGGCTGGAAGTTGGTGTTTGCCTTGGTCAACCTGGGTGTCAGGCACTGCACAACTTCATCAAACATGGCTGGAGGCATCCTCATGAAGTTCTGGAATGCACGAGTGTCTTCGTTCCTGAGCTCCACCATCAGCTTGTTGTACAGTCCGAACTCTGCTCTTCTCCCAATCCATCTTCAGACCCAGACGCTTCTTGGCCACCTCATTTTCTTCCCATAGTAGAGTTCACAGAGCCTGTAGCTGGCTTTGCACTGTTGCAGAAGGATGGTGGTGACCAAAAGGACTGTGTTACGATCCACGGTGGACATGACTGGATGCTGTGGAAGAGCAAGAGTCAGATGAAAGCTGCAGAGGTCTGCACAGCTAGGCTGCTGGTCTGAAAGTGAGATGCAGGTGAGTTGCTCCCCCTTTGTATAGGCAGTATAGGTGTCCCTTTGCATCCTCTAGGCATCCTCTAAGCATCCTCTAGACATCTTTAATATCCGAGATAGGTCCCCTCTGCAAACGTTTCTTCCATTTTTAAGCCCATGTCACACTGCCCAACGGATGCAGAAAGGACACAACGGACGAGCAAAATGTTCCTTCCGTTGTTATCCTCTCTCAAAAGGGGCAAAAATTTGCATAACCGGAGTGGATAACACAGACGCGGGGAGGACGCAGGGCCGATGCAAAGCGGATGCAGAACGGAAGCCCAGCGGATGGAAGCGGATGGGAGCGGATGGCACGTCCGCTAGGCTTCCAGGGGACCTCAGCAAAGCGGACGCAGAACAGATACAGCGGATGCACAGCGGAAGCACAGCGGAAGCCTAATGGATGCCTGGCATTAATTGCGCATGCGGGGAGGATGCATTGCATCAGCCCCATGGATATAACGGAAGCAGCTCGGAAGCAGGTTGCCATTCAGAGGAAAGACCTGCTGCCGGATGGATTGGATGCCTTGCCTGCCCTGCCTGCATGTCCGCCTGCAAGCCTTGCGGCCAGCCAGTCTGCCTGCAAGCCTTGCTGCCTGCCTTCCTGCCAGCCTTGGTTCATGTCTTCCTGCCAGCCTTGGTGCCTGCCTGCATGCCAGCCTTCCTGCAAGCCTTGGTGCCTGCCTCCCTGCCAGCCTTGGTGCCTGCCTCCCTGCCAGCCTTCCTGCCAGCCTTCGTGCCTGCCTGTCTGCCAGCCTGCCTGCCAGCCTTCCTGCCAGGCTTGCTGTCTGCCTGCCTGTCAGCCTTGGTGCCTGCCTCCCTGCCAGCCTTCCTGCCAGCCTCCCTGCCAGCCTTCCTGCCAGCCTTGGTTCCTGCCAGCCTCCCTGCCAGCCAGCAACCCCACAACCATGCGGAAGCACAGCAAGCCTCAGCCATCTGCTGCCAGCCCTTGCAAGAGGGACAGTGCTACCATCCCGCCCCCTGGCCCTCACTCTGGTTCTGCTGGGGCTTCTGCAGCATGGGCTCACTCTTCTGGGCCTGGGGCTTCTGCTGCTTCTGCTTCTGGAGGAGCTGATGAAAAGCACTCCAGCACCAGCCACCTCCACAGCACCTGGATCCTTCACCCCTGAGACTGAGCGACCAAGAGGAGTGCCAGAGACTCATTTTTGTTTTATAGCTTGTTGTTAATAAAGTCTATTTATGATTCACACACTTGCTTCATTTCTTTTTTTAAATAAAGTCTTGGTGGAAACTTTTAGAAATGGCTTAAGCCTTTGCATGCTTGTGAGATGGGTAAGGATAGCTTTGGGATGGGTTAGGATAGCAGCGGGATAGATAAACCTCCAGTGCAAGCATAGTGGGACTGTATGGTCCACCCTCCCAGGTGCCACACGTATGGCCCTTTATTATCAATAATAATGTAATAATTATCCACACATGTCAACATAAACACAACTCTTTATTAAACGCCCTGTTCACTGTAGGCCAACCAAACATACATGGCCCAATCTTATCCGTGTGATGAGACAGGCTGAAAGAAGCATCCATTAAGCATCTACTATCCTGTCTTGCCACTCCACTGCTCCAGCTGGGTAGTTGCACCAGTGTCTCAGGAGGTTGCGCTGCTTCTTCGCTTCATGTGAGGCTCTGTTGGGGCCTTGCACATCCTCAGTGTCGATCAGGTTTCGCCCTTGCCTCCATTCCCCAGGCTCCATGTCCCCATTGCCTTGTTGGCGGTCCACAAGCCTGTTCTGCAACACTGGGTAGTGGGTGCACATGAGATTGTGCAAGATGCAGCAAGCTTCCATGAACCTCCTCACGGTCTCTGGGCAATGCTGCATGGTGGTGAGAAGTGCCTGGAACCTGTTGGCCAGGATGCCAAAAGCATTCTCCAGCACCCGCCTTGCTCTGGCCAGCCTATAGTTGAAGATCCTCTCTTCACGGGTGAGGATTCTGGAGGTGTAGGGCTTCATGAGGTAGGTTGTGAGGGAGAAGGCATCATCCCCCATGATGAAGTAGGGTACATCTTGTGTGTTGTTGGGCAGGGGGTCTGGATCTGGGAAGCTCACGATGAGGTTGCCTTCCAGCCCCTCCTTGAGGTGACTGGCGTTTTATACCTGGGCATCTGAAGATGAGCCTTAGCCTGAAGCATCGATGTACATGAACTTGTAGTCAGCATCGACCATGGCGAAGAGGATGATGCTGAAGAAGCCCTTGCAGTTGAAATAAGTGGACCCTGAGTTGGGTGGAGCTTTGCAGGCCACGTGCTTGCCATCTATGGCTCCAACGGTGTGGGGGAAGTTCCACTTCTGATACCACTGCTCTGCAACTTTCTTCCATCCTTCTTCAGTGGAGGGGTACTGGAGGAGCTCCTCCTTGTATTCTTCGATGATGGCCTGCACCACTTCTCTGACCACAATGCTTTTGGTGTTGTGTGGCACCCTCCAGCCGTACTGCATGCTGCTGTAGGAGGTCCCTGAGGCCAGGTGGCGCAGAGTGAGTGCCACCTTGAGCCCAGATTCCAGGCTGGGCCGGAAGCTGGTGTTTACCTTGGTCAACCTGGGTGTCAGCCGCTGCACAACTTCATCAAAAATCACTGGAGGCATCCTCATGAAGTTCTGGAACGCCTGAGTGTCTTCGTTCCTGAGCTCCACAGTCCGTCCTCTGCTCTTCTGGTGAACCATCTTCGGACCCAGACTCTTTTTGGCTGCCTCTTTTTCTTCTTGCAGTAGTGTTCACAGAGCCTGCAGATGGCTTCGCATTGTTGCAGAACGATGATGGCTGCCGAAAGGACTTTATTACAATCCACGGTGGACATGACTGGATGTTGTGGAAGAGGAAGAGCCAGATGAAGGCTGCAGAGGTCTGCACCGCTGGGCTGCTGTTCTGAAAGTGAGATGCAGATGAGTTGCTCCCCCTTTTTATAGGAAATATAGGTTTTCCGCTAGGCATCCTCTAGGCATCCTCTGGGCATCCTTAATATCCAAGATAGGTCCCCTCTGCGAAAGTTCTTTCCATTTTAAATGCTTTGTTTCTGCATCCGTTCTGCATCCGTTCCGCTTCCTCCCTGTGTCCGTTTACCACTGGAGCAGATGGAGTTGCGCGGATGCACAGCGGATGCCTAGCGGATATAGCGGATGCGTAACGGATGCATAACGGGTGCGTAGTGGATGCGAAGCGGATGCAGAACAGACGAACTGGATACATTTTCCGCGCAAAAGTTTTAGGCAGCTCAAAACTTTTGGAGTGGATGAAACATCAATAAACGGATGCTGGATGGATAGAGAGGAAGCAAAACGGAGGCAGTGAGTACATCACGTTTTCCAACAAATGGCAAGCTTTTTTGTCCGTTTTACATCCTCTTTGCATCCGTTGGTTCAGTGTGACATTGGCTTAAACGCTTTGTTTCCTCTTGGCATCCATTCTGCATCCGTTCTGCATCCGTTCTGCGTCCGTTCTGCTTCCTCCCTGCGTCCGAGCGGATGCGAGTTGCGCGGATGTGGAACGGATGCCTAGCGGATATAGCGGATGCGTAACGGATGCAGAATGGATGTGTAGCGGATGCGTAGTGGATGCAGAACGGACGAATTGGATACATTTTCTACCCAAAAGTTTTGAGCAGCTCAAAACTTTCTGAGCGGATGAAACGTCAATAAACGGATGCTGGACGGATAGAGAGGAAGCAAAACGGAGGCAGTGAGTACATCGCGTTAACCAATGGATGGCAAGCTTTTTTGTCCGTTTTACATCCTCTTTGCATCCATTGGTGCAGTGTGACAGGGGCTTAAGCCCAGAAGCAAAACGATAACCAAAGTAAATCTGGAACAGAGATATAACATGCACTGATCTTAGAATACACATAAATGCCCAGCCCAGCCTATTGCATTTTGTAACATATATAGCTTCCAGATACTCTTATTGAATGTAAGGATTTCATCCAAGTCCTAGATGATAAAATACTGTATTTGCTATGAGCCACACATAAAATTCTTATTCAAACTACCCACTTCTATCCAATTTAAACCAATTCATGGAATCAAGCAAATTCCTGAACAGATTCAGAAATTTATTTCCCTTCTTCACCAAAGCTAACTTTGAACATTTGGATTTCCATTTCAAGAATGAGAAATTTCAGGTGCTTTAGGGTAAATGGATAGCAAAGGAAGATTGAAAAGCTATTTTAAAGGGCATCTCATTTAATGGGACGTCTATTTAGCACACATTTAAAAATGGGAAAGAACCAAATAAGTACCCCCAAAATGTAAATTAAAAATCAGAAATAACATGCTATCAGACAAATCCTGCTCTTCAAAAATTCAGTCACACGTGTGGCATTATTCTTCCCTTGATTTGCTTGTCTGCATCCTATTACCAGGGAAAGCAAATATATCTGACTAAAGAGATGTATGTTCAGAATCTGGTTATGTGTAGAATTGAAGTGAGCCTAGAAGGAAAGGAAAAGTCCAAAAGTAAAAATTAGTCTGAACATTTTTAAAGCAAATAATTGAACAGTTTTCAATGGTCAGGCTCAAATGCACTTTGGCCTTGTATCTTTCTCCAAAGAAATCCAGATAATTGGCTTGTTTCAGTATTCAGCAGCTGCAAGGACTGGCCCCTTACATGGAAAAGTAGCCTGATGAAATAATAAGCACTGGAATGTTTCATAAGAGGAAAAATGGGCACTGGCAACAGGTGTGCATTAATATTGAAAAAGGGCTTGGATTCCAACATTATCTCAACACTTTTGAGACATCCTCCAGTTTCTCACATTTCAGTCCTTACTCCTCCTTGCCTTTTATCTCAATGCCCCTCAGTTGTGCACGTCCTTGTATCCATGCAAAGTGTTGGAATACAAAACCACATTTGCTAAGGAATTTCAATACCTCTTGGCTCCAGTGATGTCTTTCTTGAACGCCATGCTGTACATTTCACTGTACAAAACCTGAATAATTCAGCAATAGATTCCATAAAACTTATTATATTTCAGATCTGGGTTGTATGTGAATGATGTATGTGAAAGGGAGAAATACCCAGTGAAGGGTGACTTATCATAAAGCACCCTTTAGTTTCAGGACTTATGCATGGCCACAATGTTGATGAAGAGTTGAGTGAAAAAATGTCCCATGTGGATTCAGACTAGTGATCACAGCAAATTAATAAAAATAAGCACTAGTCTTCTGGATCCCCTCACAAGAACTACACATTGAAGTCTGTACGCAAGATTGGTTAGGCAGATTGCTATGTCATGGGTTCTAAATTATGCACAACGTTAGGATCTGGTGTTAAGGACTCTTGGTGTCTAACTTAATTGTATTATTATGACAAGAGTTGTGATGCTCTTAAACACATGAGAATAAAATGTAGGCATGCCACAAATATATGAGTAGAATTTTATGATGTTCTTAAATCTTGTAGGAAAGTAAATACATTTGTTCTTGGTTTTGATTCACTACCACATTTCTGGGAAAAAATGTGTGATGCAAAAGGTTGCTTAGTTGAACTGATATGTGATGTAATATTGTCAAGAATACTAAGAATTTAAGTGATTCATAAGTTGCATATATTTCCATCTTTTAAGGATGTACTGTGTTTCCCAGAAAATAAGACCCAACTGGAAAATAAGTCCTAGCATGATTTTTCAGTATGCTCCTAATCCCTACCCCCAAAATAAGCCCCAGTTAAGCTTGTCAGCCAGATGGATGTATTTAGTACCATATTTCCCCCAAAATAAGACATCATCTGAAAATAAGCCCTAAAACGTCTTTTGGAGCAAAAAAAAAAAAAAAATAATGGTCTTATTTCAGGGAAACATGGAGCGGAGCTAACTATGTCAGTGTAAATATGGGGTAACAGATTATGGATTAGAGCAAATAACTTCATAAATTTCCCTACTATTTACCAGTACTGTAACAAAAAGCTTATGTATTCTCTTAACATTATTTATTTTAGTACTCTTATTATGTGTCCTTAATTTTGCTTGATTTTAATACCACAATATTGGACAATCTTGTAAGGTAAAAAGTAAGAACAGTTTCTGGTGACTTACTTCACAAGCAGGGCCAATATTGTTTTCTAGACCAACATTATGGAAATAATTTTCTACTGCATTAATTACATTCAAGCCACTTCAATAAATCTTCCTCTTGGAACTCTAAATATATTTAAGGGCTTTCAACAAAAATTAAGGACACAGACTGAATACATAAGCAACTTAATTGGTGATACAAGCAGTTCTAATAAAGATGAAAATCAGTTTCCCTGTACTAAGCATATAGCATATACGTAGATGTAAGTTCAGAGCTTCTTTTTCTTATCCTTTCATTGAAGCAAATGCTTGCAGCCCATTTCTCTACCTGGGCTGTTGATAGCATCAGAAAAGACCTTACATTTTCTTAGTTGTTTGTTCCCTGCCTTGATAGTTCCATCCCTATGATTTTGCAACTTCCCAGTTTAGCTTATTGCTCCGGCATTCCCAGCCTTCATCCCCCTAGTCTTCATCCAAGTACCAAATCTCACTTCCAAATCCTTGGGTATTCCTATATGAAAAAGAGTCAAAACTGTAAACATTTGCTCCTTTCTCAAGCTAAAAACCCTAAAGCAGGGGTGTCAAACTCATGTCATCATGGCGGTGTCACGTGTTGTATTGGGATTTTTGTTATCCTTCGCTAAACTGGTTGAGGCCGGGACCAGCATGTGATGCATCTGGCCCATAGGCAAGTATGACACTCCTGCCCGAGAAATTTTGAACAAAAATCACCATAATTTCCAGCTGTTAAGGCCAATAGGCAGGGATATGGGGAGCTCATAATTTTAAGTTTTAAGTAGTTCATAATTTTGAGAAGTACTAGTTTGGAGAAACAATACACAACTGTCATCTAATTTCTCTGAAATGAACCAAAAGTTAAAAATTTAGTACTCACCTGTTGCTTCTTTTCAACTGAAGGTTAGGAAAACATCAAGTTCAAAGCTAACCTTGAATCTTTGTTTTTGCCTGTGAGATCATTGTGAGGTATTCCCGTGATTCAAGCATGGCTTCATACGATCTTAAAATTAATACCAGGTGAAGCATGTCATGCTTTTCAGATACACAAACATCTATTTGGCCTGAAAATAACCAAGAGCAAACACTGAAAGTTCATGGTACAGGAACTATGTAGAAACAAAGTATGAAAGATATACAATACCCAAGAATTGTCTATATAATTGCTTTTAAACAATGTTCTCCCCTTACAGGAAAAGTGGAGGAAAGTTGTAGCTGGTTTAAAAAAAATCAATTTTATGTCTCTTGGAGTCCTGACATAGTCATCACAGTAAAAGTTTTACTGAATAACCCATTAAGTAAAACTTGATTATTTGTATAGTACTATCCTGTCCCATCTATTCTAGGCTCAGTGGTAGGATTCAATTTTTTTACTACCGGTTCTGTGGACGTGGCTTGGTTGGTATGGCAGGGGAAGAATACTGTAAAACCTCCAGTCAGAGGTGGTATTTGCTGGTTCTTGAACTACTCAAATTTTCCACTACCGGTTGTCCAGAACTTGTCAGAACCTGCTGAATACCACCTCTGTCTAGGCTGCACTATACAATCCCTGACTTACTTAATTAACCCCCATGAGGTTTTGCAGCACACCTTCTTAAATTTGAATGCCAGCTTTCTCCAACATGGAATTAATACAAGCAATTTAAATAATCTTAACAGCAACTAGACAGAATAAATGCTTGAGAAAATATGCATTCATTCTATTGAATAGAAGAGATGATTCCAGCAGACTGTCAATCATTTGGAAGCCTGCACTCTCAAATAGAAAGATCTCCACCCCACAAAACAGACAAACACCTGAGCACAAACAGACTCCCTCTGATGCCTCCAACTCAAACACCACCCCACCAGGCACCCAGGTGAAACCTAGCTTCCTAATGGATAGCAGCCGTCCTTTCACACGAAGCCAAGCTGCACTGAAAGCCTCCAACACAGGAACAGAGTGTTGCCAGCCAATCAAAGCCACAAAACAGACAGAAGAAACCAGAAACACCAATCAATCAAACTCCAAGTCCAATGAACACAGATCCAGGCTCCCAGCCAATCAGAATGGACCAGCCTCAAATTTGAAACCAGGAACTAACTCTATACAGAAGCCTGAGGATGGCAGATGAGATTCT
>BLBF01000003.1:42752708-42785367 GCA_015471245.1 Laticauda colubrina | reverse complement strand
GTATTTCTTTCCTGGATTTTGAATGGAGCTCCGCCTGACAGGCGCGCTCGACCAGGGCTTGACCTTCACTATTGTAGGGAATATCAAACTTGTGTGTGATTCCCCATTTGTTACAAAAGTCCGCAAAGGCTGTACTAATGTAAGCAGGGCCATTGTCTGTTTTAATCTCTTTTGGGCATCCCAGCGATGCAAAGGTACGAATGCAGTGATTAATTACATGTTTTGTGGCTTCACCCCTTTGAGGGGTTGCCATGATAAAGCCTGAATAAGTATCGATGGAAACATGGAGATATTTCCATGGGGCAAAAGATGGATATTGAGTTACATCCATTTGCCAGATTTGACAAGCTTGAGTTCCTCTGGGGTTAACTCCCATAGGAAGAGAATGTGCTTGTTGGCTACAAGTAGTGCATTGCTGTAAAATAGCAGATGCTTCTGTAGCCAATAAGCCAAATTGTTTCATGAGCACTTTTTTGTTTTGATGAAAATAAGAATGACTTTCCCAAGGAGTTTGGGAGGAAATAGAAAGTGCTGTCATAGAAGATTTCAGATAAGTAGCCGATGCCGCAGCGTCGGCTCGGTCATTTCCTTCCTGTTGTATTCCAGGGAAGGGTTGATGACTTCGAATGTGAGAAACATGAAAAGGAGAGTGGCGAGTAGAAATGAGTGTTTGCAATTTGATAAAGAGAGTAAGTAGTTCAGAGTCAAGAGACGGAGAAAGGTATGATTCATAGATGGAGGATACGATTTGAGTTACATACAAGCTGTCAAGAATTAGACTGAAAGGTTGAGGAGGAAACATCTGAAAAGCAAGTATAGATGCAAAGAGTTCTGCTCTCTGAGCTGATTTTTAGAGAGATGTAAGAGAGGCATGCTTGGAGCTGCAGCTGAGCGAAGGACAACATGACCCAGGTAAGAAAAGGGAGGTGTAAACTGAATTTTTTCAGGGGCTACAGTGAGGCCCCCTTTCTGTAAGATTGTTAGAAGAGTAGGTAAATGAGGTTTGACTGTCCCAGGAGATCCTGGGGCAGCAATTAAAATATCATCCATGTAATGATAGACCAGAAAGGAAGGAAAAGGAGTACGGAAAGGTTGAAGGATTTTATCCACATAATATTGACACATCGTAGGACTATTGAGCATTCCCTGGGGTAAAACTTTCCACTGATAGGGAGAAGTAGGATTTGCATTGTTGAATTCAGGGACAGTGAAGGCAAATAACTGCCTATCTTTTGGATGCAACAAGATAGAGAAGAAACAATCTTTTAGATCTATGACAGCTAGATCATAGTCCCTGGGGATGATGTTTGGGTTTGGAAGACCACACTGTAAAGGGCCCATAGGTCGAATAATGGCATTAATTTGCCTGAGATCAGACAAAAATCTCCATTTTCCTGATTTCTTTTTTATAACAAAACTGGGGTATTATAGGGACTAAAAGAAGGTTCAATGTGCCCTTTGGCAAGCTGTTCTTCCACCAAGGAGTGCAAAGCAGCTAGCTTTTCCTGTGTGGGAGGCCACTGATCCACCCACACAGGGATATCTGTTCTAAGAGAAAGAGGAAGAGGCAGAGGGGGGGTGATTAAGATTGGCAACAGAAGGATTAGGGCCAGGGACAGAGGAAGGGGGATACGAGGGGGGGGGTGACAGGGGACTGACAGGCAGTAGCAACTGCCACTGTGTCATAAGCAGGAGGCTTTGAGTCAAAGGTCTGTTCTCCTTTTTTCGGATACAGCAAATCAGTCATGGCCATAAGGGCCTGCTACATTGTTAATAATGGTGGAGGGGCTCGTGGGGGCTCATGGAGCCATTTCCCCACGTGCACCCATGTTGATTTTTTCAGTGACCCTTCCTCCTGATAGGCAGGACAATGGTCTCCCAGATACTTCAGAAGGATTTTAACGTTTGATTGGGAGACGGGGTAAATGGTACTACCATTAGATTTTTGAATTTTATTAGCTTTCCTGACTAACCTCTCCAATTCTTGCAAATGCACAGTCTACCTTTTGGATAGGTCCTGCCCCATAACTCATGTGAGGTTGCACGATGTCTGTTCCAGACAGCAAGTAGATGGGGTGTCAGGCGGCGTAACACGGCACCCGAACTTCGTCCGCGGGTTCAACGAATCACGGAGCAGAGCCTGGGTCTGCGAATCACGTCGGGGTCACCAGTTGAGGCGTCGCTCTCCCGGAGGGCTCCCCACGAACTGCCGAATGGGTTTGAGGAAAGACATGACACGCTTTTTCTCCTCGGGGTGAGCGAGCCCCGAACTAGCTCGAGACAAGCTCTTTTATTGAGGTTTGGGTGGGTTACAAAATATCAGGAGGCAAGCATGTGATCCTGATTAACCATACTCAAACTGACACATTGGGTTGAATACACATATATGGCAACTATGTTTTGCAAACACAGTTGAGTGGGATGGATATCCATATTTGGGTGTCAGTAGATGTCTTCTATGTGTAAAAAGCAGTTTCTACATCATGTCCAGTATTTTTCGGACAGGCCCCTGTGGTTAGCGTTTCTATGCAGTTTGCAACAGCAGATGTGGTTATATTTCGACAGAGCTTTTCTGTTGCAGAATGTCATATGCAGCAAGGTAGTTCGTGGTTGGAACAGGATATGGACAAACAATATAGCTATAGCTTATTCAAAAGATTATATGACTAATGCAAAGCAAAATTATCTGATCATTGCAGTAATATTTCTCCACACTTTTCTAAATGCACCTCTTCTTAGAATATTTTGAGAAAATGTTTTTTCTATAAAACTGTATTACAAAAATGCTGTTGGCTTAAGTCCCATTTTCAGAAGAGGGAAAAGGCAGGGGCAGGAGCTGTCATGAGATATTTTTCTTCAAGGTTGCATCATAAACCTTAAGTTTGACATGCCTATTAGGAACATTTGGAATAATGGAATATGATTATTGGGAAATACTGACTGGTACCCACTGCTTAATTCCCACTGACCTTCTTTTGTTGCTGAATTTAAATCGATATTGATCTACCAGGTACCTGTGGAATCTTTTCACTTTGTTTCACTGCAACTGCTCCTTAATCTGCTCCAAAGATTTAATCCCTTCTGACAGCAAATATCAAATGGGGCTCAGTGCAGTGATGGTGGTCTGCAAAGCTTTGTGAAATTCCTCTACAGTTCTTACTTTCCTCAACCAACTCTGCTGAAAAGCAAAGCTGACATGCAATACTTCACCTCTTTAGAATGATCTCCCTTCATCAGCTTATGCATTATGGTAGACATTAGGCAATAATCATCATTTAAAAAAAACACTTATCATAACTTCCCAATGACATCAAGCAATAATGTTTTCTGAGATAACTTTAATCCTAAATTAACCCCATATTATGTAAACTGTTCAGTCCTCCCCAGAATCTACAATATTATTATACAGTATTTCCTTGTTTTTCCCCTTAAGGAAATCAACCCTGATTGTTTGTAGGAAGAACAGATATTGAAGCTGAAGTTCATACTTTGGCTACCTAATAAGAAGAGATGACTCACTGGAAAAGGGCCCTATGTTGAGAAAGGAGACAGGGATAGAAAAGAATGAGATGGCTAGATGGACTCATCGATGCAATGAACATAAATTTGGGCAGGGAGAGAGAAGAAGATAGGGGAACCTGCCATGCCATGGTCCATGGGATTGCAAAGAGTCAGACATGACTTCGTGACTGAACAACAACAAAAACAACAACAATTTCCTTTTTTACTATTACAGTATATAAAGAGGAACATAATAAGTAGAAAAATATATTTAAATATATAGAGATATATAAATATCTAGAAAGATATAGTAACATTGTTGATCACATAAGATAAGAACTTGAGGGCCTTAAGGGCCTGTCATATAGGCCAACGGATGCAAAACATATGTAAAAAGGACACAGCGGATGAGAAAATTTTCTATCCGTTGTTAACCACTCTCAAAAGTGCCCCAAATTTGCATAAGTAGAGCGGACAACAACGGAAAGGAATGGATGTGGGGAGGACGTAGCCAATATGTAAAGCGGATGCTCCACGGAAGCCTAGCAGATGGAAGCGGATGGAAGGGGGTGGCACATCCGCAGGGCTTGCAGGGGAGCCCCGCAGATATAAAAAGATGCAGCTCGCAAGCAGGTCACCATTCAGAGGAAAGACCTGCTGCCAGACACAGCTCCAGCCAACAACCATGGGGAAGAAGAGGAAGCCTGTGCCATCTGCTGCCAGCCCTGGCAAGAAGGACAAGTCCCCCATCCCACCCCCTGGCCCTGACTCTGCCCCTGCTTGGGCTGACTCTTCTGGTGCTGGTGCTTCTGCTGGTGCTTACTCTGCTGGTGATGCTCCTGGTCCTGCTGGTCCTGCTGGTCCTGGTGGTGCTGCTGGTGCTCCTGGTCCTGCTGGTGCTGCTGGTGCTTACTCTGCTGCTGCTGATCCTGGTCCTGCTGGTGCTGCTGGTGTTTACTCTGCTGCTGCTGATCCTGGTCCTGCTGGTACTGCTGGTGCTCCTGGTGCTGCTGGTCCTGCTGGTGCTGCTGCTGGTGGTGGTGCTGCTTTTGCTGCTACTGTTGTTGTTGCTGCTGCTGCTGGTGGTGGTGTGGTGGACCAGCCCCTAGAACCTCGAAGCCCCTCTGATGAGGGCCCAGATGGCCCTGCCAGAGGGAGGAAGAGGCATACATGAGAACGGGAGAGGAGGCAATACTCCATCAAAGAGGAACATGAGGATGAGGTGCTGGAATGGCTGAGGGAGAACGAGTACCTATCGCGGAAGGGACACAGGCTCTATCGAGACACCAAAAGGAAGCAGGCTGCTTGGAGAGAGAAGGTGGAGAGCCTGGGCTACACTTCGGAGGTCCTCCTCGGCATACCACATGTGGAAGCACATGCACACCTGGTACGGGAAGCTGCACCTCAAGAAATCTGGCCAGGCCACAGTCAAGCTCACCGACCGGGAGACCTACATGATGGCCAAGTGAAGCTTCTTGGAGGGTGAGATCCGCCACCGAGGAGCAGCCCCTCTCACAACCCTCTCTCTCAGGAAGCCCACAGAGAGCCAGTCCTCTTCTGGCCAAGAGTCAGCTCCTGTGTCCAGGCAGGTATCTGTGGAGCGTCCCACGATGGGGACCCCCCCCCCGGCAGCTGCACTCCCCGTGGCGGACCACGTGGACAACCCCCTGACTCAGTTGGAGCAAGGAGAGGGCACTTCCACCAGAGACCAACCCACATACACCCCCAGCTCCACCTCCACAGAAAGCAGGCAGAGAGCCAGACCGGAGGGGCAGAGCCACACTGTCCTGCTGGAGATCAGGGACACCATCAAAAGCAGCATAGATCTCCTCTCTCAGCTGGTACACACTGACATACCATCCTCAAACCGCAAGCCCTTCCTCACCTACATCAACCAGACCCTCATGGACATGTCTGAATCACAGTACCAGGTGATCAAAGACAGGGTCACCGGTCTTCTGCACAACCCTCCAGGCCCAGCTGAACCTGCTCCGACCCAGTCCAGATCTGCTCCTCCACCCCAGGGGATGTCACAGCCCTTCCAAGGCTTTCCACAGGCCCTCACCTACCAAGGCTATGCCTGTGCTGCTGGAACAAGGAGTTCCAGCAGCACAGGCAGCCCTTCCCAGTCCAGGCACAGGTTCATCGTACGCAACCGGTGCCACCAATGCCATTGATGCCACTGATGCCACCAATGCCACAGATGCCACCCACACCACAAATGCCACCCACGCCACAGTTACCACCCATGCCTCACCTCGCTCACCTGCAGACCAGACAGCCCCACTACACTACTCCTTCCTCCACCCCACAGCCAAGCCCGGCCTCAGAACATCTGCCATCGGTCTTGGGACTGACACCCCATGTTCTGGAGGAAGGGGCTCTCAACATCACAGGACTGAGCCAGCTCTCTGAGAGCTTCCTCCACACACCATCCCCTGTTGTCCTCTCGGGGCCAGGCACCCCAATGGCACCTCAGACCAGCACTCCAGCAGCAGCCACCTCCATAGCACCTGGACCCTTTACCCCTGAGACTATGGGCATGCCTCAGAGTGACTGAGAAGAGTGCCAGAGACTGGGTTGCTACCTGTTGACTTTATCTTTGCTTGGGACACTTTACTTGGGACATTTTGCTTTTACAGTTTGTTTTTAATAAAGATTATCTTTGCTTCACACACTTGGTTCAGTTCTTTTAGTCAATAAAGTCTTGGTGGAAACTTTTAGAAATGGTTTAAGCCTTTGCATGCTTGTGGGATGGGTAAGGATAGCAGTGGGATGGGCAGGGATACCTGTGGGATGGGTAATAGCTGTGGGATGGGCAGGGATACCTGTGGGATGGGTTAAGATAGCAATGGGATGGGTAATTGCTGTGGGATGGGTAAGGATAGCAGTGGGATGGGCAGGGATACCTGTGGGGTGGTTAATAGCTCTGGGATAGATAAACCTCCTGTGCAAGCATAGTGGGACTGTATGGTCCACCCTCCCAGGTGCCACACTTATGGCCCTTTATTATCAATAACAATTTAATCATTCATCAACACATTTCAACATAAACACAACTCTTTTTTCAATGCCCTGTTCATTGTAGGCCCACCCAACATACATGGCACAATCTCATCCGTGTGATGAGACAGGCTGAAGGAAGCATCCATGAAGCATCTACCATCCTGTGTTGCCACTCCACTGCTCCAGCTGGGGAGTTGCACCAGTGTTTCAGGAGGTTGCGCTGCTTCTTCCCTTCACGTGAAGCTCTGTTGGGGCCTTGCACTTCCACAGTATCTATCAGGTTTCGCCCTTGCCTCCATTCCCCAGGCTCCATGTCCCCATTGCCTTGTGGAGGTCCACGAGCCTGTTCTGCCAGACTGGGTAGCGGGTGCTCATGAGATTGTGCAGGATGCAGCAAGCTTCCACGATGTTCCTCACGGTCTGTGGGTGGTGCTGCATGGTGGTGAGAAGTACCTTGAATCTGTCGGCCAAGATGCCAAAGGCATTGTCCACCACCCGCCTTGCCCAGGACAGCCTGTAGTTGAAGATCCTCTCTTCACGAGTGAGGCATCTGGAGGTGTAGGGCTTCATGAGATAGGTTCTGAGGGAGAAGGCGTCATCCCCCATGATGAAGTAGGGCACATCTTGTGTGTCATTGGGCAGGGGGTCTGGATCTGGGAAGCCCATGATGAGGTTGCGTTCCAGCCCCTCCTTGAGGTGACTGGCATTGTATACCTGGGCATCTGAACATGACCCATTGCCTGAAGCATCGATGTACATGAACTTGTAGTCAGCATCGACCATGGCAAAGAGGATGGTGCTGAAGAAGCCCTTGTAGTTGTGATAATTGGACCCTGAGTTGGCTGGAGCTTTGCAGGCCACGTGCTTCCCATCTATGGCTCCAATGCTGTGGGGAAAGTTCCACCTCTGATACCACTGCTCTGCAACTTTCTTCCAGCCTTCTTCAGTGGAGGGGCACTGGAGGAGCTCCTCCACATATTCTTCGATGATGGCCTGCACCACTTCTCTGACCACAATGCTGATGGTGTTGTGTGGCACCCTCCAGGCGTACTGCATGCTCTTGTATGTGGTCCCTGAGGCCAGGTGGCGCAGAGTCAGTGCCACCTTCAGCCCAGGGTCCAGGCTGGGCTGGAAGTTGGTGTTTGCCTTGGTCAACCTGGGTCTCAGCCGCTCCACAACTTCATCAAACATGGCTGGAGGCATCCTCATGAAGTTCTGGAATGCACGAGTGTCTTCGTTCCTCAGCTCCACCATCAGCTTGTTATGCAGTCCGTACTCTGCTCTTCTCACGATCCATCTTCGGACGCACACATTTCTTGGCCGCCTCCTTTTCTTCGCGTAGAACAGGTGAAAGAGCCTGTAGATGGCTTTGCACTGTTGTGGAACGATGGTGGCTACCAAAAGGAGTGTGTGATGATCCATGGTGGAGATGACTGGATGCTGTGGAAGAGCAAGAGCCAGATGAATGCTGAAGAGGTCTACACCGCAGGGCTGCTGGACTGAAAGTGAGATCCAGGTGATTTCCTCCCCCTTTTTATAGGAAATATAGGTTTTCCGCTAGATGTCCTTTTGCATCCTCTAGACATCCTGCAGACATCCTAAATATCCGAGATACGTCCCCTATACAAATGTTTTTTCCGTTTTAATGCTTTTTATGCGAGTTGCATCCACTTTCATCCTTTCTACGTCCGTGCTACTAACGCTGCGTGTCCATTCCGCGTCTGTTTCACTTCCTCCCTGTGTCCGTTTTCCACTGGAGCGGATGCGAGTTGCACGGATGCGCAGCGGATGCCTAGCGGATATAGCGGATGCGTAATGGATGACGACAGATGTCTAACGGATGTTCCCCGTATGCATAGCGGATGTAGAATGGACACATTGGATACATTTTCTGCTCAAAAAGTTTTGTGCAGCTCAAAACTTTTTGAGAGGATGAAATGTCAGTGGACGGATTGTGGACGGATAGAGAGGATGAAAAACAGACGCAGTGAGTACAGAACAGATGCATCGCGTTAACCAACGGATGGCAAGTGTTTCTCTCCGTTTTACATCCTCTTTCCATCCGTTGGTGCTGTGTGACAGGGGCTTTAGCTGTGTAACCCAATAGAAAAGTTTAGAAAAACATCCCATCACCTAGAGTCATCCCAAAGTCTCCACAATCAGAAATCCTCTTTTTCCAACACATATATTCCACAAATTTGAAATAGCTTTGATGCAAAAGTTTATGTAATTGGGCTAAATATATTTTTCCTAAAATCTGTGGAAGTCAGCAAGAAGTACTTTGCAAGCATCATGCTATCACAGTTAACTATGTCCATTATTATTTGTAAGTGAATGGAGAATAGAGAGATAATCTGACATACGTTATGGAGAACTAAGTTTGGAGTAGGTAGCACCGGGTAGCTGATCTTGACTAAGATCACTGTGAAATTTGGAAAAATGGTGCTTATCTAGAAGTCTTTAGAAACTTTAGGAAATCCCAGGAATTTAAGTTCAACTGGGAAGTCAAAATAACCTTCTAGAATGCTGCCTCTATTGCTGCTGCCTTCATTTGATTGTCTGATCTCTGAAAGTAAATGACATTGCTTCAAGCTATGATATGTTCTGAAATATCTACTATTAGTGTACAACTTGTGTTATAAAATATTTAACATAATTATATTTAATTATTCATAAGAATGGGTGATTTGGGCAGCTTTAGTGTAAAACTAGCTTTCTGGGTATTTTGCAAATTGGTCTTTTAAAAAGTAAAAGAATCTTATGCATTGTTTTAAAATAAGGAAATCTGATTTCTAAAACTTGAATGTAATTCTTGACAAAATTTTAATTGAATCAAGGATGCTATCCACCTCCATAGACTGAAAATTGTATGATTTTTCACTCATATTTTCCAAATTATTTTCTTGCTCTTAAAAGCACCCAAAGAAAGTATAAGAAAAATATATGATTAATATGTTAACTTGTTTTTATTAAACAAAAACCTTTTGTAGAAAAAAAACCCCTTTCCATCAGTCTTATCTCTGATTAAAAAAATGTGTTTGCAGTGGATAAAATTGCTTCACTTTGCATCTGTTTCAAATACACAAATGTGTCAGGTTTACATAAACCATCCTGATAAAAATGAAAAATAAAGGAAGAAAATGATAAAAAATGCACATACTGTTTCAGTAACACATATTTTATTACAATCACCTGTGATATAGTTTCATCCCTTCTCATTATTTCTCTTGTCTCCTTAACACTATTAGGTTGAAGTAGAAAGGCTCAGCAGCAAAAAAAAATCAATGCAAAACAGAGAAAAACACATTTTAATAGAAGTGAACAAATGGAAGTTGCAAAAATTAGCACTGAATGTAACACTGAAATGTTTGTGGGATCTAATACTACAGTTGTACGTATATGTTTGCTGAATAAACTGAATATAAGAGATTCTACTTTTTGCAATTTCTAATCAGTATACTTCAGATCGAATCTGTTATTTTATTTTTCCTCCTTTACTAGTTCTCTTTTTCATTTTACTATTCACACTTTGAATTCTCTTCCCCTCCCCCCCCCCAAAAAAACAACAACAACCAACCAGACTACTAGGTTTGAAAATTGGGATAAAGATCAGTTGGAAAGTAATGGGCTTTTTATGATTAGAACCAAATGTCTTTTGAACTTTGTTACTGAGATCAGACCATTGTGACTTGGTCTACATCTACCCATCCCAGTGTCCCATGTTTGCAGCTAACACTTTGAAAGTGTGGAAAGTGACTTGAAGACACTACACTGGTGATTCTGAGTTATTATTGTCCAGCTTGTTAATGGCTCTCCTCTTTCACATTACCTAGTTCATCAAGAAGAAACAAGAAGAAGCAAATTGTACTCCACCTTTATCATTGCATTGAAATTTCCGTGGGATTTTTTAAAGCAGCTTTTACCATAATGATCTCCTCATTCTCCCTAATGAAAAAAATAATATTTTAGGTTCAGCAGTCAATTTTGAGTCCCATTGAAAGTGCAGAAAATTCCGACAAGATTCTTCTCCTGTATCCTCATTTTCCTGTCTTGCTGCTGAATTGCAAGTTTCAGCAGAGACACTGACGTGTTTCAAAGCTCAAAATTACTTTCCTTCCTGCCAGGTCCCTAAAAATAAATGCTTCTTACTTCATTAGTTGCCATTAAGGTGGATGGGAGTCAAAATAAGTACTTCATGTTACAGCAACCACAAGACCAGGATTACCAATGGGTATTCCAACTTTTAGCACATCTAATGAATAACAATTACTCTTACTTTTGATTTTGATTTTATCTAATATTCCTTTGATCTTATGCATGGCATTATATTCCTTATGTTGTTCCCATGAGAGAGATTCTATCGGCAGATCTTGAATTTTCTTTTTAAGACAATTTAAATTTATCTTAAACTGTATGCTCCTCTTTCATCTTTGTCCATCTTTTATTAACACCACATAATATACTCCTCTATCTTAGAACTTTAATTTCTGGCCAGATTTATATAATATCTGTGCACAGTTTTGTCTACATTAGACATATCATTCTCCCATTGCTTTATGCAATTATGCAGTAACTCCTAACCTAGTGTCACTCAAATCTCCAACCATTGTGGCTAATTTAATCATGTTGATTGGGAGTTATAAGAATTAAATACAACCTGTGGGAGAAAATCATCTCAATGTTCAGGCTATATGCATTAGCAACTTTTATTACACATATTCAAGGGTTCTACATTAAAGATTTTCAGACTTCTGCAAGATTATGTATCCCAAATTAAATTTACATAATGTTGCAGTCAGGACCGAGAGAATTATTAAGTGCTGGAACAAGACTAATATGTGCCTTCTCACCAATACATGAAGTTAACATCTCCCTTTCCCCACAACCCTCTGGATTTCATGTTACTCCCTGCACCGATGTAACTCCTAACTAACCAAGAGGCTCATTAAAAAGGAGGGGTGCCAGGGCAGTGAAACAGATTGGGAAGCAGGGGGGTGGGTGAAGATGAAGTACAGACAAGCAGAGTCCATACAGCCCCCAAGTAGATTTATTTTTCCAGACTGGCAGAAGAATTCACTCTAGTCTATACGAATGAAAAAAAAAAAGAAGCTTCCCTCACCCGCCTGCCCTCTCCTCTTCTGGTTTATCCTACGTTTTAAGGCCACTTCATGCCAGTTACCCTTTGTCATGGCTGGCACACACAGATCCTCCTACTAAGCTGACAGTAGAGTCTCCTTTCTTTTGCCATGAAGGATTTCAACAGGATGAGAAGTGGGTGGGCCTATAATTACTGCTGCTGCTGTGCAGGAAGGACAGGCGTTTCTTCCTTGTCATTTGCCCTCCAATTAGTTGATTTGATCCAGTTTTGGAGTGTTTCGCTGCGAGCCACCCCCACCTTCCCTTCCCCACCCCCACCTGGGCATGTCCAGGTTGACACACCATCCCACTGTTTTTCTTTCAAAAAAGTTAGTTTTGTAAAAAAAAAAAAAAATTTCCCCTCATGGGCCCCCTTTGAGTCCATGAGTTCCAGAACCACCTTCTTCTCAGGCCTGGTTGCAGTCTTAAATGTATCTTTACTATACATTATACAGTGTTCAATCAACAAATAACAGTAACAACCACAGAAATGTCTCTCATGATAACCATTTATCAAATGCAATGTGCTACTATGAGAATGATTACAATTAAATAGCATGTGTTCCGAATAGCATTCTTTCTTGTCAAAGGTCTGAAAAATGCTATAAATATCTACACCAAAAATTTTCTGAATAGCATTTTAATTAAAACATTTTTACTATACCACATGCTTCTGGAGGTCAGTACAAAAACTTGGGACTAGCAACAAATATAAGAGGTCACAAACAAAATGAGATATTGACATTTTGGTAGCAAAGACATGTATACTTAAGGCTAGGTCCCATTGGCTGATGGATGCAAAACGTATGCAAAAAGGACACAGCGGACGAGCAAAATTTCAGGGGTGGCTCCATCCGTTATCCGCTCCAAAAAGTGCCCCAAATTTGCATAAACAGAACGGAAAATGACGGAAAGGAACGGACGGGGGTAGTACATAGCGAGGATGTTAAGCGGATGTTCATAGGAAGCCTAGCGGATGGAAGCGGATGACACATCCGAAGGGCTTCCGGGGGAGAATTGCGAAGTAAACGCATGGCGGAAGGACCGGATTCGTAGCGGATGATGCGTATGCATCACGGACGCCTATAGAATGCATAGCGGATGCGTAGCAGATGCATAGCGGATGCATAGCGGATGCATAGCGGATGCATAGCGGATGCAAAGCATTCACTGCACATGCGGGGAGGATGAATTGCACCAGCTCTGCGGATATAAAAGGATGCAGCTCGCAAGCAGTCAGCATTCAGAGGAAAGACGTGCTGCCACAGACATCTTTGAATAACACCATGTCAGTCAGGGAAGAAGAGAAAGCCTGTGCCTACTCCTGCCAGCCCTGGCAAGAAGGACAGAACCACCATCCCACCCCCTGGCACTGACTCTGAAGCTGCTGCTGCTGGTGTTGCTGCTGGTGTTGCTGCTGCTGGTGCTTCTCCTGCTGGTGCTGCTGGTGCTGCTGGTGCTTCTCCTGCTGGTGCTGCTGGTGCTTCTCCTGCTGGTGCTGCTGCTGGTGCTTCTCCGGCTGCTGCTGCTGCTGCTGGTGGTGGTGGTGGTGGTGGTGCTGTTGTGGTGGACCAGCCCCAAGGCCCTCAAAGCCCTGCTGCTCAAGCCCCTGAAGGCCCTGCTGCTCAAGCCCCTGCCAGAGGGAGGAAGAGGCAAAGGAAGGAGAAGGGAGAGAGAAAACAGTACACACTTTCCGAGGAGCATGAAGAGGAGGTGCTGGAATGGCTGAGGGAGAATGAGTACCTGTGGAGAAAGAGCCACAGATTCTGTCGCGACACCAAGAAGAAACAGGCAGCTTGGAGAGACAAGGCAGAGAGCCTGGGCTACACTTCAGACCTACTCCTTGGATGGTGGAAGCACATGCACACCTGGTATGGCAAGCTACACCTCAAGAAATCTGGGCAGGCTGCTGTCAAGCTCACTGACCGGGAGATGTATGTCATGGCCAAGTGCAGCTTCCTGGAGGGTGCGGTCTGCCACCGAGGAGCAGCCCCTCTGACAACCCTCTCCCTCAAACAGCCCACAGACAGCCAGTCCTCTTCCAGCCAGGAGACAGCTACCCTGTCCAGGCAGGTGTCTTTGGAGGGCCCCATGGCAGAGATCTCCCTGACAGCTGCACTCCCCATGCCAGAGGACATGGAGGATCCCCTGTCACAAATGCAGGAAGAAGTGGCAGCCACCAGAGACCAACCCACCCCCACCCCCAGCTCCACGTCCACAGAAAGCAGGCAGAGAGGCAGAGGCAGACTTGAGGGCCAGAGCCACACTGTCCTGCTGGAGATCAGGGACACAATCAAAACCATCACAGATCTCTTCTCTCAGCTGGTCCACAGTGACATACCATCCTCGAACTGCAAGCCTTTCATCACGTATGTGAGCCAGACCCTCATGGACCTGCCCGAGGCCCAGTACCAGATGATGAAGTAGAAGATCACAGCACTTCTACACAAACTTCCAGACCCAGTCCAGGTCTGCTCCTCCACCCCAGGCGATGTCACAGCCCTTCCACGGCTTTCAACAGCCCCTCACCTACCAAGGCTATGACTACCAGGACTTCCCACAGCAAAAACAGACCTTCCCAGTCCAGGCCCAGGTTCATCACACCCCACAGATGCCTCACCTCGCCCAGATGCAGACCAGACAGCCCCACTACACTCCTCCTTCCTCCACCCCACAGCCAAGCCCCTCAACAGACAATCTGTCTTCAGTCTTGGGCCTGACATCCCAGGTCCTGGAGGAAGGGCCTCTCAACCTCACGGGACTGAGTCAGCTCTCTGAGAGCTTCCTGAACACACCATCCCCTGTTGTACTCTCGGGGCCAAGCACCCCAATGGCGCCACTCCAGCCATAGCCACCTCCACAGTCCCTGGCCGCTTGACAGCTGAGACCATGGACATGCCTCAGAGTGACTGAGAATAGTGCCAGAGACTGAGTTGTTACTTGTTCACTTTATCTTTGCTTAAAGACACTTTACTTGGTTCATTTTGCTTTTTTAATAAAGTCATACAGTTTACTTAAGACAGTTCTTAATAAAGGTTATCTTTGCTTCACACACTTGGTTCATTTTATTTACTTAATAAAAGGGTTGGTGAAAACTTTGCAAAAATGGTTAAGCCTTTGCATGCTTGTGGGATGGGTAAGGATAGTTGTGGGATAGGTAAGGATAGCTGTGGGATAGGTAAGGATAGCTGTGGGATAGATAAACCTCCAGTGCAAACATAGTGGGACTGTATGATCCACCCTCCCAGCTGCCACACATATGGCCCTTTTTTTATCAATAACAATTTATTAATTGATCAACACATTTCAAAATAAAGCTCTTTATTAATGCCCTATTCATTGCAGGGCCACTCAACATGCATGGCCCAATCTCATCAGTGTTATGAGACAGGCTGAAGGAAGCATCCATTAACCATCTATCATCCTGTCTTGCCACTCCACTGCTCCAGCTGGGGAGTTGCACCAGTGTTTCAGGAGGTTGCGCTGCTTCTTCCCTTCACATGAAGCTCTGTTGGGGCCTTGTACATCCACAGTGTCTAACAGGTTTTGTCCTTGCTTCCATTCACCAGGCTCCATGTCCCCATTCCCTTGTTGACGGTCCACAAGCCTGTTCTGCAACACTGGGTAGCGGGTGCGCATGAGATTGTGCGGGATGCAGCAAGCTTCCATGATGTTCCTCACAGTCCCTGGGTGATGCTGCATGGTGGTGAGAAGTACCTGGAACCTGTTGGCCAGGATGCCAAAGGCATTCTCCACCACCGTCTTGCCATGGACAGCCTGTAGTTGAAGATCCTCTCTTCATGGGTGAGGTATCTGGAACTGTAGGGCTTCATGAGGTAGGTTCTGAGGGAGAAGACGTCATCACGCACAATGAAGTAGGGCACATCTTGTGTGTCTTTGGGTAGGGGGTCTGGATCTGGAAAACCCATGATGAGGTTGTGTTCCAGTCCCTCCTTGAGGTCACTGGCATTGTATACCTGGCTATCTGAAGCTGACCCATTGCCTGAAGCATCGATGTACATGAACATGTAGTCATCATCAACCATGGCAAAGAGGATGATACTGAAGAAGCCCTTGTAGTTGTGATAAGAGGACTCTGAGTTGGGTGGAGCTTTGCAGGCCACGTGCTTCCCATCTATGGCTCCAACGGTGTGGGGAAAGTTCCACGTCTGATATCACTGTTCTGCAACTTTCCTCCAGCCTTCTTCAGTGGTGGGACACTGGAGGAGCTCCTCCACATATACTTCGATGATGGCCTGCACCACTTCTCTGACCACTTTGCTGATGTTGTTGTGTGGCACCCTCCATGCATACTGCATGTTTCTGTATGTGGTTCCAGTGGCCAGGTGCCGCAGAGTCAGTGCCATCTTCAGTCCAGGATCCAGGTTGGGATGGAAGTTGGTGCTTGGCTTGGTCAACCGGGGTCTTTGACACTCTACAATTTCGTCAAACATGGCTGGTGGCATCCTCATGAAGTGCTGGAATGCACGAGTGTCTTCATTCCTCAGCTCCACCATCAGTTTGTCATACAGTCCAAACTCCATTTTTCTCCTGATCCATTGTCGGACCCACACAGCTCTTGGACGTTTCCTTCTTCTCCTTGCATAGAAAAGGTGAAACAGTCTGAAGAGGGCTTGGTTCTGGTGTTGAATGATGGCAGCTACCATATGGACTGTTTTATGATCCATGGTGGAGATCAATGGATGATGTGGAAGAGCAAGACCAAGGGTGAAGAGGTCTGTACACCACGGCTGCTGGACTCATACTGAGATCCAGGTGATTTCCTCCCCCTTTTTATAGGAAATATGAGTTTTCCGCTAGGTGTCCTTCCACATACTCTAGGCATACTCCAGACATCCTAAATATCCGAGATACATCCCAGATACAAACATTTTGTCCATTTTAATCCTTTATATACGAGATGCATTCGCTTACATCCTTTCTATTTCCGTGCTACTAACGCTGTGTGGACGTTTCGTGTACCTTTCACTTCCTCCCTCTTTCCATTTTCAGCTGCAGCAGATGTGAATTGCGAGGATGTCCAGAGGATGCCAAGAGGATACAGTGGATGTTTAACAGATGACAATGGACGTAGAACATTTGTTGCCCGTATGTGTCGCGGATATACATCGTATGCGGCAGAAAGTTCATCTGCTCACAAAGTTTTGTGCAGCTCAAAACTTCTTGCGTGGATGAAATCTCAGTGGATGGATGCTCGACGGATAGAGTGTATGAAACACGTATGCAGTGAGTACACAACGGATGCATCGTGTTTTCCAACAGATGGCAAGCTTTTTTGTCCGTTTTACATCCTCTGCATCCGTTGGTGCAGTGGGACATAGGCTTAAGTTATTGTGTGTGGCTTAAAGGTTGTTCCCTTTTCATAATGCTTTGAGTATCTGGCATCCTAAAAAGCTGTTTATATCCAATATTTTCAATTACAGCTTATTTCATTTATCGATGTGCTGTTTAAGAAACATATTTGCTGTCATGAGAAACTCCTGTATTATTCCATGTGCTTTGAAGAGAAATAGAATTAGATGCAAAAATCATTTTCAAAAATCTAGGTATCACCAGTCTCAGGTATCATCCATTTATAAGAATAACATTTGTGCATTATTTTGGCTATCACCATATTATCTTAAATTTTAAAAGTACATTGGACTCTAAATTAATATTCAATCAAAATAATTAAGGAATAAGTTATGAATGAAATCTATGTAATATGTACATGCTATTGCAATCTAGATATTTATAAGTTGCCATATGCCACCAATTGTGACATACAAGCACTAGCCCAGTTCAGACTGGAAGTGTTCGTCCTGTTATTATAACAGTAGTGATAGTCAAAAGTAGATACATAACTTATTTGTCCACTGAGGTTGCCTTCAGAGATTTTGTTGCCCAAATCATCAGCCAGTGATTTCCCATTCTCCAGTTGTGGATTACTATCCAAAATTAATGAAATTAATTTATTATCTGAAGCAAAATGTGCCATAGATAGCCATGGCCCAACAAATTATATATTTATATAATTAGTATAATTACTATTATTTATATAATTAGTACATAATTAGATAACTAGTATTTTGTTGCTCATTTATGATATCCAAAATTAGCAACTTCAGATGGTGACTCATATTGTCTCATGGTAAGAACATACATCCTCACATATCTGTCTTATGTATCTAGCCTGTGAAAATAATTTGATGAAGCACTTTTCACTTTTTGGGGTCCTCTCTTCAAATTGAAGTAGCCACAATTGCTTGAAGAGTAAATGTAGCTACCTTGAGGCTTTCTAGAGGTCAATTGGGTATGAGTTAAAAGAAGTTGGTTTCTTTTCCTATTGCTTACAATGACTCCCTTTAGATGCTACAAGGATTAAATCTATGTGATATAATTTTTCCATCATTTCTCTAAAATTTCTACTCTAGTATGAGTAGTAAAGAAACATCAGGCAACAGTGAAAAAGCATTGAGGGGAAAGTATTAACTTCTAAGGTAACGCTTACTAGAGCTGCAGATTTCCACTTCCTACTTCAATTTATTGGCCATCACACCTCATTCAGAAAAGATATCTTCCAAAGAAGAGCAGGCTCTGGATAAAGATAAGAGTCTAATAGAAACCAATAGGCCATGGCTCTGAGGCCTAGCATAATCACTTTTTTCTACCACTGCCATCCTCAGTTCAGATTCTGAAACAAGTGCACAGTCACTAAACTGATCAGAGCATTGCTGAACCACGGCAATGATCCAGCACCACAGACCAAAGACACCGAATGCCAAATAGCTGGGAAGATTGCCTTGGAAGAAGTGGTTAACTTGGAAATAGCCTGTTGCTGCTGAGTAGGCTGTGGGACCAAAGTAGCCCAACGTCCATCCAACCTAACCAGCAGCAGCTGTGCTTGGATGGAGATCAGAAGCTTCTGGGATAAAAGTCTTTGTCTGGGCTCATTCAAATACTGAAATAACATTTGCAATGGCTTGATTCAGACTATTTGATTCTTAAAACCAGCCCTCACTTTACTGCCAGAACTTGGACAATGTGTCCTTCCTAACCTTCTAAATGTTACTATATGTACTGGAACTATTTTCCTTGAATTCTTCTTCAAAGTTTCCAATTGTATTTTTGATATTTCAGGAGCTGCCCTTGCCAAAATTCATTTAAAAATATATAACCATAAACAAAATTGGAGTGTTGATGTTGTCCATCTATAATGGTCCTGTTCTCATATCCAGGACCTAGTTTGTTCCTGACTCAATCAACTTTTCATATTGTTGGACTCTCCCTTTATCATCCCAAAAGGAAGTGAGCAGGGAAAAAGGACAATTAATATCATGGGAATTCTCTCAATTGCCCTCTCTGCAGGAACCTAATAGCCAAGAGCAAGTGGCACAAGTGTGGACTAAGAAGCTGGCACAGCTGCTGTATTCAGAACAAATCCAGACTTTCATGGTTCAGACTCCATGGTTCATGGAGCATTGTTTGTAGTAGATTCAGGAATCTTGACATTTCTTATGTCTGAATGGGAAGCTCAGTCTCTTTCAGGTGACAGCATGGGTATTACAATATACTAGGGATAGTTGGAGACTGCTTCTGCAATGTGGACATCACTTTACTGCTGACTTTTGCTAAGGCCTTGCCATTGATTGCTTTCTTGGGTGAAGGTCATGTACAGGTCCATACACTATGCAAAAGAATGAAAGAATGAATGCTTCTAGAGGTCTTTCAATATATTTAAGCACCTGAGAGAATAGCCACTCTAAAGGCCAACTGGAGCAGCAGCCACCATTCCTTCTCTTTCCCACAAACACAGGAGTATGCAGCCTGTACAATGGGGCCTAGTTATGGATATTAGATGGCATTTATCTCTTTTTTCTTCAGAAATCTTTCCAAGATCTATTTTTTCTGAAAATGTAAACTCAAACTGGCAATGGATTCTGTCCTGGATTAATCTTTTCAAGTGTTGCTGCCCCATGGGGTCTCCTATGTTGCTCAATTGAGGCTGCCTTATGCAATATTGCTTCAGACAGTACATTCTGTTATTCAGGCTCTCATTCTATGTTTCTATCAGGTTGCTATAATGATCTAGATCAGGCATGCCTAACCTGTAGCCTGTGAGTGACATGTGGTAATGGACAGCTAGTAATACGGCCCACAAAATTGTAGACTTTTTTGCATTAATATGTGAATTATATACATTAACTATATATATTTTATATGTGGCCCTCTACACTCAATGCAACCCAAGAAAGCCAAAAGTTTGGTACCCCTGATCAGAAGTTTACTATATGCAGAGATGGAAAGATTTGGTATTACCAACTATGGCTGATGAAGTTGACAGATTTTGCTGAAAGGATAAATCGACTTCTTTATTAGATAAAAGATATTATCTACATTTATTGGTGACTGGAAGCCTCTTATGAGCTTTTTGCACAAAAATAAAAGATGAACATGTGATCTATGGTTTTGATAATTAGTAAGGACAGATTACAAACAGAAGAATAATATGATGTAACTTTAGAGAAAGAGAAATTTTTGTATTTACAGCGCTGAGAAGAATATCGGAAGCTACCTTTTCTTTCATTTCTTTTTTTCTTTCCTTGCACTTTTTAGTTTTCCTTTTTTTTTCTTTTCATTGTTCTTTTCCTATTTTATATTAGTTGATGTTAATTATTAATCTTGTTTAATAATTTTAATACAAATTATAGGGGGGAATAAAACTGTTGTTGGTGTATTCTGTTCTCTGCTGAGCCAAGTTCTCTGCACAATATTTTCCAAGGAAAATTGTAGATAGCTGAAACCAATGTGACTTTGCAGGGGGTCTTGAAAGAGAGGAAACTAAAGCCAAGTTCAGCTAAATGTGTACCTTGGGTATCCCAAATGAAAAGTAGATAGTCTCAATATGTTAGCAAAATGGGCAGAGTGTAATCGCATGACATTTAACACAGATAAACTCAAAGAAATTAAATGCATACCAACTTTGCAATTGAACCCAGGAAAGAGAATACAAGCTGATTGCAAACAGAATATGATTCAGCTTGGTATGCAGATGCACAAAAGGGAAATACAATTCAGCCTGCTTCAACAAGAACATGCTTTGCAAATCCCGGTAAGTCATATTTCTACTTTATTCTATGTTGATCAGACACCACTGTAAGCAGTGTGTATGGTAGAGAAAATTCTTAGAAAAAAAATCAGTGGGATGCAATAATACTTTGCAAATGCCTGAAGGGTTGTAACATGGAAAAAAGTCAAGATTTGTCTGGTACTATGCCAAAGCATTATTATTCATGGGTGGGTCATCATGGAATTGCATGGCATAGAATGGAAATACTCCTAGTGATCTTGGTTTGGAATCTTATGAACATTGATTTATCTGTCTCTCAAGTATTGTTCAGGAGCATCTGGGAATTGTGTGATTATTTCAGAGCATTAGGCCTGAGAGGCTCCACTGGAGATTTCCTTTTTAATTTCATGGCTGGTTGTAAGTCTCTGTAAGAGCTTGATGGATGGGGACTTGGTTGCTCCTGCAGGCATTGGGCATTTTGGAAAGATATTTGGTGGCTGCAGAATTCTAGCTGTGTAATTCTAAAGAATGGCTGGGGATTTTTCAGTCATTCTATCTCCTTAGCTCTTTTTTTCTTGGAAAACTATATAGGCAAAATTGATTAATTGGTTAGGTTTAAATGTTTTAAAAAACTGATTGAGGTGAGTTAGTTAAACTGTATAATGTGACTGTTCATTTTGGGTTAAATTTAATCTCCTAGATTAACTGAGTGGGTTTTCTTTTAGTAACATAATAACTCATCTTTCCCTCTAGACCTAATTAAGCATGTCATTCAACCAAGGTCAGAACAATCACACACAGAGCTCTTGAGTGGCTTACTTGCTGTAATAAACAGAATGTTTTCTTTTCCATGAATAATCTATCTGAAAATCTCTGTCTGAAATTCAGACGGACACAGGTCCCCACTGAACAACTAATTAATGCCATCTAATTCTGTCCTAAAGAAGTGTCAGAGACCTTGAAAAATGAAAAATGCTTGCAAACTTCTTACCTAGAGAACATATACTGCATTATTATGTGACAGTAGAATGTTAGTGAAATCTGTGCCTGTTATATAGTTTGGTCACTACAGTGATCATTATAGTAGTCATATGAGATTCTAAAGACTGTGGAGGCTGATAGTTACAGAAAATTAGCATTGCATGAAAGATATATATTAGAGCTCCTCTTATAACTGCATAAGTTATGGTTGGAGCCCCTTCAGAGGCTGACCTTGCCTAACTCTTAGAAAACACTGTACTTCTGTAATGAAATTTCCAAAATTACAAGTTCAGCATCTTCCATAGCTGAAAAAAATCTCAGCAGATCTTGAGGTTTCTGCTAGTTTGACCTTTATTGGTATATCTTTTTGTTTAGTATGTTCCAAGGACCTATGATATTTTTTAGTAAAAAGGATTTAAGCACTCTGCAAATGTTGCAAAACTAAAGACAGTTTGGATAGTGTAATCCAAAATCCAACAAAGAAATAACATGAAACCAGCTAAAGAAAAGCTATGAAGATGGAGAAGGGAAGAATGAGAATATGAACAAGTAAAATCCAGCAAAAGAAACCACACAAGCTGTAGGGCAAAACTGACAAACAACTAATTCATTGACAGTTGGCACAGGGATAGAATGCATTCATGTCAGGGATGCATTCAGATGGATTTGGGAATGCCTTTTAAGTAGGAGCCCAGACAGGCAGTTAACTGTCAACCTGTCATAAATGACAGAACTCTGAAAAGAAAATAAATGTTTAAATGATAAAGAAATTAGCTCCATCTCAAAGGAGGCAGGGTGGAGCTAGTAGGTTTATTAAAGGTCTCTTTTCCTTGTCCCTTATTATTCAAGCACTGACAGGAAATCAACGGCTCCTTATATAGAAGCTTTTAGCAACCTGTGCTGTCCCATTGTACAAGCCTCCGCCCCACATGCAATAACCCACCAGCAACAAAGAACTGACAATACAGCATTTGTCTTATTGCCTAGTTTCTTCATCTTTAGTGGCAACAGTATTAAATTGGAGAAACAAACTTATTCTTACAGAATTTAAATAGAAACTATAAGAGCTGAGACCTATCTGAATTGGGAGCACGGTGAAAGGCAAATCTAGATCAAGCCCTCTACTCTTTCTGAAGTGATGGAGAACAAACTAATATTATTTTAAAGCTTTAAAATAATTAATGATTTGACTCTCACTGTGGAAAAGCTTTAGATTGGAATTTGAGATTTTAGGAAAGAATTGAGACAGTCCACAATGTACCTAATCTCACCTGGCTAATCCATTAAGTGAATTATTAATAATTGCCTTGGAAAAATCTAGATTGGTAACAGCCTCAACTCTTATACTCTTGTAAATAATATCTAGATTATTATTTTCTCTATGGTATTTATTGCTAAAAAATCTCAACAGTATTTATTCTCTCAAAATAGATGTGTAATTTTTCTTTCTTTATGGAGGAGAAAAATGAAGAAAAGGGAGAAAACATAAGAAACCATCCATACATCTGTCCATATTTTTTTCTTTTAAGATGATATTTTCCAGGACAACATTTTGATGTATATTTCCCCCCTTTCCCAATTATTTAAGTAAGTTGAAAATGTCTGTTATTTCCCAGTGTTTCTCAATGTTGACAATTTTAAGATGCGTGGACTTCAACTCTGAAAATCCTCCAGGCAGCATGCTGGCTGAGGAATTCTGGGAGTTGAAGTACACACATCTTATAAATTGCCAAGATTAAAAGCCTGCTCTAGAATCAATATGTCAACTGCCAAATAATGAGCACTTTTTCAGATATTATTAAGTTATGTCACTTGCCAAATGATGTCTAGTATGGTAAACATTGGTAGGCAATTTCCTAGATAAATAAAATATTAGATATCAAAGAATGTTGACGGCAAATGTCAGATAAAGAATATATTGCCAGTAAGTGGCAAAATATTCCCAAGTCACTGAGGAGGGTGCGATATAACAAAAGGTCACATTTATTTCAGTTCCATTTTACTTTGGATTATAATTTCAATTTCAATTTGAAGTTCAAGTGAATGTAATAAAATACTAACCTGGTAGATAAATTGGGTTAC
This sequence comes from Laticauda colubrina, assembly GCA_015471245.1. Lineage (NCBI taxonomy): Eukaryota > Metazoa > Chordata > Lepidosauria > Squamata > Elapidae > Laticauda > Laticauda colubrina. The sequence continues at coordinate 42,761,591 of BLBF01000003.1, read as the reverse complement.
CTACTTAAAAATCATTTTACAAAGCTCTGCTTGTGGAATATTCTTTGGCAAACTTAAAATGGAAATACACTGCTCAAAAAACTAAAGGGAACACTTAAACAACACAATGTAACTCCAAGCCAATCACACTTCTGTGAAATCAAACTGTCCACTTAGGTAGCAAAACAGATTGACAATCTATTGCGCATGCTGTTGTGCAAATGGAATAGACAACAGGTGGAAAGCATAGACAGTTAGCAAGACATCCCCAATAACAGAGTGTTCTGCAGGTAATGACCACAGACCACTTCTCAGTTCCTATGCTTTATGGCTGATGGTTTGGTCACTTTTGAATGCTGGCAGTGCTATCATTCTAGTGGTAGCATGAGACAGAGTCTACAACCCACACAAGTGGCTCAGGTAGTGCAGCTTATCCAGGATGGCACATCAATGCGAGCTGTGGCAAGAAGGTTTGCTGTGTCTATCAGCGTAGTGTCCAGAGCATGGAGGTGCTACCAGGAGACAGGCCAGTACATCAGATGTGGAGGAGGCCATAGGAGGGCAACAACCCAGCATCAGGACCACTATCTCTGCCTTTGTGCAAGGAGGGACAGGAGGAGCACTGCCAGAGCCCTGCAAAATAACCTCCAGTGGGCAAATGGTCAGAACAGACTCCATGAGGGTGGTATGAGGGCCCGACGTCCACAGGTGGGGATTGAGCCCAACACCATGCAGGACATTTGGCATTTATCAGAGAACACCAAGATTGGCAAATTTGCCACTGGCGCCCTGTGCTTTTTACAGATGAAAGCAGGTTCACACTGAGCACATGTGACAGACGTGACAGATCTGGAGACGCTGTGGAGAACGTTCTGCTGCCTGCAACATTCTCCAGCATGACCGATTTGGCAGTGGGTCAGTAATGGTGTGGGTCGCATTCTTTAGGGGGCCACACAACCCTCCATATGCTCGCCAGAGGTAGCCTGACTGCCATTAGGTATTGAGATGAGATCCTCAGACCCCTTGTGAGTCCATATGCTGGTGCGGTTGGCCCTGGGTTCCTCCTAATGCAAGACAATGAGAGACCTCATGTGGCTGTAGTGTGTCAGCAGTTCCTGCAAGATGAAGTCATTGATGCTGTGGACTGGCCCACCCGTTCTCCAGACCTGAATCCAATTGAGCACATCTGGGACATCATGTCTCGCTCCATCCACCAATGCCACAATGCAGTACAGACTGTCCAGGAGGTGGGGGATGCTTTTGTCCAGGTGTGGGAGGAGATCCCTCAGGAGACCATCCGCCACCTCATCAGGAGCATGCCCAGGCATTGTAGGGAGGTCATACAGGCACATGGAAGCCAGACACACTACTGGGCCTCATTTTGACTTGTTTTCAGGACATTACATCAAAGTTGAATCAGCCTGTAGTGTTTTTTTTTCCACTTTAATTTTGAGTGTAACTCCAAATCCAGACCTCTATGGTTTGCTAAATTTGATTTCCATTGATAATTTTTGTGTGATTTTGTTGTCAGCACAATCAACAATGTAATGAACAAAGTATTTAATAAGAATATTTCATTCATTCAGATCTTGGATGTCTTATTTTTTTTGTTCCCTTTATTTTTTTGAGCAGTGTAGATGCTCTCATGATCTCACATATGAGACGACTGAAAATATGAGTGCTGAAAATTTTCCTGAACAAGTTGCATGATAACTAAATGGAATTAATGTCAGTTGCTAATAGGCTGCAGAGAATGGAAGACTTAGTTTGATTTGTGTGGCCTTCTCAGAAACACTTGGCTGACCACTATTAGAAAAATAGATGGACAGAACCAAGTGTTGCTCTAATAAAGCAAAGTGGCTGTTGCTGTTCTTTTTCTTTGACAGCTGTTGTTACTTTACTCCAATCATAAAGCATATCTTTACTCGGTCCACAAAACACACCTTAATACTGCATAGAATGGTGGTGAGAAATGATTTAATATATTAGTATATATAAAGTCCAGTAGCTGTCATATTTTAATTTCCATCTAAAATGTTCTGGTGCAGATCTTCAGCAAAAAGTATATATGTGGAGAGAATGTACATGATTCTATCATGGAGACATGTGCTTGAAAAAATATGTGTTTGTTGAAAGAAATCACAAATTGATGCAGAAACAAGAACTTAAGACTGTCGAAATAAGAAACCCAAACTTACAAAAACTGACAGATTTATCCACCTGCAAATGAGACATGAGGAAAATTCACACAGGGAAAAGTGGTTTTCCTCATGCAGTCTATCATCTTGTTGTTCACTGATTTCAGAAGTTGAATCTTGGAGAATTTCTTAACTTTTCCAGAACTCCTTTAACATCTTGCCCCGTATTTTACAATGTAAGAGTTGATATTTGATGCAACCTTCAGCTACGGGACAGCTGGTGCTTGCCAAAACCTGTCAAACTAAGTTGCTTATTCACAAAGTGATTATCCAATGGCAACTTGAAAGCAATTTATTCCAAGTTGTTCACTCCATAATGTGCTGTCAGTAATGCAACCTGATTCTCCCCTGAACATCCTCATTCACTTACAGCTGGGAAACAAACTCCAAGTTCGTCATCCTCTTTCACACTTACACTGTATGGAACTTAACAGATCATTCTAATTCGTAGGTTTTTCACTGCTGAACTGTTCCTCCTCCATCCTTCAAGTCTACAATGGTAAAATATTTTGATATAAAGGCAAACTAACTTCTCTTTTAAAAAAGTAAGAGAAAAAGGCTATCAAATTTCCAACAGAAAATATTGTTTGGGTGTTAAAGTAAAATGGATAATATTAAAATCCAGCCTTTAACAATAGTTTGACTTCTCACATTCTCTTTTCTACATTCTCTCCAGCTCTGTCTTCTCTGATAAACACAAATTCTTTCTCCAGACAATCCCCTCTTGACTTCCCAACAAAGATTTTGGCTTATTTGGTACATCAGCTCTCATAATAAAAAGATCTACAGGGATTTCTTATACATGGTCACCAGCCGAGAAGAGGTCTGCATTTATCATCATTTGTTTTTGTGTAGTTTGAGAGTTTCTAAAAGGGGGGTTGTATTTCTTTAAACGGAAGTGCTGACAGCTGCGTTAACCATAACCAGATAAAGTGCAGGAAGGAAGGAGGGAGTCATAGAGGTGGGTAACAACTGCTACATAAGGACTATTATTGCCAAAATAATAGTCTTGGATTCTAGCAGGTTCCATAAATTGGATAACCAACATATTGCAAGATATGTCATCAGAATGAGTGACATTTTCCAACAATCCTTCAGTAATCCATCAGTAATTGCTAAACAGAGCAATATCCATTATTTTAAAGGCACATTGCAAAGCAAAATGGCTCTCCAAGAATTGTTGTGGTGTAGTGTCTCCCAACCTTCCAGACACAAGCAACCAGATCCATATGTTTAGAGCTCAAGCAAACTATTTTATTATAATTCTGCCTATAATACAAGAATTTTCCACAGACTGCTTGCCAGCCCTTGGGAACAGATAGATAAAGGAGCTGGGAAAGGGGAGGGGGATCAGTCCTGGATCTTTTATGGCTATGCAACAATTCAAGGTTAATTCCTCACATCATCTCTTCTCCTTATCTGGCTGGGCATTTTCCAATACAACCTCAGCAATTTTAATATGTGTGAACAGCAGGTCTCAGAATTCCCCAGCCAGAAATTTGGAATCCACACATCTTCAGGTTGCTGAGATTGAGAAACTGCTGCAGTAGGCACATCATCATCAAGATCAGCTCTCAACCCTCCCAATACTTCTTCAGATAATATTTCATGTTGTGGCAGCTTTTCCTTCAACAATAGGCTTTTTTCCACTTTTGCAAATTGACTTTTCCAACATCAAAATGCATTCTAAAATGTTAGCTTATGTTTCCTTCAAAATAAACATGAAGTGAGATACAGCCATGCAACTGATGTAAAACTTGAACAAATTAAGAACATACAATATTAAAAGAGAACCATGTAAGTAGCAAACTGACTGCATAGTGGGTTTATGATAAAATTAGCCTGTAGTTGGTACCAAAAACTCATAAAATTTGGTTCCAACCACAACTAAACAGAAAGCCAATTCTATAATTTTGCTATGCATATCAAAAATAACTTTTTTTAGACTGATCACCATACAGCAAATTTCTGAGGCAAGAAATATTGTTTAGCATCAGCATCAATCTCATTCATTTTTAATAAATGGATATGTGCATAACAGGAAAGATACTCTCAAAAATCACATTCTGTTGTTTTTATCAGAGGGTCAAACTCATGGCCCATGGACCAGATGCATCACATGCTGGCCCCACCCCCACCCAGTTTAGCAAAGGGGGGGAAAGTCCCAATATGTCACATGACAATGCCGGGATGACAGGAGTTTGACAACCCTGTTTTATATGTATGTCCTCATATGGATCATTCAATGTTTTACCATCCACATCATATTGAATAATTGCCATATAACAGGTAGTCCTCACTTAATAACCACAATTGGAACAGGCAACTCCACCACTAAGTGATGTGGTTGTTAAGTGAGATATTGTGTAATTTGCAATTTGAATGCCAGCTTCTTCATTGACTCTGCTTCTTGAAAGCTACCTGTGAAGGTCATAAATGACTGCAGAAATGCAACAACAGTCATTAGTGCAATTGTACTGTATTGACCAGAGTTGGAATTAAACAGGTTTCTTTCAGGACCTCTGAAAGGACAATAGAAGAGAAGCCTATGGAGGTTCCACAGTATCAAAAAGATAATATTTTTGTTTGTCCCAGTTATTTAAAGCATTCATAAAATTCCTCTCCAATGCGCTGAATTTAAAGAGATCAAACATTTTCAAACAACCTCAAAAGGCCTGAACAAAAAACAATGGGATTTTAACCCATTTTAATTATAAGCTAATGTTTCTCTTTTCCATTAACCCTTTCCCCTTCCTCTCCCCGGTCTACATCCCTATGCATTTTAATCCCATCTCACATCAAAGAAGCCATTTTGTGTATTCCATGGCATTATTTCAGGAAACTTTTCAATTTAATATAAAAACCAGTCAGTCTAAAGGGCGCTACAAGATTCTTTCTGTTGTTTCTGTTGTTTGAAGAAAAGGACTAGGGGTGACATGATAGCAGTGTTCCAATATTTCAGGGGTTGCCACAAAGAAGAGGGAGTCAAGATATTCTTCAAATCACCTGAGGACAGGACAAGAAACAGTGGGTGGAAACTAATCAAGGAGAGAAGAAATTTCAGGAGAAATTTCCTGACAATTAGTACAATTAATCAATGGAACAACTTGCCTCCAGAAGTTGTAAATGCTCCAACACTGGATGTTTTAAAGAAGACATTGTCTGAAATGGCATAGGGTTTCCTGCCTAAGCAGGAGGTTGGACTAGAAGACTCCATAATCCCTTCAAACTCTGTTATTCTATTCTATTCTATTCTATTTCACTATCAAGAAAGAAACAACAATGATAGCATTATTAAACTGTCGATTATTACACTATTTCTCCTCAACCTGGCATTCTCTATGTGTGTTAATCTGCTATTTTCAATGATCATGGCCAGCCTCTGTAGTGGTAAGGAATAATAGGAGTTAAATCCCAAGGTATCTGAATATCACCTAGCTGGGGAAGGCTGGCTTACACCTACTGAATTATTTATATAATTGAAACCATTGTGGAATCAAATGATATCAACAAAGTCTATCCCAACTGAGAAATGTGGATGGTCTCTTAACTTTACCTACTTTAGATGGTTATTGGAGAATAAAATGGACTTGTTCCATGCCCATATTCTAAGTGTTTTTAACAGAATAAAAAATAAAATAACTATCAGAGGAGAAATGTTTTTTCACCTTATACAGAAACAGCACAGAAATCTGTTTCTACACATTAATTACCCTTATTGTTGTATGGATATTATGTGAAAACAGGTGCTATTAAATATTTTAGGTGTGTCCTGTACACTTAGCTCTGTGTATAATTATAGTTTACAGTGTAGAAAAAATAATGTAAATTCAAGTGTTACAGTTTCTCCAGATACAATGGAACTGAACTCCCCACATCTAACTTAACACATTTAACATATTCAACTATTATAACATCTATACTTCTCTGGTTCTGCCAGTCAATGTAATCAATTCCCAAATTTTAGGATCAGCTTGAAATATTGTATTTTACATTATAGAGAAAAATTGTGGAATAATATGGTATCTAGGTAAAGATTGTTTTCTACAATTTTGAGGTATAACAGTCACATTTCAGCATCACTGAAATTCTGCCTGAAATGGTACAAGGACTTTTTCTTCAAGTATAGAGAGAATTTCAGGATGTTCATGGGAATATTCATAACATTAATGATTGCTGACCTGTTTGATGGACAAACTATAGACTTGCAGATTGTCATATGGTCCTTTCTAGCAATCTGTCCTATCACTTTAGCAATATGCATCATCTGATTTTGTGCAAAGAAATCTGGACTGAATCACATGAAAGGAAAACAAATCTATTGTAGCATGAAATACTTTCAAAAGACTATGTCGTGGCAGAAAACATTCATTTTTACTTCCACCGAATCTGTTAAATATAATTCAATGTAACTGTTATGAGCTGTGAATGTGCACATAAGTGTCTCTGCTCTGATTAATTTGTTTAGGTTTAACTTGGAATATCAAAGCTAGAGGCATCATAAACTCAATCTTCTTCCAGTAATTTACATGTTGGCCAGGTTTCCAGTCTAAATCTAGCTAGAAGAAATCTTCACTGGATTCATGCATTGTGGCAGGCTGTTTTTCCCCTGCTGCTCTAAGTCTTGAACTGCACTTTCCAGGGATGAAACTGGACTTTTAGCATATCCGAAAATGTGCTGTTTTCTACCACTGAATTCTCATATTCTAGGATTCCATAGTTCTGTTGCTCTATCAAGTTCAGACGCAAAAATATACCTAAGATCAGATCCAGTGTGATTTCCTTCTCTTTGGGATTTCAAAATCTGAACCTTTCTTACAAGAATTAGAGATTTATCTCTTTGGTAGAGATATCTGATCTGGGTATATTTAAAAAATGCACTAGAGAGCAAAAAGTTAGTTGTCTGAATCTCTTTGCTGCCATCTAGTGATTATTTGGATTTCTGCATTCCACACCTACTTTTTGGAGTCACTTAAATAAGTCAAAGCTGAGCAAGCCAAGGGGGTCCATAATTTATATCTTGGGTTGCACTTCATTCTGCTCCAATTAATAAGACTAGAAGCCAATAAAAGAGTTATAAATTTAAATGCCTAAATATTCATTAAAAGTAACAGCAACCTGTTCCTTTGAACTGTCTGAGGCCAAGAAAACCTAAGCACCACAGGTGTTTTCCTTTTCATTCCAACTTTGTTGCAGAAGAAAAAGAAATCTGCACCTGTGAAATGTTTGCATTCCTAAAAGGACTGAAGACATTTCTTGCTTGGATCACTGTCTTCTTAATTAAGCAGAAACAGCTTGTTTGAACTGCCTTGGAAGTGCTTATCTAAAACAGCGAGATCAGCCAATTATCTGGAGGGAATTAAGGATGTTTTCTTAAAAAATAAAAATCCTACTGTTTAAAAAGAGTTGTCCAACACAACTTGGCCTCTTTCTAAATAGCAGTCTCAGTTCCATGTTCAAAAATAGGATTGCCTTTGCTACTGTGGTTTTAGTTGCGGCTTGGAGAGGGATTGTTGATCCAGGCTTTGGTCTTTGGTATTTGGCCTGCAGGTGTGTGGGGAGCAATCCTTGCTTAGATCACTAGACTTTGCGAAGTAGTGGGTGGCAATGACCATGTCTTATTTGATCTCAAGCAACCACCTTATTTTAGTCTGAAAAACCACCTCTTTGTGGTTTTCAAGTTACGGAATGGGCTTAATTAAGCTTTAAAACATTAAGCAGCAAGAGGAAAGAGGATATCTGTGTGGGAACAGAGGGGAATAGTCAGTGGCCTTCATGACTTGGACAAAATAAATATAAACTGGTAGTAAAAATAAAATAGTTATTTTTAGTTCCTCCTGGTGACCTTCTGGTTGACATAGGTACAAATTCTCTCCCCCCAGAAAAGATTCATCTTAAGGCCACATGATAATTAGTGTATATAATCGTCTACATGCTCTATGCTCCCTTTTCTGAATTAAATGGACTTATCTGTACTGTATATGTTCAACCCTGTTTTGATCCTTTCAGAATAAAACCTGATTATCATCCAAGATATTAGCAATTGTAAACATAGAATTATAATTGGTCACACAACCAGATGTTTAGACTGTATTTGGCATTTTTGTCTACCTATCAAGTCTTTCCAAGGACCTGGGATAGGCAGATGTTGTTTGATCCAGTAAAGCACTAAAGCTGTCCAGTCATCCCCACAAGGAAGGAAAGTATGCTAGCCCTGGAATTGGCGCATGTTTATGTTTATTTCCTAACAGTGTAAACAGAACTTTAGATCTGAAACTTTCCTATTCCTATATGACTAACTACAGTACTTCATCCATAATTAGTCTGTGAGATTATTCTCAGTATGCAATCTTAAAGAGATAGATGCAGTACCTACTGGATTAAACCAAGAGACATCTAAATCAGTCATCTTTGTATGAATCCAACCAGCAGCATACTGCTACATAATTCACTCTAAATTAGTTACTGGTTCATCAGAGCAGCTCATCTACTGCAATCATAATATTCAATCTGTTATGTTAATGTGGGCATAATGTCCTAGGTAAAATGGGTTCATACTACAGAACCATTGTTGTAACTATGTATCATTTATGTGTTTGCAACTGTGTATCAATACAACTATGTATCATTCAGGCATTTGCAACATTGTATCATTCACATGTAATCATTGAACTTCTGTCTCCTCAGTGACCTTTTACAGGGCACG
>BLBF01000003.1:42732667-42752698 GCA_015471245.1 Laticauda colubrina | reverse complement strand
CTCCCTATCATGAGACGCCCATCTGATGCGGGATAGCAGATACCGCAAACCATAATGTCTTTTTAAATTCTGCTTTCAAAAGAAAATTAAACAGTATTCCTTTTAATATTGCTTGGGACTCCACATGTTGTAACAAGTGGAACAAAAATCACATTTCTGGATTAGTTCTTTAATTGCTGAAGCATAGATTCTAAAGACTTTTATATCATGTATGAACTTACCATGTGAATTGGCCAAATAGATGCCTTAGAGAAAATAAGTTTATTTATTTCTTGAATAAAATTCCCAAGGTACATTGCAAGGTATGGTTGCAGTCAGGTGCAAGAAAGAATTAATGTCAAAAGTTCTGAGCAGAGGCTCCACTTAAATTAGATTTGCAAGAAATGTGTACATTTTCAAATGAAAATAGTTTAGAAAATATTTAGATCAGGAAGCAGTTAACATGTCTTCAGCATAATTTCTTTTGTCTCCAGTACTAGACACCTAAAAGTTTAGCTTTTTCATTACCAAATGGACAGATGAAATTTGTTAATATTGTTGGATTGCTTGAAAGTCCAGATTCTAAGCTACTCAAAAATCAACAAGGATACAATAATTAACTAATGATTATGTAAATATTTAAATAATTAATAATTAAATCTATACTTTATAATAATATGCCTGTAGATGTGTTTAGTTAATTAATTTTGTCAATATTTGTATCTTGCTCAATGGATGACATGGACATCAATTTCTAATCACAATAATGTCAAAATATTATGTCAAGATGATATTGCCATAACCTTGTACACAATGCTGTATTTAAAGACCCTGTCACACTGCCCAAAGGATGCAAAACGGACACAACGGATGAGCAAAATGTTCCATCCGTTGTTATCCACTCTCAAAAGGGGCAAAAATTTGCATAACCGGAGCAGATAACACGGACGGGGGGAGGACGCAGGGCGGATGGAAAACGGATGCAGAGTGGAAGCCTAGCGGATGGAAGCGGATGGGAGCGGATGGCACATCCGCTAGGCTTCCGGGGGGGTGCATCAAAGCGGATGCAGAACGGATACACCGGATGCAGAGCAGATGCACAGCGGATGAAGCGGATGCAGAGCGGAAGCCTAGCAGATGCACAGCGGAAGCCAAATGGATGCCGAGCGTTAATTGCACATGTGGGGAGGATGCATTGCATCAGCCCCGCGGATATAAGGGAAGCAGCTCGGAAGCAGGTCACCATTCAGAGGAAAGACCTGCTGCTGGACGGATTGGCAGCCTTGCCTGCCCTGCCTGCCAGCCTTGCTGCCAGCCTTTCTGCCAGCCTTGCTGTCTGCCTGCCTGCCAGCCTTGCTCCCAGCCAGTCTGCCTGCCAGCCTTGGTTCATGTCTGCCAGCCAGCCTTGGTGCCTGCCTGCCTGCCAGCCTTCCTGCCAGCCTTGGTGCCTGCCTCCCTGCCAGCCTTTCTGCCAGCCTTTCTGCCAGCCTGCCTGCCAGCCTTGGTGCCTGCCAGCCTTCCTGCCAGCCTTGGTGCCTGCTTGCCTGCCAGCCTTGGTGCCTGCCTCCCTGCCAGCCTTTCTGCCAGCCTTTCTGCCAGCCTTCCTGCCAGCCTTGGTGCCTGCCTTCATGCCAGCCTTCCTGCCAGCCTTGGTTCCTGCCAGCCTCCCTGCCAGCCAGCAACCCCACAACCATGCGGAAGCACAGCAAGCCTCAGCCATCTGCTGCCAGCCCTTGCAAGAGGGACAGGGCTACCATCCCGTCCCCTGGCCCTCACTCTGGTTCTGCTGGGGCTTCTGCAGCACGGGCTCACTCTTTTGGGGCTGGGGCTTCTGCTGCTTCTGCTTCTGGAGGAGCTGATGACAAGCACTCCAGCACCAGCCACCTCCACAGCACCTGGACCCTTCACCCCTGAGACTGAGCGACCAAGCGGAGTGCCAGAGACTCATTTTTGTTTTATAGCTTGTTGTTAATAAAGTCTATTTATGATTCACACACTTGGTTCATCTCTTTTTTTTAATAAAGTCTTGCTGGAAACTTTTAGAAATGGTTTAAGCCTTTGCATGTTTGTGGGATGGGTTAAGATAGCAGTGGGATGGGCAGGGATACCTTTGGAATGGGTAATAGGTGTGGGATAGATAAACCTCCAGTGCAAGCATAGTGGGACGGGATGGTCCACCCTCCCAGATGCAACACCTATGGCCCTTTATTATCAATAATAATGTAATAATCATCCACACATGTCAACACAAACACAACTCTTCGTTAAATGACCTGATCATTGTAGGGCCACTCAACATACATGGCCCAGTCTCAATAGTGTGATGAGACAGGCTGAAGGAAGCACCCATTAATCATCTATCATCCTGTCTTGCCACTCCACTGCTCCAGCTGGGGAGTTGCACCATTGTCTCAGGAGGTTGCGCTGCTTCTTCCCTTCACGTGAGGCTCTGTTGGGGCCTTGCACATCCTCAGTGTCTATCAGGTTTCGCCCTTGCCTCCATTCACCAGGCTCCATGTCCTCATTGCCTTGCTGGAGGACCACGAGCCTGTTCTGCAAGACTGGGTAGCGGGTGCGCATGAGATTGTGCAGGATGCAGCAAGCTTCCATGATCCTCCTCACGGTCTCTGGGCAATGCTGCATGGTGGTGAGAAGTACCTGGAACCTGTTGGCCAGGATGCCAAAGATGTTCTCCACCACCCGCCTTGCCCTGGACAGCCTGTAGTTGCAGATCCTCTCTTCACGGGTGAGGTATTTGGAGGTGTAGGGCTTCATGAGGTAGGTTCTGAGGGAGAAGGCGTCATCCCCCACGATGAAGTAGGGCACATCTTGTGTGTCGTTGGGCAGGGGTTCTGGATCTGGGAAGCCCACCATGAGGCTGCATTCCAGCCCAACCTTGAGGTCACTTGCGTTGTATACCTGGGCATCTGAAGATGAGCCGTTGCCTGAAGCATCGATGTACATGAACTTGTAGTCAGCATCGACCATGGTGAAGAGGATGATGCTGAAGAAGCCCTTGTAGTTGAAATAAGTGGACCCCGACTTGGCTGGAGATTTGCAGGCCACATGCTTGCCATCGATGGTGTGTGGGAAGTTCCATCTCTGATACCACTGCTCTGCAACTTTCTTCCAGCCTTCTTCAGTGGAGGGGCACTGGAGGAGCTCCTCCTTGTATTCTTCGATGATGGCCTGTACCACTTCTCTGACCACAATGCTGATGGTGTTGGGTGGCACCCTCCAGCCGTACTGCATGCTCCTTTAGGTGGTCCCTGAGGCCAGGTGGTGCAGAGTGAGTGCCACCTTGAGCCCAGGTTCCAGAAGTTGGTGCTCTGCTTGGTCAACCTGGGTGTCAGCCGCTGCACAAGTTCGTCAAACATGGCTGGAGGCATCCTCATGAAGTTCTGGAATGCACGAGTGTCTTCGTTCCTGAGTTCCACCATCAGCTTGTTGTACAGTCCGTCCTCTGTTCTTCTGGCGAACCATCTTCGTACCCAGATGTTTCTTGGCCGCCTCTTTTTCTTCCCGTAGTAGAGTTCACAGAGCCTGTAGATGGCTTCACACTGTTGCAGAAGGATGGTGGCTGCCAAAAGGACTTTGTTACGATCCACGGTGGCCATGACTGGATGCTGTGGAAGAGGAAGAGGCAGATGAAGGCTGCAGAGGTCTGCAGCTGGGCTGCTGTTCTGAAAGTGAGATCCAGGTGAGTTGCTCCCCCTTTTTATAGGCAGTATAGGTGTCCCTTTGCATCCTCTAGGCATCCTCTAGGCATCATGTAGACATCCTTAATATCCGAGATAGGTCCCCTCTGCGAACGTTTTTTCCATTTTAAACGCTTTGTTTCCATGCTGCATCCGTTCTGCATCCGTTCTGCATCCGTTCTGCATCTGTTCCATTTCCTCCCTGCATCCGAGCAGATGCGAGTTGCACGGATGCGGAACGGATGCCTAGCGGATATAGCGGATGCGTAACGGATGCAGAACAGATGTGTAGCGGATGCGTAGCGGATGCAGAACGGACGAATTGGATACATTTTCTGCACAAAAGTTTTGAGCAGCTCAAAACTTTCTGAGCAGATGAAACATCAATAAACGGATGCTGGACGGATAGAGAGAAAGCAAAACGGAGGCAGTGTGTACATCGTGTTAACCAACAGATGGCAAGCTTTTTTGTCCATTTTACATCCTCTTTGCATCCGTTGGTGCAGTGTGACAGGGGCTTAAGAGCAAAAGTCAGGTGTATGATTTTTTATTTGCTATCTTCCACCCTGTGGGCACTTCCAGTTGATGCCTTCAACTAGTTTGTGTGGTTACAATTTTTAAAGCCCAATAAATAAATAAATAATATAATATAGTGAGGCACACTTTGAAAATGGTGTGTAAGTGCTTCAGATGTCATACAAGCACATAATCTTGCTATTCATTTAGAGGACTCTGACTACATGCCCATGCAGTTCTGGAAAAAATAGATATTCAGGATCTCACTCATAAATGTAACTTTTAAAGCAGTAACATTCTTATTCACCCCCAAAAGCAAAAATATTAACTCCGTCCCATTTGGTGATGTCATATCATTGCATAGTCTCTTTTATCTCTCTAAAATATTAAGAGGCTGAATTGCAAACACCCCACTCACTCCGATTTTTATTGTTCCCCACTCCTGGTTTAGAGGAACAGTTTATGGGACTACCTATTTACCAAGAGGTTATGTATTTTCTCTGGAAATGCTAAATACCACATCCAGAGCTAAGGGTATCATGGCAACATATGTCCAAAATTAGATTGTACCGACACAACTATATTGGTTATAACAAATGCAAGATTTGATCATCCTAAAACCAGATTCAAATTCAAATTTGGCAGGTATTTTGTTCCCCTGATGCATGCAAAACCCAGTCTCAGTTCTTGGTATTTTTTTGTGTCCCTCATCATTCTTCCTGAGCAAGCAAATCTGACTAATTTTGGGGATGCAGCTCTCACCTCTCAAAGGTCCAGTGTAGCTATAGCTTTAACGTTGGAGATTGAAGCATTCTGTAATATGTGTTAAGAGAGAAAGCAATAATTAGCATTATCATAACTATAATAAAAGGGAGATTTGTTTACAGTAAATACATGTTAGGTATAGGCAAAACCTACTACTTAACAAAATACGTCCAACCAGAAGGGGAGCCCAACAGCATGTGTTCCATTCATGTATACCTCAGAAGAAAGCCAGAAGGAAATGAAGATAGAGTATATATAGAGCAACAGACTGATAGACAAAGAGTGGACACAGAGTAAATCCTTAAGGCTCTAGCCCTTTTATGGTCAGATTCACTGTCACTGGATTTGGGCTTTCAACATTTCAATATTTATATCCTTCTGCTCATCTAGGTTATTCTTACTATGGTGAATCACAAATGTCTTAGAAGTGCCCTCAACAGGATTAATTGCCCAATCCAGATTTGTAATTTCACTTAACCAATTATGCATGTTAATCACATAACTCCCAATGCAGACCATCTAACAGTTGGCCTGCAAGCCTAACAGAAAATGCTATAGCCACATTTCAAACTTTAGGCAGATCATGCCCAGGGATTGGGGGGGGAGGGAGGGGGGAAGAGATGGGAGTGACATGACATGTTAGCAGTAAGTGATTAGAATTGGTTGGTGTGATTTCTAGGCCTCAGAGTACCATCTGAGCTCTTATGCAACTTCCATGCAACACAGAGACTCAATGTGAACACAGAATAGTTTCTAAAAGCATGAATACCAGATTGTTTTGCCTCAAAACCATTTAGTTGATATGCTAGCCTGAAAAATTATCATAAACCTCACTATCATCCAGTGAGGGAATAAACACGTTGGTGGATTATGAAGGGACCAAATAGAGTATGCAATTTGAAATGAATGTTCTGGTCACCTGAATAAGGCAAGGCTTTCAGATGCAAATAAAATAATTATAATGTACATTTTTTTACCCTCTATGTGTTGTCTTAGATTGGAACATATGTCTGTCCCATTTTAATTATACACCCTAAACTTTTAAGGCCTAAAATTGTCTTAAATAGAAAAAGCAGAAGTTCAAGAGCTTGTTTCCCTGGTTTTAAGTTTTATTTCTAAAACTAAGATGAGTGAAAAATACTTTACATAGAGGAATAAAATTATAGAAAAGATGTAAGCATAACATAGGAACCCCATTCTTCTATGATAAACACACGGGCATGAAATAATTAGTTGCAGCTGACCAAGAATTTGACACTGGTGAATAGTGAAATAGTTCAGAGCTTCATAACAGCTTACAAACAAAAGCAATTTTAGAACCATTTTATTTATAGCCAGTGTCTTTTTCCCCTTTAAGTACATTAAACACATGTGTCATAAGAAATATAGCATTTGTATTTTGTTGAAACTGTGTTAAGACCACAGTTTTCTAAATGTAAACAAATACATAGCCATCCTTATAAGTAGCTTCAGTGTGCTTCTTATAATTTCATCCTTACCTCCATGAAGGTAGATGATTAAATAAGGAATTTACAGGAATGGTTTATCAAATTACACTTTTGAAAAAATTAAAAAGAATGCAATTAGAGTGATAATTGGGTCTTTTGGGTCTTTAGCAAGGCCCCCTTTCCAGATGCTATCAAGGATACAACAGTCAATTTTCAAACAATGGGTTTGCAAGCATTGAAAACAAACAAGGTAATTACCAGACTTGTTTAAAGCAAAAGTTGTGCAAGATAAATCTTGTTTCACTAATAATGTGACTAGGTTAGTTGACCAAGGATTTGATATACTTAGATTTCAATAAGGCATTTGATAAAGTAGATCACAGCTTCTGATAAACTGGAACAATATGTATGCATAGTCTCACTGTCAGATGGATTCATTATTGGATGAACAACCATTTTAACACAAAGTTCTACTATATCCATGTGGAAGGATGTATGCAGTAGGGCAGTGGTCGCCAACCAGTGGGCTGGGGATCACTGGTGGTTCGTAAGAAAATTTTGGTGGTCCACAGAGAAATGTCACCCCCAAAGCATTCCCCCAAAGCAATTAATCCAGGCTGTGTGGGAACTTAAGGCTTGCATCGCTTGCATTGTGAACACCACAATATAGTGAGGGGAGGGGGGAAAGCAGGAGTGGGTTTCTCCCAGTTCTGTCCACCTCTGTAGAACCGGTAACTCTGAAAAGCAGCAGACATAGAACCAGTTCTATGTCTGCTGATGTTTTTGCCCACCTGCCCACCCAGGCTCTTACCTGACCTTTATTTCATGATTTTTTTCAACTTCAGCTGCCATGCGAGGCACAGCTGCAGTTTAAAAAGCAGGATAAAAGGGCTTTTTGAAAGGCTGCTTCTCTGCACGCAGCATGCTGATGACGATTTACAGGTGTATGCTGGCAGCGTGCAGGGAAGCACATCGTAAATCACCGAACCTCATAAATGACCAAACTGGTAGTTAACCCTGTTGGATCCCACTCCTAGGAGAAAGGCCAGAGGGGGCGGGGGGGAACTTGCCTTTCTCACCCCATGTGCCTGGCCCGGTCACGGGGCTGCTTCTTTCCGCTTCTTTCTTCTTCTGTTTTTGGCTGCATGCAAGGAAAGCAGCAAATGTCTTTCTTTCTCTCCCACAAACTACAGAAATTAATCTTTGGGACCCTGCAAGGCATTCTGCTCCAAGAGGCTGTGACAAATATCACAAAGACTCATTTCTGGTGGAGTTTGGGGGAGACAAAGAAGACTTCTGCTACTTTTGCTGCTTTCCTTGCATGAAGCCAAAAGTCTCTCTTTCTCCCCCTGAGAATGGAGCTGGAGACGGTATCCTGTGATCCCAAATAAAGAATGATCAGTTAGTAGAAAAACACAGTGGGGGATTTTCCTGCAGACTTTTTTTGGTATTTTCCCAGGGTCTCTGGTCCATGGGATTTAAAAGTATGAGTTTGGTGGTCCCTGAAGTCCAAAAGGTTGGCGACCCCTGCAGTAGGGTACTTACTAGCATTCAGTGTTGGGCTCAGTACTCTTCAACATCTTCATAAAATATTTAATTAAGGAATACAAGGGAAACATAAAATCTGCAGGTTACACATACAAAGCTGGTGTGCAAGACAGATTTCTAATATCTCAGATGATAAGCTCAAGATTCAGAAGATCTTGGTCAATCTTAATGCTGAGCCCTTTCCCCTCCCCCACAAATGTTGTTCAAAGGTGAGGAAAATTGGGGCTTCAGTAAGAAAAAATCAGCTGTGCAGGTACAAAATAGGTGATCTCTGTGTTAGCAGTGATATTTGCAAGAGGATCTGGATGCCTTGGTAGGCCACAGATGAGACATAAGCCAGCCATATAACACAGCTGCCAAAACAGCCAATGCAGTTTTGAGCTTCATCAGTAATGGCAGAGTGTAAAGACATTTGAAATTGGTAGTATGTATATATGTATGTCAGATCGTACTTATAATACTATGTTTAGAATACAGAAAGGATCCTGAAGATTCACAAAGAATGCGAAAAGTGAAAATGATAATAAGAGAGTTGAAGGCTAAATAATACAAAGAAAGTTAAAGAGATGTTTAACTGAAAGAAAAGACTCAGAAGATAATGATTTTGACAGCAGTTACTCCATGATAGCATTTAAAAATGTAACCTGCTGATTTCCAGATGTGAGCCTGGATATAACTAAAGAAGTTGGAAACGTTTTTTTTCATACTGCTATTAAAAAGATAACCCAGTCTCTGTTGAACGAGCTGCATTATGTTAAGCTAATTTTATTTATTTTAAGAACAACACTCTGATTGTGGTATTTATTATATTTGCTGATCGGCCAGAGGCCATAATAAAAATTCATTCACAGTCATAGATTTGTCAATAAAATCTCCTCTGTATTCATTCATGCAATTCATTTTTAAAATAATAGCTCAAAAATACATCTAATTAAATTCAATGTTGCTTCCTTCAAATGAAACATGAATACGATTGAAGTCCTAGAATATTAATGTATGTTCAAAAATAATGGAAAAAAGCAGTACCATTTCTATTTTTGATATGTGTGTGTGTGTGTGTATGTCTGTCTGTATGCATGCATGTATGTATGTATGTATGTATGTATACACATACATACACACATACACACAAACACCTATATACATATATACACATACATATATATATATATAAGCCAAATCTTTTTAAAGGGATCTTGAAGAATATGTTATTTGTATAAACCTACAAGAATACTTCAGCAGACTATTTTATTTGTGTTATTGAATACTGGAAGGAACAAGTGTGGGAAAAATAGTGATAAACAGTAAAATACATTGTACATACATTTGTATTTAGCACAGTTCTCCAATCTTGCACTTCTTAAAGATCAGGTTAACAATTGAAACAAACCTTTTCCCATTTCCCATATATAGTATAATTAACATTTAATGTTTCATAGTACCCAATATTTTATATACAGGCCATAAACAGTAATCCAGATCTTGTTAAATTATAGTTTCCATTATGCAACTGATAAGTGCTGATGGGATCTGAACTTCAGCAGTTTGCTATCATCCCAGTATTAATAGAATGAAGATTAGGATCCCATTGAATTTCAAAATGTAATTATGTACGTGGAGGAGACCAAGATACTCATAATCTTACACTGGAAAAGACCCAAACACACCGAGGCAGATATATCTATATCTATGTGTGCTGTTTAGCTTCCTTCGGGTATTATCCCACGTCATTGTAGTGCTTTTAAAGTTGTAGCAACGTTTCAGCAGAATCTCATCTGCCATCATCAGGCTTCTGTATTGAGTCCATATGTGGGTCAGGCTATCACAGCCATTAGTTTTAAATTTGAGGCTAGCCTACTGTTGTCCCAGGATGGTTTTTTTCTACATCCTGATTGGTTGGGAGTCTTGGTCTGTGTTTATTGGTCTTGGAGTTTGTTTGATTGGTGTTTCTGGTTTCTTCTGTCTGTTTTGTGGCTTTGATTGGCTGGCAACGCCGTGTTTCTGTGTTGGAGGCTTTCAGTGCAGCTTGGCTTCGTGTAAAAGGATGGCTATTATCTATCAGGAAACTAGGTTTCATCTGGGTGTCTGGTTGGGGTGTGTTTGAGCTGGAGGTATAAGGGGGAGTCTGTTTGTGCCCAGGTGTTTGCCTGGCTTGTGGTATGGAGATCTTTCTATTTGAGAGTGCAGGCTTCCAAATGATTGACAGTCTGGTGGAATCATCCCTTCTATTCATGCTTTCAGATCTTTTTTCAATCTCTATGGCTTCTCTGATGATTCTGTGGTTGGGGTTTTCTATAGTGGCTAGGGTTCTGGTGCCACTGAAGTTGATGTTATGACCTGTGGCTTTCATGTGTTGGACTAGTGAGGAGGTGTGTTCCAGCTTTTTTACTGCATTGGACTAGTGAGGAGGTGTGTTCCAGCTTTTTGTGTTCATCCAGGCGGGTACTTATTCTTCTATTGGTCTGTTCAATGTATGTGGCCAGGCATGATGCACAGGGAACTTTGTATATGCCTTGGTTTTCCAGGTCAATTTTGTCTTTGGGGTTTCTAAGGATGGCTGCTATTTTTTTGTCTGTTTTGAAGGCAGTCTTGATGTGATGCCTGTGTAGTATCTTACTGATTTTGTCTGTAGTACCTCTTATGTAGGGCAGGACAGCTGTTCCATAGGTCTGTTGATCTTCTAGGTCTCTGTTATGTCTTAGTGTGTTTTTGTGGATCAAGCTGGTGATTTTGTTTTTGTGGAAGCTGTTGGCTGTCAGCACTTTAGTCATGGTGCATAGTTCAGTCTTTATATGTGTCTTGTCTGCCAGGTGTTTGGTTCTGGTGATTAGTTTTTGGCCACAGAGTTTATTTGTGCTGGGTGGTGGTGGGATTGAGCATTGAGGTAGCGGTTGGTGTGTGTTTAAAATTTAAAACTAACAGCTGTGATAGCCTGACCCACATATGAACTCAATACAGAAGCCTGATGTTGGCAGATGAGATTCTGCCGAAACGTTGCTTCAACTTTAAAAGCACAACTACAATGATGTGGGATAATACCCAAAGGAAGCTGAACTGCACTCATATATGTGTGTGTGTGTGTATGTGTGTGTATCTTTGGTTATTCAGGTTTTCTCCCACGTAAAATTGGAAGTATTTTGGCGACATTTGATGAAATCTCATTTGTCATATTCAGGCTTGTGTCTTCGGCTTTGTGCTTCTTGGAGTAATGTGAGCTTGCAGTTGTTTTTTCCTTTTAACTGCCAGAGGGGGTGCAACTTGACTGGGTGGGGGCTTGGCTGTATTCTGATTGGCTGGGGGTGTGTTCTCATTTGTTGGGTGCCTGGCTGTGATCTGATTGGGTGGGGGTTGGCTGTGTTCTGATTGGCTGGGGGTGTGTTCTGTTCAGGTGGGGGCTTGGCTGTGGTGGTAGCATCTTGTGTGGCCCTCGTGGGTGTGGGTCTGATGTCATTCTTCATGTTAGGTACTCATTTATTAATGAGGGCGGGTTTCCAAATGGTTGGTAGGCGGGAGGTATCATCTCTTTTATTCATGCTGTGTGGGCGTTTTTCTATCTCTATGGCTTCTCTGATTATTCTGTTGTTGAAGTGTTCGGTTTTGGCGATAGTTCTAGTATTTTTAAAGTCAATCTCATGTCCTGTGGCTTTGAGGTGTTGGACCAGGGAAGAGGTTAGTTCTACTTTTTGATTGAGTTCTTGTGTTCTTCAGTGCGTGCACTAATTCTTCTGTTGGTTTGCCCGATGTATGTGGCGGTGCAGGTGGTGCGTGGGATTTTGTATACTCCTTGGTTTTCTAACTCGATTCTGTCTTTAGGGTTTCTTCAGATGGTGGATATTTTTCTGTTTGTGCAGAATGCCCCCAACCAATGAGAATACACCCCCAGCCAATCAGAACACAGCCAAGCCCCCACCCAGTCAAGCCACACCCCCACTGGCAGTTAAAAGGAAAAAACAGCTGCAAGCTCACGTTACTCCGAGAAGCACAAAGCCAAAGACACAAGCCTGAAGATGACGGATGAGATTTCGTCGAAACGTCGCCAAAATACTTCCAATTTTACGCGGGAGAAAACCCGAATAACCAAAGATCCACATACAAATACCCGCGAAAACTTCAGAAAACATATATATATATATGCAAGATTAATAGGAAAACACAGATAGGTTTTTGAGGCAAGTAAAGTAGGTGGATAGAGAGAGAATGAATGCCAAGAAGGAAATTGGAAAAATAACATTGGAGGTGATGAATTAATTTCATTTCATTTTGATGATGAACATCATTTTTTCTAATATCATTTTGATTCCTAGCTTTTGTGCCATCATAACAGTTTGGCTGGTTTTCAAGAGCCATTTTTTCCTAAGTTAAACTCAAAGTAGTAGCTTTCTTAAAATAAAATAATGAAACTAAAATAATGCATTTGATATTGTTATATTCTTATTTATTTATGTGTCCACCCTCTCATCAATATACTCTGAGCAGATAACATAATATTATTCAGAACTATGGTACTTTCCTTAGAAAAAAGAGTGTCATTTTCATTAAATATTGGTGTAAAGTCAATAGTTTTGACTGCTGGAAAGCAAAGAAACTTGAAGTAGAGGTAATGTTCATGTCCCAGCAATTATTCACTGCCAAAAACTGCTATTTTGTGGCTGATGAAACCACTTTGAGAGCTGCAAGAAAGGAAGACAAAGAATGTTTTGTTCAAGGTGAAACAAAATGAAATAACTATCTGTTTAGTGTAATCAGTCCCAAACAATATAAATAGGCCTAAATATTATGTCAGAAGTCATGCCAAATTAATGAAAAAAAGAAAAGAAGCAGTTAAAGTAGAGACAAACCTGATCATCCTAAGCTCAAACAATCATAAACATTCAAATATTGATAAAAGCAATGTCACTGTATAGTACCACAAGCTTCCCCTTTTGCGCAGGGCACAGTGAGGTGGCTTAGCTGGTGTCTGGTAAGATAAGTTGGGATTCTTTTGAAATGGTGAAGACTTAGGAACTTGAAGGGCCTTCTTTAGCATGAGTCTTGATACCTGCCAATGGGAGTCATGTTCTGAGTGGGTGATTTGTATAGCTTGGAAGGATGTGCATACCTAGATGAAGGAGGTAGCTAATGCTTCTTTGAGGGAAGACATGGTCCATCAGTGTTGAAAGTGGCTGTGGTGCACTTTCTTCTAAACAGTCATGTCTAAGTCTGTTTAATTGAAATTGATTTTTTACATATATGCTTTTATATGTTATAAAAATCAAACAAATAAAATATTTGAAAAAAATAAACAGATATGTCTAAGTCAAACAAACTTGGACAAATGTCAATCAATAGATTTTTTAAGGATGGTTTTGGAGAAGTTGCAATGGGTCTTAGAGGAAACCAATTTTCTTGACTTCTCCCCGCCCAGTCTTGGCTTCCAGACCCCTACAGAGCCTTTTATCCTATCAAAATCTGGTCTGCCCAGTACTTTCTTTCAGGGTTGGATTATCAAATGTCCCTATCTCATCTGAAATAAAAAAGTAAAGAACCAATAATGCACTGAAGTGAGCAAGACTTAAGATCAATGGCCTTCTAATTCTATGATTTTATGATTGCTCAATCAGATTTATAGCCAAATAGCCAAAGGAGTACTTCTTTGTCCATTCCTACCAACATTTTTGCTGTGATCAAATATCATTGGGCCAAATGGCTCTATTGTAAAAAAGCAAAAGCCGTTTATTCAAGTTCACTTAAGCAGAAGCAAATGTATCAAAGTAAAAATAAACAGATTCCCCTATTCTCACCAGAATAATTTGGAATAGGTCAATAAAGGAAGAAGAATTTAACAGGAAGATAGATTGTATTTCCAGATTGGTGATCAATGGGGGAATTGGATTCTCTTGGAATTAGACCAGCAGTCACTGGCCCAATCTGATATGGATATATTGCAAAATGAATCAGTTCTGATACAAGTAATAAAAAGAGGATATGCTTGAAAAATAAATAGAAATGTACATTGTTTCAAATTGAATTAACCCACAATTATCATATATATATATTAAGTAAAAAATAAAATAAAAATTGGATGAATTGGATGGTGAGAAAGAGTGAGACAAAGAAGACAGTTATGTTTAAGTAATGAGAATGGAGATCATTATTAAATATGAGAATGGCTACTAAAAGCATCACAGGCTGCAAAACCAAAAATTCCCAATCAGTTTTGAACTATTTTAAATGTGTAACTATTCTTTTAAAATAAAGAACAACTAGGAAAAAAGTATGGGCAGTTTTTATTGGCTAGGTGCTAGGAAAAAATGACTATGATGTAACATTAACAAAAGTAAAAGGAAGAAAAGTGAACAGGATGAGGTAAGTTATAGAACTGAGCTATATTCACTGATAGTCTATTTTTAAACCAACTCCTTGTGTTTAGAATCTGCAGGACAAACTGTATAAGAATTTATATTGCAGATCCTTCACAACCAACAACTTCATCTCTTTGATCAAATAGTCTGAACTTAAAATTAAAAAATGTATAGACTCAAAAAACAAAAGTTAAGTTTATAGTAACTAGACAATCTATGATCTGTTGGGTCATTGTCAAAAATAAGTCAATATAGATTTTAAGCGAGAACTATTTTTGAGAGGCATATTACCAGAAAAATATGATAAAGAGAATATATATTTGATGTTACATGTTTTAACAGCAGCAAGAATTGTATTGCACAACATTGGAAAAGCGAGGAAATGCCCATGGAAGATAATTAAGGACATATTAGACTGTGCAGAAATGGACAGATTAACACTGAAGATAAAAGAAAAAGAAGACACATAATATTTTTGAACTTGGGACTTATGTTATAACTTCCAACTTCCTGTCCGATTCCTCATTGACTCTGCTTGTGACAATCTGGCTTGGAAATCACAATCACATGACAGCAAGGATCTGCAGTGGACACAACTTTGTGGAACACAATGATACACCATTTGAGCTAATTGTAAGGTACAAACAAACAATGACAGTTTTAGAAGCATATAGATAGAGCAAAAGCCTATCAAGTGGGATGGAAATATTATTTGCATTTTACCATTTTTCCTTTTGAAAGAGCACAGAATCATACCCAATCCCTCTCAATAATTTTAAATATATGTAACAGCCAAAAATCAAAGTACATATCATAAAATAAGCTAAACAAAAATATGATAATTACAATAATTAACTTTACAAAAGCAATCTAAAAGGTTGTCACTGAAGCAATTGCTACCCTTCAAATGCCTGGTGAACAAGTATATTATCAATTGTCATTTAAAATAATAAAACATGGTAGCCAGCCATATCACCCTTATAGAAATCGTCATACCTGGAATGCTGCCATCAAAAATCTCTTGTTCTTACAAATTAGATCTATTGGGCAAGATCTTTACAATTAAGTGGAGTATGGACACAAAGCATTGTGATACTATTATTATTATTATTATTATTATTATTATTATTATTATTATTATTATTTGTATATAATAATTGAAAGCATAATGGAAGTTTTACTATCTTAGAATTCTTCCATCATCCACAACTTATGAAGGACATGCAACTTCTGAAGAAAGATTTTCTGTAGTTAGAATTTCTGATGTTCTCAAAGGGATATTTGCTTTACTTTAAGATTTGTTGTTGTTTGTTATGTTGGCATTTGGCACAACCTCATCCTCATCTGTGGATTATGCTCTCCAGTGACATTCCTGTATGAAATACAAATGATTTTGGGGAGAACTATGAAGTCAAAAGGTTCTATGTCATTGCTAAGTTAATCTTTCCTGACAATCTGAAGACAACAATGATACTGTACAGATGCAATTCTACTTTAGCCGCAATATACAAATTGGCCTCAGAAGTCATTGAGAGAGTCAAGACACCCAACAATATTCCATGAATGAAGAGGAGAGAATTGTTAAGCCCATGTCACACTGCCCAATGGATGCAAAAAGGACACAACGGATGAGCAAAATATTCCATCCGTTGTTATCCGCTATCAAAAGGGGCAAAAATTTGCATAACCGGAGCGGATAACATGGACGCGGGGAGGACGCAGGGTGGATGCAAAGCGGATGCGGAACGGAAGCCCAGCGGATGGGAGCGGATGGCACGTCCGCTAGGCTTCTGGGGGACCTCAGCAAAGTGGACATGCAATGGATACAGTGGATGCACAGTGGATGCCGAACGGATGAAGCGGATGCACAGCGGATGCACAGCGGAAGCCTAATGGATGCCTGGCATTAATTGCGCATGCGGGAGGATGCATTGCGTCAGCCCCACGGATATAACGGAAGCAGCTCGGAAGCAGGTCGCCATTCTGAGGAAAGACCTGCTGCTGGACCGATTGGCTGCCTTGGCTGCCCTGCCTGCATGTCTGCCTGCCAGCCTTGCTGCCAGCCTCCCTGCCAGCCTTGCTGCCACCTTCCCTGCCAGCCTTGCTGCCAGCCTGGCTGCAAGCCTTGCTGCCAGGCATTCTGCCTGTCAGCCTTGTTGCCTGCCTTCCTGCCAGCCTTGGTTCATGTCTGCCTGCAAGCCTTGGTGCCTGCCTCCCTGCCAGCCTTGGTGTCTGCCTTGGAGCCAGCCTGCCTGCCAGCCTTGGTGCCTGCCTCCCTGCCAGCCTTGGTGCCTGCCTTGGTGCCTGCCTGTCTGCCAGCCTTCCTGCCAGCCTTGGTTCCTGCCAGCCTCCCTGCCAGCCAGCAACCCCACAACCATGCGGAAGCACAGCAAGCCTCAGCCATCTGCTGCCAGCCCTGGCAAGAGGGACAGGGCTACCATCCCGCCCCCTGGCCCTCACTCTGGTTCTGCTGGGGCTTCTGCAGCACGGGCTCACTCTTCTTGGGCTGGGGCTTCTGCTGCTTCTGCTTCTTGAGGAGCTGATGACAAGCACTCCAGCACCAGCCACCTCCACAGCACCTGGACCCTTCACCCCTGAGACTGAGCGACCAAGAGGAGTGCCAGAGACTCATTGTTGTCTTATAGCTTGTTGTTAATAAAATCTATTTTTGAATCACACATTTGCTTCATTTCTTTTTTTTTTAATAAAGTCTTGATGGAAACTTTTAGAAATGGTTTAAGCCTTTGCATGCTTGTGGGATGGATTAAGATAGCAGTGGGATGGATTGGGATAGCTGTGGGATGGGCAGGGATACCTGTGGAATGGGTAATAGCTGTGGGATAGTGCAAGCATAGTGGGACTGTATGGTCCACCCTCCCAGGTGCCACACCTACGGCCCTTTATTATCAATAATAATGTAATAATTATCCACACATGTCAACACAAACACAACTCTTTATTAAACGCCCTGTTCATTGTAGGCCAACCAAACATACATGGCCCAATCTCATCCGTGTGATGAGACAGGCTGAAGGAAGCATCCATTAAGCATCTACCATTCTGTCTTGCCACTCCACTGCTCCAGCTGGGGAGTTGCACCATTGTCTCAGGAGGTTGCGCTGCTTCTTCGCTTCATGTGAGGCTCTGTTGGGGCCTTGCACATCCTCAGTGTCGATCAGGTTTCGCCCTTGCCTCCATTCACCAGGCTCCATGTCCCCATTGCCTTGCTGGAGGTCCACAAGCCTGTTCTGCAAGACTGGGTAGCGGGTGCGCATGAGATTGTGCAGGATTCAGCAAGCTTCCATGATCCTCCTCACAGTCTCTGGGCAATGCTACATGGTGGTGAGAAGTACCTGGAACCTGTTGGCCAGGATCCAAAGGCGTTCTCCACCACCCGCCTTGCCCTGGACAGCCTGTAGTTGCAGATCCTCTCTTCACGGGTGAGGAGTCTGGAAGTATAGGGCTTCATGAGGTAGGTTGTGAGGGAGAAGGCATCATCCCCTACGATGAAGTAGGGCACATCTTGTGTGTCGTTAGGCAGGGGTTCTGGATCTGGGAAGCCCACGATGAGGTTGCCTTCCTGCTCCTCCTTGAGGTGACTGGCATTGTATACCTGGGCATCTCAAGATGAGCCGTTGCCTGAAGCATCGATGTACATGAACTTGTAGTCAGCATCAACCATGGCGAAGAGGATGATGCTGAAGAAGACCTTGGAGTTGAAATAAGTGGACCCCGACTTGGCTGGAGATTTGCAGGCCACGTGCTTGCCATCGATGGCTCCAACGGTGTGTGGTAAGTTCCACTTCTGATACCACTGCTCTGCAACTTTCTTCTATCCTTCTACAGTGGAGGGGTACATTCTTCGATGATGGCCTGCACCACTTCTCTGACTACAATGCTGATGGTGTTGGGTGGCACCCTCCAGCCATACTGCATGCTCCTGTAGGAGGTCCCTGAGGCCAGGTGGCGCAGAGTGAGTGCCACCTTGAGCCCAGGTTCCAGGCTGGGCTGGAAGCTGGTGTTTGCCTTGGTCAACCTGGGTGTCAGCCGCTGCATAACTTCATCAAACATGGCTGGAGGCATCCTCATGAAATTCTGGAACGCCCGAGTGTCTTCGCTCGGCTCTGACCTCCACCATCAGCTTGTTGTACAGTCCATCCTCTGCTCTTCTGGCGAACCATCTTCGGATCCAGACTCTTTTTGGGTGGCTCCTTTTCTTCTCGCAGTAAAGTTCACAGAGCCTGCAGATGGCTTTGCACTGTTGCAGAACGATGGTGGCTGCCGAAAGGACTTTGTTACAATCCACGGTGGACATGACTGGATGCTGTGCAAGAGGAAGAGCCAGATGAAGGCTGCAGAAGTCTGCACCACTGGGCTGCTGTTCTGAAAGTAAGATGCAGGCGAGTTGCTCCCCCTTTTTATAGGCAGTATAGGTTTTCCACTAGGCATCCTCTAGGCATCCTCTAGGCATCCTCTAGACATCCTTAATATCCGAGATAGGTCCCCTTTGCAAACGTTTTTTCCCTTTTAAATGCTTTGTTTCCGTGCTGCATCCGTTCTGCATCTGATCTGCATCCGTTTCGCGTCTGTTCCGCTTCCTCCCTGCGTCCGGGCGGATGCGAGTTGCGCGGATGCGTAGCGGATGCCTAGCGGATATAGCGGATGCATAACGGATGCGCAACGGATGCGTAGCGGATGCGTAGCAGATGCAGAATGAATTGGATACATTTTCCGCACAAAAGTTTTGGGCAGCAGCCCAAAACTTTTGCAGCGGATGAAACGTCCATAAACGGATGCTGGATAGATAGAGAGGAAGCCAAACGGAGGCAGTGAGTACATTGCATTTTCCAACGGATGGCAAGGTTTTTTGTCCGTTTTACATCCTCTTTGCATCCGTTGGTTCAGTGTGACAGGGGCTTTAACTCTGCCTCCGTAAAAACTTTTAGCTACAGCTATCTGGTCTAAAATGTAGATAATAGAACTTCAATTCTATTTTTGATCTGGGAATAATAAAGGATGGTTTGGAATGAAACTTGAGAGGAATTACAGGTAAGAGAGGAGGAGGAGGGGAAATTTGGAATCTTCTTGAAAATTATGAAGATTAGTACAAAACCAAAGTTTCTCTCCTATGAATACTTTCCTAGCAGACATCCCAAATCTTAAAATGCTATTCAGGCCATTCATTGCAATTCAAGCAGTTCTAAATATAGTAAAGTTCCTTTGGTCTCTTTCAGAAAAAGAAAGTTATAAGGGAGAGTCATGAGGGGGGAGCACCTAACAAAGCCAAAAAAGGCCTTAAGAAATATTGTGATCTCATACCTTAAAAATACAGCAGTCTCCACATGGACAGCATTGTAAAGAAAAGGAGGAATGGACTGATATTACTTTTGAAGTGATATACTTCTGTTAATCTCCTCCATATATCTCCCACAACTGATCTCCTCAAAACCAACATCTTACTAAAGTCATGGCAACAAACCTCCAGCCAGGTTTAAGTTCCTTCTGATTTGAAGAAAAGTTATTCTTACACAGCCGAGTGTACACTGTGGTTAACATTATTATTAGTCCTCTATTCTTATTCTTATAAAACCATTTGGAAAAATGAATATGAATTCCTTCTATATGAAAATGGTATCCTAGTCAGTGCTTAATACTACTTATTTGCTGTTTTTACTATTTTTACTATTTTTTATTATTATTATTATTATTATTATTATTATTATTATTATTATTATT
>BLBF01000003.1:42685113-42732657 GCA_015471245.1 Laticauda colubrina | reverse complement strand
TTATTATTATTATTATTATTATTATTATTATTATTATTATTATTATTATTTTACTATTATGAGCCATGGTGGCACAGTGGTTACAATGCAAAATGCAGTATTCAGCTCACTGTTAGGAGTTAGATCCTTACTGGCTAAAGGTTGACTCAACTTCCATCCTTCGGAGATAGGCAAAATGAGAACCCACGTATTTGGGAGTATTAGGCTGACTCTGTAAACTTCTTAGAGGGGGCTGTAAAGCTCTATGAAGTGGTACTTAAGTCTAAATGCTATTGCTATTTAGTAAAATTATATACCATAATAAATCTTATATTCTCAGTGCTGTTTGAGCGATGGCCATGGATGTTCTGTCCTAATTCCTGGAGGCTATCAGGCTCTGGTTGAGGTGCAATGGGCTTTGACTGAACCCAAACAAGACTTTGGGTACTTGAGGCTTCTGATGTCAAGTTTGTTCTCCTGGATGGGGGGCGGGGGAATTATCCCAGACTTATCCAATGCACAATATGGGGTCCTCTTGGATTCACAAGAAGAAGAGCAGACAGCAGCTGTGGCCAGGAGGTCTTTTGCACATCCTGTGCCTATTTCTGGATTCGGAGTCACTCATATCTTCATGACCTCTCATCTGGATTACTTTAATGCATTTTTCATTGGAGGCTTCAATTGCTGTAGAATGTGGCTCATGGGTACTAAAGTTATTTGGATATTTGATGTAATACTACTCCATGTTGCCAGTGTGCTTCAAAGTCCACTTCATGATACTGGTTATCACCTTTAAAGCCCTTCTTGGCTTGAGATGGGTTACCTAAGGGACCATCTTCTCTCAGTCATCTCTATCTATCCAATTCAGTTTGACAGGTATATCATGTCCCATTGGCTAAAGAATGTCAACAGCAGGAACAAGGAATCATGCTTAATCTGCATAGTTTAGAATAGAATATAGAATAACAGAGTTGGAAGGGACCTTGGAGGTTTTCTAGTCTAACCCCCTGCCTAGGCAGGAAACCCTACACCACTTCAGACAAATGGTTATGCAACATCTTTTTAATTGCTGCCATCTGGAATGTTCTCCCTTCAAAGTTTAAGTTCATTTTCATCCACCTGGCCTTTCATAAGGCTCTGAAGATTAGATTATGTTCCTGGGCCTGGAGGCCTGAGTGTGTTAAGGGACCTATCTCTTTACTGTATTAACAGTCATGACAATTGTTCTACTTGTTCACCTTATATATGAATTCCCAAGCCATCTCAGACTGATTCCCAGGGAAGGCAAATTAAGTCCCACAGAACTATAAGTCTAGCCCAAAAATGACTGCTAACCAAGAAATGGCATCAAGGAGCCCAGGCAGGGACATTGCTATGCAACAGGAAAGGAGTTGTTGAGGTATTCCCCATTGCACTCAGGGAAACATAGTGTAGTGGTGAGGAATAACACACAACCAGCACACAGATACACTGAATAGTAAAATGTAGGTTTTACTTCCTGCAAATAGGTAAACAAAGTCCAACAAACAGTCCAAATCATACACGGTTGAAGCAGGTAGTATTCAATACAATCAGTCCAGGGATAATCCAAAAATGAAGTCCAGTATCATAAACAAAGTTCAGTAAACAGAATTTGCTAACAGTTTGCAAGTCTCAAAGCAATTCAAGCAGAATGATGATCAGGCAAAAGGCAATAGGGAAATGAAAGAAGAGAACAAACCAGGTTTCTGACTTCATCCTATGGCCGTCGGAGGAACCTCAGCCAATCACAGTTACAGCATTCTCTTAAAGATACAACAGTATTAAATAACTATCCTGGTTTATATATTATCAACCTGTTAGGTGACTATCATTCCTAACAGGAACTAAAGCAACTGTTATATTTTGTGGATGGATGGGTGCATGGGTGCATGCACACACACATATGTTTGTGTGTGCCTGACTTTGAGTCAGATTTGACTCTTGGTAACTGCCTAGAGAAGTCCCTGAAGTTTTCTTTGCAAAATTTCAGATATAATTTGGCCTCAACTATTTCCTAGGGCAGACCTGTAAACTGGTGACCCGCAGGCCAGATGCATCATGTGCAGGCCACACCAATCCAGGTTCCTCAAAGGCAAAAAAAGTTGGGATACGTCACAATATGTCACGTGACATGATCAAGTTTGACATCTGTGTCCTAGGGTGAGAGAAAGTGACTGGTCTGAGGTCACCCAGCTGGCTTCATCAGAGCTAGGTTTAACATTCTTCCAGCACTCCTGCAAGGAAGATATAATAAAATCCTCATAGTCGAGCGAATATGTACATGCGGCAATAAGGAAGTTGAAAATATCTCACATGTTTGCAACTATTATGGGGCTATTATAATGGTATATATCCTCTCCCTAATAGGAATATTTCCAGGGAGAGCAGATAATTTTTATGTGAACCATTTTTTGCAAGTCTTAAATCTGGTCATCACTCATACAGAAGTCAAATTTTGTGCTGCTGCAATGAAAATTAAGCAAAACCGTTTAAAGAACTAATGACACTTATTTTCATTAATATCTTGTTCAGTTGTCTTTTAGTAACTTTTGCAAGATGTATATGTTGGTTTATAACTTAAATATTAGTTTAAATATAAATTTATTAGTTATAAATAAATTAGTTTATTATTAATAAATAAATTAATTTATTATTAAATTTAAATATAAATTTATTAGTGTTTAGGAGAATAAATACAATATCATTATAAGAAGCTTGTTAATGGTATACTGTACTTAAGCTACTCACAATGGGAATCTTTTGTCTTCCAGCTGGCTTTTTTCTTAAAGCGGGACTACAACAGTCTCCCAGTTTCTAGCCTGGTGCCTTAACCATTACACCAAACTGCTTTACATACTATCATTTACAATAGTGAAAGAGATGAAATAGATTCAGGTGTGGCCAGTCTAACAGTTGATTTCCATTAATAGAAATGCTTTTTTATATATAAGGCTGGCTGTTAATGAAATCACCACCCATTTACACTGATGTAAAAATATAGCTACCAGGTCACCACACGAAGTAGAATGTTCCCTGCTTTCCTTCAAAATGATGTATCTACTGTCTCATACAACCACTTTTGTTTTGTCAGACATCACAATGTGTGCAGTTATTTTTCACAATCATATTAAAATATTTATTTCCCAATGTTTGAAACTTGTTTTCTAAGTAATTGAAGTTATATTTTCTTTCCTCCACAAAAAACTATAGCAGGGTAAGATGTTATCTTTAATATCTTATTCAATGTATTATTCCAACTTCTCAATGAAAAATGGGCTGCTAATTCAATTTTCTAGCATTACAAATCACTTACCTTTTGTAATGAAAATAAAACCCAAAGCAAATTGATTTTTTCCCACAAGGCCCCAAGAACTTCTAACATACTGAGATATGAGAAACATAGCAGGAACTGAGGCAAATTATGAAGGCTGACAGAATTTCACCAGAAATGATTAATGATAAAAAAATAATATGTCCATGTAAGCAAATTATACCCTGAAATGACACTAAGACATGGAGCTATTCTAAATATTTCTTTTGCTAATTAAATATTTTCATGTTGCAATACAAAACTCTACATAAAAACAATTAAACAAAAGAATCCACATAAGCTAAGATTCAAAGAGTTACAAAACACTTCAACATACAGAGTTTTTAGAGACATTCTCCGTAAGATTTGAGAACTGCATCACAAAACCCCAATGGATGGCCTGAAGACTTCTAATCGAGAAATACTTGCACAAAGATGGGATGTCTTTAGATCCCAGCCTTGTTAGCCATCAAGTGAATACATTTGAACTAGTGGTGATATTCAGATTTTTTTATTACTGGTTCTGTGAGCATGGCTTTGTGAGTGTGGTGTGGTTTTGTGAGTGTGGCTTGGTGCATGTGGCAAGGGAAGGATAATGCAAAATCTCCATTTTTACCCCACTCCAGGGGAAGTTTACT
The DNA here is from genome assembly GCA_015471245.1 of Laticauda colubrina. Taxonomy (NCBI): domain Eukaryota; kingdom Metazoa; phylum Chordata; class Lepidosauria; order Squamata; family Elapidae; genus Laticauda; species Laticauda colubrina. Next base: position 42,728,709 of record BLBF01000003.1, on the reverse strand, counting down.
GCAAAATCCCCACTAAACTGCTTTCCAGCTCCGTTCTTCTGTGTAGAGCAACCAAAGAAGATCCAACTGATCAGTTAGGACTCAGGAGGCAGAGAATAGATGGGGGTGGGGCCAATCAAAGATGGTAATTGCTGGTTCTCCGGACTACTAAAAATTTCCACTACCGGTTCTCCAGAACCTGTCAGAACTGGCTGAATGCCACCTCTGATTTGAACCCACCAACCAGAATGAAAATCAATAGCATACAATGCAGATAATTATTTTTGAAGACCCTATTGTACAGCAGCCCTTGCAAGGATCCAGGGGAAATATTGAATCTAATTGAAGACATTCAGGGCCCAGACTATTTCAAAAGGAAACTCAGGAGGTTTTATCCAAAAATACTAGCCCCTTCTAGTGTTTTTAAGGCATTCTAGTTATGGAATTCCCTTTCTTTCTAGTTACTGTTGGCATTTAGTGTAGCTGATTATTCACTACTGGTTCCCCTAGGAGTCTAGTTTATGCTGATATTACATTCAATGAGTTTCTGGTATTATAGATAGGACTTATTTTCAAGTTTTGCTTAGGATCAACCACCAATAGTAATGCAGCAAGTCTTCAAGAAATATGAATATCCCTTGGTAGATTACCCATAAAAATATGGAAAATATGTTCAAATGTAGATAATGTAAAAATATTCAATGCAAATTTATCTTTATCCATAAAGACCAGAATTATTCAGGAAGCAGAAGTTGGACTCTGAAGAAGCAGAATAGGTAGTGTTTTGGTGCTTTTGAACTTTAGTGTTGGAGATGACGATTAAGAATACTACTGATAGCCAAGAAAACAAATGGATGTTCAAACAAATTAATCCAGAGTTCTCACTTGAGGCACAAATGATCAAATAGAAATAGATTACTTTGGACACATTGTGCAAAATATCTCTTTGGAAAAGTACATTTTGCTGGGGATGGTGGAAGAAAAGAGAACAAGAAGGTGTCCTGTAACAAGATAGATGGACTCCATTTATTATTACAGTATAAAGGTGCACTGAGGACTAGGTTAAGGATAGATTGTATAGGACAAGAAACAAATATTTAACAGTCCAACAGTTAACACCAATTTGATGGCATATAATAAATTAATCAACTGTTATATGTGAAGCAATATTGTTTAACCAAGGTACTTGTTATCCTCAGCAATTCACAAAGTGACCAGCCATTTATATCACCAAGTTCTTTTTTCTTGATTTGCTATATTAAGAAAGAAAAAACCCTGTACATTTACAATATTCAGTGGCACAGTGGTTAGGGTGCTGTACTGTAGGCCACTTCTGCTAATTATCGGCTGCCTGCAATTTAGCAGTTCAAATCCAACCAGGCTCAAGGTTGACTCAGCCTTCTATCCTTCCAAGGTGGGAGAAAATGAGGACCCAGATTATTGGGGGAAATATGCTGAGTCTGGAAATAACCGCTTAGAGAGGACTGTAAAGCACTATAAAACAGTATATAAGTCTAAATGCTATTGCTAATATAGGTAAAAATATAATACTTTACTGATATATAGTACAATCCTAAACTTGTCTTCTTATAAGCAATTTCTATTTTTTTTCAAGGCTCCACCCACCCACCCCTCTGGCTGAATTAAAATGCTTTCCACCCATTTTTGAGTCTTCAGAAAATTATACTGGAGTGAATTTTGCCATCCCCATTGTGGCACCTATGACTATTGCTTTCATTCTTGGGCAGTTTTGATTTTACATGGGCATAGTTAAGGGATTACTTGATCTCTGGGATCATGTTGTCCTTTTTCTTCTGTGTAACAATTACTAATGACCAAATTCCATCAATGATAGCACTGCAGCAGGAATAGGGCAAGTCTAACCCTAGGAATCAGTCAGTCAATCTATCTGTCTTTCATTGATAGACTACTACTTCTGCCCATCTTGTTGTAATCCAAGCAAAAGTTGTTGAAAAACAAGAGGAAAGCTATGGAAATTTTATATAGGGTGCCATATGAACTAGCCTTGGAGAATTCTGAATGCTTTGATGCACTGATGCACTGATGCACTGATGCAGAAAGAATCAGTGTTATCGGGGCAGAGGGTTATTTCAGCTGCAATTATATATGGAAAAGGATGACATTTCCAAACTTCATGTTGTGGGAAAGCAACATTATTCAGATAAAGCCTTTCCCATAGGAAACTAATCTGCTTATAAAACACACCCATATGCCCCAGTAGCTTTTTCTTCCATGATGCGTCTACCTGGAAGCAGTTTGTTGAAAGAAGCTGAAACATTTGTGAACTGCTTTCTCTTTAGATTTAGATGGTTTAGAATTGCCTTGGGCTCGGAGAAACATATTTTTGGAAAGCTTTTAAAGAACAAGGGAAGCTTTGAACTTTCCATCTATATGCAATATCTAAATTAAAGCAAACCAGTAATGATAGTTTGCAAGACTTAGTGTACTTTGTTTTGACAACTATACTTCCTGAGCAGGCATATTAATATTAATAAAATATAGCAGTTTAAAGTTGCAATCTTGTTCTTGTTTAGCTGGGAATAAGCCCCCTGAATGCTGTTGGCCTGGCTTCTGGATAAAATGCATAATATAAGTAAGTCGTCCATCCCGTTCCCTCCCCACCCAAGTCTGACTGGAGCTGATGGAAGATAAAGCCCAGCTAGAGGACTCCAAATTTGGAACAACTGATGTAAGAGGAGTGTAGAATGATTTACTATAAATATCCACATTTTAAACTCCTTTGTTTGACTTACTATGTTAAGACTCTGTCAATAACATCTGTGTATTCAACCACACTGAAAGTGGCCCATAATAATATCAAGATCACCAATTAAGAGGAAGATGTGTTAGTACATTAAAGTCATAAAAAGGTCTCATATTCATTCATTCAGTAATGTTATATATAAGTATTTATCCTTGTAATTTACTGAGGCATTCCAAACCATTGCTGTGATTTATTGCTGTGGTAACACTGAAGATTATACTAGTTAGAATTTAGTATCGGGATCCTGAATAAACCATCAGCTGCACTGTGATAATGTTGCCAGTTCAGATTTCCCTGCTATTATTTTGCTGCCTTCTGCCTGTAAGCTATCTAATTGGAATTGGCCCAATGAACCTGAAGGGATTTTTCATGGACACCATACTCTGGTGCTCAAAAATTGAAACAAGGGAGCATGAGAGAAAGCCACAAAGTTCCAAACAAAAAATAAAAAGTTTTACAGGAGAAAGAGAAGATAGATGACATCTCCAGATAGATTAGTTTGGCGAAGAGTCTCATTTAACTTCTGGGAATTTAGTAGCTTTTTGTTGAGGGTGGCAATTCCCTGAGATGGGCAGATGGAAACTGAAAAACAAGTTTACCACTCAGATTCAGTGCATATTATATATGCCAAAAGATCAGGAGGAGACTTTCAGCAAAGAACCATGTCCCAATGTCCCATCACTTAAGCAAAGCGAAACAGGGTGTCACTTGTTCTTCTTCGACTGCCCAAGTTAGTGATCTCCAAAACCTCAGAAATACAACCTCCATCTGGCCTTTAGGCAAAACTCCCACAAGTACTCAAAGGCTATGATTCACTGTTTACTATTCCATCTTCCCTTATTCTACTTCAACTCCTGTTCCTTCACTATTTCATTTTGTGAGTCCTACTACTGGTAAGCTTTTGTAGCCACCAGTTGCAGGGCTGAGTAGGAAGAGATCTTAAAGGGACTGGGCATCAGCACCTGGCCATTTTGGAGGCAACCTGTCTTCTCACACAGGGCTTGTTTCAGTTTATTCCACAAAGCAGTAAAGCTTTATTTAGTAATTGTTTGGGGTTTTCTTTTTTGCCAAAATATTTCCATTGAAGTAGCTTCCCATGCAAATCCATGAGTTTTGCTGAAAAATAAGCATGTGTCTTAAAAAGCAAGATAGGTGTCCTTTTTTTTTAACCTCTACCAAAAAAACCAAAAAAACAAAACAAAACCCAATGCTGGAATTAGCCTCACCCTGTTTCCAGATGCTGGTACATACAGATTTTCATCAATTCCTCACCAGCAAATAATTGTGTTTAAGTAGAATGGAAAGCTACTAAGAAAACAACTCCCAACTACTTATTATGAGCTGTGGTGGTACAGTGCTTGGAATACAGTACTCAAAATTACTTCTGCTGACTGCTGGCTGCAGTTCGGCAGTTCAAACTCATGGTTGACTCAGCCTTCCATCCTTCTGATGTTGAGGGCAATATGCCAACTTTGTAAACTACTTAGAAAGGGCTGTCAAGCATTGTAAAATGATATGTAAGTCTAAGTGCTTTTACCAGTTCTATTTGCTTTGATTTATATCTGTGAAAATAGACAAATAGACAATATACTGTAGTATATTGCTTCTGAATATATTGCTGTAGATATACAGCTATTAGTGAAAGGAATATTTGTCTACCACAAGTTACATTTGTTTTGTTCAAAAAGGTTCTCCTCTACATCTTTTGTTTTCTTTTAGTTGTACTTCCAGTTTGTGAGTCTGTATGTTCATTGGACTTATTTTTTTAAGATCTCTTACTTATAGATGTACTGGAAATGAGAAGGGGGGTAATTTTTCCCCATTTTTTTCAGCACAACCAAATAGACTCAAAGGCAAGTCACTATGAAGATATAACCACCAAAATAGTCAAGGACAGCACAGCAAATGTGACTAAAAGAGAAACAAACCTCTCTTGATCCAGAGCAAACTTCAGAACAGAACAAGATTATGACATTTATAGTAGGTCCTTATCTGTCTTGGGCTGATTAAATCCAATATAATGTACAGTTGAGTAGACATGAATCAAATTATATCAAATCAAATTTATTATTACACCCCCTAAAGACAGATTAAAAACAAAATAATAGCAATATCACACAGGTATGTATGTATGTATGTATGTATGTATGTATGTATGTGTATATGTATGACAAAAACAATATCGTAAAATCTAAAAAGAACAATGATATAAACATAAAATCAAATAAAAATTCCACTAAAATAAACTCTAGATCTAATTAATAGTATTTAACAGAATAACAGAATTGGAAGGGACCTTGGAGTCCAACTCCTCCTTAGGCAGGAAATCCTGTATCATTTCAGACAAACGGTTGTCCAATCTCTTCTGAAAAACTTCCAGTGTTGGAGCATTCACAATTTCTGGAGGCAAGTTGCTCCACTGATTGATTGTTTTAACTGTCAGGAAAATTCTCCACAGTTCTAAGTTGCATCTCTCCTTGCTTAGTTTCCATCCATTGCTTCTTGTCCTGCCTTTATGTGTTTTGGAGAATTGGTTGACTTCCTCTTCTTTATGGTGTGGCATATTGTACAAATGGTAGCATAAGCTGAGTAATGTAGGAAGTTATTCTCAGGTTCTTGTCTGAAAAAAACTAATATTTCCCTTCCTAGAAATTTCTTCACATAAAAATCTTTCAAATCCCTTATATCAGGAACAGTATATAGCTTAGAGATTCTATAGAATCATTCCCTTCATGATTCTAAGATACCAATGTTATATATTGCTGGAAAAAAGGCCTCATATATTTTTAATACCAGCTGCTGTTTTAATAATACATTCCATGACTCTTATGTGATAAAATTATTCTTGTCCCTTAAATAGGTGAGTGATACCATGGATCAACATTATAGGCAGAAAATACAATGTTGTGATTAGTTTCATTTAAGCAAATAAAGATGTCAAGTACTAAAACAAGCAATGGCTATCTTAAAACTCTTTGCTTTCTTTATTATGAGAAGGTTGAAAATTCAGTTTTTGCCCAGATTCATAATGTACAATATTCATATGTACAATATTCAATAGTCCAACCAGATGCATGTGTGGTAATCAGTTAAACTCTCATTTTTATTTACCAATAAATCTAATTTCTTCCCTATTTCTTTTTCTGCATCTCTAGCCTTTCTCATGCAGTAGGAAATAAGAACCCCCACCTCTCTCTTTTTTGTGCTGTTACAGCTTATGAAAGAAATGCATGACGGGGTGGAGTGGGGGGAATAGATCTTGGATAGCTAAGTCTAGCCTCTGAACTTCTGTCTTACTAGCAGTCAGTTCACATTTGATCAAAGATTTATTGAAGCCTGCCAGTTCACCTTAAGGAAACTAAGATATCCAAATTTGTTTAGTTAGTAATATCTTTGTTGAGGTTAGGATCTAATGCAAGCAAAATATGCAAAGAGGAAAATGAGACTAAGCAGTTTTTCAGTGGGAAGAAGGGAAAGAAGACATTTACCCAGTCATAAAGGATCAGAGCCAAAGCCCCAGGACTTCTGGCATTGCCAGAATTTTTAAAAAAACTGTATCAAAATAACATACTGAGGGGAAAAAAAGAGGCAGGAACATTATAGTAGGGACATGGAAACGCAGCCAGATGTGTACAGAGTCACATCAGAATCAGGGCTCACTTCCTAATCAGAGACAACACCATAAAATGAGGCACTGGGCAATACAACATTCACAATTAAAAATGAAAGAAATATTAAACTGCAATATTCAAGAATTCTGATAGAATAGTAGGGCCTTAATTCTTTTGGCCTTCCTTTTTATTATTTACTTTTTTCAAAAAATGTTTCACACCGTTTCTAATTACATGAACAACATCAAGTTTGAAAAATAATTGAAGAAGTAGGGTGTCTGTAAATCTTGCTGTATAACTTGCTTCTTAGTTTAATTTGAATATTAACTCCTATTTTAATTGAATGGAATTTAGCTTTGCTTTTTTTTAATCTGAGAAAAGCATTTGTAGCTGAGCCCAAGAAATACTCTAATTTTACATGGCTGCCTTGAAACCTGTCTAGAAACTGCATCACTTTTTCTGTCTGGAGAATAGAATATGGGTCTTCTGAAACCAACCAGAACATAGAACGATAACATCAAGCAGGTTGGTCAGGATATTCAAGATATTTTTTTCTGAGGCAAAGATTATGGTACTTCTACTTCATACATAAAAATGGACTAGAGAGACAGGTAAACCATTAGTAATGAGACAGCCACTATTGAAGGCAACATGGAGGCAGACCAGTAGTGGGATTCAAATTTTGTTACTTCCAGTTCTGTGGGCATGGATTAGTGGGCGTGGCAGGGGAAGGATACAGTAAAATCTCCAGTCAGAGGTGGTATTTGGCAGTTCTCCGAACTACTCAAAGTTTCTGCTACCGGTTCTCCAGAACTGGTCAGAACCTGCTGAATACCACCTCTGAGACAGACCCAGGGCACTCTAATGGCTAACAGATTGTGTCTTCCAATATCCTGCTCTATCCATTCTCTATTTTCTAGCCTTTGCCAAGTGAAGCAAGCATCTTACTTTGTATAATGGTGGAGTCAGTTTAGGCAGCAATGCTCAATTTGTTCAGTATAGTATTATCAAATACCAGATTTTTTGGATCTCTGTGTCTCAGAAAGCCTCAAATCTCACTTGATTCCATAGAATTTGGGGAGGGGGGGACATTTTCCCATTTGTGAAACAGATTTGTTCCTCTTTAGCAATTTCATGAACACACCAATCTTGATGATGTCAAGACAGCATGGCCCAGCAAGGGGGTGGAAGGGAATTGAAGGAGAAGTAAAGTAGAACAAGGTAAGAGTTCCTTCCCATGGGAAGCCACCCACCTGCAGATCTAAGGAAACACTGCAAGATTATCTTCACAGCATTTATTCTGGAACAGAAGTGGGCTGGTATATAAATAATTCAGTTTTTCTAAGATAAAAGGTTGTGGGAACACAGAGCCATAGCAATGATCTCAGAGCAGCCCATCATTTAGTATAGAAATAACCCAATGCAATACTGTAATCCTTTTGTTTTCAATGGCTGTGGTAATGGTTTTCAGCACCTATAATGATGGCATAATCACATCATTTTGCATACTTACCTATGATTGCCAAAACTTGCAAGAGAATTCTAACATAATTGCCTTCATGATATCTAGAACTGAGGATTTCCCAAATCCTACATATGTTAAAATTCTGGGCATTTAGATCAGATCCATATTTTTCCCTCCTAAAATAGCATATTGGAACATCCTATAACAATAACGTTATTTAGCTAATACACTTCAGTTCAACTTTTTCTTAACCAGAGAATATGGTTGTGTGCTTCACAATGCATAGCTTGGTGTTTATTCTTTACATGAAGAAAATGATACTCTCATTATCTAAAATATTAGAATCAAGAAAAGACTTTCTATCAAAACTCTGACATACAAAGCAATGGATTTCAGAATAACAATAGTCTGTCACTGAAACTATTATCAATCCCAAAACTGAATTCTTCCCAAGATACTTTCTGAGATATAGGAAAAGTTAGAGAGACAAGGGATACCTCCTCCCATCTGCAGTTCTACCTTTTCTTAAGTCTTCTACCTGGCCCCTCAGGAAAGTAGCACCCTGGAAGTCTATGGAGATTCTCAATCATCCAGGTCATGGTTGTCCCAAAGGTGTAGAACCATACAGGAAACATTTACAGTTCAGTTTAAAATGCAGACAACATAAGATTCATCCCCAACAGCCTGCTCCTGTGTTCAACAGTGAAGGGATACAGGACAGAAAACATTTGGTAGGAAGCACAGCTCCACAACACAATCCTTTCAGCAGTTCCAAGAAGGTTCTATATCCATTTGCACCACTCAAGTTACACTGACCACGCAGACAAACCTCCAAGTGGCCTCCAGGACTCTCTAAAAATGCAAATGGCCAGCTGTTTGCAAGGAATATAAATCCTTCCACTCCCCACCATCCATCAGAGCTGAAGCTTTTTGGATGAGAAGTGAAACATCTTCAAAAAAAGTCCAGTTGCCTCTTGAAAAAGCACCTTTGGGACTAGCACCCTGGAAAAAATTCTGGTACTGCAGGGCTATGAAGTCCAACCATTTGCTCAGTGCACCAATCTACATTGGAGCATTGATGACAAACACGAATGCTAATCTAATTTGAATACATCCAGTTAGGGGGACTGCATCTGTGCGTAACTGACTGCCAATCCTCCTACCCCCAAGAAAATTAGGCAACATTCTCAGCGTCTCAGAAAAAACATTTGACAAAATGTTAAAATATTGTGGAGGATTTCAAAGGTTCAGATTTGTGCAGGGGAAGACACTCCAAAAAGCATCTCTCAGGGTCACTTCTTTCTAAAAAGTGCTTTCAAAAGGGAGTTTGTACTAGCGAAATGGCACAGTATCTTTTCCTGAACCAGTTGGTTTTTAAAAAATATTTCAGGCTTCCTGACTGCCCATTCTTTATCGAGCTTTGGCATAACTAGCCACAGTGTTGATTTCAAACTAATTCAAGGGCAATTCCCATACTTATTTTCAACATAGCGGTTTTATGGTGAAATCAACATAAAGTGAGTTTTTCCAGGGGGTTTTGCCACAATGAACTAAGCCTGTGGTTGAACACATCCTTCACATCCTTCAAAAAGCATTTGAGGCCAAAGATGAGCTGTATTGTTACACTCCAGACTTGTTTGCTGTACTGAGAGAAAAAGACAAAAAATGACAAAAATGAATAAATGAATGAATGACGTTACAAATCTAACTTTCAGTTTATTCTTTATTAATCAATGTTGTCTAATCCACACCCTTATCAGTATAAAAGTACAATATATATATCAAATCATCCAGGGTTCTGTTATAGTCAGCTTTGGTATCTTCTACTACATAATTGCAAACTGGAAGAGATAATAGACAGCCATCACTATTGATGTAAACTGGAGGGATGGAGGCTTTATATGAGAAGCTGCAGCATATCCAGGCTCACTGCTTCTGTCACAAATCCCACTAGAACTGAAATTCCCATCATTAACAGGGACCAAGACAGTTTCTTGGGAGAGTTCGCTAGAACTGTAAAGATGAAAATTTCTGCCTTAGACCATATACCTACCAGGAAAAATGCATAACAGAAATGGTAAGACAACTTGTGAAATTATTATATTGTTTACAGAGCCACTCATTATTCAGTTTTTCAAGCAACTAATCTACCCATGAGAGGATGTATAATGCCACCTTGATCTTCTGTAACAAAGTCAGAATATTAATTAAAAATATATAAATACACTCTGGAATTTATTTACAGGAGATAATAAATTCTGTGGTAGAGCTATCAGGTTTGGGATGCAAAATTCTGAGTGACCCATAGATTGCAGCAAAAGGGTACAAAAACTTCTCACTCTTTGGTGCCATCTAGAGGCAGCCTATATGTGGTAACACTGATTTATAAACTTCTGAGACTGGCAACATAGCAGTTAGTTATGGGTGGGGGGGACAGGAGGAGATCTTATGTTCACTGATAACGAAAGGTGTTGAAATTTGAGGAATTATTAAAAGGTGCAAATGGCCAAGAACATTGCTATTGCATGAAGATAGAAGTTTAGCTGCTCTTAGGGAAGATGATGGCTGAGTGAACTTAATCCTTTTTGTCATACCTATACAGGCAAAATTGTGCCCAAAATTTATGTTGCTAAAAGCAAGGCATTTATCAAGTGAGTTTTGCCCCATTTTACGACCTTTCTTGCCATAGTTGTTAAGCAAATCACTGCAGTTGTTAAATTAGTAACATGATGGTTAAGTGAATCTGATTTCCCCACTGACTTTGCTTCTCAGAAGGCCACAAAAGGTAATCATGTGATCCTGGGACACTACCACCTTTATAAATATGAGCCAATTGCTAACTGTCTGGATTTTTATCCTTGGGGATGCTGCATTGGTCGTAAAAGTGAAAAAAGGTCATAAGTCACATTTTTCAATGATGCTGTAACTTTGAACGGTCATTAAATGAATTGTTGTAAATCAAGGACTACCTATACACCTCTTTTTTTCCTTTTAGCTAGTTTCTACTTTGTTTCTCGTCTTCTCCATCTATTTTGTTCTATTTTCTCATGTAGATATTTGTCTCTTTTATCCCACATCATACCTGTCCTTTTTCTTCCAACTGCTTCTGCTTTAAGGGGGACAATGTGTTTTTATGTATATATACACATATGCTCTGATGTGAGACAATGGTGAGTATGTGCAAATAAGATATCTTTTTTTTTGTGTAAGTTGTAAATTGTAAACCTTTTATAGACAGCTCTAGATGTGCATAAATAGGGACACGATGGCTCAGTGGCAAAGAAGCTGAGCTGTCGATCAGAAAGGTCGGCAGTTTGGCAGTTCAAATCCCTAGCGCAGTGTAACGGAGTGAGCTCTCATTGCCTGTCCCAGCTTCTGCCAACCAAAAGCATATAAAAATTCAAGTAGAAAAATAGGGACCAATTTGGTGCGAAGGTAACAAGGTTCTGTGCGCCTTCAGCATTTAGTTATGCCAGCCACATGACCACGGAGATGTCTTTGGATAGCGCTGGCTCTTAGGCTTTGTAATGGAGATAAGGAAATTTCCAGCTAGTAAGAGCAGAATGGCAGCAGGAAATAGCATTTGATTTGGCTGCTGCATCCTCACAGGGCATTTGGGAAAGATGTCCTTTGTGAGAGAAAAAGACATAAGCGACTCAGTTGATCAAATATCATAAATCAAAGAAGCTCTTCATGTTTCAGTATTGGTTTGTGTTCTCTGCTTGTTTTCTCCAACTACATGCTCGGTATGAAGAAGTACATTTAATACAGAAATCTCACATGAATCCACAGGCGAGTTATATGCCTTATAAACAGGTTCTGTTGAGTATTGAGTCAATTTTTATATGTTTGAAAGCAGCATTTCTGACAACATAAGAGATCCCCTCTTTCTTTTTGGACAGATTACAGTTGGGAAACAAAGTGGATTTTACTGAACAATGTGTGTAATAAAATATACCAGGAGAAATTTGGGCTAATCGCATCTGATCAAAGAAAACTTTGCAACATCAGCAAATATAATAGATTGCTTATTTGCACGCTCTTTCATTTGAGAGGCCAGCTTAATGTACTGAATCTCTTCTGGGGTGCCAAGAATGTAATATGCCACAAAAGTAAAAGATCAATATGGAGCATGCTTAAAATAGCACTTTTGGGTAAATGCAATTTCTGTGGTCTAATTATTCACATATGGTTTCATTTTCCTTCAGTTGTATATTGACCAGTATTCTTTATTGCGAAAACTCTGACCTGCACTTGTACAGGTCGGCATTTCTCTGGAGTGGAATATGGTGAAATTCCTTCCAATAACAAGAAAGTTAAAAAATATTTACCGTATTTACTCTAAAAGAATCCTGAATTTTACATGACTCCCTCCTCCCAAAAAAGATGAAATTGGGGGAAGGGGACATGAAGTCCCCAGTTTGCTCACCATATTACCAACACATTACCTTTTTCCTGTGTGGAAAATAACGTGAAGCCAGTCCTGGAGATCATTATGTCCCATTCCCCAAATTCTCTATGTAGTACATGCATATCTAAAAAAGGTAAAGGTTCCCCTCGCATATATGAGCTCGTCGTTGCCAGCTCTAGGGGACAGTGGCTCTTTCCTCCCTGCTGGGAGGATTTGCAAGACCATCTGTTCAAGCTACCTGGGTGGGAAGGCTACAGGGGAACAGCATGATTTGAGTGACCAACCAGTGGCAAGCCTAGGCCAGAGAAGACCATCTTCCAGCTTTAAGGAAATATGGATCACTAGACTGGCCACCAAACTTAACAGGCCTCTTGGAGTTGTCAGCAATCTATTTCTACCCCATCAGGTGGAAATTCTAAAAACTAGCATCTGAACTTGCTTTTCTTTCTTCTTCTAGACCTTGGCATGCAGTTTGGGCCAGGTGAGTAGCCACTGCCTTTTTTAAAAGTCAAGACTGCTTCCAAACTTCCATGTATTTGGCTTCTCTGTCTGGGTCTGCAGAAAAAAGCCAAGCCTGGCTGACATCAGGCTGTAAAGCACAGTGGGAGGAGCTGCTTGGCATTTTTGATGAGGTGAGAACAGCACACAATTGTAGAATGTGAACACATTTTCTGGCTTTTGAGCTGAATTACATGGTTACACACACTTCAGAAAGTTAGGAGTGATTCAAAACTGAACTGCTATTAAAATTAATGAACATTTAGACATTTTTATGAAAACCCATATTGATTTTTCTCTTCTACAACTTTCAAAGTTACAACCGGGTGAGGCTCTTTCCAACTAGTTTTGGGAGGAAGAAAGGTTCTCAATTATATGTTTGAGCACTAGGACAATTATATACTTGCTTTTATCTTATCAGCCACAGTGCTAGCTTTTTAAAGAGGCCCTTCCATAGAGGTTAAATAACTCACTGTGACAACAAGGTTTTAATTGCTACATCAAGGCTACATCAACTTTTTTGATCCTACCTTCATGGAGTCCTCTGCTTAAAGAGTTAGCAATGCTCCTAGTTAATTAAGGAAAAATGTAAAGGGGCATTAGTGGATACCCTTGATTTTGAAGCAGAATGCATTATGACCCTTTTTATATTTTATATTATGGCTGTTGTGTGAGTGTGGCCTTCCTATTAACAAAATGGCTAGCAACAGCACCTATCACAAATCAAAAACACCCATTTATTTGAAACATGTATGTTTTCCATATGAGTAAAGGGTATTAGTGACAAAACATGTCACATTGCAAACAGTTTCTTTCATGCTTCCAAGTAAAGCTACTATGTAAATATTAAAGAATAAAAGTTGGTTAGGGATGATCTCTGGTATCCCTGGCTTAAGTCATTCATCAATTATTTTCTACCTATGTGGAATGAAAACATCTTCTCAGGGGCGTTCAGTATTCTCACTATTCATCTAGAACTTAATTGCAGCTTAAACATTCCACAAAGAATCTCTATACTTGTTATACTGATAAAGAATCCACCTGAGAACATTGTCTGTTTTACAATAACTCTCAGCCCAACCCACCTTACAGGGTTGTTGTAGGAAAAATAGGAGGAGCATTAAAAGTTAGTTTGCTGCCTTGATTTATTTATAAAAATAGCAGGCAGAATAAAAATAATAAAAGTGCTTTTTTAAAAAATACCTCTCCTGAAATAATTAAAATCATCTCCCAATATATAACCAAAATTTTATTTTATAGTCTATCTTCCAATATGGCATAAGCCTTTAAAAAAACCCCAATGAAATATACAAATCACACGAGACAAAATTATGTACATTAAATGTACAGAACAAAGAGGAGAACATATTAGATTTACATAGTATCTGAAGAATAAAGTGGAGTATTTTACATTAAATAGCATTTTAATAGCTAGGATCATTTGACCTCTCTGCTCATAGGCAGAAGTCATTATAAAGGATAAGTGTTCGACATAATTTTAAAATGTGGTTTTTGTATAATAAAAACCAAAAGTGACATATTCAAGGAACTAGTGCTTTATTCATTTATGAAAGTTATTGTTGTCATTGATTTGCAAATACTAGGAACCATGGAAGTAAATATTTCCTTGCACAATAAATCAAGAGCAATCATTATTATAAAAGCTGATAATCATGATGGCATTAATGAGAAAGCTCACAACCTGTGAGAAATGAAACTTCTGGTATGTTAATGAAAGGTGGAAGTCTGGCATTAATTCCAATCTGCTTATATTTATTGGGGTTGATGAATTTGGGTGAGGTTTTGGAAGCTGAAGAATGCATTAAATTTGTATCAAGGGAAAAAAGATTCTCTACTTATATGAAAACTGGCATGTTATCCCTGTACAAGGGGCCATGCTAATTTTCTCTGTATTGTTCCAATTCTAGTAAATGTCTTGCCAAAACATGCTTCAACAGCACATGTACTAAAATTGAAACAATACAGAGATTTACTATGGCTTCTGAGCCTGTATAATATGCTAGTTTACCACATAATTTATTTATTTATAAAAAGGGAGAAGGTATAATTTGTCTAAGAATACTTTGAGCTTGTTTCCATTACTAGCAACAATGATTTGCAATAAATCTGTTTCAACTCATCCCAATGTAAGTGCTGGGACATTAAGGACAGTCTAGTGTGGGACATTAGGTGGAGAATCAGGCTGAGCAAGGCTGTTCTAAACCACACATCAAACTTTCTGGAATTCTGAGTTCAAGTGTACAACCAACAATTCAGATCATGCCAAATCTTTCACGAAACCAAGTTGAAAAATCCAACACTTTCTGAAAGGAAAAAGAGAAAGTTAAATTGTGACTGACTTGCCCTTCAACAATTTTCAAGCCCCAGAAAAAGGGAGGCCAGCGTCCAACCCAAATAAAGCCCCTTAAATGAATTGACAGTGTTTTTTAAAATGGGAGAGGATAATATGCTTAGTCTAAACAAAGAAACTGTCTGGTAACTTGAACAGACTTTATGTTCTTTTTTTTTTCTTAAATAAATCATTGGTTTGTAGTTTGTACTGACAACATATATGTATGAGAAAAGGTTTGAGATACTGGACACCAACAGACCAGAGTTTTCCCATATACAAGTAACTGCTCAAATATAGTCTGAGCAGTTTGTGCATAGCCATTATATTTTTAAAGCATTGTGCATTAAAACAAACAAAGGTAGCACAGGATGATGAAGAGGATATTGCTTGCCACACTGTCCATTTTTATCAAGCTGCTGTACAGGACAGCCAAGAGTTCTCAATTCCACAATGCAATCAGCCAACTTCCATTTCTGAAAAGAAACAAACTACTACCCATAGCACTTTAAAAATAAAGAATCATGTTTTTGTAATGCACAATACAGAATCAGTTTCCAGCATTATTTAGCGCACACACTTCAGGAAATCCCAAAGTTAACTCATTAATATTATTTAAACTAAGGCAGAAGGCTGTCTAAACATGCATGAGACGTGCTTATTTTACTGCAACTTGCAGTATTCCAAATATTGCTTTGATCTACAATGAGTAAAGTCAGGCTTTCTTCCTTTTGATTCTGTTCGTGATTTTTAAGAAATGCTATTTGCTAATTCAAATACTGTATCTTCTGAGAAATGCATTATGTGAATGATGGTGAAAGAAATACGTGTTTCCTGCCTAGCATCTTCACATGCACAGGCCTCACTCAGTGCATGTTCATATATAAGCCAAGAATGAAAAAATCCCCCTCAATTTAATGGATTTTTTGAAGTTACCTAGCAGCACAACTGTAGGTTAGGGACCTTATGCTTTTACCCATCCCTGCAGGTGGTTATGAAAATAAGTTTGAAGAATATTGTGCTAAAATTTTACAGATAAACTAATCATTATATTAGAACATTTTTATTTTTATTGTTTTTTGATCACTAACCTTATGAACAAAAGCCATGTCCAGATTTTTTTATATTACCAAATCCAGCCATGCTCTGATCTAAAAAGCATGTGACACAAATACCTCATCTACTGCATTTATACCATGTTTCTTGTGACTGTTTTGGGATAGAATGGATATCCTTTTAAGCTATCCTAGTTTCATTGCTATTGTTAAATCTTAATCCCAATTATGCAAATAAATATTCTGTCACTTCTCCCCCCCCCCCATTATTGCAAAAAATATATATATATATAAAACTATGCACAATCAGAGCTGGATGTAACAAGATTTCCCCATTTCTCTTTGCAAAAGATTTAACATATAAACAAGGAAAGCAACCCATTGGGCACTATAAATAAGAACTGAGATCATTTAAGGCAACCAACCCTGCTGGTGGACTGGAAGAGATTGTCCCACCCCACCCACTTATTTGCAGACAAATTGGTCCACAATCTCTGTGCATTTCTTGCATTTCACGTAGCAGCACCAATGGAACTTGCAATGGCAGCGTTCTGTCTGCACGGTCTTGAACTGGTCATACCCCCGGCCGCAGCACATAAGTTCACAGCCATCCATGCCTTCTGAAGTCTTATTGCAGAGTCGCCCCTGGGTGCCCAGAGACCCAGTGCTCTCATTGCGCACGCAGTAATCAGGACTAGGGTCAATGTACACCAGGTCATAAATAGTTGGTGCATTGAAGCGGCTGTTCACCTGAACCAGTTTGCCACGGAGATTGAGCTTCATAGCGGCAGCACTGTCATATTTTTCCTTCAGAGCATCGCCCACCTTGCGAAAGTCAGCCAACTGCAGCCAACAGGTCTTTAAGCTGCATGATCCAGACACACCGTGGCATTTGCAGGCTACATCTGCCAAGTTATACACTGTCTGTAGAGGTCAGAAGAAGAAAAATGAGTTCTACTGTCACAAAATATAAACAGGTGTAAAATAAACTGAACAACTACTTTTGTATGCCCTACCAATTATTGGAGAAACAACTGCAAATGGTAGCATCTTCTCACCTGGCACCTGTCTATTCTACTTTCCAGAATGCCTACCTGCTTTGAAATTTCCTGTTAGCCTGCTGCTAAGTAACATTTTTTATTTTTATATTATTTATTCAATTTCTGCAGCAGCCCATCTCTACCAAGTGACTCTGGGTAGCTTACAATTCCAAAACTATAAAATAGTTAAAACAATTTAAAACAATAAAAGTTAAAACATCCAGAAAACATTTGGAGAGCTGATTACAACTTCTTTTACCTTGTTTTATCAGGTTTTTTTTTTTTTTTTACAAAAAATCCCCCATTCTTAGCTGTTGGTTGTCACATCATACCCAATATAATAAGAGTTTTTGACAGGTTTGCCTAACAATATATTTTATCTTCTTTTTATTTATAGGAGAGGTATTAAACTCAAGTGTCACAGTGTGATGTCACATGACATATTGCAACTTCCCCCCCTTCGCTAAACCAGGCATGGGTGTGGCCAGCACATGACACATCCGGCCCATAGGCTGCAGTTTGACAACCCTGATTTATAGACCCATTTATCATTTTTGTATAAAAATAATGGAGAAAAAAGATACAGAAAATATACAAGTCTAAGTTACTATGAGCTGTACCCCCATATTTAGTAGAAAATACTCCTTCACAGAAGATAATCCTTCACAGCATTATCAGTTACAAAATTTTTCATTTTAGAAAATTCCTTTAGCATCAATGTTGACAGTAAAATACTAAAAATCAGGCTAAAATTGCTGAAATATAAAGAGATATTGGTCCTGATGAACTGATACATAGATCTATTTTGCTATCTTCCCAACCTTCTATGACATGATATTGCTATCTCACAAATTTCACTAAAAATAAATTCATGAAAAGGCAATTCATGAAAAGGCAAAAACACACAGCAATTATATGCAGTTTGTGTTGTTCAATTTGCTAAGTTGTGTCCAATACTTTGCAACATCATGTACCATAGTATGGCACTGTCTCTGAGTCTGCTCAAACTCATGCTCAGTGTCAATAATACCTAACCATCTTACTGTCCCCTTCTCCTTTTGCCTTCAATATTTCTCAATATTAGGATATTTTCAAATAAGTCCTTATTAACATGATTGTTAATACATGAAATGGCTAAGAATAAAAGGGAACATTACGACAGAGACGGTAGGCACATTGGTGCACCTATGCAAGTCTCTTAAAGACCTCTTAGGAAAGGGGTGAGGTCAATAGTAGACAGTCTAAGGTTCAAGTTTTGGGGGTTTTGTGAAGAAACCACAGAGTTAGGTAGCGTATTCCAGGCATTGACCACTCTGTTGCTGAAGTCGTATTTCCTGCAATCAAGTCTGGTGCGGTTTACCTTGAGTTTGTATCTATTGTGTGCTCTTGTTGTTATGGTTGAAGCTAAAGTATTCATTGATAGGTAGGACATTGCAATGTATAGTTTTATGTACTACACTTAGATCGGACAGAAGGCAGCCTAGTGCTAAGTTGTCTAAGCCTAAAATTTCAAGTCTGGTGGCATAAGGTATTCTGTTACGAGTAGAGGACTCTTCTCGTGAAATATCTTTGGACTGTCTCAATTGTGTTAATGTCAGATATGCAATGTGAGTTCCAGACAGATGAGCTGCTTCTCTCATTCTTCTTCTTCTTATTTGGTGGCCAAAGAATGTATGTAGTAGTTCATTGTATTAATTGAATGATTTCCCATCTCTCTGGAGGTTTTTCCTTCTTGGCCTTTTTGATTAGCATTTGAAAATATGGAAAACAACTAACTCACAAATTTTGCATGCAAAATGGAACTTTTTTTAAAATTTGTAAATGATCCCAGAAAGCAACAACACTGGATTAAATAATCATGGCCATTTGTTTATATCATCTCCAACTTTTCTGCAAACGGTACACCATAGGCTGATGGCCAGGATCAAAGAATATTCCATCCTATGCTACAAAATTAAACTAAGCTGGCAGGATCAGAAAGTATGAGAAAGTGCTAGCAAAGTTGATGGACCCACTTATACCTGTGGATATTAACAAGCTTAAATCACCATAGAAAACTTGTGGTAGTTCAAGGATATTATGTAAGTTTGAAGATTGTTTTCTACTTCCTTGGCATGTTGGATGGGACAGAAGAAAAAAAGGATGCCAGGCATTATTAGAGGCCATAAAAAAGGAATGGAACAAACTTCTGTTCAATCTTGAGATATGCAACCTGATCACACTTTTCCAATCAATACACTCCTGTGGGTGCTAAAATGCCACAAATGTGGCATTACACAAATTATGCCAGTCTAAAGTCTCATATACTTATACCTGGTCCAAGCATACATAAACCTCCAATTCTAGTATAATAATATATCTGTTTTATCTCAGTTTGCCTACATAACTGCATGAAGCAGCTTTCTAGATATTCAATATTTTTTCCAGTAGGTTAACCTAGCATAAATAGCTTTCTCTCTTTCAACAATGGCTATCCAGCTGTTAAATCCTTAGAATTCCATCTGATTTTATTTGAACCACAAATGGTAACTTAGCTATCTAATATTGGCTGACTCCAAAAATGCTGAGAAGAATGAGACCTGGTTTTGATGAGAGACTATCTGAAAAATCCAAGGCTGTTAGAATTAGGCAATGGCAAACTATTTCCATACATATAGCCAACAGGAGTTGAACTTGATTTGAGGGCATCTTTGCCTTTATTTTACTATTATTGGAAATGTGTCTGAGCAATTATGTTTCAGTTGCACAGATTTTGTTTTTCTTCTCTTTTTCTACTTCCTGATTTGCAACAATCAAACAATGCAGCAATAACAGAAAATGAGCAGGATTGGAAGCCACTATCCATGGCTGATAAATAGGTAATTATCCTCAAGTGAGCACAAGCACAAGCTCATTCCTTGCATACTAACTGGATGTCTTCTATCTGCACCACTGCCAAGATAACAAGGTACCCAGTCCCTCCCTTCTCTATTCAATTTGAAGTTGCTTGGTGTTGCTCAGCAATCTGCAGATTTAGTTAACACAGTGATGTCAACTCTCCCAATAACAAAAAGAAAGACCAGTAGAAAGAAGGTAATCAACTTTGGCAGGTAACATTTCAAGAAGGGAAACTGGAAATAAATGAACCTGTGAAGATTTCCAGCAAAAATAAAACTTACAATTGGTATATACAAGTTGATTTTACCTACTTCCTTTAGACTGAGGGGAAAAATCCATGATACTTAACCAGTCTGTTGACTGGCTTATTGATAGTAGAATTGCATCAGATTTTTCTTTTCAACCCCCCATTTTCATACTGGAAATATGTGCTGCTCCCAGAGCACTTTTTCCATTCCAGTTCAGCATCTCCCTCCCACACTAGTCTCCATGCATAGCCAAGTGACTCCATCCAAAAGAGAAAACCCCAGAACACCTCTGGGTGGGGGACAAGCCGACACCGCAATATCCTCTTTATAAAGTCTTGGCAAGGAGACCTTGATAATTTACCCTGTATAAATAGACATGAGTCAGTGTTGACACAGCCCCAAAAATCCTGGGGTCTGACACATTAGGTAGATGCTGAATGCCATTTCCACCCAGCATTAAAAAACAGGGAGTTCAAACCCTGCCAAATGGCAAGGCAGGAAGGCAGCTCAAAAGGGGTGGTAGCAGGGAACCACTCAAAGCCGACACAGGCAACTGTGAAAAGTCATTTTTCTTCTTTCTAGCAGCAAGTTGGCCTTCCCAAGGCTTTCAGATGCCTTCTTGTCACATTGAAATATTATTAATTTTCAATTATCATTCATCTTAATTCACCTTGAAACACAAGTGTAAACTCTCTAGCCGACTTCTCCTGGCACTGTCAGTTGTAGGAAAAATAATTATTTTGGCTCCTTCCTCTTCAGGGCAATAAAATGAAGTTTACACTCATTCATTTAAAAGATTTGGAGATTAAAAAAGCCATAAAAACCAACTTCCACCACAGAAAAGCCTGTTCTCTAATAATACAGAGAGGGTGGCACTTTTTTTTTCACAGCCTTATAAGGAAAACTGAAAATAGCCCCACACAAGAACATTTTGCTCTAGTAAATATGCTTCTTCTTTCATCCTTTCCAAAGAAAACTGAATGGGTAGGAAATATAAGCTAATAAAACTCTATTCTGCAGAAAATTTACTGTGACTTGCACAATTTTACCAGAAGAATCTGGGAGGGGAAAAGTATAATTTCAGCCCCATATACAGGAAGGAAATCAAGCATTAGCTGCTGCAATGCCTCTCAGATTGAAAAATCCCGGGTTGTTGTTTTTTAATTTAAAATGGGCCATTCACTTTATCTAAATTGAGGCATCCTGCCAAGTCTACCTCCAGTAGTAGTGGTATTAATAAAGATTATAATAATCATTTCTGCACTTATTCATCAGGTCTGCTCAAGAAAACAAATTCAAAAACAAGACAGCTTATGGAAAACAAATAAACAATAATGTGTGAATAGGAATTAATGAAAAGTCAGCCTTTCTGTAAATAACACAGCAACATAAAGGTTTACAATATTAGTTAAGAGCAAATAGATGAAAAGAATCCCCTTTTGAACTACTTACTCTTCTTCCTGCCTCATTGTTGTGTATGTTCATCAAAATTCTAGCGCTCTCGTAAGATCCTTTCTGATAGATCCGCTCTCGCTCACGGGCATCCACAAATTCCTTGGCAAAACGGTAGCCATAATCAACGTTATCTCCACAGCCCCCCCACAGCCAGTCCCGAGGTAGATCTTTTGGCCGTGCAGCCCTACTGCAGCCACAGGAAGACAGCTCTCCCTCTCGGCAGGCCCGGCTCATGGCATTCACCACGCCAGCAGCACTGACAGCATAGGTAAAAGCAGTTTCCCGGCTGCCTGCAAAAAAAAGAAGAAGAAGCAAAAGAAGCTGCTTAGTGCATTGGAGACCGGGATGCATGTATTTATTTGGCAAAGAAGAAGATATATTACTTTTTCAATGGAACAACTTTCCCCAATGGATTAATGTACTTTTGAAAAATAGGGTATATCAAGTGAACGTTAAGTATAATATTTGACCAAACTTGTTGGTATTGGATAAAGTTCCTATTTAAAAAAAACAAACTATGGGAAAATCCTCTTGACTTGTTCCAAAATTCACCCTTTTTGAGGCATCTGATAAACTAACAATTTTATACTGGAAAAGAAGGTTCTGATCTAATAATGAGGTTCACAAAGTGATCAAGAAATGGTTGAGGTGTTTTCTAGAAATATACTCTATACAAACTGTCCTGTGTGAAAAATGTAAAGAGTTTAAGGGATGCTTTTAAAGTAAATAAGAGATCCAGGCTACCCAAACGGGCTAGTTATTTGAATAGCCTGAATGAAAATTCATTAGTTAATAGGTTACTCAAATCCACAGAGGTTTAATAAAATTGGCAAGTCCCATGGTGATTTCTTCCAATTTTAGTCATAATGGGCAACTGCCTATAGCTTTTTAAAATTGTAACTAAGGAGACTGTCACAAAAGATAAAACATGGCCTTATGAAATGATTTGAATGTCAATCCTTTACAATGCTATGTCCTAAGTTCTAAAATCCTCTAATTCCATATTTTTTCAAATAAAAGACAGAATTAGTTTAAAAGTATATAGCTACATTTTTAAAAGCCAAATTATTGTATTTAAAACAAAAGATTTAAAATTATATTATCCCAAAGAATTTTGCGCCAGTCAGGAACCTATTCCAAATAAGTAGTATGTATAAGTAGTAGTATTAATTTTTGTAGTATGCAAAAATCTGATTTATTTTAATATACCTATATGAATAATAGAGAAACCCTATGATTTTTACACTAGTATGGTTCAGATTAAGTTCATAAACACTTTACTTCCTTTTGCATACATATGGCAATTATATACATTTTAGTAGCATTTAGGTTTTATGTTTCTCCCCAAAAGTATATTTTAAGAGAAAATTTTCATCTGTGGCATGGGGAAAAATGCGGAGATGGTATACTTTAAGAAAAACAACAGATGGAATAAATTTATTTGTGGCATGTTTAAGACAAATATCATCAACTTTGACAATATTAGAAGTCTCTCTGCCAGCAACAGTGTTGGTTTGTTTAGAAGTTTTCTATCCTATGCTAAGCATAAACATGATACCTTTACATCAGAAAAAGATGATATGTTAATCTTTGTCCATTTCAAACAAGAAAAATCCTTTCCTCCATAATTTTGAAAGTCTTCAGAAGAAGTAAGAGAATTTGCTTACATGGCTCAAAAGTTAGTTTAAAATGTAATCTTACTCAGAGTTTAGCTTTTTAAATAGTACTGATTTAGTGGTTTTCATGATTTAAGTGAATACCAAGTACATAACTTTTTTTTAATCACATCCTTTTATTCAAGCTCTATTGATTTCGAAGAGCATTCTCAGCTCCCAACTTAAGGACTGCTATTCAACTTTTGGAGATCAAGTCATAGACAAAATTTTCAGAAAATGTTTAGTTTATCATTCACTGTTTGATCTAGCCAGGATGAAAGTACCCAAATATTACACAGCCACTTTCCAGAATTGTTCAGAAAATAAAGAAATACTTGTACCAGCAGTAATGTATGCTGATTCATATCGCACTGTATTTAATGCCAAAGCTTGTGCTATTTCCCAAATAAAAATCATAACTGTAAGATATATTCTACCTTAAGAGTGTCAGCTCTTAAAGCAACAACACCAATATGCTTCATCAATATCTGATTTGTTCATTTCAGCAATGAAGATGTCAATCAAATCATTAGGCTTTTACTCTTTACTTAAATTTAGATGAAGAAATTGTACAACCTTGTAGTATTTTAATTCACTACACAAAATCTCTCAAGTATTCTTTCAAGTCAAATCGGCTAAGGATTTCTCACAAAAATTCTGAGAAACAAAGAAATAGAGCCAATAGGCTCTGTCCTTTACAACAAAAACACTCATTGTAGCTGGATTTATAGAAATGTAGAACAGTGTTTAAGCAAGAAACAGGTGTCTGGATAAAGAGAAACAACCTACTTATAATTCACTTAAAGTAAGCTGAAATATGAAATGACAATTTCTCACTGCTTTGGAGAATTTTCTCACACTTCTTGTTCTCAGTAACATTTTCATGATCTAGAAAGTTGGATGCACATATCCTGATTTGTAATTAACCTAAACAGGCTATCACCATTTTAAATCACATGAAATAAATGCAGATACATTATGAGCAGAAATCAAAGGTCTAAAACTAAAATGGGAACAAGTTCAAACACTGATGGTTGCAAACTTTGTATGAAGAGATTGTGTTAACTCAGACATTATAAAACCAATCTTCAAGTCTGGGATACATCCATCCATGCTAATATCTGAAACTATTTTGGGCTTTTAGCACTCCATATTTATGGAATACATCCTACTCAAGGCAGAATACTTACAATTAACAATTTTATTCTAAGCCTCCCTCAACAGCAATTATAATGCAAAAACTGCAGGAGAATATTTAAGTCTTCAAAAGGCAAATGTTTCCACTTACTCCATTAAAAAGGGCATGGAAAAGGTTTGAGATTTTGTAAAGATTATTTTACATAAAATTAACTTTTAGAGTAAATGTGACTTAACAGCACCCCTTCAAGCAAAGCAGAAGCCTACTCAATTCTTAAATGAAGTTATTTTTAATCTAATTTTAAAGTCATTCCAATCCTTTCCTATCCTGTTTCAAAAAGAGGAATGTAAAATTAGATTTAGATCTCAGTATTCTGAAATGATATTATACACAAGCTGTGAGTTAAACGGGGGAAGGGCTAGACCGGAGATACAGACTTAGATATTTAGATGTCATTACTGCAAGCGGATAAGGGGAAAAAACAGCAATCCATCAGTCAACCAACAGCAATCTATAATGATGCTGCTGTGCTGAGCCCATCAAATTCAATGGGAATATCAGAGATAAGACCTCTTTAAAGAGATAAGACATTCTTTAAAATGGAATTCTGCTGGTATAAGCTCATCAGCAAAAAAACATATCAAGAAGAAATTGACAAAATATATACTTTTACTAAAGAGATATTTTATGAACAATAATTACATAAGTATATCATGTATGTATCTATGGATGCATATACATGCAGACATATACTTCGCCTTATTCAAAATATTCTGCAAACACCAACATAATTCACACCATAGCTTAATTTTCTTTAATGAAAATTAACTTGTTTTCAGAAAGCTATTATCTTGAACTTTTCCCATATTCCTTTAAACATAATGAGATTTCAATATTGGGATATTAGTACAAGCTGGGCTGAGAAAGTATGTATTAAAACAACAGTCCAGAATAGACTTGATATAATGGTATGAAAAATTAAGGTGATTAATCTAAAGGCAAAACTCAACCGTTACGTGTTTTTGATATGAAAATGATCCTAGGCCAGACAAATGCCACTATCTGTTTCCAATTTCCTGTCTTAAAAACAGGCCTATTTTTGCAATGGGATGAGAACTTCAGTATTATTATTCTTTTTTCTACATAATCGTCAGTCTCATAATGGCTGCTTGCTCACCAAAAGGGTTTGGGTTTTTTTGCCAAAGGCATTTTAATGTTTCCATTCTTGATTATCTTCAGTGTCACATAAAGAACCTGGCAAAGTTTTCTAGCACAATGCATACAGAAATGCTTCATGTAGATTCTAAAGCAGTTCCTACCTATCTGCATGACTCTGCCAAAGACAGAGTTATTATCCACAGTACTACAATTCCATCTTCTATGGCGGAACTGATACTGGCATTCTTTGATCCCTGTCTTTGCACCCTCTCCAATATATTGCATGTGATCCTGGTACAAATGGCAGAGTTTCTTTTGTCCTTGAGACAGCCCTGCCAACTGGCTACAGAGAGGTTGGGCTCCAATTATATACACCTCTGGCATCTGGACAGGGTTCATAGGATTCATGTGGTTCATACCTAGAGACCTGTAAAAGGAGAAGAGCTATATTAATAAGAGACAGTTCAAATACAGTAATTTGAATGCACATGCAGATATCCTAATCCCAATCCTAAACAGATTTACTTGGAAGTAAGGTTCACTGAGGTTCTAGGCATAGTGGCCGAAGTGGAAAGAAAGACTTGTTGAATATTTGAAATATTAAAGTAAAACCAAATGCATGAAGTTAGGACGACAAAAATCAAGTTATGCATTTATCTAATACATTTGCCCCCTTAAATTTTAAATTATTGCATTCTTCCTACTTTTTTGAGAACTTACTAAAAACACACACATACACATGCTGAAAGCATTTAAATACTAACCTACCATATATTTTAAAAAACTCTGTAGTACCTAAAACATATTGAAGATCAATAAAATTAACAAGTAACACAAAATATATAGTTTATATGTAAAATAGCGAACTATGTGAACATATACCTGAAGTAGACAATTTCTAGACATCATGAAATAAATGCCTTAATTTAACATCCACAACTAACTTCCACAAAATATGTATTAACTCAATTGTATGCTTTAATGATAAATGCCTGTTCATCAGATAGCAGAACTGTTTCCAGAAGTTAAATTCCATTAAAATCAACAGGGCTTACCCCTATATGTATACTGAATCTATAGCCTTATAGTTGTTCACACACAAAAAAAATAACAAAGTTATAGAACCGATTATTTTGAAGTAACTCCCATGATTCACTTTTGTGTATGTGTGTTTATGTTGCAAACTCAATACTCTCATTTCAACTTCACATTTTATTTAGTTTCTACTATGCAGTTGGTTCCATAGAGAATTCAAATTATTACATATATGTGGTAGAATTCACTGAAGGAACAGAATGAAAAAAAATTTTTTAGGGATTCATAAATCAAGTTAATTACACTTTCCAGGAACTATCTGGGCCTTCCTTCTTTATATTAGCTGGAAACTGAAGATAGACATACGTTATATTGTGTGTGTGTGGGGGGGGGGGGGGATTAGAAAGTGATAAAAATATAATTAAAAAGCTTACCACCAAGAGCTGGCTTCTATCATGATTTGGAGAAGCGAAGAGAAGATGGTCAGACCCAACAAAAAGTACTTGGAAGTCATTGCCCCTGTCCACAAAGATCCACTTTGCATTATTGCTCCCATGGACTTCTGTAGGGGAGGGAAGAGGAAAGAGACTGATTTGACTGTTATGGTGTGGCTCAGACCATTTCAAAAGTGAACAAAGTCCAGCCTGAAAAAGGGGGGGGGGGGAAATACTCTGCAAAGCTGCAGCAACCCTTCTCCCCAATGAATTCTTACAGTGCAATGGCCACGCCACTGCCTGCTGCTCCAAGTGCATTAATCTGCCCAACTGTCCCACTGTTGGATCTTAGTGTTTGACTAACTCTCAAAGCAGCCCAGATACTGAAGGAAAGCTAAGCGGCACCCAGCCCATGGTCCTCCCTCTCTTCCTCCTCCTTCTTCCAGACTCCAGTAGACAAGACCTTGGCTTTGGGGCACAATCCAGCCCAGTTGCAGCTAGCTATGTGCTGCAGGGTTTTCACGGCTAGTTACCCTGTCAGGAGAAGCAGGTGGGCTGAGACAGGGAAGAGATTAAACAGCCATACATACATACATACACCCCCCCCCACACACACACACACTAACACTACACAGGACTTGCCAGACCACCAACCCTTCAGAACTCCAAAAGGGGAAGGGGGAACAAAGGTATGGCAGGGCAAGCAAAGGCCTATCATTTTGGGACAGAATCGAGATTTTTCCTTCTCGAGTGATTTCTGGAGTGATGGGGGAGAAGAAATTCGGCTCAAGGGTTGCCCCAAGCCTTCTCAATGGAAGGAGAGGAGCTCTCCCCAGACTGCATCATTGGCGGGAACAGGAGACAATTTAATGAACAATTTAGTAACCCCTTTTAAAGAAATGTCAGGAATGCTTCTGTCCAGATGTTCATGATTCGTTCGAGGCCAGAAGTGGACTCTCTTTCGATTTCAGGGGTAGCCTTGGCGCACCTTAAACCATTTACTCCCGGTACCAATTAGAGCCAGCCCGGATTTGAGAACCGGGCAGCTTCAGAGGGGCTCCCCGATGAACCAGAAAGCTTCCGGAAGCCGTCGCAGGGCGCCACGGGGTGATTCGCCCGAGAAGGGCGGGGTGTGCCCTCAACGCGCAACCCCGGGCCTCTTCGCGCGCAAACGCCACGAATTCGTCGGAGGGAGCAGAGCAGGAAACTTTCGGTCTGCGCGCTCGCTCGCTCGCACGCAACCTAGGCATGACTGCGTTGGGAAGGCTCCTTCCGCGACGAGGAGGAGCTCCAAAGGATTTCAGGCACGCCAGGCGGTTGGAAGACAAGAAAAAAAGATAAAGCCCTTCCACGGGCATTTCCATCTGCAAGGTTGTTTTTTTTTGGGGGTTTTTTTTTTTGTTTTTTAAAAAAGAGAGCAGTACAATCCTGTGTTGCTTTCTCTGCACTCCTGTGCCAACGGGACATTGACGTTTCAACCTGGTCGGTATGGTTGCGGTATTATCGCCCTGACCAGAACACAATTCCACTCACCCACTCAATCTTAACCGCGTCTCCTCCGAAGCTCGTTTTGCGGATTTCCAATAGGGTTTTGCCCTGAACTGCCACCCAAGAGGTTGGGGGGGTAATTCAGCTGAAGGTAAGACTTGCTCCGGCAAGGAAGAAGGCGGGGTCGCGCTTGCAAATCGCCCTCCGGGTTTGACTTGCTTGAAACACACTCTTGGGGGAGGTTTTGGTGTTTTGTTTTTTGGTTTTTCCCCACTGGGAATCCGCCCGCTCGTAATTGCTCGGCGGGGTCTTCCATTCTCCTCGGCCTCGTGCTGGGTAAAAAGGAAAACGACTTTCCAGGCGAGCGGGCCAGAACGGCTTCTTCGAGCTTCAAAAAGCGGGGAAAGGGAGCTGGCCCGCGAGCCACATTTTAACATGCTTGAACTCTCGCCGACGGGAGACTTGGCACCGGGAATCCTCCCGAAAGACTTCCTCTGGCCTGTTCCGAGCCCCTTCCAGCTTGCCCTCGCGCCGCTTTGTTTTGGTTCAATCCCACGGAAAACAAGGCGCGGTCGCGGCCCGCCAAGCGGTCTCCCCAAAGGAACCGAATTCTCCCACAGAAGGCTGGAAGAATTTTGGGGAATCGGCCGGAGAGGCCGCGCCTCTTAACGATTTGTTTCTCCCTCAGACTGACGCGTAAAAAGAGTTCGTGTCCCAGAAAGCCGCCCACGCTCCAGCAAGAGAGGGGAAGGAAAAGGGGGCCGGGAGAGACCGCGAAAGCCACTGCAGCCGTCCCCGGTCGAAGGCGAACAGCGTGCAGACAAACCCGGAGATGGAAAAGGCAGGCAGGCTCCGTTAAGCCATTGCCCGTCGGGGCGTTTCAATCGCTTCCCCTACCTCCGGCCTAAGCTTCCCGTGTGTGGCCTTGGGCCCGTTCCCTCCGTGTCTCGTGTGAACTTTCGCTGTGGGTGTACATTCTATGCAGCTGAGGATTTCAGGCCGCGGTTTCGGCTCGCCGCTCGACAGCTATGCAAGGTGCAATTGGATGATGCTCATCGAAAAATAAACCACCCGCGATGAAGTTGAATCTGAGGGTCACAGCCGTCTGGATCAAGGGCGGGACATTTGCCGAGGCTGACGACTAAAACGGGGAGGGTCAAACAAGGGCTTTTTTTGTGCGGGGGAGGGGAAAGGGGGTAAAACGCCAATGAAGCAAAAAAAAAAAAAGCCAGACCACGGATGGTCTAGTGGAGCTGCTTTTTCTCATGCAAACTCTCCGTCCGATTGCACTTATTTTTGCTGGCACCGGGGGAAACCTCACGAACGACATCTTGCGTCCTTCACTGAATGTTCGGAATATATATTTCATGCAAACTCCGCTAAGCAGAATCCAAGCTGTTCCTGCATTTTATGTGCAGAAACCCTTTTCTGCTCAGAAATAAGCAGAAGGGCCCCCCCCCCCCCAGGTTGTCGCGACAGGAGCATAACTTTGAAAACCTTATGAACAGAAGTCAAGTCGCCTGCCTAAAGGTCCGTCGGGTTGCTCTAAGGAGGCATTCTCCTCCTTCCCCGATAGAGGGCGATCGCAACCGCGAAACGTTCGGTCCCAGACGAAAGCCGGCAGGTCTGGAGTGGTCGCCTTCCTCTCGGCGTTTGGTGACATTCATGACTTTTGAGTTTATTCTGCGCATCCCAGCGCAGAGCAGAAAGGACTGGGAGGCGGGGGCCCTCCCCCCCTTCATCCCATTCCGGACGGGGCACCCAAGGAGAAAGCACCGCGCTAAAGCAGATCCCTTCACTCATTCGGGACGGAACCGTTTTCTGTGTCTGCAGAGGGTCCGTATTAAGGACGGCTTCTTGCAGCCGATCGTCTTTGGGACACTAACGAAGATCAACTTTTTTTATATACGTTTTCCCCGCTCTTCAACGGAGCGCGTCAGCCTACGGGCTTCTTCGCTTGCGACTTTTGTCTTTAAAAAAATAAATAAAAAAAATTGCAAGGGGTCTGGAAAGTCCGTTAGTGCATCTGGTTTTATGGCCGCTCTTTTAATGACTCAGTCCTACTAGGGGTTAAGTGGGTATATAGATAGTCCTTTCTAATCCGGTGGGTTGCAAAACGCTGCTGCAAAAAAGCCGGCTCGGATTTTGGGAGCCGATACCTGCCAACCAACCCACCAATTGTCCCGCAGGTTTAGTGGGGATATATAAAAGGGGCAAAAAGCGTCCCAAAGTTTGATTATAAATAGCTTCCAGGTTTTCAACAAAGAGAGCAAGTCAAACGCTGCAAACCAGGCGGTGGTCTAAAGCGCCTGTTTCGGCTCACCCCATGATTAACCCAAATGCAAGAAAATCACTGGGACTTTCTTGTCGGTTTATGCAATTTGCCTACCCCACCCGCCGAGAAAGAAGCTGAACTTTCCTGGCTGAAGCTGAACTTTCACTGACCCCACTGACTGTAACTAATTTAGCATACAATTGACAATTAAAAACAAACACACCACTACTTTTTTTTGAACACGGAACATTTGGAGCATCAAAGGGCCCGGGGGAGCGGGTGGAGACAAAACCCTTCCATTCTCCCTCGCGAGTAAAAAGCGGGACCTTTTACAGATGCAAAGTGACAACGTGCAGAACCCGAGAACAAAAACTGAGGGATCGAGATGGAGGAGGAGAAAGTCATCCAGGGGTTGTTTTTTTTTTTCCCCCACTGGCCACCAGCCAAAACCCTTTAAAGGTACAGGCCTTTTCAAGGCTGCCATTACTCCGTTTCTTCAACCCGCACGAGTTAAAGTGGCAGGAGCTGTTGTCCTTTTAAAACCCACTGGATAGGCGAGAAAAAAAGCATGTGGATTTAGCGAGGAATTAAAAGAGTTTTCCCAGGAAATCGATCACTCACTCCAAAAGCCAGGGGCGACTAAGGAGAAACCCTTTGAAACAGGAGGTATCTGAGAAAAGTAAAAGTTTCGATTGGGGCGCGTATATAACCGGGATTTAATATTACGGAAGCAACAGAGGGAAATAAGTTTACCCTTTCTCATCAGCCTCACCATAAACCTAATATTTTGAAAGGGGGGGGGGGAGGATCAAGTCACTCTGGCTAAGCTCTTCTTTTTTCAAGAAGGAAAAAAAAGGGGTGTTTTTTTTTTCGTCTCAGATTTTCTTGACTCAAAACTGGGATAGTTGGGGGGGAGGAACCCCAACCATCGCTCCCCCCCTCCTCCCCGTGTCTAGAGCAAGCGGGTTGCAAACACACCCCCTTCTCATTTCCAAGTGCTACTCACCTCCATTGTGGGGAGGAGGAGGAGGAGGAGGAGGAGGAGGGAGGAAGAGGCGACGACCGAGGGGTCCAGAAGAGAATCAGGAAACCGTCTAGCTTAGCAGCCGAGTAATCCAATCGAGGAAGCCTCAAACCCAACTTCTCGTAATTTCCTCCGACGACAAACGGCAGGGTTGTTCTGCCCGAGGGGGCCGCTCCAACGCCGGAGCGAAGAAACCTCCTTCGCAAAGGTCCATCCGCGACCGAACCGGGACAAATCGCAGCGTCTCAAGCTTCAGATCAACCCAGCCAAGTGGCGCTGCCACGGCGCCGACGACGACGCCTCCCGCGCGAGGCTCGACGCCTCCCGAACACGCCTTGCAGATTTCCTTCCCCGCCGTCTACCTACCCGCTGCCACGGGTGCCCGGCACCGACAAGCTTTGCCCCAGCGGAGTCCCTCCATTGCGAGAGAGCGAGCGAGAGTCGGGCAAGGGAAAGGCGAACTCCTCCGGCATCAAAGAGCAGGGCGGTGGGGGGGGTGGCGGCGGTGGAAGCTGCGGCAGCTGCTCCGGTCCATGTTCCGCGGCGGCGCAAAAAAAAAAAAAAAAAAAAAAAAGAAAAGAAAAGGAGGTGGTGGTGGTGGTGGGGGGGAAGTGTCGGTCTCCCTCGCCCTTCCCTCACAGTCCCGACTTCGTTCTGTGCCGCACGGGCACAAGGCTGCTCCTTCGCTTTTTCTCCGCACTCGTTGCTGAGCAGCCGAGGCGGGCGCGCTTCTCTTCCCCTCGCCTGGCGCGAAGTGCGAGAAAAGTTGCAAAGGCGACGGTGTCTGCAGGGAAAGAACCGGGAGGGGAGGGGAGACGGAGGAGGAGGAGGAGGAGGAGGAGGAGGCGGCGAAGAAGGAAGAGCTCGGGGAGACGCGCGTGCGCCGTGCGTCAACCTATTGCAACCCAGAGCGAGTTTTTAAGCTGCACCTCGGGCGGCAGCCTCTGGACTCAGCGCCGAGCTGCTGGCTGGCTGGTTGGGATAGCGCGACAGCGTCAATGCCAGCCAGCCAGCCAGCGGAGAGGGCGGCATTCTTGGAATTTACACCCGCGTGAACGGACGACGGTTAATCTGGAATTGCTCATCGCCCCGACATCTGTTCATTGTTTTCCACGCCGTTGAGTGGGGAGGTGGGGGTGGAGTCGGGTTTGGACTTAGTTAGACGAAGCCTGGGAAGAGTCGAGTTCGAATCTTTCGCTCGGCCTTGGTGTTCACTTGAATGCTCTCGGCCAAGTCTGCCTTACTCAAACTATTGTTGGGAGAGGAAACTGTCTTCACCTTCTTTTTTTTTTTTTTTTTTTAAAAAAGGAATAAAACTCCCCTCCCCCCCCCCCCCCCCGCCAGCCAATCTTCAGGTGCTACACTTTTACTCTCTGTTGTTCTTAATAGAGATTCCCACGGCTCGGTTACTGTCAGCACAAATTCATTTTAGTGCCGGAAATCACGATTCAATTTTAATGCCTTAAATATTTTTTTAATTATTTTTGTCGTTTGATTTAGAACCCGTTTTACCACGTGAACTAGCAGTCGTTGTAACTTCTGTTATGTGCAAGGTTTTCAAGAGAGAGAGGGATCGCCAGCTTGCAACGTGGCTATCGGGTTTTGATTTCGGTGAAAGGCAAAAAGATGGCTTTCTCTAAAACGGAGATATGCACGAGATACCAATCTTAGGTCAGGGTAAACCAGCTGTGCAGACTAGTCTATTCCTGTGCATGTTTACTCAGGCTGGCAATGGCTCAATAGGCTTTATTCCCAAATAAAGGAGTGTGCATAAGATTTCAACCCTACAGGCAAAATTGGAGTTAGTGTATGGGCTCAGCTCCATCATGGTTTCATTGATGCCAAAACTTAGCGCTGCAACGCACGGAATTAATAAAACAACCCTCTGCGCATGACCAGAGGTGCTTTATCTCAATATATAACTACTATAGCTGTGATGAATACAGAGGCATGACGCTTGCAGTTTAAGTTTAGAGCTTAATCCTGTTCTGCGCACAATCAAATGGACGGGGCTGGCCGGGAGCTTCACGTGGCAATCTCCGATCAAAAATACTGTAGTTGGGATACTGAACTGACGAACGGCTCCGAACAGTCAACCTGCAAACATTTAAACGTGCACAAATGGATGCCCACTGCCTCTTATGAGCGGGCAAAGGAAACGACAAGCTACAGCGGATCAAAGACTCCACACATTGTATTCCGACAAGGGGGAATATCTCGAGATAACTCGCAAAGAAAACCCAACGCAGGAATGCAAACGTTTCAATAACTCATTCCCAGTATTTTGTTGCTGGGGATCAGTCAGTGAGGTTCCTTTAGGTGGCCCGACCCATTAATAGCGCATCAACGTGTCCAAGTTTTAAAACGGCTGCTGAATAATACGATTGCTTTATAATTACTGTCAGGCATCAAATGTTATTCAAGACACCTACCCAGATACGCCTGTCCCATTCTGCCAGAAATGATTCCACTCTGTTGCACAGAGAGAAGAAAAACTTTGTGAAGCCTCTCGAGAAAACCTGTCAATTTCTCCCGATTTTAGAACGACGGTAAACATACGTAACTCCCTAATCAATCTTTAACTCCATGCAGAGCGTTCGGTCCTTAAACATGTATGTGCTCCGAGCCTCCGAGATACAAGAAAGTCTAAACCTCCGTAATTTATTTTGTTCATACATTCCTAACTTGATGTCTTCTCAGTGAATTGGGATTCCCGGAATCAGCTGAAAAAAAAGTGGGAATTACACTGTAATCCCAAAACATCTGGAAAAATACTAGATTGGAGAATGCATCATAATCCAAACAGCGTTCGGAGAACGGCCAATAGCAAGGTTGGAAATTTATAGAATTGCAGACATTGCTGGTCAACGGCGAGAAACGTTGGGAATGATGATTTAGCAACATCGGATTGTTCTCCCCTCCCCATCCTACTGGCTCATATCAATCATACAGTATTTTCTGACTGAGGGGGGTATTGGACGCTATCCCAAGCTACGGGGAGCAGCTGTTGTTTTTTTAAAAATAATCTTAAATTAAATAATTAAAGTAATATCTTTTAGCCGCTTATTCTAAAAGTCCTTTAAAGGAGGGAGAGCAGGAAAGAAATATTGGAACGGGATTAATTTAGCAAACGAGGGTATGGAGGGAATCGCTTATTCAAAGCATTACTTAGACACCTATCCATACTGCTTGCATAGGGGGAAAAAAATCTTTCGTACGGCGCGAATCCATCAAGGTTAGCTTAGCGGGCTGCGCTCCGAAACACACTCGCGATGAAGTCAAGTTGCAAGTCCCAGCCTTGAACTCTCCCTTGGGCCTGCGGAGCCAAAGTGCCGGAGAGTTTATTCCCCGCCGCCACCCGCGTTCTCTCTTGCCTGAGCTGGAAGATCCCTTTGCAGCCTGGTAGTATTTATTTCAACTCAAACTTACTTCGATTTCAGCGTGCAGTCCCCTCCCCCATCTCTTACTCGATCTTCCTTCTCCAGCGCAAAAGAGCGAGTGAGCCTGCGAAGATCGATCTTGGCAAGAGGCGGCCGATGCAGGACCCGGGCAGTTGTGCGGGGGAGGGGAGGGGAGGGGGGCGAGGAGGAGTATTTTCCTCCCCTTCAGGGCAGGGATGCCTGCCGGCTGGCAGGGGCTGCTCGCCTGCTCAGACTCAGCGGGCTTCCGTTGTCAAATTAGGCAGAATTGTTGACGGAGGATCTGGACGCTGGATCCTTTTGTCCTCCTCGACCTTCACTAAGGCTCTCCCAGAGTCAATGCCAGCTCTTTCTCCCACATGGTGCCAGCAGCTCAGACGGAAAAGGACCAACAGGCCTTGAGAGCACAATCTGTTTTGAGTCTCGGGGAATCCAATCCATCTGGATCCTGCTCTTCAACCCTGCCAAAACGGGAATTAGGGAGAACTATCTTCCTCCCCAGCCAGATGCTCTTCAAAGGTTGGATTCCAACTCCCATCCTCCCCAACTATGGCCATGCTGTTCAAGAGGGGGGGGGGATTATTGTCTCCTAATGTTGTCTGGATTACTGCTGCTATCTAGATCCAGTGGTCCGTTTGCAGGAAATAATGTTACCTGCTCCCAAGTAAGTGTGAATGGCAGCCATTAAGTTTGAGTCTGCAAACTAAACAGTGATGGGTTCACCTCACCAATGGACAGCGTAATTCTGACCTTATCTACTAAGAAGCAATCCCTTTAGGGCCTTTTCCCACTGCAGAATTAGTACTATTCCCCCCTGGAAGGGGAGGGGAGGAATGTGCTGCCTTTATTTCCACTTCCTGACCTGCCTTGGATCTTTAGGTCTGACCTGCTGATGAATTGTAGGGCCCAGATTTCAAATGTGTACCACAGCATCATCATCAGAAGAAAAACATTTGATGAATTCCCCATCTTTGCTGCCCTTCATATCACCAACCAGTGGGGAAAACATTTGCCAACCATGAAGCTGTGGCAAAAATAAAGTGGGCCAGGCTGCAGGAACATGTAAGCTCAACTCTATCTATCCTCAGTTTAGGAAGCTGAGACACAGCTAAGGATTTTTCCCTCCTGTTTTTTTTTCTCTGCATAGGTCAAATAAATGCTAACTTTCAGGCTTCTTTGTAAGGGTGGATGAGTATCCTATCCATTTTGCTTTACTATCCTTGCCGATCCCTACAAGCCCTACTGATAAAGCATTTCCACTGGCTGGCCCTACTGATAAAGCATTTCCACTGGCTGAGTAGTCTTATATTATTACAAAATTTTGATAGCTACTCTGACTTTTGAAGAGACAACAGAGTATTACTATTATCTTCGGTGGCACAATCAAACAGATACTTAAACTGGATTTGGCATTCTTATCCCCCTATGGAGTTCTTTCCAGGGACCTGGGAAAAGCAGATGTTGTTGTTTAATGGTGTTAAACGTATCCCCACAGAATGTAAGCTTTTTCTGAGTAAAACTGCCTTTTGCAATTGACTTATGGTGATTTTTGTTAATGCCAATGGTGTGTAAGTGGTGTTCCAGATGTTTATGGAATTGCACCCAAAGGTTTGCACCTATCACCATTGGTACTATTGTTCTTTTTAAAACTTCAAATAAAAGTAACTGAGGGACTGTATGTGTCAGACTGCATCTGAGTGAAATTTGATACATCACTTTGATTTTACTTGCCACTTTATCTCCCATACAATTATGGGCCAAAACATTGCCTATCTTTATATACTTTGTGATGAGGCTATGGGTGAGTTATTGTCATGGGGACATAGCAGAAAAAAGGTGCTGCTAGGTCATCTTGGTAGTATGGTTAAATGGTGGGTTTGGGGGAAGGAAAGATATTGGACATAAATTAAGAGAATGTTGAGTGGATTATTGCCTTCTCATCCATTAATTCACTTAGATAAGATGAATCTTATCCCACCAGCACAAAAAGTTACTCTGTGTTTTTAAAAACATTTTGTTTTAAGTCAAAATGCAAGCCCTTCAGTGTTAACAGCTATGCTTGTGAAGCAAAGTTACTGTTTTATAAATGTACATTCCTGTGTGACATTAACATCAATGAAAACAATTAAAGCCTGTTGGCACAGAGGCACAGAAAAGTGCTTTGGTCTAAGCTGAAGCAGATTAGCATCCATTTCATAAGGTTCAAGCCAATGGATCCGTAAATACATTAAATATGTTTAAGATCCTTGATCCATTTATTAAGTTCAACAATTGATCCTCCTGATGTTGATACAATTGCTTACAAATTGAAAAGGCTGAAGCCCACCTAAAATTCAATCCAAACCAATTTGAAGTATTCTGATGGATATATATATATATATAACTTACATGTATGGTATTCACCTTTGTTCGGGTATTTTCCCATGTCATTATTGTTGTGCTTTTAAATTTGTAGCAACGTTTCAGCAGACTCTCATCTGCCATCATCAGGCTTCTGCATTATGCTCGTCTG
The DNA here is from genome assembly GCA_015471245.1 of Laticauda colubrina. NCBI lineage: Eukaryota > Metazoa > Chordata > Lepidosauria > Squamata > Elapidae > Laticauda > Laticauda colubrina. The sequence continues at coordinate 42,690,797 of BLBF01000003.1, read as the reverse complement.
CTACAACTTTAAAAGCACAACTATAATGATGTGGGAAAATACCCGAACAAAGCTGAATACTATGTATGTATGTATGTATGTATGTATGTATGTATGTATGTATATGTATAATTTATATTAGCAATGTTGGGAAAGAGCTTTTGCTTGAGACTCAGAAGAGTCACTGCAGTCATAGTAGCCAATATTAGGCTCAGTGTGAAAATAACCTCACACTGGTTAACTTAGTACCACAGGTAGTCTTTAACTTAAGACTATTTGTTTAGTGACTATTTAGAGTTATCATGGTGCTAAAAAAATGATTTAAAACCAGTCCTCACACTTATGACCATTGCTGCATTCCCGCATTTGTGTGTGTAATCAAAATTTGGGGACTTGGCAACAGGCATGTATTCACAACAGTTGCAGTATCCTGGGGTGATCACCATTTGTGATCTTCCTAGAGGACTTTTGACAAGCAAAGTCAATGGGGGTAACTAGATTTGCTAAACCTCCAGGGCAAAAAAGTCATAACATTGCATCTGATTTACTTATTAGCCATATTGCTTAGCAATGGGAGTTCCAATCCTAATTATGATCATACACCAAGGACTGCCTGTATCACACATCTAATTGTCTTTATAACATCTATAAAATGAATATATAATCTTTTATGTATTAATCTTAAGTGCAAGAACAAAACATTCTTGTATTACTTCTCCATTTATTCCTGCTTCCACTTCCTCCTACTCCCTTTGTTGTTTTCCTGCCTTGATTTTTTTTTGTCTGCAAGCTCTTTGTTTGCAGGAGGCAGAGACCTGTTATCTTATATTCAGTACTGTTCCTAGCATATTTACTTGGAAATATCTATAGACTTCCTTGCTGTTAGGCAGCTGGTTGTGTTTCCCACAGCTTTTTCTCTCTGTGCCCTGTTGCTATGAATTGCAGTTTGAAATCCAGGAAGAGTAGTTGGCCCACTGCTGGCCCAAGGCAGATTTAGAGGGCAAATTCAAACAGCCCAGCTCTCATGGCCCACCAGTTTTCCATCTCTTTTCTTTAGTTTTCCAAACAGGTGTGGCTGTCTGGGAATCTAGAAAAGTGTATTGGGGTGGGTGGCCCTGACTTTGAGTAGGCACTAGTACCTTTCTACTTTGTGAGAGGCTTGAAATGTGATCTCAAAGATTAGCTTTTGCAGTTCTACAATGGGCCTCTCTCTTTTGTGTCACGTTCAAAGGGAATGTGCAGAACTACAATAAACATCTCCACAAAACCAGGGATTGGCTGAGTCTCTAGCCTGATTTCCTACAAAGAGCAGATGTGGTTGGAAAGAGAAATATTTGCAAATTATGCCATTTTGGATTGTGGAGCTAAAGAATGAGAAAGATCATTTTCAGTTTTCTCAAGACTGCAAGGAACTCTGCAAATTTTACAAAATCCTTCAGAAGTTTATTTTCTTTCAGAAGTCTACTTCTTTTCGATTTATGATTTTCAGGGCTCTGGACATTTTCTGACATAAATGGGATTCATGAAACCAGTATCATTGTTTGGGCAGGTTGGTCCAGATGTGCTGGTAGACATCTGGAAAATAATCTGTTAAGTTGTTTTATAGCAGCAATAACACTTTCCCCCTCCCAAAATAGGCTATTAAAATGAAGAGAGGTAATTGTAGACAAAAATTTATGAGAAAAATCAACAAACCAAACTCATTTAATGTTAGTATTGAATTCCTGAGTCATTCCTGAGCTACGAATGGATTCAGAAGACACACTACTCCTTAATTTTATATGCAGGGCCCTCACACCTAGCCTTTGTTAATGGATTTTGGGATTCTAGTAAAATAGCAGAAAGAAAGAGGGAAAGAAAGAAAGAAAAGAAGAAAAAGAAAAGAAAAGAAAAAGTTGACAAGCCTGGAGCTGACACTTTCCCTCTCCTGGTTTGTTCAGTTTTCCTGGTTCAAACTAACTACCTTCTGCCAAAGATAGGAATCCACCCCCACCCAAGGAAATTCTTCACCTGACTCTGAAGGGATCTTGAAAATTTGGTCCTGACAAATAAAGAGAAAGGCAACCTCCAGGAATCTCCCAAGAAAAATGGGAATTTCCAGTCCTGAAAAGAAGAGAGAGGAGGGTCTAGGGGTAAGACCCCGGCTGCAGCCACCCTCGATATGTGTTTAAATCCCCACCCCCCTACGACTCTTAAAGTACAGCGCGAGCGCCCTTCCTGTTTGCACTCGCCTCTTAAGTGCAGGATCAAACGCAACCCGCCCAATGGGTCAAACCGCACAGCGCGTACATTCCTCGCTGGATGAGGCTCCAGGGACAATAAAATCTTCCCGATTGCCCTTCCCCGCCTAAAACTCTTATCTCATCCCCAGAGCGGCTTGTTATCGGTACATTTTATGCATTTAGCAATCCTTCCCCGGGCTGGCGGTTGTTTGGAAGCGGAGGAGGATCTTCTCAATCCCACAACAAAGAGCCCGCAAAGCCGATCAATTTGCATCCAAGAGGAAAAGCCGGGGTGTTCCGACCAGTCTTCCCTTCCCTTCCCTTCCCTTCCCTCCCCCCTCCACTCCCCGACTCTCCCTTGCCCGCCCCCGCCTTCGGAGCACAAGAGTGACGGTCAAGAGGCAACGGTCAGGGCTGGAGGGCGGATCAATCCAAGGGAAGGCGCGAGTCCTCCTTCGAGGGGGAAACAATTCCACGGCATCACGGAAGATGGGGGTGGGGGAGGGGAGGGGGAGGGGGAGGTGCGGGGCAAGCCCCGATCACCCATGCCTGCGCTTCGCTCGATATTGTCGCCAAACCCATGGAGCTGTGCCATTGATTGTTCAGGTGAAGGCAAGCAGAAACTGAAGCCTCCATCCAAGCCAGAGTTGGGCATTTCAAGGTTCAGCTCCAGACATTCCGGCACCAGATGTATAAAATCCAAATGGTCTGTTTTAAAATCATCTACGTGAAATCATTGGCCCTTTTGAAGGCGCTGGACTTGATTTGACAGTGGGGCTGATTTCACTGTCCTTCTGAAGGGCGCTTCAACAATCTAGTGCAGACACACGGACTTTGGATGACTCGGTCAACAAATATTGTTATGGATCGGCCACTGGGAGAATTTGCTGCCTTCACCAGAGAACAAAATAAGGGAGTTGGAAGGACCTTGGAGGTCTTCTAGTCCAATCCCTTGCTCAATCCTGGCCCATACCATTCCAGACAGGTGGATCTCTTCCAATCTCTTCTTGCAGTGATGAAGCATCCACAACTTATGAAAGCAAGTTTAATTTTTCTCACTCTCAGGAAATTTCTCCTTAGTTCCAGATTGCTTCTCTCTTTGATTAGTTTCCATCCATACTTTCTTGTCCTGCCTTCTGGTGCTTTGGAAAACAGGTTGACGTCCTCTTCTCTGTGACAGCCCCTCAAAGGACTGGGGGAAAAAAAAGCCCATCAAAGCCAGAGGACTGCCCAGGTCTCCAATCCAAAACACAAAGCAAATCTTGAGAACCAGTTGATAGCTACACATGGCCAAATGATCTTATAGGTGCTAAAGTGATCACACCAAATCTAAGGGTGTATGAGCTTGCCAAATGGAATTGGAACCCAATTCAATACAACAGTTAAATATATGCATTTTATCACAAGCACAGATGAATTTGTTATTAAATGTTGCTATCAAGGAGCTGCTGGATTCAAGAATCAAATTATCCATGTCATGTTAGGATTTGATTTGCCCGACGGACTCTGTTGTTTTAGCTCCATGCCTGAATTTCAGTTGTGTTGGAGCACACCAGGGTGTTTGCGACATGCATTTATCATGTTTAAATGCTTTCCCAGGCAGCTTTCATTTCTCGTATAAGCACTGTATTTACTTACCAGTTATTTTATTTTAAACCTTGTCTTTCTAATTATAGGGCAGTCAAGATAGTAGTCATAAATCAAAATATGAAATACTTAAAAGCTAATAAGCTAAAATTTTTCTTCATTTGTACCCATTTGCTGTATAATATCTACACATCTGTGACATCCATACCATACACTGTACAAATAGAACACAATGAGACATCTCTACTGAAGTCTGGTTGAAATCATCTCTCGTGTCTTTTGTGATTACTGACAGATCTACATTAATTGGAATAGAATAAAATAGAATAGAAAAGAATAGAATTCTTTATTGGCCAAGTGTGATTGGACACACAAGGAATTTGTCTTGGTGTAAATACTCTCAGTCTACATAAAAGATACATTTGTCAGGAGGTATCATAAGGTATGACACTTAATGATAGTCATAGGGTACAATAAACAATCAATCATACTAGGAAACAGTCAATATGTCTACATTTGATGCCTGAGTGAGAGACACACTGCAGCTGGGAAGAGGAAGATTTTATTCCATCCATTTTCTTTTCTGAATTTTAATAGCAATCAGTATGTACCATCTACCAGAATCATCAAACCAACTAAAACTGAAACATTTGTGGATCAATTCTTTTTCTGTCACAATCACAATGGCCACAGCCTCATGTTTGGACAGAAAGGACATAGTTTGAGGAGATTCATAAATAACCAGTTTCTTTTATGGCCAAACCACTGTTTGAACTCCATGAGCTCTATCCCACATGAACAAGACTTTCTGAATTAGAAGGAGCTTGGTAGCATCTTTTCCGACTAAGTACTTTTATTAAATCTTATGGCCTTTTAATAAAATTGGTTCGTCTGAAGAAGTGCTACCAAACTCCTTTAGATGTTTGGCTACCATAAACTACACAATTATCTTCCTATGTGTGTGTGTGAGAGAGAGAGAGAAAGAGAGAGAGAGGAGGAGGGAAGGAGAGGGAGGGAGGGAGGGATATCTAGGTAACTTTGCAGTGTGGAGAAAATACGGGCCTAAAATTATCAGCTTGGAAGAGGCTACTTGGCCATCAAGTCCAATACAAGATATTCTTCAATGTCTGCTTAAAAACACCCTCTTCTCTAGATAATTAGGTCTATTGTTTCACTGCTGTTACTGTAAGGAAGGTTCTAAGATTCATCATAAGTAGTAATCATTAATAGAAGCACAATAAACCCTAATTTTGCAACCTTGTGTGGGTACAGGACAGTCCAGCTGAAATAAGCTTCTAGGGTGGTCTTCTATCTTTCTCCCTCCCTGTCTTATTCTCTGCTTCAATGGCAAAGAGGTCATGGCCTCCTTCTGTGTGACTCCCTTCAGATATATGTCACAAGAAGGTAGCACCAACCAACATCCTTTCTTGGTCTTCTCAACTCAGCACAGCCACTTCAGAACTATGCTACTCTTACAAGAAGTAGTTAATTTTAGATCATGTGAAAAGGAATCTAAAGATTAATCATTTAATTTATTAATAGTGCATTTTTTATTGTTAGAGACAAGTACTTCTGTGGGATCCAAAGACAAAACTGCCTTGAATTCCAGCGATAATTCAGAATTGAGAGGTGCCATTTGCCTTGGCTATCAAAATAGCTCCACCATGGAGACTTACAAATACAAAGAATTCAGTGACCATATTTTACCAGCACTAATTGAATTTTTTTTTAGTTCTTTTTTTTTTGAAGTTCATTAGAAGTAGATATGAACGATCCCGAAGAATAATCAGTTATGGTCTGAAACAATACCCTTCCTACTATAGCTCAGATGTGGCTTCTGGCATATCCATATATGCATATGAGAAATATACATGTATGTATGTATATATATATATA
>BLBF01000003.1:42655314-42683862 GCA_015471245.1 Laticauda colubrina | reverse complement strand
TTATTTTATTTTATTTTATTTTATTTTATTTTATTTTATTTTATTTTATTTTATTTTATTTTATTTTATTTTATTTTATTTTTTCTTTTCTTTTCTTTTCTTTTCTCTTTTCTTTTTGGAGCAACCCAGGTTTAATGCCCAGTAAATGATATTTTATTGTCTTTCTTTTACTGTGGCATTTCAATGATCCCCTTTAGGAGCCTGCAAATGGCACAGGTTAAAGGTCATTTCTCAAATCACTGGAATTAGTAAAGAATCATCAAAAAAAAAATATTGTAAAGAGGGGGAAGGGTGGTGCAATAAAACAACCCAGCCTGCCTGAAATAAACCCATAAAGAGTCTGTTTGCTTGGATGTTTCTCAGGGTGTAATTGACCAATGTATTGGGGGAAAGGAAAACACCTATTGGGGAGGGTGGAGGGGCATCAACAGGCAAGAGGAAGGAGGCCAGCAGGCACAGGATATTTATAAAAACAAGCCCAAGTTGTATCTTAAGGTGGCATTGCAAGCTGCTCCTCTTCCTGGTTTCCCAAATGAAAAAAAGAAAGAAAGAAAAAGAAAAGAAATCCCATTTAAAAAATGGATCTTTTGAAAATAAGATTCAGGCAGGAGAAGTACAAGATAGGCCACAAGATTGGGAATGTTTCCTTAACAATCCTAACCCCACTGCCCCCAATGTCCCCTCCCCATTAAAACAGCTGGGGAGGCAAAAGGGGTGGAGAGAAAGGGGTCAATAATGCTCCAAGCACTCAGGTTTCCATAGCTTTTGTTTTCTACCCCTTTTCTTTTATTAAAAGGGATTGGGTGGGGGGGAGGAACTGAGATCTGGAGTAACAGAGAACTCATTTTCCAGGCTTTAACTGCAAGCTTTCAAAGGGGCTGCAACAGCAAAAGTGCTAATTAAGGCAGCAGGACAAAGAACTGCCAATGAAGGGCTGCATTTCATTCTTTTCATATCATTTGTTGTCTAAATAACAATAAAACAAAAACAACCTAATATATTTTTGGATCCTGGATAGTGTTGATCACCTGATCACTAGAGTCACTCAGGTTGGTGATTGTTGGTGCTGTTCAGAACACAAACATGCCAAATGATGCCACACCACACCAATGAGACTAGGATTTATCTGACTTAACAGCCAAAGAAGCGAGGCTAGTCCTTGACTTACAGCAGTTCACTTAGTGACTGCTCAAAGTTACAACATCACTGAAAAAAAGTGACATATAAGTTATGACCATTTTTCACACTCACAACCACTGCAGCATCCCCATGGTGCATGCTCAAAATTCAGATGCTTGGCAACTGACCCATATTTATGACAGTTGCAGTGTCCCAGGGGGTCATGTGACCCGCTTTTGTGACCTAAGAAGCAAAGTCAATGGGGAAATCAGTTTCACTTAACAACTGTGTGACTAATTTACCAACTGCAATGATTCGCTTAACAATTGTGGCAAGAAAAGTCATAAAATGGGGCAAAACTCACTTAACAAATGTTTCACAACTTCTGGGCTCAATTGTGTTCATAAGTCAAGAACTATCTGTACTAGATTTATTAATTGATAGGCCAAAGTTTTTGTGTCTCGGTAACAATAAAACAGGCCTGATGAGAGACCATTTTTATGATTTTACCTATTTGTCTATCATCTCTCTATATATATCTCTTTTCCTCTACAAAGATCAAGATAAGATTTATCCACCATGGGTCCACCTTGTGGGACAAACTGAGATAGAAGTGATACAAAGGTTGCGCAGCAAATGCCACAGAAGAGATGTGAAGCAAAGTCAGCCTTTACTGGCCACTTACTTGAGTTTTCCTCATTTTTTTTTAACCAATGATCAACGAGATGGTAAAAACAACATTCAAACATTCCTTGGTGTATCTTTCTTGTCAGAGGTGAATGACCAGTTTGGAAGAATAATGTGTGTTTTATTTTCTTGGCTTTAAAACTCATTATTTATTGTATAATTGATTTGCTGTATTCTATAGCTGTCCACAAACAAATGTGACTATAACAGGGATGTCAAACTTAAGGCCTGGGGGCTAGATCCAGGACATGGAGTGCATAGACCTGGCACGGGGGCCACCCTGGAAACAGCAAAGGACTGGCCCACATGCCTCTGCCAGCAAAAACAGAGCCTGGAAATAGCAAATGACCATTTTGGTTGGTGCCTCTGGCAGCCAAAATGGGGCATGGGGGGAGGGCTCCTGGATGGCCTCCTGCAGCACTCTGCTGGCCAAAATGGGATGTGGGGGGCTGCACATGAGGCATCTGTCCTGTCTCTCCCCCCTCCCCCACTCTAGTTGACCCACAGAGAACTACAATGCTGATCCGGCCCTCAAAGAAATCCAGATTGACATCCCTGGACTATAACACTGTAACATAGAAAAGTATTAAAGCAAAAGCAATTAATGCACAGAATATACAGTATATATTTGCCATTAAAATCTGGTTTATATTTGTTCTTATGTTTGTTTGTTAGATTTCAATCTCACTTTTCCTCTTGATAAAGTATATTGTCACCCTTCCTCCGAATATTATCCGTTGAATAAATAATTCTATGAAGTTTTCAGTCTGAGAGAGAGAGAGGCTTGGCTCAAGTCTCCCAATATCAGGATAACCACATGGCTGAATTTAGATTAGACACTGGGTCTTTCTCAGTTTTACCTATTTCTCTATTTAGACAAATCATTGGCTGCCTCAATTGCCAAAGCAACTCAAAGTAGTGTGCAATATGGAATAGAAATAGGTTAAAAACCAACAAAGGGCAAGAGTGATTGGGGAGAAGAAATAACTGATTACACATTGTATAACATTTCAATCTTCAGTTTAATGTTGGCTTATTGTTACACATTTACTTTTTTCATACTGTTGTTGTTCATAGAACTGTTGTGTGAATATTTACCTTAAGGAATAGCATATAAATACCACTATTTGATTTAATAATTTCATTACTTAGTCTAGCACCAAAGAATGTTGTTGCTGTCTGTTATTCCAATTGTGTTATTCATTACTCACAAGGAACAAACTAATGGACATTCTTTAGCACTTCCTGTTAGTTTGTCATTGGATTAAAGGGCTTTGTGTTTTCAGAACTTGTTTGGGGAGGAAAAAACCCAGCCATTATTCTTTATCTCCAAAAGCTAGGTATTATCTGCCAATGACAACACCAACTACTGACTAATGCATTTATTCTACCATCCCCATCCTCAATCTGACTTTGACCTAGACATGACATGGCTGATAATTCTTGCCTAGGCTTTTGACTCTTGCTTCTTCCATCCAATGTCTTGGGTGATAAAGAGATCTGGAAGATTTGAAAATTTAGGACCATTTTTTTTGGCCTTATTACCTTACTATGGGATTGTGTGCGTGTGTGTGTGTGTATGTGTTCTTTTTTTATGGTTATTTTTCATTAAAAAGTATTGTAATTTTTGCATTAATTAAAATCTGGTATCTGTGATGGCTTCCATCCACAATTAATCATAAAAGACCCACTGAAAACAATGAGACTTAAGTCACAACTAGCTTAAATTGTTAATCATTTTAATGAATAAAGTTAATTTTGGATATATTCCCATGTTTGGTTACTGACTTAGAAAGGCTCCCTTACCAATGGCAATGTTTCTTCTGTTTTCAACAGCTAGTCCTGGAACCACACCATCTAGCAGCCCATTGTTATTCTACATGCAACCTCTTCTTGCATTTGCCAAATCTTTTTGGATGCACTTTACTACAAAGGAGAGCAAGCAGAGGTGGTATTTAGTAGGTTCTGACCAGTTTTGGAGAACCAGTAGCGGAAATTTTGAGTTGTTTGCAGAATCTGACTGGAGATTTTACAGTATCCTTTCCTTGCCATGCCCACCAAGCCACTCCCACAGAACCGGTAATAAAAAATTTTGAATCCCACCACTGAGCCCAAGGCATGAACATTGTTCCCCATTGCACTAACTCTTATTGATATCTGTTCGAGATAGGAGTGAAAGTCAAGACTAGAAGATCCACATGACTCAGGTTAAGGCTACTTCCAGAAAACATACAATGCAACAGTCTTGCCGACTGTTCCCAGATATGTAAGACTACTTCCCAGTCTTACATATCTGGAAATACTGCATTGTATCATCATCATCATCATTCATCATTCTAGCCATTGTCTATCCACTGCAGGATGAAGGCTTCTTCTGCATGTTTCCAATCAATACAGTCTTGAGCTTTCCTTTGCCAATTGGGCCTGCAATATTGGCTGATGTCATCGCTCCCTACTGCATTGTATGCATGGGAAAAAAGGAAAGGTCAGAAATGTGATAAATAATAATGTATAAAAAAGAAAACAGTTTAAAAGCTGTGAATGAAGTACTTATATTAGCGGATATGCAATGTATTTTCTGAAAGTTGGACTAGAATGGTCATTCAGGTGTCTTCCATTCTAGGGTGCCAAAATAAGAATGTGAGTACCGTATGTAAGTGTTCAGGTACTGCAGTCTTAGGAAAAAACTAAAATTATATTTCTAGAAACATCATTAAACATCTTTTTCCATTCTTCCTCCCTTCCTCTCCCTCCCACTCCTGATCCTTTCCTCCTTTGTGTGTGCTTTATTGGCACAGGTTCCACAAGGAATAAAATACTGATGCTGAATAATTTTCTAGCAAACATACAGCTTTTTTTGTATTGAGTGTATTTAACAGCCTTGGGGATTGACTGTTTCTCATTTCTTTTGTCAAATTGCATATAAACCCATTAATAAAATCAAATCCCATGTGACTATTTTAGCTGTGACAGCACTACAAGCAATGTTTTCTGTTATCATGGTTTACCTAAAGCAGAATCCCAAGGCTTTGACAGACAAAAGCAAGGTGAATGTCTCTGCTCTAATAAATAGTGCATTTTTCACTTGAAGTACAAACATGCTGGATCAGGATAGTATTTTATAATTATGTAATGTGAGGTTCATATAATGTGAAACCATCTTAGGTCTCAATAAATGTATATTACAGAATACATACAATGCCTCAAATATTTTCTTTTTAATATTTATGTGTGTATGTATGTATACATACATACATACATACACATACAATCAAAAACTGATGGCATATTTATCTATCAGAGTTATCTATCAAAGGTATTGCTTACCTTTTGGAGTAAGCAACATTTTACAAAGTGCAAGAAAAGAATAAAAAACTTTAAGCCAAAAAGGAAAGACACGTGTTAAGAAAAAAAAAAGAAAACAAAAATGAAACCACTTTTTACCAACACCATTTACTCTACTTCATTGTACCTTTCTATTGCAGACCGTCCCTACTTCCCATAATGTCCATAAACAGCTTCATAATTTTTTATTTCTTAAAATCCACAGCTCTCCTTGTTTTAGGATCTTACCAACTCCTAGTTCTGGTGGTGGGGGCCATAGAAGGAGCGTTCACGTCGCGGCCCCTGTCAGGTATCTGTTTACCTGCAAATCCTTCTACCACGCTACACCAACCTACACCAACAGTGTTCTACAGTGGCTGGGAAAAGTGTAGCGACACGAGAGAAGAAGAAGTTCTGGTGGTTATCTATAAAACCCTACATAGCTTGGGGCTGGGATATTTGAGGGATTGCCTTTTTTCAAGATTCTCGACCCATCCAACTAGGCTTATGATGTTCTTGTTGCAATTATCCACTTGGATTACTATAATGAATGATAAACAAATCTATCTTTGGACAATCTGGAGCTTCAGTACACCCAAAACAAAGTAATGCCACTATATGTTGCAAGCTGCACAGAATTACATGATTGGTAGCATATAAATTTAACAAATAAATAAATAATACATTTTTTTCATTGCACAATGTCAGTGTTTTAGTTGATGTAGCCTGCTTCAAATTCATTTAGAAATGGTGATTTCAGCTTATAAATTTTAAACTAGATTATAGAAAGTCTTCATTTTATTATCATATAATAATAATTTTTATTCATGTTGATCCAGCTTGACCATATCATTATGTTTAGGTATTTTTCTCTGAATGAAGTTTGTGTGTTAGCAGAAAAAGATTGAACAAAAGGCTTTTTTGCAATTTTAACTATGATACTTATAGTCTTTTTAGCACTAGGTAAATGTCTTTCATATACTGTATTTAAAGAGCTTTTAAAGATCATTCTGAAATCTGTAACGATCAGAAGTTTTATTTATTTTTTGTTGATATACTGTTTCATTTTGGAATTTTAAAAGAAAAGCTGCATTGTATTTGGTTTTCCAAGGTTATGGGTTTAAATTCTGTGAGGACTATGTAAAGGGCATAATATATGTGTTGAGAATAAGAGTATGAATATACAAATATGAATACATGATGTCATAAATAAAAAATGCAAAGGTGGAAATAAATATTCTTATGGGAGATATGTTTCTGGGGTGGAAAGCATGTTGGAAATGATCTCATGCAGGTTACACAGTCCAGAATTTCTTACCAAAGATTTATCTTTCACAGTGCCATATTTCAGGGTCTGAGAAGAAGCAGGAAGAGACAAGGTAGAGTGATTGCATGCCAGTTGCAGCAGGACTCAACAAAAATGGTGCTCTTCTTCATCAACATCACCTCTCACCCCCAGGGATGCAGCATGGTAAGCTATATATGACTCCATCTAGTCTGGGCTTCATCCTCCCTTATCCCCTGGCCAAGTAAGTGATTGCCTAGGGTTACACCATATAGCTGTAATTCCTGGCTTACATTAAAATAGAATAGATCATACCAGACTGGTGCTTCTTAATTCTACAACTCAGTGTAAAAAGGGCTGAGAGGAAATACTCTAGAAATAATGCATACATCTAATCCAGATGTTAAATCAGAAGTAAGCCATGTCATGTGTGCATATATATCCTTTTATTCCAGTGGGAAGATCACAGTCTCTAGGATTTGTTCTATTCATTGGAGTAACTTTCTCTCTTTTCCTTGCTTTTTTTATATGAAATTGCTGGATCAGTATAAAGGTAGGTAACAATCAATATGGTGCTCATGCTGGGGTATTTCACAGATATGTCATCAACTGGTTTCTACTTGCTATTTTTATAGGTTGGTGTCTTTGACTCAATCCTTGACTTGTCCCTGCAGTTTTCTTGACAAGGTTTGTTGAAAGTGGTTTGCCTTTGTCTCCTTCCTAGGGTTGAGAGGGCTGAGTGTCATCAGCCCAAGGTAACCCAGCTGGCTTTGTGCCAAAGGCAGGACTAGAATTCATGATCTCCTATATCTAGCTTAGTACATTTAACAATTGCACCAAATTGGTCCTCTTCCTCCTTTCTGCTTCAGTATACAGTGATTTGGAAAGCATCTGCCCTCCCAGACAAAATGTGGTGGACATGACCAGCTCTTGAATGAGAACATATTTGGAAGAACATCATCTTTTTTTTTAAAAGGAAGACAAAGCAAGAAAGCAGGAAAGTAATCAAATTAAAACTGATTGAGTGGCATTTAAAAAGCAGCCAGTAATGTATCATTTTCTTCCATTGCTCAGCTACTTAAAAATGATGTAAAAATCTGCAGGATTCTATTGCATTCCCCTGCACGTCTCTGCACCCCCTCTCCCAGACTGGAATCTAAAAGCTAACCTAAAGTGAAATCAGATTGCTTGAACACTGGTTGAAGTTTCTTCCTACCAATGTGGTATTCATTTGGACTTGGTCTCCTGTATTTAATCATAGCTGTTAAGCTGCCCTTTGTAGTGTAATTGCAAAATTGTACTAAGAATCTCTACTGGGAGGGAGGGGAGAGGAGGGAAGTTAAGTGTACCTTGCATTTCAATTCCTGCAGTGTAAATCAAAATGTGTGTAAGATCAAAACTGTCTCATTGACTCTTGACTTTCAGCTAACATGTGGCTTATGCAATCTTCTTTCAAATGTCTTGAATATGCAGATAGGACAGAAGTTAGCAAAATACTTGAGTTTTTTAAGTCTTTCTTTAAAATCTTTCTTTAAAAACTTGAGGCACGTCCGAACTCTACACATAGCTGAGCTGCATAAAAACATGACGCTTTTAGTTTTTATCCTAGCACCCAGGCATGATGCTTGATTGGTTTCATCTGCTTTACCTAAATTGAAATCAATTTAGCAATTATTTATCTTATCCGTCTGTATTTTCAGTGTCTTTGATTTGGAAATAAGTTGTGCTTTTACTAGAATTGGGATGCAACCTTAAATTCAAGAAGTCACTACCAAGAGGGGGAAAGATGCCTTCCCAGGGCAGTCAGTTTCTCCTTAATTCCTCTTTAGGGATTTCTAGTTGAACAAATGGATGAGGTCATGTATGTCACAGGGAGCATTTAGAAGTAAGGATGAAGAAAGGGGGATGTAATCCTCAGAACCAACTGATTAGAAAATGAAATCCTTTGAAGAATGGCTCTTTCAGAATAATCTTCTTGGAATCCTGTGATGTGCTTCCATCATTTTAGACACCTTAACAAATAGAACATAATCCTTTTGTCCAGAACATCAAACAGGCACAGTACTTAGAGACCAGCCTTGGGAAGTGTTAAAGTCCCTTTGCTATGACTGCAGATGATTGGAGCAGGGAGTGCTCCCTCAACAAAAGAACCTAAGGCAATCAGACAAACTTTTTAATGCAATAGCTTATCAGCTTAATTGTATTGTCAGCTTAATATAGCTATTTCCAGCGTGTTTTTTTTTCAAAATGTTCCAGATTACCATTATGAATATATTCAGTTTATATAACCTTGTTTTTCATTATTGAAGGCCAATGTAAGGTGTTAGGAATGATAGTCACCTAACTGTTGGGTTGGCAACATATAAACCAGGATAGTCATTTAATACTGTTGTATCCTTAAGAAAATGCTGTAATTGTGATTGGCTGAGGTTCCTTCAGCGGCCATAAGATGGAGCCAGAAACCTGGTTTGTTCTCTTCTTGCATTTCCTTATTGCCTTTTGCCTGATCATCGTTCTGCTTGGATTGCTGTGAGTCTTGCAACTGTTAGCAAACTCCGTTTACTGAACTTTGTTTATGATACTGGACTTCGTTTTTGGATTATCCCTGGACTGATTGTATTGAATACTACCTGCTTTAACCGTGTATGATTTGGACTGTTTGTTGGACTTGTTTACCTGTTTACAGAAAGTAAAACCTACATTTTACTATTCAGTGTATCTGTATGCTGATTGTGGGTTATTCCTCACCACTCTCACTATGTTTCCCTGAGTGCACTCATTCTCCGAATGGGGAATACCTCAACACTGGTTATGGGCCCAGTTCATAGCAGACTCAGATAACTGAGAGTTAGTGTGAATACACAGTACCATATACAGACAGCTGTTTACTGTTTAATTGTGGGTTATTGTCCTGGTAAAGATGACACAAGACCCTTCAACAAGTCTATTACAGATAACCCAGGTGGATGGAACAAACTATGTTTCCTGGTCTGTGCAGTCTACTTCCGCGTAGAGAAGGTTTATGGAATGTAGTTAAAGACCCACCAGATGTAAATGCTTGGGATCCAAATAATGACGACAATGCCAAATCAGTTAGCTGATTTTAGACAGAACAATGAACGAGCTCTTTGTATAATTGGACTAACACTGAGTGACCAGCAGCTAGTCCATATTCATGGAGAAGAGTCTGCTGCTAGGTGTTGGGAGAATTTGAAGAGTATTTATGTTCGTGACAGTGTAGGTGCACACATACATCTTACACGTAAACTGTTTAGAGTATGTCTTTTGAAAGGTGGAGATATCTTAGCTCATTTGAACTTCATGAAAAGAAGTTTTCAAGAGCAACATGAAAAGGAATTGATTATTTCAGAGCTACATCAGGTTTACATCATTCTTTCCTCATTGGATGAAAGTTATGATGATTACATATCTTCACTGGAAGTACTGACCAGAAATGAACTGTCATTGACTGACATAACTGGATGATTGTTAGAAGAGGCAAGAAGAAGGCAGGATAGAGACCAACTGACAGAGAAACAACCAAAAGAAGAGAATTTGTTTTCAACTGCCTATACTGCTAGGAAATATTTTTCTTGTGGGGCTAGGGGACATAAAGCTAGATTCAGTAAGAAGGGAAAATGACAGAATACTGGTAATCACCAGAAGGCTAAGAAGAATGTTAATTTAGCTATGACTAGCAATTCAACTGTAAACCATGATTTGTGGGGAGTTGATAGTGGAGCATTGCAGTGCATTACTAGAAATAGAGGTTTGTAAAGATGTTCACAAGTAAGCAACATGTATATTTGGCAAATGGATAGAAGATGAAAGCATCAGGTGAAGGTACTGCATGTTGTTCATGTGTAAATGAGCATTTATCTTTGTTATATGTACCTAAACCGAAATTTAATTTGTTATCAGTAAGGGCTTTAGTTAATATTGGTTATATAGTAACCTTTAGGGAAGATAACTGTATAATAGAGAAAGAAGATAAAAGTATTACTGCTACTTTAGAGAATGATTTATATGTTATACACGATGTCCAATTGCAGATGGCTAACTCAGTTTATAACAATGTTAAGCCAGACGAATGTATACATTTACTGCATGGACGTCTGGAGCACGTTAATTTCAAAATGCTGAAACAAACTGTTAAATTGTCAGAGAGAGTAAAATTAAAACCCTTTAGCAAGTATTGAAACTGTAATGCCTGTAATCAGGAGAAAAGCAAGGTTACACCAGCAAACAGACTGAATGGGTTTAAGACCAAAGAATCTTTAGAGGTTATTTTTGTTGACATAATTGGTCCTAAAAACTCAGTTTGGGAGGTGCCTGCTATGTTTTGAGTATAATGGATCATTACTCACAGTACGGTTTCTGCTATCTAATGAAAAACAAAACAGAAACATTCCAACATTTCTTTAACTGGCTAAGAATTGCAGAGAGAAAATGAGACGTAGAGTAATCACATTAATAACTGATAACATGACTGAGTTTATTAACAGTAGATTCCAAATGATGTTGAAATTGGCTGGTATTGAGCATAAGCATTCTGCACCATACAGGCCACAACATAATTTGTTTGTAGAACAAAGAGGGCAAATGTTATAAGCCATGGCTTGCACTATGTTATCCAATTCAGATTTGCCTGAAACACTATGGGGTGAAGCCATAATGTGTAGCAATCATGTGTGAAACAATGTGGTGAACACAACAATTGGTAAATTGCCATTCACTCATTGGCATAGCAGAAAACCAATTTCAGTTATCTATATACATTTGGAGCTCCAGCATGAGTGTATATTCCCTCATAAGTAAGACTGAAAGGGCAACATAGAGCTAGTAAATTAATTTTTGTAGGTTACGAGGCAAACCATAGATCATTTAGATTCTGGGATCCAGGCACAGCTAATATTTACTGTAACGCTAGTGCTAAATTTTTTGAGCACATTGGGTGGCATAAACTAGACCAGGAATCTAACAATAATGTTGTTATAGACATCCAAGTAGTCCCTAATGATGAGATAGTTAAACCATCAATAGCCATTAAAAAGGAAGAACAGGCACAGGAGGAGGTAGAAGAACAGGAGCAGGTGGAACAGGAAAGTCCACCAGTAAGCCCTGAGTTGCCTAGATGTAACACGACCACCAGATAGATATCAGGCTAGTGTAGTATGCCAAGTAAATATAGTTCCTACTAACTATAATGAACTGAAACCGTATCCTGCTAAGGATCAGGCTGCTTGGCAGGAAGCAATGGATAAGGAACTGAAATCTTTACAAAGTTTGGAGGTATATGAAAATGTCAGGTTACCACCAGGTGAGCATGCCATAGGGTGTAAGTGGATTTATAAAATTAAGTCAGGTGTGGATGGGACTGTTACCCATAAAGCCAGGTTAGTAGCACAATGATTTGATCAGTCAACCAACGACTATGAGGAGGTGTTTGCACCTAGTCTGAAGGCTTCCATATTACGAGCAGCATTAGTGTGGGCAGCTAAAAATAAATACACAATAAACCATTTAGATGTAGACACAGAATATCTTCATGCACCGTTGCAACATACTATATATTTAAAGAAGCCTTTGGGGATAAAAACTGATAACAAAACTGATTGTTGGAGATTAAAAAAGAGTCTATATGGCTTGAAGCAATCAGGCTATGAATGGAACCAATGCATAGTGAAGGAATTAACAAAAATAGGTTTTGTGGCTGGCATGGCTGATCCATGTTTATTCAAAAAGGAAAGTGATTGTGTAATTCCATTGTTGCTATTGTTCACTGATGACATAGCATTAATCACTAAGACTGATCAAGAAGCTACTGGGATTATTTCACTGTTAGAAAAGAAATTTAAAATAAAACATTGAGGTGATATTAAACAGTATCTTGGTTTGAAAATAGATAAAACTAAGGGAGGCTACAAAATCTCACAGGTAGATAAAATTAACCAGTTACTGAAGAACTTTAAAATGGAACTTTATAAATTGGCTAAAACACCAATGAGCCAGGAGTTTAGCCACAGTGATGTGCAAAGTCCTGTTTTTGATAAAGACATTTATCAATCATTAATTGGTAGCTTATCCTGTCTTAGTAATTGGTCTAGGCCAGACATAGCATATAGTGTCAACCAATTAGCCAGGTTGAATGCTGAGCTACTGAAAGGCACTGGCAAGCTGCTAAGCATGTGTTGAGATATCTTAAACAAACAATGCATTATGCATTATATTTGGAGCCTAAGGATGAACTAAGTTTAACTGCATATGCCAATGCATGTTTCACTGCAGATGTACCGACACGTAAATCAATGTCAGATACTGTAGTGTTTTTCGGAAAGGTGTTAATTGGATGGCGGTCTATTTGACAAAAACATCTAAGGTTATCAACGATGGAGGCTGAATTCTCATGTTTGTCTCTATTATGTACAGACTTAGTATATTATAAACAACTAATGATAGACATGGGAATTAATGTAAATGAACCTATTGTTGTACATGAAGACAACCAATCAGCAATTCAGATGGCCTCCAATCTCGCTGTAAAGACAAGATCAAAACACATCGATCTATGATATCTGAATGTGAGACAATGCGTTCAAAGTAAAATGATTATACTGAAGTACTGCATGTCAGAGAATAACATTGCAGATCATTTTACAAAAGCCCAAGGCACTGTAAAACATAGGACTTGCTGTGAGAAATATGGACTAAACTGTAAGCTTTTATATATTGTCCTATCCAAAGGGGAGAATATTAGAAATAATAGTCACCTAACTGTTGGGTTGACAATATGGAAACCAGGATAGTTATTTCATACTGTTGTATCTTTAAGAGAATGCTGTAATTGTGATTGGCTGAGTTTCCTTCAATGGCCACAAGATGGAGCCAGAAACCTGGTTTGTTCTCTTCTTGCATTTCCCTATTGCCTTTTGCTTGATTGTCATTCTGCTTGGATTGCTGTGAATCTTGCAACAGTTAACAAACTCCATTTACTGAACTTTGTTTATGATACTGGACTTCGTTTTTGGATTATCCCTGGACTCATTGTATTGAATACTATCTGCTTTAACCGTGTATGTTTTGGATTGTTTGTTGGACTTGTTTACCTGTTTACAGAAAGTAAAACCTACATTTTACTATTCAGTGTATCTGTATGCTGATTGTGTGTTATTCCTCACCACTCTCACTATGTTTCTCTGAGTGCACTCATTCTCTGAATGGGGAATACCTCAACATAAGGATAGAAAATAAGCTTCCAAAGTATTGGTTGACATTGCCCAAATTCATTTGGAAACCTTCTGTATATGTGTTTTCTTCTAACATTCCAAAGGCTAAATGCCTAAAATGCCTACTTTTTATATAGATGCTAGATAGATAGATAGATAGATAGATAGATAGATAGATAGATACATAGATGGATGATAGAGGGAGGGGTAGGTAGAGATATAAAAATAGAGATAGAAATATAGATTTTTACTTTGATAGATAAAATCTTAAGGCAAGGATGGGCAACTATGGCACCTTTATAACCTTGGACTTTAATTCCCAGAATTCCTAAGCCACCACTGGCTCAAGAATTCTGGGAGTTGAAGTTCACAGGTCATAAAGGTGTCATAGTTGCCCACCAGTGGTGGGATTCAAATTTTTTTACTACAATTTTTGTGGGCGTGGCTTGGTGGAAGTGGCATGGGAAGAATACTATAAAATCTCCAGTCAGAGGTGGTATTTGCCGGTTCTCCAAACTACTCAAAATTTCTGCTACCGGTTCTCCAGAATTGGTCAGAACTTGCTGAATACCACCTCTGTTGCCCACCCCTTATCTAAAGACTTCAATGAATTGACCACTAGACCTGGGAATGGGGCACTTGGCTCAGAAGAGGGGATAAGCTTCCAACTGATGACCCATCCATAAGATATCTCCAATATACTAGACTTGGTGTATCACTACTATATTCTGTTTACTCCACTTCTCTCCTATAAGGCCCCAAACTACAGTATATCTCTAGCATACTGTTGAGTGGCTACTATGTACAACTCTAATCCAATAGCTCATATTACCCTTACTATATTTCAATCTTGCTGAATTGGTAGCCTGATCAAATCACTCTAGCCCCGTGATGGCAAACCTATGGCACACATCACACATGTGGCACACAGAGCCATTTGTGAGGGTACACGAGCCTCAGGCAAACTTACCTCACTGCACATGCATGCACCTCACAGCTGATTTTCAGTCCATTTTTCAGCCTCCCAGAGGAAATACTGGACGTGATTAAACGAGCCCATTTTTCACCCTACAAGGGCTGCAGAGGCTTCCCTCAAGCCTCTGGGAGGCCAAAAAAGGCCTCAAAAGGGCGGAAAATCAGCTGTGAGGCACAGTGCAGGTAGTTGTGGTGGGAAGGGAGAATTGCATGTGCATGTACAGGGAGCATGGGGGGCCACTGCTCTAGCCCACACATCAGTCTTTCAAAACAGAAAGCATGTAATGCTCATCTTATATTTATTAGATTTTTTAAATCTCATTTTTTATTATTTTATAAAGAATTCAAGGTGACAAACATACATAATTCTCTTTCTCTTCTTTCCTTCCTTCCTTCCTTCCTTCCTTCCTTCCTTCCTTCCTTCCTCCCTCCCTCCCTCCCTCCCTTCCTTCCTTCTTTCTCCACAACCCTGTGAACTGGGTTGAAGGAGCACGACTGGCCCAAACACATCAAGCCAGTTTCATGTGGGATTAGAACTTTCAGTCTCCTGCTTTATAGGCCGACATCTCAACCACTAATCACACATAGGCTCTATCACACCTATGTTACATGCGACCTCATAGGGTTCATTTGGTTTGTTTGACTATTGATGAAATGATAACTCTTTAGTTCACTGGCTGCTAGTTATGTTGGCTGTGTTTTGGAGGCAGCATGGATGTTCATTTTACTTGTACAGAAGCAATTATGGGAGGGGACTGTTGCATGATGAATGCTAATTGTGTTATTCGATATTTTTTGTTTGACAAGTATAATTCTTTTGCTAGTTGATCTTAGTTTTGGAGGCTGTTAGTTGACTTGGGAAAAATACTATATACCATTTATTCTTGTTGGTGCCTGTTTTTTTTTTCAATGGGATACTGCTCTTAAAATGCCATCAACAAAATGCCTGTAAATTAGAAACTCATTTTAATATTAATTCCCTCTTATTTATTAATATTTCATATTAACATTAATATTCAACATTAGACACAATGATACTGTCTTTTCTTTTACAGTGGCATAATTATTACAGTATGCCATTTACTTTATGGTACAGTGACATAGCATCTATTATTCGCATATCCAGGGAATTATATATCACAGCCCACTGATTTGTAACAATGGTTTCAAGCTTATTGTATAATTCTGAGGCACCTGATTCAAAAACAAAAAGATTAAAAATTGAAATCTTTATGAAAAGCAATGCTACAATATTTTAATGTAGGGTACCTTTCATTCCTACCTTGTTCTACCATTGTTTAGCATCTTCCTCCATATTAAAAAATTCAGTTCTGATCCCTGTTGTTTCTATGGTTAGTTGTGAATTTGTTGAGAAGATCTATCCTCTGGTTCTTCTTCTCAGTAACAAAACCTCATTATTTGATGCTGTGCCTCACAGTCTTCCACAAACACCTCATGGTCCCTGACTTTTAACTGATATTTGGAGAGGTTCCTGGCTTCTGCAATTCTGGAGAAGGCAATGACAAATCACTTCCAGGTTGTTGCCAAAAATACTTCATGATCATGTCCATGAAACAGTCAGGAGCCAAGCCCAATATAAACTCTTGCTTAGGGTTATTTTGTGTGGCTCCCTTAGTAGCAGCCAGCACGAAAAGCCAAACAAACCAAGTTGAACTTTCATACTGTGGTTTTTGCACCAGAGTTTCCATATTTCATCTGTTTTACTATGTAATGTATGTTATAAAATCTGAATGAGATATCCTCACTTCACCTTGAGGTACTTCACCACATGACAGTGTCATTATTCACATAATGAAGACATAAGGCTGCAATTCATCTCACTGAAATATTTTGTGCTGCTTTGAGGCCTCCTCAGGCACTTGCATTGGCATATATGGAAACCTATTCCAACTCTAGGAAGTGCTGGAAAGTTCCCAGAAGCTTTGCTGGATTCTTTAGATGCAGAGAGACACATGTGCTTCATAAGGCAGTTTCAAAGCCATGCTTCACTTGAAGCTTCATTGAAATGACAAACTCCAACTCCAATGAAGCTACTTTGTAAAGCAATGTCACACACACACACACACACACCCCAGCTGCTAAAAACAAAAGAAACTGCCAGTTTGCTTTGCTTGGCTTGGCTCTGCATTGCATTGCTTAAGTATTGTCTGGCCAATCAGCTGTGCCTTTCCTTTCCCTCTGGGGAGCAGAATGTAATTCATTGCCAAGGTGTTTGTCTTGGCTGCTGGCTGCAATTGCAGTCACAGTGATATATGTGAACAAGGGTCATCATCATGCCACAGGTATTCTCTGCCACTAGCAGGATAATTGCAGAATGTAGCATACCAACAAAAGGGTAGGGACATGCTCATAGCAGTCACGTACAATTTGCTTTCCAGGAAAAATAAAAGACCCATAAAAATGTGCCAGCTCAGGCCTTTCTGTTGCCTAGCAAGATGGAGCCTGCCTCCCAGGCTTCAAACAAAAGCTGACTAGACTGGAAGTTGACTCTTTCTTTAACACTAAAGATGAGTTAGAATCCTCAAGAACACCTGAAGGAAAACAGGCTCTGGGTGAGACACACAAGAAACAGGTGGAATTCCAGTTGTGACTGCCATCTTGACTTTTTTTTATCCCATTCCCCATTGGCACCCCTAAAACTGGTGTGCCACAAATTAGTTCACTACAGTTTTGGCTGAATACCACAACTACAACCTCAACTATAATCACAACTACAATCAAAAATAACCATCAAACCAAAACCACAAATAATTACTATCCCATCAAATAATTTCACAAATGATATCTCCTTATTCATCAGAGATACCATTGAACGTGATCAGAAATGTCCAAATGCCATTTTATTTGGTCTTGAAGAAACCAACAAATCAGATGACATCACCAAAGTTCGTAATATCATAAGCAACTCAAATACAACAAACATCTCTCCTGAAGATATCATTGAAGTAACCAGAGATGGCCCTGAGTCCAAATACAATGATGTCTTGGTGGCCCCAAAATTTTGTAGAGTTGCTTGCAAAAATGAGTCCAGCAAACACATATTCATTAATACAATAAACACCATTGCAAAAACCAATCCCAACCACAAAAAAATTCACTCAAGACCAGACTTATCCATGCTGCAAAGAATTTGCTCCCATGAACTCTGCAAGGAACTCAAAAGATGGCTAGACAATGGAGAGAAGGATCTCTACATTGACTACCGTGCTGATTGTATCAAAAATAAGTCACACAACCCACAACACATCCAACCCTCCCTCATCCAACCCACCATCACTCAAAACTAGGCACACGTGCCCCTAACTACCTCAATTCCAAGTACAACTGGCCTTAAATGCAAGCTACTCAATGCAGGAAACCTTGTGAATAAAATACCTGAATTTCTCCTCTTACTAAATATGGCTAAATTCAACATCATACTTGTCTGTGAAACATGGCTCAATGCATCTCTCCCTGACTCCATTACCACAGTAAGAGACTATCATGTTTACCAATCAGATCATGAAATCCGTAGAGGAGGAGGTATTGCTATCTTCCATAAAAAGTCTGTACATCTAAAAAGCATCCAAGTTACCCAAGAGCTTGCTCTTCCTGAGACCATCGTCTGTGAACTGTTCTTAAATATCACATTTCAATTCTTACTATGTTACAGAGCCCCTGATTATGAGATCGAACATGTAAACAAGCTAAATTCACTACTAACATGGGCAACATCCTGCCCACACACTTTTATCTTTCTTGGTGACTTCAATCTACCTCACATTAACTGGACTGTAAACGAATGTAAAACTGAACCCATATATGCAACCTTCTACAATGCTGTAACAAACCTGGAACTGGAACAACTAGTAACCAACAATACTAGATTTAACAATCTAGTTTAAAAAAATTATGCCACCAGATAAAGACTGAATGCAACAATTATCACATTAAACAAGAGGAAAACCTATGCACCAATTCCACCCGTGCTATCTACAATTTTGTAAACAACAAACTAAAAGACTCAAGGTCCATCCCACCCCTGAAAGGACCTAATGGTAAAGACTGCAACGACGACATTAATGTAATTAATGCACTATTAAAGCCAACCTCTTTAACACAATCTTTGGCTCAGTATTTGTAAACAGCAATGGATCAAGCCCAGTACTTCCTAATCGAACCACAGACAACTACAATGATCTAATACATATCGATTTTACAGTAGACAATGTTGAAAAAGCACTGCGCAATCTAAAACCATCCCTATCTATTGAACTGGATGGAATATGTGCCTACTTCTTAAAAAAGCTATCAACTGCCATAGCCGAACCTCTAAGCATAATCTTTGAAAAATCTTTCAGGACCAGCTCCTTGCCTAACCTATGGTCACAAGCCACGGTCATCCCCATCTTCAAAAAGGGAGACCTCAGCCTAGTTGAAAATTACAGACCAATCTTTTTATGCTGCGTCACCTGTAAAGTCATGGAATCAATTATTAACCAATCCATTTTCCTCCACTTAGAGACAAACAACCTACTCTCTTATAAACAATTTGGTTCCAGAAAAAAACTCCTGCAATCTGCAACTCTTACACTGCAAAAACATATGGACTATCCAACTCAATCAGGGCAAAGCCATAGACACAATCTACATAGACTTCTGTAAAGCCTTTGATTCCGTGGTACATGACAAACTGCTCCTAAAATTAAAATCTTATGGTATCTCTGGACACCTGCATAATAGAAACATTCCTGTCAAACAGACAACAAATGGTCAAAATTGGGAGTGTCCTATCAAATTCTGTACCTGTCAACAGTGGTGTCCCCCAAGGCAGTGTTCTAGGACCAACTCTCTTCATACTCTACATAAATGACCTCTGTGATCATATTAAGAGCAACTGCATTCTCTTCATTGACAATGTAAAGCTATTCAACACCACAGACAATACTGCTACCCTTCAAAAAGACTTTGACTATGTATCAGAATGGTCAAACAAATGGCAACTTCAAATCTCAACAAATAAATGCTCTGTCTTACATATTGGCAGAAAAAATCAAAAAATAAAATACAAACTAAATAGTCAAGACCTTGTTGATGATCCAAACTTTGTCAAGGACCTTGGAATACTCATCTCTAATGATCTAAGTGCTAGATCCCACTGTAACTACATCGCCAAAAAGACGTTAAGAGTTGTTAACCTAATCTTACATAGCTTCTTCTCTGGTAATATTATATTAGTAACTAGAGCATACAAAACATTTGCTGGACCAATTCTTGAGTACAGGTCATCAGTCTGGAATCCACATTATGTATCTGATATTAACACAGTTGAGAAAGTCCAGAAATATTTCACAAGAAGTTCTCCACGCCTCTATTCCTTGCAGAATACCTTATGCCACCAGACTTGAAATTCTAGACCTAGGAAATCTAGAACTACGCTGCCTTCAGTTGATCTAAGTTGATCTATATAAAATCATACATTGCAATGACTAACCTGTCAGTGAATACTTCAGCTTCAACCATAACAACATGAGAGCAAATAATAGATACAAACTCAAGGTTAATTGCACCAAACTTGATTGCAGGAAATATGACGTCAGCAACAGAGTGGTCAATGTCTGGAATACTCTCCCTGACTCTGTGGTTTCTTCCACAAACCCCCAAAACTTGAACCTTAGACTTTCTACTGTTGACCTCACCCCTTTCCTAAGAGGTCTGTAGGGGGCGTGCATTAGCACACCAACGTGCCTACTATCCTTGTCCTATTATTTCTTTTATTTTTCTTATATGTATCCATGCATTCATAGCTATGTTTTTACTTATACGTATTATCTTGTAAGCAACTGACAAACCAAATATAATAAATAAAAATAATTGATTCAAGCTCATCTTCTGGGCTTGCATCTGTTGATTGGGTAATTAGAATTACTGTTTTCAAGCAGGTAGAGAGACAAGAGTATAGAATCTCACCTCACAAAGGTCCAAATTATTATGTTCTTTCCTGATCTGTGAGGAAAGACCGGTCAGTCCTCTTTAATTCAACAGCATTGCAATGAGGCTTGCAAGAGAGGCCTCTTTATCACCTGCTGTTTTGTTAACCTGGAACACACTTCTTATCACCTGGGCCAAGCAGGTCTTTCTTGAATTTTTTAAAACCCAGT
Source organism: Laticauda colubrina (assembly GCA_015471245.1). Lineage (NCBI taxonomy): Eukaryota > Metazoa > Chordata > Lepidosauria > Squamata > Elapidae > Laticauda > Laticauda colubrina. Next base: position 42,663,085 of record BLBF01000003.1, on the reverse strand, counting down.
GTTTTTTTTTTAAATCAGGTTCTTTGCTTCCTGCTGGGCTGGTTTAGGAAGTACAATTGGTAGCTATTCAAGGTTTCCCTCCTTTCCTTGACAACATTCACTGAGGAAATTTATACAGTTCACCTTTCAGATATAAAGGGGAAAATGCTATTTAGCTTGACAGAGAATAAATTCTGAGATGGGAAAGCAGCCCAGATTTAATCAGATGTTCTCAGAGAGGGTAATCTACAAAGTCCTATGATTTAATAATTACAGAATTTGGTAGGGAAGATGTCATGATAGCACGATGGCTCTCATATAGCTGTTACTGTAAAGTGAATTTTCAGACAAAAGTATCTGGTGCTTTATTATTCAATATTAATCAGTTATCTTCTCAGTATATCCATATAATCATATTAAGAACACATTATTCTTAATGTTAGTGAGAACAATTAGCTTACCTCCACAAGTTGTGAATTCTCCATCAGTGGCGATTTTAAAGAAGAGATTGGACAGCCATTTCCCTGTAATCGTATGGGATCTCCTGCTTAAGCAGGGATTTAGACAAGAAAACCTTCAAGGTTCCTTCCAACTTTTGTTATTCTGTTTCTGTTATTTTATTTATTATTTAATTATGATAATTTATTTGCCGCCATTGCATATCCAACAACTCTGGGCAAGTTATTTTTGACTGTCTTATCAGAGGAATCAATCCCTGCCTCTAAATCCAGCAAGCATGAAGAAATAATTAAAGGGGCAAAATTGGGAATCATCATTAATAGTTTTACTTTCCCCTGATACAGACAATCTTATAAGATTCGCTATACTGTGATAAGAAATTTATCAATGAAAACCTGACAAGACCTATAAGGTGTTCATTGAATGGCCACATTTTCCATTTTCCAGAAGTCAGTTTCAAATTCCCAACCTTTAAATGTACTTCGTATTTCAGCTTCAGATTTAAACTTCCACAGATAAAGTGGATGGCATTAGAAGCTGGTAAAGCGTTGTTGTAACAATCTCCTAACATTGGGGATATTCTTACCTGACAGGAATAATCCATATCCTTATCTTGTAAATATAAAGAATCAATCTGCATCTTTCTTGAGTTTGAAGGTCATGGACAATCATGCTTGTTAATTGTTATTAATTAACATAAACTCACTCAATTATAAACAAAGTTTAATTTGTACAGAAAATATTTCTCTTCAATAATTTTGCAATTGGAAAGATAAAGTAATTCCCATTTTGGTTATATCTTTATAATTGTCTGGAAATGGGAAGGCATTCTGTTTTTACAATCATATGTTCAAAATGTAGAAAACCAAAATGTGTCAAAAATGGTGTAAAACAAACAAATAAAAATATTTTGTAATGGGCTTACTCTTTGGTAACTTCTTGTTTATAGAAGAAAAATCTGACTGTTCCAGTCTTGAACTGGTTTCAAACAGGCAGTGGAGATCTTCGTTTTGTTCACTTTTCATGCTTGTTAAAGGAATTTTTTTACTTCAAATTAAACACATTTTAAACACTTTCTTGACTGTAGACTTTACTGTATATATTTAACTGAGGGAATTTTTTAAAAAATGAACAAAAAATAAGATCTGAACTTTTCAGCTCTTCATTATATTTATTCCCAGCATTTAGGATTTAAAATATTTTGGACAGATGTAGATGAACAGCTTTCTGTAATTTTTATATAGCTTCCCACATGGAATGAAGTGAAACTAGGGAGAAATTTTAAAAAAAATCAAAATGGTGGCTGCAAATGTGGTTAAAGCACTGTTCCTTTCTTCACAGGGAGTAAGAAATGTGAACATAAGGGCAGATTGAATCATATGGTTATGGCTACCATCTTGATTTATTTTGACCCCCATTCCACCTCATATGAAGCCATGTCTAGTCAATTTACTGTCTTTCAGAGTTTTTCAAAGATTCTGAAATCAGAAGGCCACACCATTAGTAACGGCACTTTTCTGTGCCCACTTCTCTCACTGTATCTTACACAAACACCATTTTTCTCCACTTTCTTTTCCATTGAAATCAGCAGTCCAGCATATCAGAGTTCTTGGAAATATCCTAAAGAGAACGATGACAGGTTACTTCATTCATTAGTTGTACTAGTTTGAATTAAAGATATCAATCCAATTGTTGAATCCCATTTTGAATGCCCCCCTTCCCCCTCTATATGTAACAGACCATTTGTTTCTATTGATACCTCTACTCTTGGAAAAGTCTCTGGAGCTTTCTCCAAGTTGCCATTTCCTTCCCATGCATTCATTTTTACATCTGGAATTTCCAGATTGTTCATCTTTGCATCATGAGGAGAATGAAGACCAATTATGACTGTTAGTGCCAGAACATCTGGAGACCACTTACTTCTTTGGGATGGGAATCTGGAACAGTTTTTTAGCAGCTGGCCTTATGGCTTCATTGCTCAAAACTGTGTTTATCGAGAGTTGTTAGAATTTTCACACAAGAGTTTTCAATGTAGCTGAAAAGGGACTATATACTTCTCCATTCCAAATTTACACATCATGGGCATTGACCTTATATCACCTTTAAATATCTCATAAACAAATTTTTAAACAAGTGCTTGGAAGACTTTAAGACTGCAGGATCATATTGCTGTTGAGTTACTAGAATTCTATCTTGTTACTCCCATGAGAACTAAATGTTACACCATGCCATTTAAGAGAAAGAAATGAATAAGGGAGGGAAAAGAAATGTTGATCTGTCTCACTGTATTCTTCCTGTCTCACTAAACTACTGATTTCACTACCATGAACAATTGTTAGCAGTGACCAACAATTTGGACAGCTTTAAATGGGGAGTAAAGACATTAATGACCATCATAGTTATAAGGATTCTATGGGACTTTCAGTATTGAATAAATTATAGCACAGAAATTCAATATTCATTTTGGATGTAACACTGTGCCCTCTTTTAACTATCAGTGGTGTGAATTTTATAAATTTCATAGAAAATCTAACTGGAAGCTGCCAACAGCATCTGGCTGAATTCTGTGACAATAAAGAGCTGGGCTGGCTATCATTTGGTCTGACCCAGCAGGATTCTTCTTATGAACTTAACGGATGCTGCCATTTGTTTCAATGCCTTGCATATTTTCCCCTCAAAGATATTTATCTATCCTTAAATTATCCTTTCCTCTTTTTTATTTTGCTATTCATTAATTTAATCCTTTGGGGAGGCATAAGTCAATTATAAGCAGAAAAAGAGTTTCATGGCATCCACCCAATAAGTTTTTAATTCTTCTTTCACAACTTGCTTCTTTGCAGAATTAGAAAGCATTTCTTTCTCTGCCAGGAATTCTGGGAAAATGAGAGAGAGAGCTATTGAACTTTGCGATGAGAATAAGAGCAATCCTGTTGGATCACATCAGAAACCCAATTAAACTGGCATCCAGCAGTGGTCAAATGGGTTCTTCTGGAAAGCACTGGAGGCAGCAGCATTGTGCAACTGAATAGAGATAACCTACATAGGACAAAAGATGTTGGAAGGAGGTGGGGTTCCCAGTTTTCCAATGACAAGAGAAACAACCCTTCATATTTCTACATGATTGGAAAGGCTAATCATGTATACCCAGGGGTCTTTTTGAAGTACGAGAACCAGAAATAATAAGTATCTGTTTGTGATTCTCACTTTCTTCTTGCAAAATCCTATTCTGGGAAAGTTTGAATAATTCATAAACACAGAGAATTTTGTGGGTTTGTTTGTTGTTGTTTTTTTAGGAAAAAATACTTTATATTTTGCTATAATTCTGAAGGATCAACTTATTTATATAAAAAACACTCAGAAATTCATCACTGTGAGTGGAACATCCAGTGACCAGAACAAAATTGTATCTTATCCATCAAGCTGGACCTTGTTTTAGTATAACAAACATGGACAATATTTTCAGGCTTGAATAATGTGACCAAAGTCCATATCCTGTAACTATGATCTATACATGTGTATCTTTAAAAATGCTTCTCTTATGTGTTATAGACTTGTACAGAAGATTCAATACTCCTTATTGAGGAATCAGATTCTATGACCTCAACACAATTTATCTTTGAGTTGATGTTGCATATTCATATGTAGATTTTTTTCAAATTATTATATAGAGTATTTTGGAAGACATTCTGAAATGGTTAGCATGTTCTGGGAAGAGGAATTCTGGGACTTCTGGTATGGAAAACAATGAGGAGTATGGTAGAAAATTATTCTCCTTTTTCAATGTAAAAACCTTCAAAGATCATTCTTTGAAGACAATCTTCCCTCCACTCCTTCATGAATTAAAATGTTCTGGTCAGATTATAATTGTTACATGTAGGAAGACTGGGGCTGATTTAAAAAAGTATTATTTTTCCCTACAACATCCATGACATTTGTTGCTGCTGTATATGGAAATGGCCAACAATTAAGAATCTTTACATTAAACATGATCAGTTCATGGGCTGCTGGCTACAAACAACCATCAAGCATCTGTTTTCTCAGCTTCCTAAAAGAATCCAGCTATTGCCAGCAACATTTAGAAGAAAAATGGCTGAGTTTCATCAATGAGATTTTTTTTCATTTTTTAAAGAAAGCAAATGTTAGCTTTAAATATATGAGACATTGGCTATGCTCCTTGTGCTCTTTAAAGTCAAAATTGTTGTTGTGTTAAGATGCAGTCTATACTTGCAGAAAAGTAATCCAACTGTCCAACCCTTTTGAACTAACAGATTTAACAGATAATCAGAGTTGGAAGGGATCTTGTAGGTCATCTAGTCCAACCCCCTACTCACGCGGGAGACCCTACACCATTTCTGACAAATGGCAGTCCAATCTCTTCTTGAAAGTCTCAAGTGATGGCGCTCCCACAATTTCCAAGGGCAAGGTGTTCCATTGGGTGATTGTTCTCACTGTCAGAAAGTTTCTCCTTATTTCCAGATTGTTCAGTTTCCATCCATTATTCCTTGTCTGGCCTGCAGGCACTTAAGAAAATAGCTTGACCTCTTCCTCCCTATGGCAGCCCCTCAAATATTGGAAGACTGCTATCATGTCTCCCCTGGTCCTTCTCTTCAGTAGACTAGCCAAGCCCAGTTCCTGCAACTGTTCGTTGTATGTTTTAGCGTCCAGTCCCCTAATCATCCTGGTTGCTCTACTCTGTACTTTTTCTAGTATCTCAACATCTTTTTTGTAATGTGGTGACCAAAACTGGATGCAGTACTCTGGGTGTGGTCTTATTAAGGCTTTATAGAGTGGTATTAGTACCTCCCTTGATCTTGATTGTATCCCTCTGTTAATACAATTTAGGATTGCATTAGCTTTTTTGCTGCAGCTGCACACTGCTGGCTCATGTTTAGCTGGTTGTCCACTAAGACTCCAAGATCCCTCTCACAGTTACTGCTATTGAACCTGGCTTCACCCAGTCTATATATGTACTTTTGGTTTTTCTTGCCTAAGTGTAGGACTTTACTTTTCTCCACATTGAATTTTATTTTGTTAGATACAGCCCAGTGTTCAAGTCTGGTCAAGATCCATCTGGATCTTGAGCCTATCTTCTTGAGTGTTAGCTCTTCCTGCCAGCTTAGTATCATCTGCGAATTTAGTAAGTTCTCCTTCTATTTCCTCATCTAAGTCATTAATGAAGATATTGAAGAGTACTGGGCCTCAGACTGAACCTTGTGGCACCCCACTGCTTACTTCTCTCCATGTAGACTTAGACCCATTAAGGACTACTCGCTGAGTACGGTTTGTCAGCCAGTTGCAAGTCCTTCTTGTGGTGATGCTATCTATTCCACTTTTTTCTAGATTACTAAGAAGAAGGTTATGGTCTACTTTGTCAAATGCCTTGCTGAAATCTAAATATATTATGCCCACAGTATTTTGCTGGTCTACTAATTTAGTCACTTTCTTGAAGAATGAAATAAAATTGGTTTGGCATGATCTGTTCTTAACAAACCCATGCTGACTGCTTGTTATTACTTTACATGTTTCTAAATGTTGGCAGATCTGTTTTTTTATTCTGTTCCAGTATCTTCCCAGGTATTGATGTTAGGCTGATTGGTCTATAGTTTCCTAGGTCTGTTTTTTTTCCTTTTTTGAAGATGGGAACCACATCAGCTCTTTTCCAGTCCTCTGGTATTTCGCCGGTGCTTCAGGGTTTTTGAAAGATATGATGCAGTGGTTCTGAGATGACCTCTGCCAGCTCCTTTAAAACTCTGGGATGTAATTCATCAGGCCCCAGTGAATTGTGTTCATCAAGATCAGACAGGTGTTCTTTTACTATTTTTTTTTGCTTGTTTTAACTTTTATTTCTGATCTGTCTTTTACAGTGATGTTTTTGGTGGGTTGAGCTATAGTTTCTTTTTGTGTGAAGACCGATGCAAAGAATGAGTTAAGCAGTTCTGCTTTCTCTCTGTTGCCTGTTACTTCCTTGCTGTCTTCTCTCTTTAGTGGACAGACTGTTTCCTTGGTTTTTTTTTTTTTCTTGTTATTTTTATGTTGGAAGAAACTTTTTTTTATTATCTTTGACTTTTGTTGCAAATCTTTGTTCATTCTGAGCCTTTGGTATCCTGACTTCATCTTTGCAGATTCTGGCTATCTGCTGATATTCAGTCTTAGTTATATGTCCTTCTTCCCATTTTTTGTACGTGTCCTTTTTTTCTTTCAATTTGCCAGAGAGATCTTTGTGCAACCATGCTGGTTTCTTCTTGGATTTCTTGTTTTTCTTTCTCAGACAGTAGTCTGCATGGCTAGGAATATTCAGTTATAGATGGATGAAAGGCCATAAATCATGACTAGCATAACTAGCATTTCCTATTGACTAACACAGAAAAACTAAATAATTCGATATTGCACATTGTTCAGAAAGAAACCAGATTTATTTGATGAATATAACAAAGCCAATCAACATCAAGCACTACTCATACACATGATAACAGTATTATACCGTGGTATTTAACATTTCTACAAGACATTAATATTACAATGACTGCTGTAAAACATGCCCACTGATGATTTCTAAGGATTCCTTAGTTTCATATCAATATCCTTAACCACATGTCAAGTTTACAATCCAGAACATGCCACTCACTTGAAGAAAATTATTACAAGAAGCACTATCAAATGAGGATAAAAGATAAATAGGGAACACTGACCCATTGTTGCATAACATTAGATTCAAACAACCACTCTACACCAAAGGAAAATATAGGTACATGTTGTGACACATCTGAAGTCTTTTTAGAATACGACTTCAAAAGAAAATCAAAACCCACTTTCAAATTAAGGTCAATGTGCATTTACATGCATATTGGTTACATAAAATTCATTTAAATACAAAATTCATTCTGTACATGTAAATGAAAGAATGTGCAGTACAAGCTTGATCCTACAATAAAACAGACTAATCTTAAATATTAACGAAAAGGTATATTTGATTTTTAAAAAACATTTTAAGGGGGAAGTAAACTACCAAACATTGCTCAAATATATATGTGTGTGTGTGTGTGTGCTGTTCAGCTTCCTTCGGGTATTATCCCACGTCATTGTAGTTCTGTTAAAGTTGTAGCAACGTTTCAGCAGAATCTCATCTACCATCATCAGGCTTCTGTATGGATATGGGTCTTACATATATATGTATATGTTTTTTTAAGCTTTCGCAGGTACTTACATGTGTGCTGTTTAGCTTCCTTCGGGTATTATCCCACGTCATTGTAGTGCTGTTAAAGTTGTAGCAACGTTTCAGCAGAATCTCATCTGCCATCATACAGAAGCCTGATGATGGCAGATGAGATTCTGC
>BLBF01000003.1:42568972-42592698 GCA_015471245.1 Laticauda colubrina | reverse complement strand
CTTCCTTCCTTCCTTCCTTCCTTCCTTCCTTCCTTCCTTCCTTCCTTTCCTTCCTTCCTTCCTTCCTTTTCTTGTGTTTGTTTTAAACAGGTGCAAACATCAATAGCAATTTTTTGATTTGAAAGTTCTTGGCTTTTTGAGTTTTATTAAGAATTAATGCTATAGCATAAAGCCACAAAATTATTGTCAGCCTTCTTGATCTTCTACTATCACTTTGCATCTTTCGGCTGTCATAAGTAAGGGGGCGGGAGGAGGGGATGAATCTGGGAAGTGAGCTGGAGGTGTTACATTTTTTCTGTTGTGTAAAATGAGGAGGGGGGAGCATACATCAGAGTTAGGTTTCTATTTCTCGCTTAGCTTTCTTTTCTCTGCGCAACTGCAACCCGTTATCAAAATATGCCAAGGTCAATGGACAGAGGCCTCATCACCACCTGAAGATGCCCACATGATCATATTCACAACTTCTAATTGGAAGATTCATCTGAACTATTGGGGATGGGAACATTTCTATCACTTTGTATATGTGATTCACGTCCCTAATTTCTCAGATTCAGAATTCTATGGTTGCTACCACTTCATTTTCACTAAAACATATCTTTTCTCTAACTTAAAGAGTCAAAGTATTTCTTTCTTGAATTTTGAATGGAGCACCTAACAATTATACTCTTTCCATTTCTCAGTTCTATTCTACTAGGAGTATTTCCTTCTGCTTCAAATATAAGTATAAATTCCTTCCAAAATCTAAAATATATATTTCTATCTAGAGCATTTATTACTTGGGAATACAATTAGAAATATTCTTTATTAGCCAAGGAATATATGGATAGACAAGGATATCCAGAGATTTCATCAAATTTTTACACAAATGCTTGTCTTTCATTCTTAAAATACCAATGTCTGTCCAACTGTTATGTCAGCTCTGCCAGTCTGTAAATTATTATTATTATTATTTTTAAAAAAACCCACTCCATTCTTTCTGTGCAAATGAATACTGACATCTACTGATATCAGAATATCTTGGGGGGTGGGTGTTATAGTGCATTTTTGGGGTTTTGAGGGTGTCAAAATAATCATAGTAAAATTCCTGTGTTACTTTCCAAACAAGTGACATTTTCGTCAGACATCTTTTGTTTGGGTTAAAAATGTGTGAGTGGGAAGTTTAACAATTCTGATACTCTGGATGTTCGGACTAATTACCCGTTCTAGAAGATAGCAAACTAATGAAATATGGTAGAACTACATGTAAAAGATATTAAAAACAAATTATACTTTGCCATACATCAGAAATTAATTTGAACTCAGGAAGAGAATGTTAGATATGAAAAAGTCATTATGTTGCTGAATATCACTTAGCTGTTCAGTCTTTTGAGCTGGAAATGAAGCATCTCAGCTTTACATAATCATATTTTTAATATGATGAAAAATGATTTTGGCTAGATATTTAAATTCCATCAACTGAGAAAACAAATCACTAAGAAGACAAACAGACTACTATACAGTGGATAGTTAGCCAAATAAAAATTTATATCACACATCCAAGAATGAAAATCCCTTGTTATATCTAGAAGACACCAGTAATATAAAGGGTCTGGGATTTCAGAGTTTTTGTATGATTATCTTTACTACATGAGAATTTCCTATCAGTGTTAATTGAACTACTGTAATGTCGCGGAATGTTCTAAGCATCTTGACTGCTAAGAGGAAAGCCTTTTAGGATAGAAAAAAGTCACAGAACAAGATTACTTATGGTTGTCTTAAATTACAGGAAAGTTCTAAGCATCGTTGTTCTTTAATTCTTAGAATTTTCCTCTATTTTAGATTTTCCTATGACTATAAGAATCATTTTGAAGTTTGGCTGATTTTAGGATTTCTGGATAGACAAGAAACACAGAAATTAGATAGAAAGACTGTGGAAGAAGTCAAAAAATGTCTGCAAATAGCAAACATGAGGATGGGATGACTAAAGGAAATGGCACATCCCATGGGTGATAAAGAACCATTTCTTTATTCTTAAAGTGAAGAGTGAAATGAAAAACAAAGTATGGGAGAAATAGGAGTTATTTTGGGTGGGGGAGAGAGGTGCAGACAAGCAAGCAGAAAATATTTTTGGTGAATCCCAAAATCTTTGCTGGAGCAGAAGGATCTTAAACAAAATATGCATTCATGTACTTTTCTGAACATCTTTAATGGATTAAAGCCTACTCAGTGTTGAATTTGATACTGCTGCGAAAGTCTTCTACAGTAATGGAACATTGTAATGCTTACAGATAACAGGTAGTATTTATCCTTGTTAATGAGGATGCCAACAAGGCTGTGATAAATCTTAAGCCCATGTCACACTGCCCAACGGATGCAAAAAGGACACAGCGGACGAGCAAAATGGGGCAAAAATTTGCATAACCGGAGAGGATAACATGGACGGGGGGAGGACGCAGGGCGGATGCAAAGCGGATGTGGAACGGAAGCCCAGCGGATGGAAGCAGATGGGAGCGGATGGCACATCCACAGGGCTTCCGGGGGGCCTCAGCAAAGCGGACACGGAATGGATACAGCGGATGCACAGCGGACGCCGAACGGATGAAGCGGATGCACAGCGGATGCACAGCGGAAGCCTAATGGATGCCTGGCATTAATTGCGCATGCGGGGAGGATGCATTGCGTCAGCCCCACGGATATAACGGAAGCAGCTCGGAAGCAGGTCGCCATTTAGAGGAAAGACCTGCTGCCGGACGGATTGGCTGCCTTGCCTGCCCTGCCTGCATGTCTGCCTGCAAGCTTTGCTGCCAGCCTTGCTGCAAGCCTTGCTGCCAGCCTTGCTGCAAGCCTTGCTGCCAGCCTTGCTGCAAGCCTTGCTGCCAGCCTTGCTGCCAGCCTGCCTGCCAGGCTTCCTGCCAGCCTTGCTGCAAGCCTTGCTGCCAGCCTCCCTGCCAGCCTTGCTGCCAGCCTGCCTGCAAGCCTTGCTGCCAGCCAGTCTGCCTGCCAGCCTTGCTGCTTGCCTTCCTGCCAGCCTTGGTTCATGTCTGCCTGCCAGCCTTGGTGCCTGCCTCCCTGCCAGCCTTGGTGCCTGCCTTGGTGCTAGCCTTCCTGCCAGCCTTGGTGCCTGCCTCCCTGCCAGCCTTCCTGCCAGCCTCCCTGCCAGCCTCCCTGCCAGCCTTGGTTCCTGCCAGCCTCCCTGCCAGCCAGCAACCCCACAACCATGCGGAAGCACAGCAAGCTTCAGCCATCTGCTGCCAGCCCTGGCAAGAGGGACAGGGCTACCATCCCACCCCCTGGCCCTCACTCTGGTTCTGCTGGGGCTTCTGCAGCACGGGCTCGCTCTTCTGGGGCTGGGGCTTCTGCTGCTTCTGCTTCTGGAGGAGCTGATGACAAGCACTCCAGCACCAGCCACCTCCACAGCACCTGCACCCTTCACCCCTGAGACTGAGCGACCAAGAAGAGTGCCAGAGACTCGTTTTTGTCTTATAGCTTGTTGTTAATGAAGTCTATTTATGATTCACATACTTGCTTCATTTCTTTTTTCTTAATAAAGTCTTGCTGGAAACTTTTAGAAATGGTTTAAGCCTTTGCATGCTTGTGGGATGGGTTAAGATAGGTTTGGGATGGGTTGATCAGGTTTCGCCCTTGCCTCCATTCCCCAGGCTCCATGTCCCCATTGCCTTGCTGGAGGTCCACGAGCCTGTTCTGCAACACTGGGTAGCAGGTGCGCATGAGATTGTGCAGGATGCAGCAAGCTTCCATGATCCTCCTCATGGTCTCTGGGCAATGCTGCATGGTGGTGAGAAGTACCTGGAACCTGTTGGCCAGGATGCCAAAGCCGTTCTCCACCACCCGCCTTGCCCTGGACAGCCTGTAGTTGAAGATCCTCTCTTCACAGGTGAGGAGTCTGGAAGTGTAGGGCTTCATGAGGAAGGTTGTGAGGGAGAAGGCGTCATCCCCCATGATGAAGTAGAGCACATCTTGTGTGTCGTTGGGCAGGGGTTCTGGATCTGGGAAGCCCACGATGAGGTTTCCTTCCAGCTCCTCCTTAAGGTGACTGGCGTTGTATACCTGGGCATCTGAAGATGAGCCGTTGCCTGAAGCATCGATGTACATGAACTTGTAGTCAGCATCGACCATGGCGAAGAGGATGATGCTGAAGAAGCCCTTGGAGTTGAAATAAGTGGACCCCGACTTGGCTGGAGATTTGCAGGCCACGTGCTTGCCATCTATGGCTCCAACGGTGTATGGTAAGTTCCACTTCTGATACCACTGCTCTGCAACTTTCTTCCATCCTTCTTCAGTGGAGGGGTACTGGAGGAACTCCTCCTTGTATTCTTCAATGATGGCCTGCACCACTTCTCTGACCACAATGCTGATGGTGTTGGATGGCACCCTCCAGCCATACTGCATGCTCCTGTAGGAGGTCCCTGAGGCCAGGTGGTGCAGAGTGAGTGCCACCTTGAGCCCAGGTTCCAGGCTGGGCCGGAAGCTGGTGTTTGTCTTGGTCAACCTGGGTGTCAGTCGCTGCACAACTTTGTCAAACATGGCTGGAGGCATCCTCATGAAGTTCTGGAACGCCCGAGTATCTTCGCTCCTGAGCTCCGCCATCAGCTTGTTGTACAATCCGTCCTCTGCTCTTCTGGCGAACCATCTTTGGATCCAAACTCTTTTTGGGTGCCTCCTTTTCTTCTCGCAGTAGAGTTCACAGAGCCTGCAGATGGCTTCACACTGTTGCGGAACGATGGTGGCTGCCGAAAGGACTTTGTTACAATCCACGGTGGACGTGACTGGATGCTGTGGAAGAGGAAGAGCCAGATGAAGGCTGCAGAGGTCTGCACCACTGGGCTTCTGTTCTGAAAGTGAGATGCAGGCGAGTTGCTCCCCCTTTTTATAGGCAGTATAGGTTTTCCACTAGGCATCCTCTAGGAATCCTCTAGGCATCCTCTAGACATCCTTAATATCTGAGATAGGTCCCCTCTGCGAACGTTTTTTCCGTTTTAAACGCTTTGTTTCCGTTCTGCATCCGCTAGGCATCCGTTCTGCATCCGTTCCGTATTCGTTCCGCTTCCTCCCTGCGTCCGGGTGGATGCAAGTTGCGTGAATGCGCAGCGGACGTCAAGTGGATTTAGCAGATGCATAACGGATGCATAACGGATGCGTAACGGATGCGTAACGGATGCGTAGCAGATACAGAACGGACGAACTGGATACATTTTCCGCGCAAAAGTTTTGGGCAGCCCAAAACTTTTGGAGCGGATGAAACGTCCATAAACGGATGCTGGACGGATAGAGAGGAAGCCAAACGGAGGCAGTGAGTACATCGCATTTTCGAACGGATGGCAAGGTTTTTTGTCTGTTTTACATCCTCTTTGCATCCGTTGGTTCAGTGTGACATGGGCTTTAGCTGGCAGACATATTTCCCTCTCAGTCCCTTATACAATATCTGGAAATGTCTTCTTAACAAAACATTATTAAAAATATAGGGCAGCCAAACCATTCTTATTTTATCCTGCATATGAAAACACATTTATTCTCTTTTTTGTAACAATAAAAAATATACAGGTGAAACTCAAAAAATTAGAATATCATGCAAAAGTTCATTTATTTCAGTAATGCAACTTAAAAGATGAAACTAATATATGAGATAGACTTCTTACATGCAAAGCAAGACAGTTCAAGCTGTGATGTGTCATAATTGTGATGATTATGACTTACAGCTCATGAAAACTTCAAATCCACAATCTCAGAAAATTAGAATATTACATGCAATCAATAAAACAAGGATTGTACATAGAACAATATTGGACCTCTGAAAAGTATAAACATGCATATGTACTCAGGACTTGGTTTGGGCCCTTTTTACAGAAATTACTGCCTCAATGCGGCGTGGCATTGAAGCTGTCATCCTGTGGCACTGCTGAGGTGTTATGGAAGACCAGGATGCTTCAATAGCGGCCTTCAGCTCTTTTGCATTGTTCAGTCTCATGTCTCTCATCGTTCTCTTGGCAATGTCCCATAGATTTTCTTTGAGGTTCAGGTCAGGTGAGTTTGCTGGACAATCAAGCACAGTAATCCCACAGTTATTGAACCAGATTTTGGTGCTTTTGGCAGTGTGGGCAGGTGACACGTCCTGCTGGAAAATGAAGACAGCATCCCCATAAAGCTTGTCTGCAGAAAGAAGCACGTCTGCGGAAGGAAGCACAAAGTGCTCCAAAATATCTTGGTAGATGGCTGCATTGACCCTGGACTTAATGAAACACAGTGGACCAACACCAGCAGATGACATGGCTCCCCAAATCAACATACACTATGGAAACTTCACACTGGACTTCAATCATCTTGCAGTGTGTGCCTCTCCATTCTTCCTCCAGACTCTGGGTCCTTGGCTTCCAAATGAGATGCAAAAGTTGCTCTCATCAGAAGCAACAGATCAGTTCTGTTTTTCTTTAGCCTAGGATTAGATGCTTCTGATGTTGTTTGTTGTACAGGAGTGGCTTGACAAGAGGAATGTGACATTGAAGTCCATGTCCAGGATCCGTCTGTGTGTAGTGGCTCTTGATGCACTGACTCCAGCCTCAGTCCACTCCTTGTGAAAGTCCCCAACACTTTTGAATGGCCTTTTCCTTACAATTCTCTCCAGGCTGCAGTCATCCCTGATGCTTGTGCACCTTTTTCTTCCGCACTTTTCCCTTCCACATTAACTTTCTATTAATGTGCTTTGATACAGCACTTTGGGAACATCCAATTTCTTTTGCAATTACCTTTTGAGGCTTTCCCTCCTTATGCAGGGTGTCAATGATGGTTTTCTGCACAATTGTCAGGTCAACAATCTTTCCCATGATTGTGCTTCCTACTGAACCAGACTGAGAGACCATTTAAAGACTCAGGAACCCTTTGCAGGTGTTATGGCTTAATTAGTGATAAGAGTGGGATACTTTGAGCCTAGAATATTGAACTTTTTCACAATATTCTAATTTTCTGAGATTGTGGATTTAAGTTTTCACGAGCTGTAAGCCATAATCATCTCAATTATGACACATCACGGCTTGAACTATCTTGCTTTGCATGTAATGAGTCTATCTCATATATTAGTTTCACCTTTTAAGTTGCATTTCTGAAATAAATGAACTTTTGCACGATATTCTAATTTTTTGAGTTTCACCTGTAGATGCATTAATTCCATGTGTTGCCTTGAGTTGATTTGGAATTCATTTTGTTGTCTGGAATAATCTAAAGTAATCTGTCTAGGTCTTCCATTGAACTAAATCACTGGAACAGAAAGAAAGGTTACTTTAAATAAAAGATTTTGGATATCACAAAAAAATCATAAATTTTTAATGATCAATGTCTTATTCTTACCCATAAGAAAGAATATGTCTTATTCTTATACTTTATTGTCTGGGAGAGAAAGACATTCTTGTGATCAACTAGATTCTTGTGATCAAAACTAACTAGTTTTAACCTTGGGTGCTACATACAACTATTTTGTATATGGTAAGAATGAGAATAGGGAAAGAAGCAAAATATTTGGTGCTGGCTTTATACCAATTATTATTACTTTCATTTTTGGAATTTGGCTGCACAGAACATCCTTCTGTAACCTAGGCATGTTCCAGATGTGTAGACTTCAACACTCAGAATCCCTATTCAACATGGCAATTGTAAATTCTAGGACTTAAATTCTAGACATCTGCAGAGCACTTAGGTTGACAGTAGTAAATGCAGGGAGATGCAACACTACGGGCCATCTGCTACCAAGTGATTTGAGGTTTTTTTTCTAGAAACTGAGCTTGTGCATTGCTCACCTATCATCAGTGTACTAGCCTTGAACTTTGCCGTTGTGCTGGATGGTACTTGTTAGAAATTAGCTTTCATTAACATCTGGCATTGCTGGAAAATCTAAGGAGGAAATATTAATCTAGCAATAAATTATTGCCTGGTCAGAATAAACCAGAGTGGTATAGTGATAAATAAACCACAAATTGAAAGAGCACAGAGCCAGTATTATAGCTGAAAAATATAGTGGGAGCAGCAGTTTAAACATTTTTGGCAAACTGAAAGTAGTGAAGAAAACTAAATGCTGAATCTGATCTCAAATTAGGATACTTTGTATCACCAACCAGAAGAATACAAATATTACCTGCCAGGCAGAAGCCTAAAAATTATTTTGTGGTGAGAGGGGTGGAAATGTGATTGTACCCTACCCTTAGCTGAATATTTAAATCAGACTGTGGCATTTAACATATAATTCACAGTAATAAATAAATAATAAATCCACAATAATGGATCCTTGCCCTTGGGAATCATGCCACTAAAATTCCATGGTAAACCATCAAACCACAAAGAATGTTCTCGAGCTGTTTTAAGAAGAAAATCCAGGTATGTAAAGCTCTGAATTGGCTAACCAGACTTCTTTTAACATAGTCCTCAACATCACCATTAAAAGTTGACATTGTTGTATGACTTTCCTGCTTCTTATAGACCCCAGCTGTCACATATACTTCAGCAATGAAGAGGTTCCTTACACGTTTTAGTAGTAAAGATTGCAGTACTCCAGTGTTCCTTTTCCTTCTTTTCTTAAGGCCCTGTCACACTGGCCGACGAGTGCAAAACGTTTGTAAAAAGGACACAGCGGACAAGAAAAATGTTCCATCCGTTGTTATCTGCTCCCAAAAGGGGCAAAAATTTGCATAACCAGAGCGGATAACACGGAAAGGAATGGATGGGGGGAGGACGCAGGGCGGATGGAAAGCGGATGCTCCACAGAAGCCTCGCGGATGGAAGCGGATGAGAGCGGATGGCATATCCGCAAGGCTTCCAGGGGGCCGCAGCAAAGCGGACGCGGAAGGGAAAGAGAGGATGCAGAGCGGACGCCGAGCGGATGAAGCGGATGCACAGCGGAAGCCTAGCGGATGAAGCGGATGCAGAGCGGAAGCCTAGCGGATGCCTAGCGGAAGCCTAGTGGATGCCTAGCGTTCACTGAGCATGCGGGGAGGATGCATTGAGTCAGCCCTGTGGATATAAAGGGAGGCAGCTCCCAAGCAGGTCACCATTCAGAGGAAAGACCTGCTTCCAGACACATCGACTGCCTGCCAGCCTTGCCAGCCTGCCTGCCTGCCTGCCAGGCTTGCTGCCTGCCAGGCTTGCTGCCTGCCTGCCTGCCTGCCAGCCTGCCTGCCTGCCAGCCTTGCTGCCTGCCTTCCTGCCAGCCTTCCTGCCAGTCTGCTAGCCTTGCTGCCAGCCAGCAACCCCACAACCATGGGGAAGAAGAGGAAGTCTCAGCCATCTGCTGCCAGCCCTGGCAAGAGGGACAGGGCCACCCTCCCACCCCCTGGCCCTCACTCTGCTTCTGCTGGGGCTTCTGTAGCACGGGCTCGGTCTTCTGGGGCTGGGGCTTCTGCTGCTTCTGCTTCTGGAGGAGCTGATGATGCTGCTTATGGCGATGGTGCTTCTGCTCGTGCTTACTCTCTGATGCTGCTTCTGGCGGTGGTGCTTCTGCTGATGCTGCTTCTGGAGGATCTCCTAATGCTGCTTCTGGTGGTGGTGCTTCTGCTGTGCTTACTCTGCTGAAGCTGCTCCTCATCCTGCTGGTCCTGCTGGTCCTGCTGGTCCTGCTTCTCCTGCTGGTCCTGCTGGTCCTGCTGGTCCTGCTGGTCCTGCTGGTCTTGCTCGTGCTCCTGGTCCTGCTGGTGCTCCTGGTCCTGCTGGTGCTCCTGGTCCTGCTGGTGCTGCTGCTGCTGATGATGATCCTGCTGGTGCTGCTGGTGGTGGTGGTGTGTAGGAGCAGCCCCTACAACCTGGAAGCCCCTCTGATGAGGGACCATGTGGTCCTGCCAAAGGGAGGAAGAGGCATATGCAAGAACGGGAGAGGAGGCAATACTCCATCGAGGAGGAACATGAGGATGAGGTGCTGTAGTGGCTGAGAGAGAATGACTATCTATGGCGGAAGGTACACAGGCTCTACAGGGACACCAAAAGGAAGCAGGTTGCTTGGAGAGAGAAGGCGGAGAGCCTGGGCTACACTTAGGAGGTGCTCCTCGGCTGGTGGAAGCACATGCACACCTGGTACGGGAAGCTACACCTCAAGAAATCTGGCCAGGCCGCGGTCAAGCTGACGGATGAGAGACCTATGTGATGGCCAAGTGCAGCTTCCTGGAGGGTGAGATCCGCCACCGAGGAGCAGCCCCTCTCACAACCCTCTCTCTCAGGCAGCCTGCTGAGAGCCAGTCCTCTTCCGGCCGAGAGTCAGCTCCTGTCTCCAGGCATGTGTCTGTGGAGTGTGCCACGACGGACAATCCGCGGACAGCTGTTCTAACCATGGCGGAGCGCGTGGAGGACTCCCCGGCGCAGTGGGAGAAAGGAGATGGCACTTCCACCACATCCACCCCTAGCTCCACCTCCACAGAAAGGAAGAGAGCCAGACAGGAGGGGCAGAGCCACACTGTCCTGCTGGAGATAAGAGACACCATCAGGAGCAGCATAGATATCCTCTCTCAGCTGGTCCACACTGACTCCTCATCCTCCAACCGCAAGCCCTTCCTCACCTATGTGAACCAGACCCTCACGGACATGGCGGAACCCCAGTACCAGGTGGTGAAGGACAGGATCACCGATCTGCTTCACAACCCTCCAGATCCAGATGAACCTGCTCCCACCCAGTCCAGGTCTGCTCCTCCACCCCAGGTGATGTCCCTCCCATTCCAAGGCTTTCCACAGGCCTTCACCTACCAGGGCTACGGCTACCAGGAGGTCCAGCAGCACAGGCAGCAGCCCTTCCCAGTCCAGGCACAAACTCATCGGACACCACCGTTGCCACCGGTTCCACTGATGCCACCGATGCCACCCACGCCACTGATGCCACCGATGCCACCCACACCACTGATGCCACCGAAACCACCATTGCCACCCACGTCACCGATGCCACCCATGCCAGTCCTCACCCAGCTGCAGAGCAGACAGCCCCACTACACTGCTCCTTCCTCCACCCCACAGCCAAGCCCGCCTCAGTACATCTGTCATTGGTACTGGGGCTGACACCCCATGGCATGGAGGAAGGAGCTCTCAACATCACGGGGCTGAGCCAGCTGTCTGAGAGCTTCCTCAACAAACCGTGACCTGTTGTCCTCTCGGGGCCAGGCACCCCAGTGGCACTTCAGACCAGCACTCCAGCAGCAGGCACCTCCACAGCACCTGGACCCTTCACCCCTGAGACTAGGCACACCTCTGAGTGACAGAGAAGAGTGTCAGAGACTGGGTGGCTACCTCTTGACTTTATTTGGACACTTGACTTGGGTCATTTTTCTTTTACAGCTTGTTATTAATTAAGATTATCTTTGCTTCACACGCTTACTTCATTTATTTTTGCAAATAAAGACTTGGTGGAAACTTTTAGAAATAGTTTAAGCCTTTGCATGCTTGTGGGATGGGTAAGGATAGCAGTGGGGTGGGCAGGGATACCTTTGGAATGGGTTAGGATAGCAGTGGGATGGGCAGGGATACCTGTGGGATGGGTAATAGCTGTGGGATGGGCAGGGATAACTTTGGGATGGGTAATAGCTGTGGGATGGGCAGAGATACCCTTGGGATGGGTTGAGATATCTGTGGGATGGGTTGAGATAGTTGTGGGGATAGATAAACCTCCAGTGCAAGCATAATGGGACTGTATGGTCCACCCTCCCAGGTGCCACACCTATGGTCCTTCATTATCAATACTAATGTAATCATTGATCCACACAAGTCAACATAAACAGAACTCTTTATTAAATGCCCTGTTCATTGTAGGCCCACCCAACATACATGGCCCAATCTCATCTGTGTGATGAGACAGGCTGAAGGAAGCACCCATTAATCATCTATCATCCTGTCTTGCCACTCCACTGCTCCAGCTGGGGAGTTACACCAGTGTTTCAGGAGGTTGCGCTGCTTCTTCGCTTCACGTGAGGCTCTGTTGGGGCCTTGCACATCCTCAGTGTCTATCAGGTTTCACCCTTGCCTCCATTCCCCAGGCTCCATGTCCCCATTGCCTTGTTGGAGGTCCACGAGCCTGTTCTGCAAGACTAGGTAGCGGGTGCGCATGAGATTGTGCAGGATGCAGCAAGCTTCCACGATCCTCCTCACGGTCTCTGGGCGATGCTGCATGGTGGTGAGAAGTACCTGGAACCTGTTGGCCAGGATGCCAAAGGCGTTCTCCACCACCCGCCTTGCCCTGGACAGCGTGTAGTTGAAGATCCTCTCTTCACGGGTGAGGCATCTGGAAGTGTAGGGCTTAATGAGGTAGGTTTCTGAGGGAGAAGGCGTCATCTCCCATGATAATGTAGGGCACATCTTTCGTGTCATTGGGCAGGGGTTCTGGATCTGGGAAGCCCAGGATGAGGTTGCGTTCCAGCCCCTCCTTGAGGTCACTGGTGTTGTATACCTGGGCATCTGAATATGACCCGTTGCCTGAAGCATCAATGTACATGAACTTGTAGTCAGCATCGACCATCGCGAAGAGGACGATGCTGAAGAAGTCCTTGTAGTTGAAATAAGTGGACCCCGACTTGGCTGGTGCTTTGCAGGCCACGTGCTTGCCATCTATGGCTCCAACGGTGTGGGGGAAGTTCCACCTCTGATACCACTGCTCTGCAACTTTATTTCAGCCTTCTTCGGTGGAGGGGCACTGGAGGAGCTCCTCCAGGTATTCTTCGATGATGGCCTGCACCACTTCTCTGACCACAATGCTGATGGTGTTGTGTGGCACCCTCCAGCCATACTGCATGCTCCTGTAGGTGGTTCCTGAGGCCAGGTGGCGCAGAGTCAGTGCCACCTTGAGCCCAGGGTCCAGGCTGGGCCAGAAGTTGGTGCTCTGCTTGGTCAACCTGGGTGTCAGCTGCTGCACAACTTCATCAAACATGGCTGGAGGCACCCTCATGAAGTTCTGGAATGCACGAGGGTCTTCGTTCCTGAGCTCCACCATCAGCTTGTTGTACAGTCTGTACTCTGCTCTTCTCCCGATCCATCTTCGGACCCAGACGCTTCTTGGCCGCCTCCTTTTCTTCCTGTAGTAGAGTTGAAAGAGCCTGTAGATGGCTTCACACTGTTGCAGAACGATGGTGGCTACCAAAAGGACTGTGTTACGATCCATGGTGGACATGACTGGATGCTGTGGAAGAGCAAGAGGCAGATGAAGGCTGCAGAAGTCTGCACAGCAGGGCTGCTGGTCTGAAAGTGAGATCCAGGTGAGTTGCTCCCCCTTTTTATAGGCAATATAGGTTTTCCCTTATGTGTCCTTTTGCATCCTCTAGGCATCCTCTAGACATCCTTAATATCCGAGATAGGTCCCCTCTGCGAACGTTTTTTCCATTTAAAATGCTTTCTTTGCGAGGTGCATCTGCTTTCATTCTTTCTCTGTCTATGCTACTAATGCTCTACGTCTGTTCCGCGTCTGTTCTGCTTCCTCCCTGTGTCCGTTTTCTGCTGGAGCGGATTTGAGTTGCGCGGATGCGCAGTGGATGGCTAGCGGATGTAGCGGATGCGTAACGGATGACGATGGATGCAGAACGGATGTTCCCCGTATGCCTAGTGGATGCAGAATGGACGCATTGGATACATTTTCCGCTCAAAAAGTTTTGAGCAGCTCAAAACTTTTTGAGCGGATGGAACCTCAGTCGACGGATGCTGGACGGATAGAGAGGAAGAAAAACGGACGCAGTGAGTACAAAATGGAAGCATCACGTTAACCAATGGATGGCAAGTGTTTTTCTCCATTTTACATCCTCTTTCCATCCGTTGGTGCAGTGTGACATGGGCTTTATTTTGTGGCAAGATATTCTAGTTTTTGCTTCTTATCTAAGGATGGGGATAAGGATAAGGGTGGGAGAATTCCTCTTCTTCCATTAGCAGAAGCCTGTAAATTTACCTCCTGTGCCTTCTCACTCTGCAATACTTCACAGATGCAACTGGGCAAAAAGTCCCAAAGGTACTTTTCAAAAGGCAACTGGATTTTCTTAGTTTTTTTTTCTTGAAAACATTTTGCTTCTCATCCAAGAAGCATCTTCAGATCTGGACTGAAGAAGCTTCTTAGATGAGAAGTGAAATTTTTAAAGAAACAAACTAAGAATGTCTGAAATGCCATCATAGAAATAATGCCAGAATGCCAGAAAAAGCACCTTTTTCTGGCATTCTGGCATTTTTTGTTCGATGTTTATGGAGATTTTCAACCATCCAGGTCATGGTTGTCCCCCATGACCTGGATGGTTGAAAATCTCCATAAACACCAAACAAAAAATGTAATAAGATTTAACTTAATCCCTTTTTGTTCTACTTCTGCCACTTCCATTAATGCCTCAGTTAATATAGCAAGAAGAGAACAATAAGCTATGGAAATATAAAGAAGTATATAAATATACCTCTTTACTTCTTCAAGATGGCCACAATGTAACTTATTTCTTGGATCCCAGGACTTAGGTAGGAGGAAGAAGCCAACAAGAAGAGAACAAAACGTTAGCTTTAACTAAAACCAAAAGGTGGGGGAGAGGAGTGATGCTGGGAAGAAGAGGCCCAGGAGGGTTAAAACCATGCCAAATAATATACACTGCTCAAAAAAATAAAGGGAGCACAAAAATAAGACATCCTAAATCTGAATGAATGAAATTTTCTTATTAAATGCTTTGTTCATTACATTGTTGATTGTACTGACAACAAAATCACACAAAAATTATCAATGGAAACCAAATTTAGCAATCTATGGAGGTCTGGATTTGGAGTTACTCTCAAAATTAAAGTGGAAAAAAACATTGCAGGCTGATCCAACTTTGATGTAATGTCCTTAAAACAAGTCGAAATGAGGCTCAGTATTGTGTGTGGCCTCCATGTGCCTGTATGACCTTCCTACAACACCTGGGCATGCTCCTGATGAGGTGGCGGATGGTCTCCTGAGGGATCTCCTCCCACACCTCGACGAAAGCACCCCCAAACTCCTGGACAGTCTGTGGTACAACGTGGCATTAGTGGATGGAGTGAGACATGATGTCCCAGATGTGCTCAATTGGATTCAGGTCTGGGGAATGGGTGAGCCAGTCCATAGCATCAATGCCTTCATCTTGCAGGAACTGATGACATACTCCAGCCACATGAGGTCTAGCATTGTCGTGCATTAGGAGGAACCCAGGGCCAACCGCACCAGCATATGGTCTCATAAGGGATCTGAGGATCTCATCTCAGTGCCTAATGGCAGTCAGGCTACCTCTGGTGAGCACATGGAGGGCTGTGCACCCCCCTAAACAAATGCCACCCTCCACCATTACTGACCCACTGCCAAACCGATCATGCTGGAGGATGTTGCAGGCAGCAGAACATTCTCCACAGCATCTCCAGACCCTGTCACATCTCTCACATGTGCTCAGTGTGAACCTGCTTTCATTTGTGAAGAGCACAGGGCTCCAGTGGCGAATCTGCCAATCTTGGTTTCTTTGGCAAATGCCAAACGTCCTGCATGGTGTTGGGCTGTAAGCACAATCCCCACCTGTGGATGTTGGACCTTCATACCACCTTCATGGAGTCTGTTTCTGACCATTTGAGCAGCCACATGCACATTTGTGGCCTGCTGGAGGTCATTTTGCAGGGCTCTGGCAATGCTCCTCTTGTCCCTCCTTGCATAAAGGCAATTTAGCTTTGGGAAATTTCATAACCTTTGCCAATAGTTTATCAGAGAGAGAAAATGCACAAAGATCAATTCTCTACAGGGAAAGTCATCAAAGATTCAGAGACAAACTTTCCAGTGTGTTATCCTTTGGCTCTCTGCCAGATGTTCAATCTATTTAATAGCAAGGGATCAAAAAAGAGGTGGACCTGAAGTGGATTAAAAATGATCTGGACTCAGCATCGTAGAATAGTCCACTGTTGAAGGTATACACCCAAAACATTACCTAATTTTTATCATTAAATAAATATTGGATTGAGATTAAAACTGCAAAAACACTTTTGGAGTATATTACGTTGTCATCATAATTAAAAAGTCAAAATTTGGCTGGCTCTGATGAACTTTGGCAGTACAGTAAGGAAAAAGTTGGACTCAGACACATGCATTTCACACTGCCAGATTATAACAACTTTTGGCAAGAACAACGTAGATGTTTTAATTTGCTGTTAGAGACCACCTGCTCCTTTACAAGCTTTTCTAGGCACTCTTCCTAGAACATAGGGTTTGCTGGAAGATGGACTTCAGCTTCACATATATTTTTTATTGAAAAAAAAACAACAACCTTAATATGATGTTAGAAATTTAGTTATTCTCCACATGTAAAAGACATGAAGCCCAAACTGATGAATGCTACATTTAATACGACTCAAATTCTGTGGCACTTCCTATCAACTAAATGTTTATAGACTGAAATGGGCACATTTAGTGTGTTACAAAAATAGAATTCTTAGGTTTTAATTAAAATTATTTCAATAAAGGTTGGCATTAAAAAAAAAATTGCTTCATTAGTAACCACTGCTTGTGAAGTAGTAAAGTCTTCTCTGAGTCAGGAGGAACTCTTAATAATTTCATAGACATGACCATATTTCTTCAATACCTAAACTAGTTTGTCACTGTTTTCTTCTGGATGGTCTTAACATTTCCTAGTCTAGTCTATTTCCTGGTGTATTCCTATGCAAGTAAGAAACAAGTCTGTCCCTGCTCAGCTTTTTCAAGATCAGTCAAAATCCTGTAGGTATTGCCAAGTGCTGTGACTAAGCAGAAAAAGAAGATTGTTATTGTGGCACACACACAGAGAGAGACATTTTAATGTATTTTGTGTATTCTAAAACATTTCTAACAATTAAATAGAAAATTAATTTACATTCTTTTTATGTGAGTGAAGATTCCTTTTTAAAATTTCTATGATATTCCTGCTAATGAAGCAGCAATGAGAAGCTGCAGTATTAGTATACACTACTGTACAGGTATAGGGTAGAAATCTGGAGATTTTCAGACCCTGATTCTGCCTCTTGCTTTGGCATAGCAGTTGAGTACTTCCTGTTTCCACAAGTTTTCCTCAAAGGAGCATTGGTGTACCTGACATCCAATCAATGGCATCCATACCCTAACCATGAAGGATCTAACAGCCTGTGCTGCCTTTCTAACAATTACAAGGCAAAAATTCAAAAGTGGTTAAAAATAATAATTTCATAATGCTAACTTTAGATCAGGGGTGTCAAACTCAGTTTCATTGAGGGCCCCACATCAGGGTTGTGTGATGTGGCCCAGGGTGAGCCACAGGGTGAGCATGGCAAGAGGGCCCAGGGTGAGCATGGCAAGAGTGGGCATGGCCAGCTTGACATGACTTGTGTTGGGGGTGCCTGTGGCTAAAGTGCTCTGCCAGAGAAAATGAGCTCCTGAGCTCCATTTTTGGCTGGGATGATCTCCTGCAACAAAAACAGAGCTTTGGAGGGCCACATTTTTGCTAGTAGAGGTACTGTGGGCTGGTCCTTTTCTATTTCCGGGGGGGGGGGGGGCACAGGCCAGAACTAAATACCCGATGGCCCAGATCTCACCCCTAGGCCTTGAGATTGACACTCTTGCTTTAGATCATATAGCAGGAATGTCAAACTGGCGGTCCATGGGTCAGATGCATCACACACCGGCCATGCCTATCCTGGCTCCACAAAGGCAAAAAATATCATAATATGTCACGTGTTGTCACATGATGCAATTGAGTTTGACAATCGTGTCATATAGCATACTAGAAGATGGGTTAGAAGACACAGGGAAGTAACCAAAGTTTGGATGCAAGTATAAAAAGCCAGAAATTACATTATTACACTGCAACATATAACCATAACCATTTTTTCCCCATTATCACAGATGTAAGAGATGCTTATGATCAATCTCATGACAGATAACTAAAATGAAAGTTTATTAAAACTACATCACCTGTATGTCTACTTTTAACTTTAAACAGAATGCAAATATTGTAGTTTAAAGGGGGATATAGGTTGTTCTTTATCAGCCTCTCTCCAGAGGTCCCTTTAAGTTCTGTACTTTGTTTTTAAACAGCCAAACTTTTATATCCACAAGAAGAAAGAGTTGAGCTAATATTATCTGACCAAAGGATATAGAGGCTCTGCCAGGCAGCATGAGGAGATATGTATTTTGTCCAAGCTGATCATTTGACAAGAAAATTACACTCAACAATGCATATACACAGGCTGCCAGTTCAACTTCTCAGCTGTATCTTTTATATGAAATTAGAAATACAATTTAATAATACAGTATATGCCACATGTATGTTGCAATGGCAGGTTGGTACTAATGCGGGTAGTAGGACTATAAATGTGAGAAGCTTCTTGAGCAGGAATATACACAATGTAATGTTCTTGGAGCAAATTTGCATATTTTTACTCATAATGGTCTGGTCTTTGCAGTTGCTGAACCCAAAATATGTCTCCAAAAAAAAGCATACTATTGTGAAGTTTATTACATTTTAATCCAGCTATTGAGGTGCTTTGGAAGGATGATAAATTTAATTAAAATAGGAGTAACATTTCTTTTTTTAAAATGGCATTAATATGTTATGCATATTACATATTAGAATATGTAAACCTCATGTAATATACACAGGCAAACTCAAGAAGATAATAAGTATGTTTAAACTGATTCTAGCTTAGCAAAAGTGGGTATTTCCTATTGTCTTTTTAAGCTTTCAGAGTGATATTGTCCCAAGAACCGAATTAACGGGACTTAGCTGGGGAGCTATTCAGAAGAATAGGAGAAGGTAGTCTTGATATTTAAGTAATATATTTTCTCATTTTGATTAGAGTACCATTACAGTTTGAAGTTCTTGGCATGGTTACGATGGTACAATGTAGATTTATCTCTGTTCACAAAACCCAAATGTTCCATCATCAAATCTTTAAAGTTCTGTCTCTTTATTTGATATTTGTTCATATTTGGCTACACAAACTAAATGCCCAGTAACAGAAGAGAAACATGAGGGATAATGATGGAGAGGAATTGCCATAATTATTCTCTAAAATATTTTACAATTCAGCCACCATTCATAATCTGTTCAAGAGCTTCTAGTAGTTAGAATAAAACACAAGAGAAAATAAAGTAAAATATAAATCATGTCTGTTGTTTTTAGACAAGTTGGTCTTGTAAACATTGCCAGTATCTGATTTTATTTCACTATCTAAGCAACGAAGAAAAAGCAAAGGAACATTTGACACTCAGCAAACACAGACTTTGAAGAAACTTTGGCTGTCTTTTTGTATTTTGTTATACCTCTTTTCGCATCGACATTCAAAGTACAGTACTTTCTCCAAGTAGCAAAAAATATTTGTATCAGTAGTACTTAAATGAAAGCTTTTTGACTCATGTGTTTTTTAAAAATAATTTCCAGTTTATAATTTATACTTTGGCTATCAGAGTCAACCAGCTGTCCACTGTAGGAATCTGTATTTGCAAACCATTTTGTCAACCATTTATCTGCCCTTATCTGTAGGATGGATGTGTGGCATTTTCTGTAAAAATATATTTAAATTTGCCTAGCAATGAAACAGCCTTTACTAGAACTATAGCATTGTGCTCCTGTTTTCTTATTGTTGGAAACTCTTAGTTTTAGAGAATAATTTACTTCAGATATTATGATTCACTTCCTATAGCATACCTATGTTCATTTGCTTCAACTTTGTTTTCTTCTTATGAGAATATCCATGCTGAGATGACTGCCAATTTGTCCATCTGACAAAGGAACCTGATTGGTCCCTCAGCTTCCAGTAACTAAAGTTTTTTGACTTTGCTACAGGCCTTAATTCATCTCTGCTCAGTGCTATCTCTGCTTTTGTTTCTATAGACTGTTGAAACTGCTTTCCCCCCTTATGGCTTGGCTTACATCCCATTTGGATTATTTTTATCTAGATATAAGCTCTGCATAAGAGTTTTGTTTTCCATTGTCTTTGTGGTTGTTAGTCTTCATTTCTAGTGGTCCTTGTAATCATTGTTCATATATTCTTGTGATGAAGGCTAATATCCTGAGCATACTGTGGTTGTGTTAGGCAGCCCAGCGGTTCAGTCTTACTGGTTTCCATGTGGATATTAAGTTTTGGTTTGTAGCTCTGATTTTATCAAATCTGCACATTAGATTATGTTTATCCAGCTAGTGGTGAATATTGTGTTATGTGAAATAAAAACATAAAATTATCTTTATGCTGATCTATGACCATAATAAAGATTTGATTGAAAATTATCCTGTCATTCTCTATTAAAATTGGATAAATCAAAAATTATCCGTTTGTTCTGCTGACTTCCAGCTGCCTGCAGTATGGTATTCGAGTCTCACCGGTACAAAGTTGACTCAGCCTTCCGAGGTGGGTAAAATGAGGGGCCAGATTGTTGGGGGCAATATGCTGTCTCTGTAAACCACTTAGAGAGGACTGTAAAAGCACTGTGAAGTGGTATATAAGCCTAAGTGCTATTGCTCTTAATTCTTTCTCTTATACCATTAGAATAAATTTGTGCTTCTGCGTTTGCTTTCTTCTAATATATTGGCTCTTCCTAGATGGGAAGTAAAACCTTCCAGTGTCTTCTATAGATTTGCATGTTCTTTTTGCATCACAAAGAAAAACCATTTTTTTGTGAATGTTCCAGATTAATCTTAACAATTTTAATTTTTAAAATCATTCCAAACATTACAGCAACAGGAATGTGTTTATCAAGGTTATGGGTGGGGCGGAAACTTAGATATGCCTAATCAGTTTATATTCTGTAGATAAATGCTGCGGGAATATGTTTGAGACTCTGTATCATTTGTTTTTATGTCCTAGAGACCTTGAATGGACCTCTCTGAATGCACATTGTATGTTTTTTATCTGGAACTATTTGCAACAAGGAAATGTAATCGAGCATATTGTCTTATAAAAAGCTTTTCTACATTGTTCATAAGTTTAATTTTAATTAATTGACTTTCATGGTTCATTTATGTTTGTGTGTCTCCTGTTAAGTATATTCAATAAACCTATACCATATTCATATACATTTCCTCAGCTGGAGGGGGGGACTGACTCCTTTCATTTTTCCCACCCTCTCACAGCAATATGGGTCACAACCCCTTCTACCTGCTCTTGTTTGCAGCCCACCAATCATTAGAGTGCAGAGTAATTTAGGCCATGAGGGTATAACTCTAATGGACACTGGTCACTCCAGAGGTTACAGATAGCCTGCAAGTTTTTGAATGGCTGTTAAAGACTTTTAGCCAAATTCCCAAGTCTCCTTCATAGTGTTCTGACCTCAGCTTCCCAAGATCATGAAACAGACTCCTTGTCTTGATAAAACCCCTTTTATTTAGGTTAAAGTGAATTCCTCTCCAGCACAGTCCTGGAAAACAGTCTTTCGTGAGATTTCACAACTACAGACCTTTATCAGGCTTGGAGACAGGACAATATCTTCCAAATGCCACCTGTAGCAGCAATTATTTGGCAAGAAATCAGGAACAGATCTTCACTCTAATGAATTGAAGTAATTGTCTCCTGCAAACACCAATTCCCTTTTGCTCCTCTTTATTCCCTATGGGAGGGGCCATTCACTGTCCACCTGAGCCTTTAATTCCAAGTTGACCCTTGTTCCTTAACTGTTCCCTTCTCTTGACAGCTCTGCACATACATATACTGAAAACAGGCTCCAGCTGTTCTTCTGTCCCACTGAACTCTGACTCCAAAGGCAGCTGATAACTGTCAGATGGACCTGGCCCCATCTCTGCCTCAATGGTCAGAGCCTCCCCCAGACTCCAGGACTGGCCCATGTTCCTCCCCAACCTCTTCACTGTCCAATTTGTTGACAGCTCCACTGACCACTGGCAGACAATAATACATAGATCCACATAATATAACTGGGAATTGGTTTAGTTTGAAGCCCGGAAAGGCTACTGCCTGCTTAGATGGACAAGACAATGCTCTCCAGATGTTCTGAACTACACTTCTTATGTCTGGAATTGGTCATGCTGTCTGAGGCTGTTGGAAGGGATGATCCAAACTTTAGATTATTTTGAAGATCTCTACTGTTGAGTATGCAGAGCAGTACATATATGTATCAACTTTCTTAAGCTGAAGCTGCAAAATAAAACAATAAACATAAAGGAATGTATCCTCTGAGCTCATAAGCAAAGTTCAAACACTTGAGGTCTGAATTAGCTACTATCTCTGGAGTAGTAACTCATGTTCATTCATTACAGATGTTGCATAATATAATACATAACAGAATACTGTGAGAGCTTTCAATGTCTTTCCTTCACACAATGTCCATCTGAACAGTACTAATTAAGATATACTGCACAGTATGATAAATTCTAGAGAATTAGTGTATTTTAATAGGAGGCCTGAAACCATCTTTTAATCCGTTTTTAAAAAAAGTTTCATTGTCTCAACTGCAGAGTGCAGCCAGGCATTTCATGTGACACAAGCAGTCAGAAGGATGACTTCAATAACATGAAATGTGCAAGACTTTAAAAGTTTTGCTTCTTTGTTTCATTGCAGACCGTTTATTTTTATAGTTTATTGTTGCTGAAGAGTTTCTTTGAAACAATGCCTCTGGCTCCCACGGCATCTTTATTCAAGTTCCCTCAAATAGGACATAATGAGAAACATTTTCAAATCTTTCCTATTACAAAAGAGATCTGCCTCAAAATAATTAAAACTGCCTAATCCCACCTAGACCAGAAACAGCACCACCCTGAAGGTTTGTTTTAAATGATAAAATGAAAGGCAGAATAGAAAATAGTACTGAGAGCCTTCGTAAGACTATTTCCTCAATTCATGTTGGAATATCAGCCCTTGTGTGCCTAGCCAATTCTTGGAGATGCAGGTTCCCATATTTCTGAAGTCTACTAGGCTCAAGAAGGCTTCTCTTGAAGTACAAGGGAGCCAGTTCTTCCATTTTTGGAGATAGTGACCCATGCTATCAGCAGATTTTAGTTTTGCTCCTAGGTCTTTAAGAAGTTTCTTTCTTGTAAAAGGAGGAAGCTTTTTAAAACACTAAAAAATTCAAAATTAGGTTAATCAGAGATTAATCCAGGATTAAATTTTTAAAAAAATTAACCAAAACAACAAGCAGTGAAACACTTTTCTGTCTGTCTATTTCTATTATTATCATCTGTCTGTCCTTCCATCCATCCATCCATCATCTATTGAATTATCCATATCCGACCCCCTCCCAAAAAGCAGAGAAATTAATGCCTTTTACAAGAATGGAAGAACAACTGTTGCTCTTGTAATTAATTTTAACTATCTAGCATGTTGGCCAATCTGTCTTAAAAGGAAACTCTGGAGATCACACAAAGAGGATCTTTGTGCAGTGAGACCAACAATCACCTTGCTTCAAGTGGCAAGTATATATTATAGTTGTGCTTTTAAAGTTGTAGCAACGTTTCAGCAGAATCTCATCAGCCATCATCAGGCTTGTGTATTATGTTTCTCTGATGATGGAAGATGAGATTCTGCCGAAATGTTGCAACAACTTTAAAAGCACAATTATAATGATGTGGGAAAATACCCAAACAAAGTTGAATACCATACATATAAATACCCGTGAAAACTTAAGAAAACACAAACACACACACACACACACACACACACATATATATATATAACCAGGAGCTGTAAGACCCATATCCATACAGAAGCCTGATGATGGCAGATGAGATTCTGCTGAAACATTGCTACAACTTTAACAGAACTACAATGACGTGGGATAATACCCGAAGGAAGCTAAACAGCACACATGTAAGTACCCG
>BLBF01000003.1:42552482-42568572 GCA_015471245.1 Laticauda colubrina | reverse complement strand
TGAAAGGATGGCTATTATCGATTAGGAAGCTAGGTTTCATCTGGGTGCCTGGTTGGGGTGTGTTTGAGCTGGAGGTATCAGAGGGAGTCTGTTTGTGCCCAGGTGTTTGCCTGGCTTGTGGTGTGGAGATCTTTCTATTTGAGAGTGCAGGCTTCCAAATGATTGACAGTCTGATGGAGTCATCTCTTCTATTCATGCTTTCAGGTCTTTTTTCAATCTCTATGGCTTCTCTGATAATTCTGTAGCTGGGTTTTCTATAGTGGCTAGGGTTTTGGTGCCATTGAAGTTGATGCTATGACTTGTGGCTTTCATGTGTTGGACTAGTGAGGAAGTGTGTTCCAGCTTTTTTACTGCATTTTTGTGTTCATCTTGGTGGGTACTTATTCTTCTATTGGTCTGTCCAATGTGTGTGTGTGTATTCAACAGTCTGCTTTTCTCATCTCAGTTAAAATGGCAAAGTTGCTAGAATATTTTTCTTAGGATAATTGTTTAGACATAATCATTCTGAGTATTTCTTCAAGGAGAATAAATAATTCACAGGCATGTTGTTTAAGAAAACAGTTTACTTCTGAATAACAATTCCTGGCAAACATGAGCAGGGAAAAAAATAGAAAAAAAGCTTTTGGCCTGATCTGCATTGCCCTTTTTATGTTACTATTATTTTCCTGCCCTTATATGTGTTCCCATTCAGGATGTGTTCAAGATAGTGCCAACATTTTCTAGAACATAACTGGAGGGAAACAGCCTATGCAGGACTCACTCTAAAAGAAACTGCCCTTGCTTGAAGGGAAGGGATAGGAAGAAGAATTGACAAGAACAGCATGATTGTTAAATAGAGGTTCTGAAATAAGAGAAGAAACAAAAGAATAGTTGGAGGCAATCTCAAAAGGTCAAGGAAGAAGCAGACAAAACATTTTGAGGATAAATGTACTGTCTTGAGGGGAGAAATATTTCTGTTGTAATCATTAGAAATTTTAATCATATAGGAAATATAGTACAGTCTAATAGAACAAAACTGTGGAAAATCACTCTATTTCAGACCTAGGATGGAGGCAATGGCAAATCACTTCTGAAAAACCTTGCCAAGAAAATTGTGGGAAATTGCCTCCTGATAATGACACATAATTGAACAGAAGGGAAATCTTGATTTTAGATATTTTGTGTAGTCATATTTTCCTTTCAACTGTTCAGAGTGGAAGACACAGGAAATATAAGCATCTCCTTTAAACCAAGTCTAACTAATGATCCACCTAGTTCAATATTGATCAGCAGTTGCCCTCCAAAGTTTCAAAAGTGGGTTCCAGCCTTACCTGGAGAAGCTTCAGAGTGAATTTATATTATATCAAACCTGTGTTGCACCATTTATCCTGTTCAACATATTAACTGAGGGGCTAAATATAGGTAAGGAACTACAGTAGAATCAAGTGAAGCAATCGAATCTAGATGGAAATGTCCTCTTGAAGTTGGTAAAATCCAACAAAATTAAATGTGTAGTAACTGAAACCAGGACCAAGGATAGCTCCAACTGTTAACTACTGGTGGTTGAAGTCTTCACCTTGCTCCCTCCCTCAAGTAATAATAGGAAGTTGTCTTAGCAGCCAGCTAAGTTATTATCTAAACATTATGGTTAGTATCACCCATCCAATCAGAGCTTCTAGTTATAGTCTTTTAAAAAACCTTTGCAGAATTTCCAGATTCTAGTCAGTCAGAGAGATCAAGATTCTACTGATGATTTATCCTCTGACTTAACAAAAAATAGCAAAAACCATATCTTATAGTGGAAAAGATGTGACTATGGAGCTTACTTATTTTCCATGAATTTAATTTCCTGATCCCTATAAAGGGTCAGGTAATTTAGCTAACCAGTAAAATCCATGACTCATCATATATCTTAGCTACAAAACTTCCTTTAGAAATATTTAGCATCTATTTCTTCTCTTTAAAACATAACAACATTACTATGTTGGAAAGTCAGGCAGGGAACCTATCCTAACTGTGCAGCTGTTTATTTTTCCAGAATAACAATATTTACATGATCCAATAATGTGGTTGAAGTATATTAATATTAATTACAGGAGGGAAAGACTGGTACCATAATGGATTGAGTTGAATAATTTAGTAGTAGTCACTAAATTAAATTATTTTTAGAAATATAATGCATCCAATCAAATTCTTCACATTCCTATTTTGCTTCCTTCAGTTTAGGTCAAAAGGAACCAAAACAGTGGACAAAAAGATCAAAGAGAAAAACAGAGATACTGGCCTTTTTAAGCATAGTAAGAATGCTTATTTCATCATCTTGATTATATTGGTAGGGAATATTGGTTTGATATGTTTCCTAATTAACAAAGACAAATCAGCTCTAGGAATATCTCAAAAAATACTCTATGAGATTTCATTACTTGAAACTATTCCAGGGGGACAGATAATGTATCCCATACAATTTTTTATTTAAAAAGAAGGTGAATCGTAGTGACACATCCACATTCGCACTCTTTGCTGGAGTATTTTGCATTTGTAACATTTTAGTCAATGAATAATATCAAGAAACTGTGGGTGTCAGCCTCAATAAAAATAAAATAAGAAAGGATAAGGTGAGTGAAGTTGGATAAGATAAGATAAGATAAGATAAGATAAGATAAGATAAGATATAAGATAAGATAAGATAAGATAAGATAAGATAAGAAAAGATACACTAAAAGATAAAAGAGTGAGATAAATCAGTATGAGTAGATAAAATTAAGATGTCAGATAAACTAGTGTCAGAAAAAATATACTTCAAAAGTACAACATAAAATGAGTATTAAACACAAAACTGTGTGCTTAGATGAATGCATCACCTTTACATGCTCCATTCTATAAATATATACAGTATTTTCAGGAGAACAGGCCTGACTATAAATTTAGCAGCTCTAATAACTACATATATGATGTGCCCTGATTAAAATATATACTGTTTTATTTCATTCTTTTGTATGGTTCTGTCAAGTAATATGTGTAAATACTGGGTCTTTGCTGGCACATATAACTGGCACATACAGTTGCTGGCACATATAGTTGGAAGGAGTACAATGTCTTCAATGTTTGGTATATACAGGTTCTTTCAGGATACGACACTTGGTAAAATTATTTAACTATAGAATACACTTGTTCAAATCTTGCTCTGATAAAGGCTATTGCATGGTCTTCTGTAAACTCCATTGTCAAGTATTTTTTCTGTTTCAAAAGATGTTTTAGTTTTGGCCAACCATTCCAGTGGCCTGATGTTTGCAAGTGATTCAAAGCTGGCTTGGGCACTAACATCAGAGGTGGTGTTCAGCAGGTTCTGACCAGTTCTGGAGAACCAGCAGCAGAAAATTTGAGTAGTTTGGAGAACCAGCAAATACCACCTCTGACTGGCCCTGCCTCCATCTATTCTCTGCCTCCCAAGTCCCAGGGAGGGACTTATTGGGTGGGTCTTCTTTTGTTGCCCTGCACAGGAGAAAGAGCTGGAAAGCAAGTTAGTGGGATGGGGAGGGAATGGGATTTTACAGTATCCTTACCCTGCCATGCCCACTAAGCCAAGTCATGCCCAGAACTGGTAGTAAAAAAATTTGAATCTCACCACTGATTAACATCCAAGATTCTTTTTTTTAAATATTGCCTTTGCCTAATGTCTGCCTGAGAGTAGGCATTATGTTGATAGGTCAAACAGTTAGTTGCTTTTGAGAAGTTGATATATTCATGTGGTAGGTTGAATGACGTTGCCTTCCAACCAAGTCAGAGTTTCATGGCATTCCTGTTATCTTTTGCAATAGCTCTATAACTTGTGTTCCTTTCCTTTTTTTCTGCTTGTGGAGGATGAGACTCCATTTCAAAGTGCTTGGAGCCCTCTGGGGTGACAACAGAGGAGGGGAAGAACAGAATGGCATCCTCCATTTGGATACATGTTGATACCACAGAGCTGTTAATATGATGAATGTGGATCTCAGAATATGCTCCTTCCTTTTGAAAAAAAAAGCAAAATAGAAGCTACACTTGAAAGATTCTTGAGAATAATTTAAAAAATATATTAAGGACAAAAAGGAACTGCAATATATCTGAATGATAAGATGATTTGACTTGGCAATGAATCATGGGGCTGAAAAGCAGTTCTGAATGGAAAAGTAAAATATACAATATATAAAAACCTAATGCAGGATTTTTTAAAACATGCATCCTCCTCCACAAACAGCTTTGAAACACGGAGAGTGCAGGAAGTGATAGTGAGGAAAAGGTTCCAAGAATGTTTGTTCAAAGAAAAAAAAAAGGAAAAGGCAAAAGAATTCCTGCATTCTTAGCTGGAAGATGGACGTCCTCCCTTCTAAACAATTAATCTTAGATGATGAAGGAAGAGTGGAATGAGGAGTATCCAAAGAGCCAGTAGTCAGCCAAAGATATGTTTGCTTAAGTTTTATTTGTATGGGAGACTTCATAAAATATACTATAGTGCTAATATTAATTCTTCCAAAATATGTTTCTATTCTTCCAGGAATAGAGCAGGGAGAACTGTTGAGTTTAAAAGGGTGGATTACAACACTAAACTATTTCTCTTCATTACAGTATCTTCTGCAGAACAGAGTTTCACATGGGACTCTATTGTATTAAGTGCTGCAAGGACTTGTTCTTACAGCTCCCCAAATTATATTAATTCAGTCTGTTCTTACAGACTCCCCAGATTACATTAATTCAAAGAGATGGAGCAAATAGTGCATGAAGAAGGCGAGGAAGACCACATAAATGTGAATCTGGAGAACAGTTCTTAGGGAAACTGGTGGAAATGGGTAGCTGTCCATCCTGGGTTAAGAGACGGGATACTCTTAACTTTTGCTTTAGTAAAGAAAACTTAACAACAATAAGTTGTTAATGGTTCAAGTTCTTCCTTTCATTTCAATCAGACAGTAACAAATCACATCATGTGAATTAGGAATTAGCACTACGAATTAGCTATATGTAATATTAGTATTTTTAAAAATGAGCAGGGTTAATGTGGAAATATTATAAACAAAACTATTCCAGAAAATTTGATTCTCCTGCCAAAATTTTTCGCCCCACCCCTCATGTTACTATCTCTGAAGTTCCTAATGTTGCCTTTGAAACTATTTTAAGCAACAACTTTTGTGGGGAGGGGACATTTAATGTTCCTGGTTCAAACTGTTCTCCCTGTGGTTCAACCTTCCAAATATTATTGGAACAAAATGCCTTCCAGAAAAACAGGAGCAAAAAACTGTTTTGGCAATCTTCCAGTTGGATCAGTGGATTTGAGAATTTCAGAATTAAAAAGCTTGCCTGTGATATCAACTCAAAATGCTTAGCATTTTAAAAACAAAAATGAAAAATATTAACAGAACAGAATAGAATTTTAGAAGTCCTATTAAAATGAGACCTTTCAAATAGGTGGTTGATCACTTCCCCATTGCATCCAATGCCAATGCCATAATTTTGTTTATTGAATTTGGTGACCCATCAACTAAAAATGTGTGGGAAATCCAAACTACTGAAATTTATATTTTAAATGATTAATGTTGCTTCCTTTCATGAAAAATAGAAATATATTTGATTGTTGCTGCCTCTTCTCACACCAAGCAAACATCATTCCTTCTCATCCTAATTCCCAGTGTCTGACATGGTTTTTA
Organism: Laticauda colubrina; assembly: GCA_015471245.1. Classification (NCBI taxonomy): domain Eukaryota; kingdom Metazoa; phylum Chordata; class Lepidosauria; order Squamata; family Elapidae; genus Laticauda; species Laticauda colubrina. The sequence continues at coordinate 42,562,918 of BLBF01000003.1, read as the reverse complement.
TATGTTGAGGGATATTTCAGGTGTCCCTGAATTCAAAGGCAGAATTTGTTGATTTTGGTGCATAGGTCTATGGCATCTGCAATATAATTTCTTCCAAATACATAAATTCCTTTGGGTTTTTTGTTTTCTTTCAGGGACAATGTTACTGATTTTCATGGTGCAGGAGGTGGGGGAGGGCTCATAAACTAAGCTGTCCCTACCTTCAAAAATAAGCTTGGTCCTGAGATTATGAGGACTTTAAAAAGGCTATTAGGAATTTATTTTTGTTGCTAACAATTGAAATAGGCTGTCTTACAATTTGCATGGCCGCTTACATTTGGTTTTCAGTTTCAGTTTTAATTCTAAATTAAAATGTAATCTGTTGAATTGGGTTGGAGTATCACATCTTAATTTATTAAGCTTTAGAATTTTAGAGACATATACATTGGAAAGAATCTTGCATTACCTAGAATCTAATGCTTGCACTGCATCAATCTGTCCAAGTCATTATTTATTAACTATTATTATTTAGTTTAATATAAGTATAATATAAGAGTGGAAAAATGTTTAACCCTTAATTTATGATTTAACTGAACTTTATCAATATCTTATTCATGCAACTTGGAACTTGGGAATTCTTTCAGATTCCTGTTCCTAAATTTCAGTCTGTGTTCTTTATGTTGAAATAATGATTCACGTTATTCTGTAGAAAGCAGGATAACAACCAAACTGATTGTTTAAAAAAAGTCCAGAAAAACAAATTATGGAAGAGTGTTAAAGCCATAGTGTATTTCATGCAGTCATGCCTGACAAACTATCAGCCAGAATGAAATTTCTTTTCCATTACATTAACTTATCAAAGAATCTAAAGCCCATGTCCCACTGCACCAACGGATGCAAAGAGGATGTAAAACGGACAAAAAAGCTTGCCATCCGTTGGAAAACGCGATGTATCCATTGTGTACTCACTGCATACGTGTTTCATACGCTCTATCCATCAAACACCCATCTACTGCTATTTCATCCGCTCAAAAAGTTTTGAGCTGCACAAAACTTTTTGAGCGGATGAACTTACATGAATCTACATCCACGACACATATGGGCAACAAACGTTCTACGTCCGTTGTCATCCGTTAAACGTCCGTTGTATCCTCTCGGCATCCTCTGGACATCTCCTCAACTCACATCCGCTGCAGCTGAAAGCGGAAAGAGGGAGGAAGCGAAAGGTACATGGAACGTCCACACAGCGTTAGTAGCATGGAAATAGAAAGGATGTAAGTGGATGCATCTCGTATATAAAGCATTAAAACGGACAAAACGTTCGTATATGGGATGTATCTCAGATATTTAGGATGTCTGGAGTATGCCTAGAGTATGTGGAAGGACACCTAGCGGAAAACCTATATTTCCTATAAAAAGGGGGAGGAAATCACCTGGATCTCAGTATGAGTCCAGCAGCCGTGGTATACAGACCTCTTCACCCTTGCTCTTGCTCTTCCACATCATCCATTGATCTCCACCATTGATCACACACTCCTTATGGTAGCTGCCATCATTCAACACCAGAACCAAGCCCTGTTCAGACTGTTTCACCTTTTCTACGCAAGGAGAAGAAGGAGACGTCCAAGAGCTGTGTGGGTCCGAAAATGGATCGGGAGAAGAATGCAATTTGGACTCTATGACAAGCTGATGGTGGAGCTGATGAATGAAGACACTTGTGCATTCCAGCATTTCATGAGGATGCTACCAGCCATGTTTGATGAAATTGTGGAGCGTCTGAGACCCAGGTTGACCAAGCCGAGCACCAACTTCTGTCCCAGCCTGGACCCTGGACTGAAGGTGGCACTGACTCTGCATCACCTGGCCTCTGGAACCACGTACAGAAACATGTAATATGCCTGGAGGGTGCCACACAACACCATCAGCAAAGTGGTCAGAGAAGTGGTGCAGGCCATCATCGAAGAATATGTGGAGGAGCTCCTCCAGTGCCCCACCACTGAAGAAGGCTGGAGGAAACTTGCAGAACAGTGGTATCAGAGGTGGAACTTTCCCCACACCATTGGAGCCATAGATGGGAAGCACGTGGCCTGCAAAGCTCCAGTCAAGTCAGGGTCCTCTTATCACAACTACAAGGGCTTCTTCAGTATCATCCTCTTTGCCATGGTCGATGCTGACTACAAGTTCATGTACATCGATGCTTCAGGCAACGAGTCAGCTTCAGATAGCCAGGTATACAACGCCAGTGACCTCAAGGATGGGCTGGAACGCAACCTCATCATGGGTTTTCCAGATCCAGACCCCCTACCCAAAGACACACAAGATGTGCCCTACTTCATCGTGGGTGATGATGCCTTCTCCCTCAGAACCTACCTCATGAAGCCCTACAGTTCCTGATACCTCACCTGTGAAGAGAGGATCTTCAACTACAGGCTGTCCAGGGCAAGACGGGTGGTGGAGAACACCTTTGGCATTCTGGCCAACAGGTTCCAGGTACTTCTCACCACCATGCAGCATCACCCAGGGACTGTGAGGAGGATCATGGAAGCTTGCTGCATCCTGCACAATCTCATGCGCACCCGCTACCCAGGCTTGCAGAACAGGCTTGTGGACCTCCAACAAGGCAATGGGGACATGGAGCCTGGTGAATGGAGGCAAGGACGAAACCTGATAGACACTGTGGATGTACAAGGCCCCAACAGAGCTTCACATGAAGGGAAGAAGCAGTGCAACCTCCTGAAACACTCTTGCAACTCCCCAGCTGAAGCAGTGGAGTGGCAAGAAAGGATGGTAGATGCTTAATGGATGCTTTCTTGAGCCTGTCTCATAACACTGATGAGATTGTGCCATATATGTTGAGTGGCCTTACAATGAATAGGGCATTAATAAAGAGCTTTGTTTATTTTGAAATGTGTTGATCAATGAATAAATTGTTATTGATAATAAAGGACCATATGTGTGGCAGCTGGGAGGGTGGACCATACAGTCCCACTATGCTTGCACTGGAGGTTTATCAATCCCACAACTATCCTTACCCATCCCACAGCTATCCTTACCCATCCCACAGCTATCCTTACCCATTCCACAATGATCCTTACCCATCCCACAGCTATCCTTACCCATCCCACAACTATCCTTACCCATCCCACAACTATCCTTACCTATCCCACAAGTATGCAAAGGCTTAACCCTTTTTTCAAAGTTTTCACCAACACTTTATTAAGTAAATAAAATGAACCAACTGTGTGAAGCAAAGATAACCTTTATTAATAACTGTCTTAAGTAAACTGTATGACTTTATTAAAAAAGCAAAATGAACCAAGTAAAGTGTCTTAAGAAAAGATAAAGCGAACAGGTAACAACTCAGTCTCTGGCACTATTCTCAGTCACTGTGAGGCATGTCCATGGTCTCAGCTGTCGAGCGGCCAGAGACTGTGGAGGTGGCTGTGGCTGGAGTGCTGGTCTGAGCTGCCATTGGGGTGCCTGGCCCCGAGAGTACAACAGGGGATGGTGTGTTCAGGAAGCTCTCAGAGAGCTGACTCAGTCCCGTGAGGTTGAGAGGCCCTTCCTCAAGGACCTGGGATGTCAGGCACAGTACTGAAGAGAGATTTTCTGTTGAGGGGTTTGGCTGTGGGGTGGAGGAGGGAGGAGTGTCGTGGGGCTGTCTGGTCTGCAGCTGGGCGAGGTGAGGCATCTGTGGCGTGCGATGTACCTGGGCCTGGACTGGGAAGGGATGCCTCTGGTGTGGGAAGTCCTGGTACTCATAGCCTTGGTAGATGAGGGACTGTTGAAAGCCGTGGAAGGGCTGTGACATCGCCTAGGGTGGAGGAGCAGACCTGGAGTGGGTCGGAGCAAGTTCATCTGGGCCTGGAGGGTGGTGCAGCAGTGTTGTGATTTTCTGCTTCATTACCTGGTACTAGGCCTCGGGCAGGTCCATGAGGGTCTGGCTCATGTACGTGATGAAGGGCTTGCAGTTAGAGGATGGCATATCACTGTGGACCAGCTGAGAGAGAAGATCTGTGCTGGTCTTGATGGTGTCCCTGATCTCCAGCAGGACAGTGTGGCTCTGGACCTCCTGCTTTCTGTGGAGGTGGATCTGGGGGTAGGTGTGGATTGGTCTCTGGCTGCTGCTTCTTCTTACTCCATTTGAGACAGGGGATCCTCCACATCCTCTGGCATGGGGAGTGCAGCTGTCGGGGGGGTCTCTGCCCTGGGGCCCTCCAAAGACACTTGTCTGGACACGGTAGCTGTCTCCTGGCTGGAAGAGGAGTGGCTCTCTGTGGGCTGTCTGAAGGAGAGGGTTGACAGAGGGGCTGCTCCTTGGTGGCAGATCTCACCCTCCAGGAAGCTGCACTTGGCTATGATGTACATCTCCCGGTTAGTGAGCTTGACAGTGGCCTGGCCAGATTTCTTCAGGTGTAGCTTGCCATACCAGGTGTGCATGTGCTTCCACCATCCCAGGAGTACGTCTGAAGTGTAGCCCAGGCTCTCTGCCTTGTCTCTCCATGCTGCCTGCTTCCTCTTGGTGTCACGATAGAGCTTGTGGCCCTTTCTCCACAGGTACTTGTTCTCCCTTAGCCATTCCAACACCTCCTCCTCATGGTCCTTGGAAATGGAGTACTGTTTCCTCTCTCCCTTCTCCTTGCCTTGCCTCTTCCTCCCTCTGTTAGGGGCTTCAGGGCCTTCAGCAGCAGGGCTTTGAGGGCCTTGGGGCTGGTCCATCACAGCACCACCACCACCAGCAGCAGCAACAGCAGCAGCAGCAGGAGAAGCACCAGCAGCACCAGCAACACCAGCAGCAGGAGAAGCACCAGCAGCACCAGCAGGAGAAGCACCAGCAGCAGCAACACCAGGAGCACCAGTAGCATCAGCAGAAGCACCAGCAGCTTCAGAGTCAGTGCCAGGGGGTGGGATGGTGGTTCTGTCCTTCTTGCCAGGGCTGGCAGGAGTAGGCACAGGCTCTCTCTTCTTCCCTGACTGTTGAACCATGGTGTTCTTTCAAGATGTCTCTGGCAGCAGGTCTTTCCTCTGAATGCTGACTGCTTGCGAGCTGCATCCTTTTAAATCCGCAAAGCTGATGCAATTCATCCTCCTCGCATGCGCAGTGACCACTTTGCATCCGCTACGCATCCACTACACTTCCGCTACACATCCGCTATGCATCCTATAGGCGTCCATGATGCATCCGTGTCATCCTCTACGCATCCTCTCCTTGTGCTACATGTCCGCTTCGCTATTCTCCCCCGGAAGCCCTTCGGATGTGTCATCCGCTTCCTTCCGCTTCCATCCGCTAGGCTTCCTACGAACATCCGCTTACCATCCTCGCTATGTACTACCCCCATCCGTTCTTTTCTGTTGTTTTCTGTTCTGTTTATGCACATTTGGGGCATTTTTGAGAGCGGATAACAACGGATGGAACCACCCCCGAAATTTTGCTCGTCCACTGTGCCTTTTTGCATACGTTTTGCATCCGTCGGCCAGTGTGACCTAGCCTTTAGCAGTGTTCTGAAGACAGAATCAGAGGTCTCTGAAATCAGTCTGAAATCAACAGTTTCAGTGTAGATTGACATACTGTCTATGCTTAGAAGAGAGTCATATTAAATTATTTCCATTTTTTTCAGACAATTACGCATGAACAGTTTTCTGAAATGGAATCCGTATCATTTTCTCTAGCTAGGTAAATGATAGAGATGTAGGTACATGCATTTTGCAATGAAAAAAAACCCAGTCAGAGGTGGTATTTGCTGATTCTCTGAACTACTCAAAATTTCAACTAGTGGTTCTCCAGAACTGGTCAGAACCTGCTGAATACCACCTCTGGAATGCATTCATTTTAAAAGAAAACTATCTGTCCACCTGGTAAGCCCCATTCATAACTATGCAAAAAGATCCTCCCAGATCTGATATCTCTAACATTTTGTTTCCATAGTGGACAACCACATGTGAAATCTAGGAAAAAAGTTAACCTGTCCAAATAAGTCATCCCAAGAGATAATATACTCCCTTTTGTCGGAGGATATGTGTGTGAGTCTGTTTGTAGTCATACCTTTAATTTTTTAAATGATGATTGTTGCATATATTTATTGTTTTAATTAATTGATGTGCACCAGGCAGACTCACTCATTGTGAGATGGGTGGCCATATAAATTTGATAAATATAATCATTCTGCTTAGTAGTCATTTGTTTACCATGAATTATCTAATCCCCCTCTGAAGCCATCCAAACTGATGCCATCACTACATCTGGTGATAATGAATTCCATAAGCTAATTATAGATGGGGGGAGCATTCCCTTTTTTTACCCTGAATCACCCACAGTACAACTTTTCTGGGATAGTCCTGGAAAATTAGATTCCTAGTAGATGCAATGATGTCCTTCTGAATCAGCTCAATTGGGAGCAGGTTGGGAGTGGGTGAGTATGCTGGTTCTCTTCCTTGCTAAGGTGCACTAGTACCAGTCAATGCTGTCAGAGACTAAGAAGTCAACTCATCCTCAAATGCTATAATGTGGGATTCTGCAGGGTTTGGAATGGTATTCTTTTCATTCCTGTTCTACATGAAACTGCTCGGTGAGATCATTCATAGTCATGATGTGAGGTTTCAGAGCCTGGAGGCAGTAGAGTGTGTGTGTGTGTGTGTGTGTGTCTGTATGGGAAACAGGCTTCACCTGGTGAGCCTGAGTGGCTCTGGGCTTTCTGGATCTGGGACTTTACCATCTTCACACTGGATGGAGTTGCACTACCCCAGAAACATCAGGTGTACAATCTGGTGGTGTGCACCGGCTGTGTAATTCTATACTCACACCTTCTTGAAAAACAGATGGCAGACATGGCTAGGAAGGCCTTTGAACAGCTTCATGTTGTAGGTTAGTTGCGCCCTCTCCTGGATCATGAGGCTGTGTTCACAGTTACCTAGACACCTCCAGAGGAGATTACTGTAACATGCTCTACATGGGACTGCCCTTGAAGAGTATCTGGAAACTTCAATTGATGGTGAATATGGCTGCACTAACAGTTATGTGCCCACCCAGGATGGCAGACATTACATATCTGCACTGGTCTCCAATCTGCTTCCAAGTGCAATTCAAAGTGTTGATTTGGACCTATAAAGCCCTGCATGGCATGGGTCCATGTTACTTTTCCCAATTATATCTCCCTATCCCATCAATCAAACAGGAGAAGTACGCTGTAAGTATTGCTGCTAAGGAATCCCCTCTGATGAGGCCAAGAAGTCATGCCGAGTTCACTGTGGTTTTTACCATGTGGAACATCGTTCCCCTGAGATGAGTTTGGCCCCATCCCTGGTATCCTTCCAGAAAGTCCTTAAAGCTTGTGTTTTTTCCAGCAACCTTGGGAATCCCACAAAAATTCTGCAAAGTGACTGTATGATATCAGGGGACTGCTATTTTCCTTGGTTTGGCTTCTTCATGTTTTTATTTTGATTCACCTTCAGTGTTCTACAATTGGTCGCATTGTTTTAAGAGTTGCTGTGTTTCTACACCGCCAAGAGTCTTATTATGTGAGATGGGCAGCTGTATACATTTGCTAAATAAATAAGAAGGGAAACAACTTGGTCACATCCATTTTCTTCAAATGATACATCTTATTGTATATCTTTAGCATGCTCCTCGTTTTTTACCTCCTAAATTAACTAAAAATAACCTTGAATTCTATCACTTTTCTTTAAAAAGAATTGCTCAGGTCCCTAATTGTTTTGGTTGACATTTCAATATTTCATGTTATAATATAAATGATTTACCTATAGAAAAAACTTGGGAATTGATATTGGAAATATCACCGATTAGTTGCAAGCTTGCTGTTGCTATTCCTCCCTAAAGTTAGTTAGTTAATTCTACGTAAAATGTATTACAGATTTGACTGTTACAATTATTCTGATCTCTGTATACTTATTAAAGAATAATACAATCCAATGGTTTTTTTTTTTTTTCTGATGTTGGGTGTCTCAATTTAAATTTTGCAAAAGTATCTACATTGTTAGTCATATCTCTACAATCTCGTGGCACTTTGTATCATATAAAAATGCTTTGGATATATTTCAGCATAAAAACTATCTCGCAAAATGTGCTATAAATTCTAGTTCTTGATTCAGTAAGTTACCCATTAGCTGTGCATTATTGCTGTATATGATTAGTGAGCAGCTTTGGTATTAAAATTGTAAGAGATATGTTTATGATTGTAGCATGCCATTTTGGAACAAAATATTTTGATGTATGGTAGAAACAAATATTTTATTGATACTAAGTGATGCCTGTATTACTTAGTTAATAACTGGATATAGCTTCTTCAGCCACATATATTTCATAAAAAGCAGAAGATGAAGACATCTCCCAAAATTTCCAGTAATCATTAGTCTAGTTGTGCTTCAGAAAGCTAAAATTCTAATTTTTAATGGTCTCTTTAGCACATACTGACTAATTTTTTCATTAAGCAGGATTTCTGTTTCACACACCATTTACAAGCTCAAGAGTTAAGTGACATGATAAAAGTTTTCATTTTTAAAAGCACATTAATTGTTGTCTGGAAACTTTCTGCATGCAACACATCCTCATCCATGGATCAGTTTTTGGCATTTACTTTACAGACAGTGACTAAATTGCAAGAAGGCAGTGTCAATACAAAGCCTAGCAACGGCCAACAATGTGTACAAACTTGAGAAACCTGCTATCATCAGAAAGAGACTGTGCCAAATTCAGATTTTGAAGATCACCACATGCAATATCCTGCCTGGGCTTTGTTTTATTTCTTTTTGTTTTTTTGCAGTTAAACCCCACAAATGTTGAAAAATTATGCTTATTTAGAAGATTCTTGTGAAGTGATAAACATTTTTGATCACCAGCATATTGCTATAAATTATGTTGCTCTCTTTGAATTCCATTGTTCTGCTCTTTTTCTTCTGATATTGGGTGTCTCCGTTTAAATTTTGTAAAAGTACAAGCATAATTCATTATGTTTTGTTTTTTTCTGTCTTCCTGCCTTTTTTTTTCAAACTAATAAGTAGCAGACTTGTTTGCTCCTTTCCTTTCAGACACATTTATTTTTCATGCCTTGCATGTCATTACTTGTAACAGATAAGCCTTAAGAGTTATTTAAGTTCAGCTAAGCTCTTAAAGATCTGGACAAATAAATATGGATTATCTGAAGCTTGCACATTTACCAGTTATTTATTTTTCACTTGCCTTCCTTTTTATAACATCAACTTTCTTTAGTTGCTTTCTCAGTCCAAAAAGTACAAGTTCATATTAGTGGCCAACTGTTTATTCATCCATAACTGAAAAAGTGATTCATAATAGTCCTGCTCCATAATGTCATTAAAGCATCAACTGGTTTCATAGTTATTGCTGCTATTGTCAAAGACAGTAAGCCTTGAACTAATATTCCTGTTTCATCCTATGGTTATGGAGACTTTGTTCAGCTTTGGAATCCAGTCCAACAACCAATGTAAATCTAACTACTGGCTGGAATGGAGCTGAACCTATACCTCTGTCAAAATACAGATTTATCAAAACAGGGAAGCTATATAATTCTAACAGATTCAAGAAGGTAGCTATTATCTGCCTGCACATAATATCATCTCCCTCTTCTGTTGAGAATCTAAAAAATTAAGTTGTGACTCTTGGAATTATTTCTTCTGATAAAAATCAGACTACTAAATGATAGAACCAATGATGGCTCCATATTTTATTATGAGGAAGGAAGGATCCATATGCAATAAACCCCAGGTCATACATCTATTTTTGTACCTTATTTGGGATGTATTATTTTGTACCTTATTTTGTACCTTATTATGGATCTGTTAATACTGGATGTAAAGGATACATACAAAATGTTCTTTGAGGAATATACCTGCCTTGGGAGTTGTTATTGAATGGGATGTATTGGAACCTTGATATTGTGCTTTTCAACTGTTTATCAAGTTAGAAAGGTGGCATCAAAGAACATCAACCTTATCCAAATCATATATTTGGCTGAGGAACCCACAGTGCAGTGAGGAACTGCACTGGATCCAGGCAGTGTGCAGTCACCCTTCTAAGGAGCTATCTTTTTCTGTGAGAGGGTAATGGAGGGAGATGGATAAATGTTTGTCTCTGTTTTCAACAAAGCCTGAATACCAATTGAAAGCAGCAAACTAAATTATTCAGACTTGGTCCTAAATGATCCAAAGTGAAATTGAGCCATTCCCTGAATTACAGAGGAATCCGCTTAAATGAGATACATTTGAACCTCTGCGATGCAAGCTGCCAATAAACATGTTGAATTTCAATCAAACAATACAAAGTGGTAGAAAATAAATGATAATAGCAGGTGAATGTGAACCTCTCTTAAACACAGAGGGGAAAGAGAAAAGTCTGCTTAGGAGGATAATTTTAATCAGGGATCATTATAATTTTATTCCTCTTTCTTTCTTTCTTTCTTTCTTTCTTTCTTTCTTTCTTTCTTTCT
>BLBF01000003.1:42540581-42552472 GCA_015471245.1 Laticauda colubrina | reverse complement strand
TCTTTCTTTCTTTCTTTCTTTCTTTCTTTCTTTCTTTCTTTCTTTCTTTCTTTCTTTTTGTCTTTCTGTTTTTCTTTCTTTCTTTTTTTCTTCCTTCCTTCTTTCCTTCCTCTCTTTCTTTCCTTCCCTTTCTTCCTTCTTTCCTTCCTTCCTGTCTTCCTTCTTTTATTTTTTCTTTCTTTCTTTCTTATATAAATTGTATTAAAATTTTAAAAAGAAAAGTCTTAAACTTTTCAAATCTAATCCAAACTAATAAGGAATAAAGAGGAGGGAGGGAGGGAGAGAATAAAAAAGAAGATTTCCTTTGCAGCAAGTGTTAGCCAGCTTTCTCTGCCGTAATGAAAAAGACTTTTTGTAATAATGTCTTGTCATAATTTTCTTTCTCTGTGTTTTCTGGATGGAGGGTACTTTGTCTTGCCTAAATCCTTGGCCAGAGAATGAGATAAAGTCAGCATCATGAGGACACAATGTAATATTAGAATTGTCAAGACATGACTTTTAAAAAAACTCCTAATTGTTAGATGAATATTGGAAAATGTCCTGTTTCATCAATAAAGTGAATTTTAGAGCTGCAGTTTCCTCTCATGATGTTCATCAGTGTTTTTTCTAAAGATTATAAAAGAAAGTAATAAAGGCTTCCTCACTGTTGTTTATCCTTAAAACGAGAGTGGGTTTTTTACATTTCTCCCTTTGTTTACCATTTACTAATATGTTTACCATTTACCATTTACTATAAGAATTTTCTTATATTTGACATTATCCTCTAACTAAGTATGCTTTCATAGTTAGGACACAAATTATTACCTTTCTTTGCCTATTCAATGTTACTGTTAAAAAGGTGATGGAAGAAGAAGAGATCAGTCATACTAGTTCTGTCTTTAATTGCTTCACATATGTTTGGTCATACATTTATTATAAAGCATTTGAAAATTACCTTCTTTTCAAGTGCCTTTGCTAGGTTTATATATGTCTGTGTGTGCGTGTGTGTGTGTGTGTGTGTGTGCGCGCGTACATGCATGTGCTTGTGTAAGTTATTTTTCCAAAACTACATGCATTATCCTAAAATCCACATCTTTATGTATATTTTGGTACTTTTAATAGCAAAATTTAGCAGAAGATCCTGTAGAAAAACTATTTTCTAGTGATTTTGGATCAATTTGGAAAGTGTAACTCATTTAATACTACTGTTATTGGTCTTGGCCTGAAACAAGCACACCCAATATTTTATTTCAATAATATGTTATCTTCTTCCAACTTTGTCTGATTTTTATTATCGTTGATATGTGTTTACTTTGTTTTATTCTGGAATAAGTTTATGGCAGCTGAAATTGCTTTAAGTTTATCTGTGGTAAGAAATCATATAGAAATATTTCAGTAAATAAATAATAAATAGCTAAAAATCCAAACTTTGAAAAATGTGTGTGTTCCTCTAGAAGATGCAAGCTGCAACTGCTTTCTTATGCTAATGCCACAGGAAAATAATAATAATTAGGTACTGATGTCCTAAAAACCATCAACAGTCAAAAACTTTCAACCAGATCTTCAAGGGGGACATTTTAAATTAGTGATTTAAAAATACCTATCCAACTTCTATAAATAATCTTAGGAAATATTTTTAAAAATTGAGAAGTTTTACGAAAGAGAATGGGAGGAATGTAATGCACAGACTTTGAAAAGAGGAACCATCCTAAAGCATCCACTTCTTCTTGTCCTACACTTTTAGTTCATGATTAATTTCTTTGCTAGATTTGCTAAAAGAGATTTGACCGGTGTGTCTATCTTTTTAAAGAAAAACAGATGTGCCTGAGAAAGCCATTAGCGCTCTGCAAGTATCCTGTGTCCAATAAGCAAACTGACCACAACAGGCTTCTAACTATTCTGATTAAACAAATAACGCAGAAGCACAGACCTATGGTTTTCTGTACTAACGGGTTTAAAAGCCTTCTACAAAGATCATTATCTGGGGCCAGATTTATAAAAAAAAATCTTTTCAGAGCTAATAATGCAATAGAAGTAAGTACTTAAGATATTCATAGTTTCAAAGAAGATCCTGGAATGGATGGAATCTTTTGTCAAGAAAAGTACTCTAATTTGGGGATTGAGGGAGGGAAGAAGAAAGAGATAACCCAGAACCCCCTGGAAGAATTTCTTCTTCAGTTCCTTTAAAACTATATACATACACAAATTATATAAGAATAATTATCTAGATAAAAGATAATGAATGATTCTTCAAAGTTATCAAATTAACCATAGAATTTGGTCAAGGGGAAAGTAAAATAAAATCAAGAGAATAACTAGCAGAGAGAAAGAGTTGTCAATGATTATCTTATTTACAATTATTAGAAAGACTTAAAACAGAGAAAAGAATGTATGATTTTGAAGATGTTAAGACTGAATTTGAAATAGAATTGTGTACAAATGATCAACATGTAATTGTTAAAATGTACAAATGTTATTGAAATTTGAAACAGAAGAAAAACAAGTGAAAGGATGTATGCTAAAGTAGACTAAAACTTTGGTTGCGATACACAGATGGAACAATGGGAAAATCTGTGACTAAGAGAATTAAAATGTACATTACATTACAATGAACAACAAGAAAGGACATTGTATCACATTTGGTGCTTCTGTAAAAGCTAGATATACACTGATTTAGAGGATTTTAAAGATTAGCATAAAATTGAAACCAGAGGTTTTTCTTTTGGGATTGATGGACAAATAAGTGGGAAAAAGTCATGGCCCTCTATTTTTATACATGATAACTCCAACAAGATTATTGTACAAAGATGAAAAAATTCAGCACTACCCACAATGGAGGAAGATGATGAAATTTGCTGATATGGCTAAACTGTCTTCTTTGATCAAAGAAAAGACAATATCTACATCTATTGCTCACTGGAAACCCCTTAGAGACATTTAACATGAAACAAAAAATGAGCTTATAATTCATGTTTTTTGATGATTAGAAAAAAAGAGTTATGAAAAAAAGTTATGTTGTAAGAAATAAATTTACAATTGTACTTATAATTGCTATAAATAAGATTGGTACTTTTTGTACCTTTTTTGTACTTTTAACTTTCTCTTTGATTTCTCACTTTTTATTAGTTTCTATTCGTTTTTAACTTCTTTTTTTAAAAAAACTTTGAAAATTGGAAGAAGATAATTCATGTTATTTACCTCTCCAAACATCTTCATATCTGTGATATTCAACAATTTCTTTTCTGATGCTTTTAGTTTATTGTAGTCATTTCTTATTTTGGCATGTTATATAAATACTAATTTCAATTAAGTCAAAGATTTTTTTAAAAATCAGCCTGTTCATTATTCTCTGCATCACACACCCTTTTAAAAACATGGGCAATTATTAAGTGTTATGATTGTGGTTTCTTGTTTTCAAATACTATTTTACATACTGCAAAGGAAATGCTGCCAGCATTTTGTTGTTTTTCTATTGCTTGTTCCCTAAATCTCTTTTGTGCTGCTCTGTTCACACTATAGCAATAACATTTAAAAAGTGTGCACAACCCATAGTAGGGGGATGCATATTGTTAGTATTGTTTTTATTGGCTTTAAGTCTAGAGTTAGGGTTAGGCAAAAACTTGTTTGGTAGAAATTTTGGAGTCTACCTAAAGGGTAAATCCTTTAAGGGTAAATCCACTTCTATTATTCATTGTTTTGCTTAGCCTAAGAAATCTGTTTTAATCTGTGCTTTGGTGCTTTATTAAGTTTTTGGAGCTAGCTGTTCAAAAGTATTGCTTTCTCACGTTCTTCCGTTAGCTCAGAAAATAAACTCTACACATTTTAACAGTTGAAAGTAATTCTCTTACACTAATCTATTGGCCGGTATTTTGCCACATGGATAAGAAAGTGTGGCCATTAAAATTTCATTTAATTCTTTTCTTTCATTGCAAGTCTGGTTGTGATGTGATTTGTACTGTCTTCCAAGTTTGAGATTTGACTGAATTGCCCCAAACTGAGTGAATCTCAAAATGGAGGTAAAAATAGCCCCCTGACATGCATAAAACATACAATTTTTTATGAGCTATTGGAGAAGAAGTTGGAAAGCACTCTAGAATGAAAAATTAGAAATGAGAGGTAAAATTTGAAAAGGACAGAAGTAGTTCTTTCTTGATCCCCATCCTGTATCATTCCAAACAAGTAATCCCCAAAACAAGATTTTGCTTGCAAAAAATCATCCTGGCTTTAAGGAAATACAAAACAACAACAACAACAACAACCCTGAATGTACATTAGATGCAAAGAGTACAATATATGGAATAAGATACTCCATCATTTCCATATCAATCAATCAATTTAGAAAAAAAATAAGCTATTCTTTTTAAATTACAAATGTTTCTATTTTCTAATACTCTAAAAATGCTACATGCGCATAAAGAAATGTCCTTGCTTAAGCAAAATAAATGCCTGTCTTTTGATAAATGGATCTCTAAAGAACTCTATTATAGAAATAGTCACACATCTTTGCCAGACAAACTATTAAAACTTTTATTCTATTTTCTTCTTTTGTATTTATTTGTTTACAAAAAAATGTGTGCTTTATTGTCAGGCTGGTTGAGAATTCTAGGTTCTACAACTTCAACATACTGGTCTCAGGTAAATTTTGTAGATTAGGTTTATTGGAGGCTAAAATACATCACCTGCATAGAAGGTACCTTGATCATTTTGTATATACTATTACAAAACATGAGTTCCTGATTCAGGATGGGAGGACCTCAACTGCACAAACTGTAAAACTCACTGGGTGGCCTTAAGTAAATTATCTTATAATCTAAACCTTGCAGGATTGTTATTGTATTGTGAGGGTGTAAGACTGTTTTGATTCTTATGATCATCTTCATAAGAATTTGTGTCACAGATTCTCTGTAACAGTCTTTGATATGCAAAAGAAGATCTTGTGCTAGAAAGTTAATTCTAACATTATTCTGAAGTCTAGTGAAGATATAATATTATATGGATATAAAATTGATTTGGCTTTCAATTCCTGTTTCCACAACCATACATTTTATGTTAAGCTCTAGTGCTTAATTTAATACTAGGTATGACATTTTCTATTCTATTACAATAAAAGAGATGTCTGACTGCCTTAGGTTGATAAGGTACAAATGTGCATATTTTCAAACCATTCTATGTTCTCTGATTGTGGATCACTGAATAATTGAGGAATAGTATTATTTATATCTTAATTGGAAAGCATTGTATATGGGAAGAATTACCATCATGTCAGCAATCTCCTTTTGAAGAAATGTAGATGTTGGTGCTATAAATTAATGGTTGTCAGTTTGGAGGGGACCAAAGTTCTACAATGAAGGAATCTGTGTCCATTTCATTTCTTGTTAATTTCTAATAAAGAGAGCAAGGAAGGACCAATTTCATCCCCATATCCTCCACGCACAGCTATGGTACATAGAATACAAAGCCAACTCTGGTATTCTGAGGAAGAAAATCCTTCAGATATTTATGTCTGTTTCTGAGCATAACATTACAACTACAATTTCAGCTAATTGTTGAACAATCATCAACTAAACAGATGATGATGATGATGATGATGATGATGATGATGATGATGATATCGAGACTTTGGAAAAAGTGCAAAGAAAAGCAACTGATTAATGTCCTGGAGACTAAAACATATGAAGAATGGTTGCTGGAACTGGGTGTGATTGTGTAGAGAAAAGAAGGACTAGGGATGACATAATAGCAGTATTCCAGTGTTTGAGGAGCTGCCACAAAGAAGAGGAGGTCATCCTATTTTCCAAAGCACCAAAAGGCAAGACAAGAAACAATGGATGGAAACTAATCAAGGAAAGAAGCAACCAGAAATTAAGGAGAAACTATCCAACAGTGAGAACAATTAACCAGTGGAACAGTTTGCCTTCAAAAGTTGTGGGTGCTTCATCACTGGAGGTTTTTAAGAAGATACATGACAGCCACTTGTCTGAAATTGAACAAAGTGTGTCCTGCTTGAGAAGACCTCCAAACTCCCTTTCTGATGTGTTCTCATTGACTGATTGTTTGATGATATTTTGGCCAGTTCTTTCCACTATCAAGCAAAGGGTTAGCCAAGGAGTGAATAAGGACCACAAGGAACTTTTGCTGGACAGACTGAATGACTTGCTGGATAAGCAAGACAGAACGAGTCTCTTTTGTTGTTTCCTTCTCTGTTCTCCCTTTTTCCCTCATGGAAGACTGAGGAATGTTTGTGCTGAAGGTTGTGATTTGCATACTGATGTGACAAATGTAAATGTATATTAACATTTCCCTGTTCTTTTTTGTAATTTGTTTCCTCTAACATTTAACAAATATGACTTCAATTTGAAAGAAACCAAATCAATCAATCTCTTTGGTTTAATGTCCTCTCTTCTTTAGACCCCTGTGAAGCAGTCAAAACACAAGATTTATAGGACTTTTGTAATTTAATACAGATACTTTGTTTTTGCTACGTTATTTGATTTCAAAATCTCCTCATCTCTTGCCAGATCAAAAGACAATTTAACTGAAGGGATAATCCTTATGATTTGCATTTTGCTTCAATATTATGTTTCATTTACATTTATTTAGTCATACTGAACCACTAATTTAGAGAACACTAATAAGTATGTATAAATAAAATTCATAGATATTCAGAGTAAGTTAGTGAGGGTTTGATGATGATTCCCCTTACCTCTTAGATCTAACTCAACTATTCTATCAGGAAACTGGATTTAGCACTGATACAGTTTGCTGAAATATTTAAAATGCACACGTGTTTTATTTAATAGTGCCAAATCTCTGGCCAGAGATAACCTCTGATTCGTCTATTTTATATAGATTTATATAATATAACTATAATTTGTATTTATTTATTTTATTTAATATAAACTTTATGTAAAATCTGTAATTTTTGTATAATAAAATTTAGAATTACATAATCGTGAAAAGGTTTCAAGATGCAATTCAATTCCAGGCTTTAGACATTAAGTTTAAAATTAGTGATTCAGCCAGCCAGCAGATTGGCTGGCACGTGCTTCTCTGGGATGGAAAAAATAAACCCATAGCTACTTTCAAAAACACTGGATAAGGGATGTTTTATTATATATATGGGAAAGAATTAAAAGAAACCATTATGTGAAAATACATCTCTGGCTATCTCCAATGCAGGCCCAATCAGGGGTGGGATTCTACCAGTTTGCACCTATTTGCTAGAACTGGTTGTTAATATTCTAAGCAGTTCAGAGAACCGGTTGTTAGAATAAACTACTGATCTAATCCTGTAAGGAAGGCAGGAAGGAAACATTCTGGTGTTGCTTACAGAAACTGCCTCTCCGTTAACCCTTATTATATTCTTGGCAGAACTAGACTTCCTGTCTCAGGAACGTCTCTGGAGGTTTTTTCCCCTCCTTTGCTGGTATTTTGCTTGTGTGGAGTGACCATTCAAAGTTACAATGGCACTGAAAAAAGTGACTTATGACCATTTTTCACACTTATGACTGTTGCAGCATCCCCACAGTCATGAGAGGCCAGGTGAGGAGATGCATACCTCAGTGTAAGTGATATTGAGTTGGCCACACCCAGCCAATAACATGACCACCCAGCCTTGTCCACCCAGTCACATGACCACCAAGCCACACCTACCACCTAAGCCATGCCCACAGAACCGGTTGTTAAAAATTTTGAATTCCACCCCTGATCCCAATGTTATGTATAAACAATAAAATACAAAGAATTAATATAACAGATGAAGGTGACTTGAAAACACAGATACAATTAAAACACAGGGAATTGAAATTGGGTGGTGGACATATGCAAAAATTCAAACAAAACACAAGAAAGACAAGGAACAACAAGTTATCATACAGATCAAGAATTAGACAAAATTTTACAAGGAAATGAAAAAAAGATGACTACCAAAATGTACAGTTGTTTATTGAAATTCAAAATGGAAGAGGAAATTGTTAAGGAGAGCATGATAATGTGTGCTAAAAATTGTGGCCACAATATTGAATTAGAACAATGGGAATGAATTTGGCAAACTAACTATACATTAATGTTATCAGTCTCATATAAAGTCTCATATAGAATGTTCTGTCGCTGGCACTTCCCACCAGCAAGACTTGCTAGGATGTTCCCTAATATGTCAACCAAATGTAACTTTAGCCAGGGAACGTATTTTCACATGTGGTGGACATGTCCTAAAGCCCAAAAATACTGGTCTAAGATACAGACATGGTTAGAAGAGATGACAAAACTAAAGATTAAATTCAACCCAGAGACCTTTCTACTTGGAATGACAGAACCAACATGGAGCAAAAAACACCAGCATCAGATATAACATATCATTACAGCAGCATGGATAATCTTTGCCCAAAACAAAGCAATGAACTCAGCAATGACATCCACGGACCTGGCAATAACTAATAAAATCCACCAATGTGCAGAAATGGTTAGACTAACCATGTTACTAAAAATATAAGGAAGAGGGGGAGTTTTTTACAATTTGGAATATATGGTACAAATGGTTGTATAAAAAGGAAGTAAATATGTCTAGTGAAACTGATTAAACAACAAGGGAAAATGGAAATAAGGATAAATGTATATATAGCTATGTATATACAGTATGTAAAGTAATATAATTAAATAAATATTATTTTATAATTGTAATGATAACATGAAAAAGTAAGGATTTAAGAAATACGTTATAGATTTACTTGTAACAATGACTTTAATTGACACTAAATAGAAATGTACAGTACTATGAAAACATTGCAAAAATGTGAGAACATGTTTCTCCTTTTTTAAATATATTCTTTTTTTTAAACTTTCAATAAACATTATTTAAAAAAATAAAATTACTGATTTAACAGCAATATAATGAATTGTACGAAATGAAGAAAACTTCTGTAATACTTTCGGATCTGAAGAAGCAACTTGTTTCAAATTTTGACACTAAAGATTTTGAAATAGTTTATATTTTGCACTTTGTACTGGATCTCAGTTGTGCTCAATTATCATCATCATAATTTTCAACTGATTGGAAGAAACCAATATTAAAGCAAATGCATAACTTAAGAATTATTTCAGAAGCCTAACAGTAAAAGAAGTGTGGAGGCTTGCAGGAATCAGATTAGGTCTAATAAACAAATAATATCATTCAAAATCAAATTCCACCGATGAATCCAATCACAGACGACATGGCATAGTTATGATACACACATGTGCTAAGTACTCAGTGGAGAGGAATGTTTTTAATCCCCAAGAAAAGATCAGGATTTCTGACGATGGCCTGCTTTAGGAGGAGTTGAGGAATTGCTTTGGATGTCCTTCTTCTCTCCATAATAGGGCCAATATCTTGTCCGCTGAATATAACAATTGAACAACATCACTTAAGAGTTTGGTTGGTGATTGAGTAAGGTGAAATGAGAAAGTATTATTCTAAGGCTATTCATAAATAACAGATGACCCAAATATTTCTTTTGCCATTAGAAATAGGGTTTCTGAGTCAGAAACACAGCACAGCAAGATCTGTAATTGGAAAAATAAAAAGATGTATAATCCTGGATGTTGTTCGTGTAGTCTTCTGTGTATAGTGGCATCCAGTAATATTTTGCACAAGTACCAAACCAAAACAAAAATTATTCTATCCTTTAACATTCTTTATCTGTTTACACTACTGACTGTTAGCAAGTGCTGGCAATGAAATGGGCTGCTAGTGTTCTTTCTTTTTTTTTTAAAAAATGTCATTTTATGACTTCGATGCACTACAGACTAACCTTGCTCAATCTGATGATTTCCAGATGTTGGACTTCAACTCTCATAATCCTCCAGCCAACAATGGTTGGTCAAATCCATTTTGTGGAGGGCAACAAACTGAAAAAGGATAGTCAGAATAGATAAAGACTCTTAAAAAAAACCCTCTTCACTAGCCAAAAATATGTGAATTGTTTTGGCAATGTTTGGATTTATCACTAATAGTTGCTTTTTCTCCTTTCTGTCCACTGAGGAAAATAATTAACCTTATTAAGCTCAGCAGGGGAAAAAAGAAATATTAATCTTATAAACATCACAAAAGATTATCCAAAGCAGCTGTTTTTCTTTTCTGTTCATTTGGCAATATTTCTTTCTTTCAGGAGAGATGTCTGCCACTGGGTGTTACTTCAACACTGCAAGCAATTTGAGTGTTTGTTCTTTGTGCAGGAATCCTTTTCTAATGCTTTTTCTTTGATTCCCATATAGAAAATTGTGGTCAACAGTTGTATGCAATCTTCTCAATTTTCTCTTTCCCTTTATTGCTTAAGAGTGGTTCAAAGTGTCATAAAAGAAAAGACAGCAAGGTAATGTCTGGGGTTAAGCCAAAGCAAATAATTTCCCTATCTTTTATGGGCTTCCTTCCATCCTTGGCAAAGAAGGTAAGCAGTCACTAACAGCTTGTGCTAAAGAAAATTCTTGGCTGAATGTTAGGCAAAACACTTTCTTATGGGAAGAGCAGCTGCACAGAGAAATCCGACAATTACTGAGCATCATGGCCAACTCTCTTGACTAAGATCCTTTCCATATCACCGTCATTGGACTTCACAGAAACATCCTGAAACTGAACCATTGTTGTCTCTTGATGAAGTCATTTGCAAAATATTGAGGTCATCCATGACCCAATCACTGATTCTACCATTTCCTAAAGGAAAAATATTTGATTTTAGTTTATTTTATTTGGTTCACTTTATCTTATTTCCTTTCTATACAGGTTGTCATGAAAGGGAGAAGCTAGATAGTTATGTATGTCTGCACTATCCAGTGTTAGTCATTCTTAAGTTTGGTTCAAATATAAAATAAGATACATGATGGCATCATGGGTTACGTTTGCACAATAAGCCAAGAAATAAACCATGACTTACATTTTGAAAGTAACAACATTATGCCTTAGTGTGATGTGTGAAATTTATTATTATTAAAGAGTATGGCATTCCAACTAAACTCACATGTCACTTAACTTTTATTGTTTTTAATGGAATCTTATAAGGATTTCTTTGGGCTGGTGTAAACCTGAGATGAAATAAAAGAAAGCCTTCTGCTTAAATAAGACAGAGTTCTTGTCAGACTGGCAACCCTACAACTTCAACCCACTGAAAAAGTAAAGAGAGCTTATTGTTCTCTGGAAAATAATTAATGACTGTTAATAATGAATAATTAATATACACAAATGAAAACTCTTTAAAAAACCCAAATACATAACTTGCACTATTTCCTATGTTTTATCTTGGTTTATAGAACAAAGGGCATAGTTGCATAGAAGGCACTTCAAATTATTTAGTGATGGATTAAGCTTCATGCACTGTTCAAAAGAACTTGTTGAGTATTCTATCTCAATAGACAGTGAAAATAAAACAAGGATAATGGGTTTTATCTTGGATTTCTATTTAGAATATTATTTAATGCATGACCCTCTCACAAAGGTCCCTCAAAAGAGTTGGCTTGGTATACAAGGTGTCCTGCTGACTTCAAGCTGCTCTTATTGTTAAAAAAGAAAAAGGGAACAGGAAAGAAAAACGCAAAGATAAAAGTCAAAGGTTTCCTCTCAAAAGAAATCTATTAAAAAGACTTTTCTATTTCAAAAGCAGGTGAGGGTGATGGAAAAGTCTTTTTAATAGATTTAGTAATGATGAAAGAGACTGAACTTCACCCTGTGGATATAATGAAATCTTTAGTGCTGGGTAAAGTCTGTAGATTCCCAGTTGTACTTGAATCAGTTAATATTAATCCCCACTTTTGGAAAGTGAATTCTAAACAAGAACAGTTCTCGAAAGCCAATCATCCCGCCCAGTTGTACCTTCCTGAGGAGATCTGTTTTTTTTATTATTATTATTATTATTATTATTATTATTATTATTATTATTATTATT
>BLBF01000003.1:42525392-42540571 GCA_015471245.1 Laticauda colubrina | reverse complement strand
TTATTATTATTATTATTATTATTATTATTATTATTATTATTATTATTGAAACTGTATAATTGGTTTCCATTATTTCTGAAAGAAAAGAACTCAAAGAATGGAAAAGTTTTGACCTTCTCATTTGGCCTTCTTTTTATTTATTCATTGTAGGTTGCTCTGCTTTTCCCATTCCTCTTTCATTTCCTCTCTCTCTCTATTCTTTCCAGGTGAAATATTTTGTTCCTTTCACTTATTTGTGCCTAAATTCCTCATCCCCTTAGACTTGGGCAGAACATAGCTGGCTTGGTTCAGATATCACACAAAGCCATAATGTCGTTTTGGTTTTTAAATTGTGCCTGTTGTGTGACTGTGCTCTTGTGGGTTATGGCTCTGTGGATTGCACAAACCAGCCATTGCGACATATACAACTATCTGTGGTTGAAAAATGGCTTATGATAATGTATGAACTCAAATTAGCATCATGGAGAAGAGGTTGAGAATATACAATATGACTTTATTCCCAACCTCTACCTTTTCAAAATTATTACTTTCATGTCCCAGTCTGCAATCAAAATGGACCCTGAATAGGTACAATCTGAACACAACCACAAATGCTGATGATCATCTTTATTTGTTTATTTACATCCTGAATGTTTTAGATCAAAATCAAACTTCTTGCCAATCAAATAATGTTTTGTGGGACAAGAAGTCTCCAGGTATAGTTAAAAAAATCCTACTAATAAAAAGGGACATATGTTATTGAATCCTCAAGGTGTACTGAAAATCTGCTCCTCTTCTTTTCCAGGATAGTAGAGACAGGAGAAGACAGTGTCCATGGACATCCCTATTGGGAAGGAAAAATCAGCCAAGATGACTTCCCCCTTTCACCACAAGTAACATTTAGAATTGGATTCCCTTTAGGAGCTGATGAAGCAAAAAGATGAATTTAGCACTGACCTGGCTGACTATCTTAGAAATCTATATTTTCTCTCTTTTGCTTTCATTCCTGCATCTACATCTGTTGCTCAGCATTTAAGTAACACTGATAATATGCTAAACAATGTTCACACACAAAAATAGCTGCAAAAAAGAATGTACAAGGACAAGAGTATAACTAATTTTTGTCATCAATCTCTTTTTCCCATCATCAAGCCAAGCAAGATTCTGAGGGGGATCAGTGTGTGTAAGTGAACATAAGATCTGAGAACATGCTATTCCTCTTTTTCTTTTTATTCCTTGCTTTCTGGTTTGACCCCCTCTCCCCTGACTTCTCACACTAGCATAAATGTTTACCTAAGTTTCTTGAGAGCTTATAATAGCCAAAGGAGAAAGTGGATATTAGAAATCTAAAGATGGATTGGGAGCTAACAAAGGGTAGCAGGAATGACTAAAACCAAGCAAACATTAGTGCTAGTACAGGAAGTTAAAAAGGCGGGAAGAACAGATCTATAGAAACAGGCAAGGCTGTGTCAGATCTCATTTTCACATAGAACTATGGTTATTCTATATGTGCTGATTCCATTCTATTCTTTTCAAACAAAACTAGTAAAGATTGCTATTTAAAAAAATCAAATCCACTGAAATAACAATGAAATTAAAACAGCATGTCTCCAACTAAAAATTACATTAAAAATATAGTAAATCATTTCTAGAAAAATAAAAGGGACCTTCCAATGAAAAACAATTTTTGAATGCCTAAGAGAAAGGAAAGTACCAAAAGGATTTTTGCCCATTTTCCTGAAAGTAAACCCCATGGAGCTCATTTTGAATATTTAGCCATTCATTTAGTTCATAAACAGCTGCACTTTTTTACTTGCAAAAGCAAGTAAACAAAAACACATCCTGTAATATATGAGAGAGAAAAAAGGAAGGAAACATCAGGAATGAAGTAATAAAGGGTGGATATCAGCACAGGGCCACAAATCATCTTGTTCAGGGCCTGCGAGGCAAGTCAGTCACTATTTCAGGGTTTTCCCGAAATGAACTCAGGCTCAGGCCATGTAATCTGGCAGGAGTTGTAATTGTTCAAAGTTACAGCACTGAAAAAAGCTACTTATGATCAATCCTTACACTATCATGTGATTACAATTCAGGAGCAAGGCAACCAACATTTACTAATGATGGTTAATTTAACAACAACAGTAATAATAATCCACCTTACTCAAAACTGCCTGTACTCTCAGATGTTACCTTAACAGCACTTAGGTTTTGATTAGAACTTGTACTGTTAAGTTTTTACCAGTCTCTGACTGTGAATTGAATTGAAGAATCTTAAATAACAAATAACAACATCTGGCTGACTGTGTGATGATGATGATGATGATGATGATGATGATGATGATGATGATGATGATGATTAACCATCTTCCCAGCCAGCTTCCGACAATCAATGTTAATGGAGAAAACTGGATTTGCTTAACAACCATGTGATTCATTTCACAACTGCAGTTATTTACGACACAACCATGGCAACAAAAGTCATAAAATCAAGCACGATTCCCTGAACAGCCTTACTTAACAACTGAAATTCTGGTCCAAATTCTGGTCACATCTCAAGGACTACTGTACAACTCAACCTTTTAACTGCACCAACAAGAGAGATAATTTAACATACTATGGTATATATTCTCTAATAAATCATGACAAAATTATTTAGAGATTTAAAAAGAAAAGCAGCACCTGGAATTCAGTTTAGAAACAAATAAGTAGCACTTTGAAGTTGGTACAATATTATTTAGCTAACTCGTATTATTTCCATTTTAACCTGTATTGCTAGTAAGATAGTATGATTGATTACTATAATTGCTATTCTTAAGAGTGGTTTTTACAGATAAAAAAATACTTTATGCCAAAACACAGACTTCCCTAGACCTTTTTTTACAGTACCAAAAGTGTCTTTGTCACCAGCAAAGCAACAACTGGAACAAGCTTTTCTGTGCCAGCAAAGCAACAACTGGAACAAGCATTCTCAAATTCCAGAGTAGATTCCCGATATGTTATGTCCAAAAATAAGACTTGAAGAAGTAGCTCCAGCTCCAAAGCTGTCAGTGAGGAGTGCTTTATGCCTACCTGAATAGGCATCCTTTCATACACATATATTATAGCTCCATCCAATTCACACTGCTACCCACAGGAGGCAAAATCAATTTCAACTTCAGCACTAATTTAATCATTGATTTTTTTCCGAGTGACCAGCAAACAGCTGCTTATGCGCTTCTGTGAATATGGCAGTGTTGCAGAAAGAAGGATTTATCCACTTTCAAATCCAGGGAAGTTGAAATTAAGCTCACAGAATTCCTACCCATTAAATCTAATGAATACAATTGTCTGGGGACAGAAGCTGGGCTGACAAAAATGTGATAATATTTGATTACTGCAGGACATAGAGATATACCATACTGGCACAATCTATTGCCTGGCTGATATTTAGAGCCCCTCTATGAGGCAGATTGGCAGTTAAGAAATTTGAATGAACTAACTAACTAACTAACTAACTAACTAACTAACTAACTAACTACAGGTGAAACTCAAAAAATGAGAATATCGTGCAAAAGTTCAATTATTTCAGTAATTCAACTTAAAAGGTAAAACTAATATATGAGAGACTCATTACATGCAAAGCAAGATAATTCAAGCCATGATTTGTCATAACTGCAATGATTACAGCTTATAGCTCATGAAAACCCCAAATCCACATTCTCAGAAAAATTAGAATATTACATGCAATCAATAAAACAAGGATTGTACATAGAACAATATTGGACCTCTAAAAAGTACTCAGGACTTGGTATGGGCCCCTTTTGCAGCAATTACTGCCTCAGTGTGGCATGGCATGGAAGCTATCAGCCTGTGACACTGCTGAGGTGTTGTGGAAGACCATGATGCTTCAATAGTGTTGTTCAGCTCTTTTGCATTGTTTGGTCTCATGTCTCTCATCTTTCTCTTGGCAATACCCCATAGATTCTTTATGGGGTTCAGGTCAGGCAAGTTTGCTGGCCAATCAAGCACAGCAATCCCACGGTCATTGAACCAGGTTTTGGTGCTTTTGCCAGTATGGGCAGGTGCCAAGTCCTGCTGGAAAATGAAGTCAGCACCCCATAAAGCTCGTCTGTGGAAGGAAGCATGAAGTGCTCCAAAATCTCCTGGTAGATGGCTGCGTTGACCTGGACTTAATGAAGCATAGTGGATCAACACCAGCAGGTGGCATGGCTCCCCAAATCAACACAGACTGTGGAAACGTCACACTTGAAGTGTGTGCTTCTCCATTCTTCCTCCAGACTCTGGGTCCTTGGTTTCCAAATGAGATGTAAAAGTTGCTCTCATCAGAAAAAAGGACTTTGGACCACTGAGCAACAGACCAGGTCTGTTTTTCTTTAGCCTAGGTAAGACACGTCTGACATTGTTTGTTGTTCAGGAGCGGCTTGACAAAAGGAATATGACATTTGAAGCCCATGTCCAGGGTCTGTGTGTAGTGGCTCTTGATGCACTGACTCCAGCCTTAGTCCACTCCTTGTGAAAGTGCCCAACATTTTTGAATGGCTTTTTCCTGACAATCCTCTCCAGGCTGCGGTCATCCCTGCTGTTTGTGCACCTTTTTCTTCCGCACTTTTCCCTTCCACATAACTTTCTATTAATGTGCTTTGATACAGCACTTTGGGAACATCCAACGTCTTTTGCAATTATCTTTTGAGGCTTTCCCTCCTTACGGAGGGTGTCAATGATGGTTTTCTGCACAACTGTCAGGTCAGCAGTCTTTCCCATGATTGTGATTCCTACTGAACCTGACTGAGAGACCATTTAAAGGCTCAGGAACCCTTTGCAGGTGTTATGGCTTAATTAGCTGATTAGAGTGGGATACTTTGAGCCTAGAATATTGAACCTTTTCACAATATTCTAATTTTCTGAGATTGTGGATTTGGGGTTTTCATGAGCTGTAAGCCATAATCATCTCAATTATGACACATCACGGCTTGAACTATCTTGCTTTGCATGTAATGAGTCTATCTCAGATATTAGTTTCACCTTTTAAGTTGTATTACTGAAATAAATGAACTTTTGCACAATATTCTAATTTTTCAAGTTTCACATGCAATTATTTTGTAACCATTTGTCTATGAATTTTGAAGAAAAGCTTTCTGGACCCAGAAAAGAGATGGAGGTGGAAAGTTAACATTAGAGAGAGACAGTGTCAGAAATGGTGAGTGATGTTCCTGGATTTTTGCAAGCATGTGACAAGATTGTTGATCAAAGTACATTTGAAGTAACGGATAGGCCCACACTTCTATTAATTCCATTTTCATCCCTTTAGAACAAAGATATTAGAATGCAAGTACAAAGTCTCATCAGGTTGCCTGCACATTTTTCAGGACAATGAAATGATTCTCAGAGCAGATGGAAAAAATGACTTCAGAACAGAGTTGTAGAAATATACGTTAATCCATTTAGTTGAATTCCTGCCCTTCTTCATGCCTTTTGTTTCTTATTGCTGGCTTTGATTGAAAAATGTTAATGTACTGAATGAATTATTATACAAAAAGGCAGATCTCCACAAGCCCTTTTGCAAAACATTATTTCCAGAAGGGAAGCTTGTTGTCATTAAGTACATTTTAAATCTTTATGCCTGCATCATGCATTCATGAATGTATAATTCACTTCCCTTTCTCTAATCACTCATTATTATGGAATTCTGCCTTTATGAGAAAAAGCAGATTTGCAGAGAGATTTACCAGTGTAGCACTCAATTAGAATGTTAAATATAAAACTGGTGGTGAAGCATCCTGAAAACTTAATAGTGGCTTGACAACTACATCTGGGCACAATCAAGAGTGGCAAAAATTTTCTTTCACATGAAGGTACTTGAAGTATAATATTTTCCAATAGGAGATGGCTTATGTATCTGGCCATCAACCATTTACTGCTTATAGATGACTCAGATCCCCATCCTATCCAGCTTGTTGGAATTAGCCTAGGATAAGATATAAGTGCCTTTCACCAGTAAGCCATCAACAGTTCCACACAGATATGGACTAAGAGCCATGCTGGCACAGTAGTTAGAATGAAGTACTGGAGGCTAGTTCTGCTGACTGCTGACTGGCAGCAGTTTGGCAGTTCAAGTCTCACTCAACCTTCCATCCTTCTGAGGTCGGTAAAATGAGGACCCAAAATTGTTGGAGGCAATATGCTGACTCTGTAAACCACTTAGAGCATGCTGTAAAGCACTATGAAGCGGTATATAAGTCTAAGTGCTATTGCTAGTTGCTAATATTGTTACAGATAGCACCATATACAACTTTCCAAAAACTGAGTGTTCCAATTGCAGGATGATGGCAGCTTAGAGAATGCTCAAGAAAAAGATTTCTCATACATAAATCTATCCTCAACAGGAGGAAAAACTTCTTAAAAGTTTTATTTTTGTAACTGGCACATGTCAATATGACCTTGGATGAAACAATAGATCTGTCTGCCCCATTTCTTCCTTGTCCCATGCTGGATCTCATTGTCATGACACTCTAAGTTATGCCCAAGCAAGCATAAATCAGCTCCAAAGTGATTTAAAAAACAGATTTTTTTCTATTGTCTGTAAAAATACTTTTCCCTGTTTAATGCCTGCTTTTCTGACTCTGATAGATTTAAATGTTTCTGTAATATATTTATTTATAGAATTTAAAAAACACACTGCCACAGATTAGGCTATGCTGGAGTTTGCAAGTGAGAAATATAATAAATAAATTCACAATTTTAATTACAGGAATCCAAAGGACTCTGTCCTTATTTCTGTAAAAAGAATAGGATTATTTAAGCCCCAAATACTGAATGTGGTTGAGTTTAATATTATTGGCATAAATGCCTTGACTTTTTACACTTTTTTTAAAAAATGATGAATTGGTGTAATAACAAATATACTTAGAGGTACACATATGCAATGTGAAATCATTGCCAGTCTGAAGATTTAAAAGAAAATTTTTGCTGTTTATTGTTCTTAGGACGGTTTGTGAGAAGAATCTTACAGTGCATTTTTTGACAATCCAGTCTGCCTGGTCAGTAATATTTCTTCATGGAAAATGTCTACACAGACAATCATTTTTATTAATAGTAAAACAATAAACATATATTGTCTGACCTTAGTTACTTCCATTTAAGAACAATCTCACCATACTTCCCTATAAAACAATTACTATTTATCGTACTGCTTGAAAGTCCAATTGAGGCACCTTCACTGAAGCAAAAAGAAGGAAATTAGCCCCAGATTCTCCTGAGCAGATTCTGCTCTTTCTTAAAGGAGAGTCCACTGACTTCTCACATCTCCAGGTCACTAGAGATATAAAATATGAAAATCAAGAGCTAATTTGGAGCAGCAGGCAAAAATATATTATATTTTTGGCTTACATACTCCTCCCTCAAAGGGCAACATTTGGTTAATGAATTGAACATTCTAAAAGCTCCTCCCATCCCCAGGTTATAATGAAAGCTTTTCCATGTTTGAGGTACTATATTGGTTTAGTTTAAATATTTATGGGTGCAATGTATATACAATATTGAACAAAACCAGATTCATTCCTTAATGAGTGAGACAAAATGAACTACTTACAGAACTGAATATACCAGTGTAAAGGAGGCAGGGAGGAACTAGCCAATAATTTGAAAGAAGCTTCAAGCTACTGAGCTGAAAAAAGTAAATCGCAAGTAGTTTTTGGTCATTTATTTTTGTTCAATGTTTATATTCACATTTTTTTAAAAAAAATATCTTAAAATGGAGAGAAAATCCATTTTAATGAGTCAATGTTCCAAAGTATTAGTAATTTCCCCCAGATTGGGGTCATCTGCAAACTTGATGAGTGCTTCACTCATTTATGAAGATATTAAAGAGCACTAGGCCCAAGATAGACCCTTGAGGTACCCCACTGCTGGTTTTTCTACATGTAGATGTAGTTGAGGACTACACACTGGGTGATGTTGGTCAGCCAACTGTGAATCCATCAGGATTTGAGCACAAAAGACTTCAGCTTCAGCCCAAAGTTATCATTTTAAATATTCAAAATTGCCATAGCTCTTTATGATTTACAATATCTTTATCCAAAATGTTTGCCCCTTGAAAAGAAAAAAGAAAATAAATTGGCTTAACCACAGGAGCTAGAATATTGGAACACGTGCAACACAGATCTAAATGATGCTTGCAAAAGACATATGTCCAACTGTCTTCAAAAATCAATATTCTAGCTTTTCAATATTTCCTATGGAAGAGCAGCTGAAATACCACAAAACAATTTGGTATTCTCTGAATGCCTTGGGCTAAATCTCAACAGCCTAAGTAATACGACCAATGGAAATAGATTATAGAAATAATAATCTAAAATATCCGAAGGGCACTAAGTTGCCTAACCCATAAAGAAATGGACAAAACAGCAGGCAAAATGCTTGTTCCTCAGGCAGGTAAATTATGAAGCAGGAGAAAAGACTCCCCCCCTTCAACCCCACCTGGAGTGCAACATCTGTTACTGTTTGTGACATCAATTCAAAATTCATAATAGATTCCAGAAGTCTTCTAGTGGAGAAATGAACATGTCAAAATTACCTTGCAAATGGTCTCTTTGTAGATAATCTCAAGAGAACTACTGATGAGGCAGTGTAAGGACAAGCTGAAGCCGAACTACAAGATTTTATCCTCACCCTTCTGACAACTCTTATCCTCTGAAAAGTATACTTTATACTGCCATTATTAAGAATAAAACTTTGGTCCCAGGGACTGACTCAGATTGGATTCTGGGACACATACATTTACCTTGATTCACAAACTTAACAACTACTTGAAGCTATATTCATCCTATATTGTAGGAAAGTGGAGACTTGGGTTTCATATAACTCATTCCCAGACAAATGGACAGTGGCATCCAAGACTGTCTATTACAGGTGATGGGCTCAGTTTTCTAGGGCTACTTATAATAGTGAAGAAAATATTTAAGCACTGTTGAATACTGATATAACCACAACAGGGAAAATATATACAATTACCTGTCCAACTCCACAGCATCACATCAAAGAACATTCCACATAAACTAGTGATAATGCTACCTTATCCTTATCCAATATCATTTTTCTTTTCCAAAAATAAAATGAAGCGATTACAGTATGCAGCATAAGTTAGCATGATGAAAGTACTCCATGATTATTGGGATAGCAAAATGTCTTAACACATTGCTTTTGTCATGTTATAAGATTATTTTTGATATTACTGCCATATGTAAATAAATGAAATAATCTGTAAACTAACCATTTTACAGAGCAAAATAACGCCCTGTGTTTTGTTTGGAAAACACACGAGGTAGACCGGGTTCCAACAACAAATACTTTATTCTTCAACTAGTTAGTAAATAGGAACACTTGGCTGAAGCCGAGGCCAGCCTTTTATACAGGCTGGCTTGCCTGCCTGCAGCCAATGGCAGTTGTTTAGATTTGCCGCCTTTTAGCAGCTCTTTGGATTGGTTCCTAGTGAACCAATCCAATGTTCATTTTATTTGACCAATCAGGTTTGTAGATTTGGAGTCACCCACTTTACATATAGAACACCCCTCCCCCCTTAGTTCAGTCCTACGTGGTGACGTAGTCTCGCAGGTAGGCAGGGCTTTTCCGGACTCGACTTGACTTGCGCGGTTCATTCTTAGTGCAGACTTCGACCGGTTCGGATGGGGCTACTGTGTCGTCCGTCCTTCTCCCTGGAAACGTCTGGAAGGGTGAGTCAGCCATTTTACCACCGCCTGAGTTTCTTAGGCTGGCGGTTTTGCCGCTCCCTCCTGTTTCCTCCGGGCAGGTCGAGCTGGCCTGGCTGGCCCCTTCCGATGGGCTCTTCACGCAAGTCTCTCCAAACAGTGAGTCTTTTATTTGCTCTTTTTGTTCGTATGTTTCATTGGGTTTCGTTTTAAACAGTTCTTTATTTATTTCTCGCCTTTCCCCCCCCACCTTGGTTTGCAATTCGCCGGTTTTTTCGGTGAATGTTTGTAAGTCTGTGGTTCTCTCTCTAATTCGGGATCGAAGCTGGTCTATGTGCCGCTTCCATTCCCTGCCATCCTCTATTTTTAATCGGTAGGATTTGGGGCCTGTGATTTGGGTAATCTGTCCTGGTAGCCATACCGGGTCCCCGGTGAAGTTTTTAGCGTATACCAAATCGCCTATTTCAAATTGTCTAAACCGTGTAGAGGAGTCAGGGGGGTTTTCTGGGATAAAATTTGGGTGTAACCTATCAAGGTGAGATCTTAACTGTCGCCCCATAAGTAATTCTGCTGGGGACTTATTGGTTATGGTACTGGGCGTTATGTGCTGGAGTGTGAGCAAATGGTTTACTTTCTGTTGGACATCTCCAGCGTCCATTCGTTCTAAACCTTCTTTAGTAAACCGGACCATTCTCTCAGCCCTGCCGTTCGCAGCCGGGTGAGCCGGCTCGGTTAGGGCATGTCTTATACCTAGGGAGGCTAGGTATTGCTCAAATTGTATGCTGGTTAGCTGTGGCCCGTTATCTGAGACAAGAATGTCCGGTATGCCAGGGGTGGCAAAAAGGTTGTCCAGCTTTTTAATTACAGTTTCTGTTGTCGTTGATGGCATAACTTTTACTTCAAGCCAATTCGAATAGGCATCAACGACAATCAGAAAGGTATGCCCCTTGGTAGGACCCGCGAAATCAATGTGTATTCTTGACCAAGGTCCCCGAGGGGTTTCCCAGTCCTTAACGGGTGCTTTTGGTGGGGATGGTCTAATTGCCTGGCATTTGTGGCATGAGCTTACCCAATACTCTATGTCCTTATCAATACCCGGCCACCAAACATAACTTCTAGCAAGGCTTTTCATCTTAACCATTCCTGGGTGCCCTTCATGTAACAACCTAAGTACCCTGGGTTGTAATTTGGCAGGGATTACTACCCGATCACCCCACAACAAACACCCCTTTTGGATCGAAAGTTCAGTCTGTCTGGACCGGAAAGGTTTAAAGTTTTCAGTTTTTTGATTCTCTGGCCAGCCTTTACCTACCCAGCTAAGAACGCGGGCAGTCAATGAGTCTTTCGCGGTGGCTCTGGTGACATCATACGCTGATATGGGTAGATCGGGGCAAGTCTCGATTTGTAGCGTTGTCATTGCTGGTGCCGGGTCTTCGTCGGTTGCTGGTAAGGGTGCTCTGCTCAAAGCGTCCGCATGGGAAATTTGTTTCCCTGGCCGATGTGTCAGAGTGTAGGAATAAGCTGCTAGGAACTCTGACCATCTCGTCATTCTTGGGGACAGTATATTAGGTGTTGGCTTGTTTCCCGCCAAAATCCCCATTAGCGGTTTGTGGTCTGTTATGATTTGAAAAGTCCACCCATATAAGTATTTGTGGAAGCATTTTACTCCAGCGACAATTGCTAGAGCTTCCCTGTCCAATTGGCTGTAATTCCGCTCGGTTTTTGATAGAGTCCTAGAGTAATATGCGACAGGTGCTTCTCTGCCATCAGGTAGTGGGTGGCTCAGGATGGCACCTACTCCGTATGGTGAGGCGTCGCAGGTCACTCTTAATAGCAGAGTGTTTCTAAATTGGATGAGAACGTTTGTTGATGTTAGCAAGCTTTTAATATTTTGGAAGACTTTTTTTTCTTTGTAACCCCAAGTCCAAGTTGCCTTCCTGTCTAGCAGACGGTGTAACGGTTCTGCTATAGTGGCCTTGTTTGGCAGGAACACGTTATAAAAATTAATTAGTCCTAAGAATGCTTGTAGTTCGGTTTTATTTCTTGGTTCAGGAGCGTCTTTGATTGCTTTAACTTTTTTGTCTGTAGGGTGGATACCCTCTCCGTCTATTGAGTAGCCCAGGAATTCGACGCTGTTCTTAATTAAACAGCACTTTTCTCTTTTTACCTTGAGGCCAGATTCCCTAAACTTAGTTAATACTTCTTTGAGTCTGTTCCTTAATTGAGTTTCATCTCTGGCCGAGATTAGGACGTCGTCAAAATAGGGAACGACTCCTTGTATGCCATTTAGAAGGCGTTCCATCAGACTCTGGAAGACGCCAGGGGCCATGCTTACTCCAAATTGGAGCCGGTGACATTTGAATGCGCCCTTATGGGTGACTATAGTCTGTGCTTCTGCTGTTTCTGGGTCCACTGGGAGTTGTTGATAGGCTTGTGCCAATTCGAGTTTGGCGAAAACTTTGCCTTTTCCCAGGGAATGAAGCAAATGCTGGACTACTGGCACCGGGTATGCGCTTGTTGTAATGCGTGGTTCATGGTAGCCTTATAGTCACCACAGATTCTAATGGACCCATCAGATTTTATGGGTGTGACAATAGGCGTTTCCCACTTGGCATGGTCCACAGGTTCTAACACCCCTTGGGCTATTAATTTGTCCAGCTGTTCCTCTATTTTTGCCTTTAGTGCAAAAGGAACTCACCTGGCTTTTATTCTTCGTGGGGCTATTTGGGGGTTTAGATTGAAAGAAATGGGATTTCCCCGATACTTGCCAAGTGAGCCGTCAAAAACATCCTGGAATTCTCGGATGAGGTCGTCTTCCCAGCCGGTTGTAGTCACTCGATCGACCCCAGTCATCCCGATGCCCGATGGCGCGAACCATTCGATGCCCAGGAGGCTTGGTCTGTCTTGGTCGACTATGGTCAGCGGAAGCACCTTGACGTGATGTTTTCAGGCGACTCGGAATTGTCCCATGCCTACCACAGGGATTTGGTTTCCCTGATAGTCCTTGAGGGTTAGGTGCTGCTTCTTCAATTCTTTGGGTTCGATACCTGGGACTAGCTGTTTTATTGTGTCCCACGATACCATGGAGAGGAAGGACCCCGAGTCCACTTCCATCTTGCAGTGTTTTCCTTCGATTTTCACGATGACTTTAATTTTTTTTCCACTTTCCGTCTGAGCGCTCTGTATAATGACGGTTTGGTGTGTATTGGCTCGCTTCTCTTGTTGCCACTTTCTCTCGGCTCGTTTAGGCTCGGCTCGTGTTGGGGAATTTCTGCGTCTCGTCGGGCTGTAGTATTTTTTGTTCCTGCAGACCTTCTCGATGTGCCCTCGTTTTTTGCAATGCCGGCAGATGGCATCGAGAAATCTGCATTCGGCTTGGGGATGGTTTCCTCCGCAGCCAGCGCATTCCTGCCAATTTCTTCTTTCGCGCTCTTTTCTGTTCGTGAGCAAACAGTGGACCTCGTCGTCTTCTTCGCTCGATTCAACTGTTTCGCCCGACTCTTTGTAGTGGGTTGTGGTGGCAGGCTGCTTTCTGTCTTTGGTTGGTGTTTCTTCGCTGTGTGTGTTCATCTTTTTCATGGCTACGGAAGATTTTTTCGCAGCTTCAGCGGCTGTGGCTTCCACGATGGCTTCGGTAACGGTGATGTTGGGCTTGTTGAGTAATTTACTCTGTGTGGTAGAGTGTCTCAGGCCCAACACCACGCGATCCCTTATTGCTTCGTCAATGTTCAAAAATTCACACTCACCCCCTAATTGTCTAAGGGCAGCAATAAATCGGCGACGGTCTCTCCCTCTCTCTGGTCTCTGCGGTAAAATTCGTGTCGCTTTATTAAGTTGGACACCATCGGAGCGTAGTGTGCTTTGAGGAGTCTTTGCAATTCTGTTCACGTTAGTTGTTTAACGTCCCGGGGCTTCGCAAGGGCCTTTGCCATCTTGAAAACTGTTGGCCCGCAGTGCGTCAGGAATACAGCTCTCTTGCGTTGCTCTGAAATGCCTTCCATTTCATTGCTCTCCAAATACATTTGGAAGCGATCAGCATAGGAATCCCAATCCTCTTCATTGGGATTGAAGGGTGCAGGCGGTGCGTTGTTTCCAGACATCTTGGTTGTAATCTGGACTTATCACCGCGTGCAGGTTTTTCTGTTCAGGACGATCCCACCTTCGTCGCCAGTGTTTTGTTCGGAAAACACACGAGGTAGACCGGGTTCCAACAACAAATACTTTATTCTTCAACTAGTTAGTAAATAGAAACAATTGACTGAAGCCGAGGCCAGCCTTTTATACAGGCTGGCTTGCCTGCTTGCAGCCAATGGCAGTTGTTTAGATTTGCCGCCTTTTAGCAGCTCTTTGGATTGGTTCCTAGTGAACCAATCCAATGTTCATTTTATTTGACCAATCAGGTTTGTAGATTTGGAGTCACCCACTTTACATATAGAACACCCTGTGTTCTGTTAAGATAAATTTATTTGTTTATAAATGCAGATAGCACATTTTTACTTGTTTCTTAACTACCTCAGAGCAAGGTCTGCTGTGTGTTCAGCTCCTTTTGGGAAGGGGATAAACTGACTCACACATTTCCTATTGTTGTAAATCATACTATATAGAGGTAATAAAGAGCTACAGTTGGCCATTGTTTTATCATGTGTAAACATGTCAGCAAAGCATATAACACTGTCAAAGGGCCATAATTATATTATCTTTTTAAAAAAAACCTATATGATTATTAATTTGTCAACAATTTCAGCACTGAAAATGAATTAAATTAGCTTTCATTTAAAAAATATTAAGGGGGCAGTCTCTGAATCTGCTTAGTCCAATTGAAAATAGTGGAGTTTACCAGTTGTGGATATTTCCTTGATTTCATTAAATGGCTAAAGCTGAATTAGATCCAGATCCAGTATATGAGTTTTCTGAGGCTACTGAATAGGAAGCTACCTAAATGCTTACAGCTAAAAGATTATCCAGAAATTTTGAAGATTATGTACATTGACATAAAAATAGAAAAAAACTGCAGGACACTTTTATCAAGATTTCCAGTGCAATCCTACCTGTGTTTACTCAGAATTAAAACTCAATGAGATCATTACACTTATATTCAAACAAGTATGTACATCACATTAATACTGATTCACTAAAACAAAAACACCTAGCATTATCAAAATGTTCATTCCCTTGTCCAAAGTTCACTGTTTTTGTCCTGGAGAAATCATTAATTTTTCTCATTCTTACTTGCAACTGTCTGTAATTCCCATTCATGTAATGTAACTCTGATTCAATAATCCCCAAAAATTATATTTATAAATATTAATAAATGCAGTTAATTAACAACAAGGCCCATTTTAAGTAACACCCATTTAGATCAAATGACTTTGAAGCTTTAATCTAAATGGATGGGAGAATTCCTCTTAAGTTTATCAGTAAATAGAATATATATACATACATGCACAACAAATAATAATAATATATATATATATATATATATATATATATATATAT